>JAOTQQ010000001.1:3218634-3254786 GCA_026546715.1 Gallinago undulata | reverse complement strand
TTCTAGGACTGTGCTGTGGTAGGGGAACACTGGTTACAGATCAACATAAAGCTGGGAACACACCATGCAAAATCCTTGAAGGTTCATGACACGGTGATGAGCCCCATCACTTCATTCCAGCTGAGCTTTGTCATGGAGAGGCACAGCAGGCCCTGCACAAAGTGCAAAATCTTGCTGCCAGGCAGGAATTCAGGGAAGACCCCAGGGATACGTGCTTCCCCGCCTCCCACTTCAGCTGGGACCATTGCAGCATGTAATTGAACCTTTTTCTATCTCTTTTATGAGGAGCTCTGCCTCAACTTCCCAGCTCACACAGCAGTTAGTGAAGACATCTCCCACATCCCAGCCTGGTGTCTGGCCTTGTCCTTCATCCCACTGGCTCTCAGTTAACCAATCTATCTCCAGCCAGTTCACATATGCATTAATCCCAGTCCTCCCATGCCTCAGATCAGGCACCTACTCGGATTTCCTCTTTAGGCTGGAGGAGGAAGAAACTGGCCCAAAGAGGAAGGGTTAGAGCCAGCAGAAGAGCCTATGGAGCAAAGAGTCATGAGTTAATGGCAAATTTTCCAGCTGCTCTCGCTCCTCAACACCACAACCCTTGCTGGGGATGTGAATCTCTGTGACCCCATCATCTCGTAGAAATTATTCTGGCCCCAGTTACAACCTCTGAGAAGATGTCTCTTTCACTCCAGCATCAGGTGTCGGCTGTTCCTCAGCTGGTTCTGGACAAAGCCATCTAGATGTAACCCTTATGTCTTGGGCAGGACAAAAGTGAATGTCTGGAAATATCTAATTTCCATCCACAAGGTCCTCTCATGCCCTGAATACTCCTAAGCATTTTGAGATGGGCTCCAGAAAGTTAACGATGTCCACAATGACAAATGAAACCAAACCTACACTCATCTGACCAGGTAAAAGAGTTTCAAGGTGGCCATTCACGTAGTGTGACATTGATGACTTGTAGAGCATCTTCAGTGGCCAAGGAACAATCTGTAGCACAACATTGATGACTTGTAGAGGGTCTTTACCATGTAAGTGGAGGATGCAGCAGTTACTATCTAAGATGCAAGGTCCAACTCATTTATAAAGCCTGCAAAGTGCAGAGATTTGGTAGTGGCATGTGGCACTCTCAACTGAGAAGACAAACTGCCAGACTCACACGCTAATCTAAGCACTGAAAGCTGTTGCCTTTCACCTTAGATCACTGCCCCAACTCCTCCCAGAAAAATTTGCTCACCAAATTGCGCAGTTGCCTCCCTGTCACAGTGGATTAATAAACAGATAAACTGTATTTCCCGTTCTGTTTCTGACAGTTTCCCTTTTTCCTCCCAGCCTTGCAGTCAGTTGAGTCCATTTGAGGAGTATCAGACTAGAATCAAACAACCCCTCCCAATCCCCACTGCAGGTCTGTCCTCAAAGCTTGCAGAACAGCCCATCTCCATGGGTGGGATTCCTCTTACCAAACATTCAACACGCACATCTGAGTTAGACATTACAGCGTGCTTTCAGAGTCAATACAGAGAAAAAGCACTCTCAGAACGTGATTTATGTGAGCTGCTTTTGACAGCTGCTTTGACATTAGGATTAGACATTTTATTCAGTGGAAGTTCCTGTTTCTCTCCTTTAACTGGAAGGGGATGTCGAGGTAGATGTCTAACATAGTCCCAGTGTGTTTCTCTCTAGAGGTGGTTTCCCACACGGAGAAGGTCTCACAGTCCATGAATCAAACTACCATGATCTGAGGGAATCTGTCTCTTGAAAAAGAAAGCTTGAGAGGCTACAGTACTACTGGGAACATTTGAAATAAAAACAAGTAAATACGTGGACATAGCCCTGCTGTATTTCTTGGGCCATTGGGTGTTTCTGAAGGAAGTTAGTTATAACTTCCAGAAGACTGAACATCAGTCCTCCATATAACCAAACAACAGTTTGTCTACCTTTTAAGCCTGCTAATCATGAATTTGTTCTAAATGGCATTATGGTAGAGCCCAGTTTTCTCCCTAGGGGCCACCTCGGGAATTCCTGTTGTGCAAAACTTGACTGTGGTAGTGTCTTCCCTAGAGCAAGTTTGCCCTGGCCAAATGTAAATGTCTACCTTAGGCTGGGACGAATTGTGCCTTGAACTTCAATTGTTATATTTGACCACCTCTCCATTCACTATACAAAGAGTCCAGTGTGACTTCCCATATGTAAGTACTTACATTAGATACCAGCAACCCTTCAAACGTACTCCACTTCTTCACCTCAGATGTTCCCCAACATACTTACTCAAGGTTCTTCCTCATGTCTCTTTATTTTTCTTGGAAAAGAGCTTTCCTCTAGGCTCTAGTCAATCTTTTCTAACCATTGCTCAGGCCTTTTAGTTCTTTACTATTTTTTTTTTCAAATATTTAACTCTGAACTGAACTAGATCAGAAACATGTTGATGTCATAGAATCACATGGGGTTGGAAGGGACCTCTGGAGATCATCTAGTCCAATCTCCCTGCCAAAGCAGGTCTACCTAGAGCACATTACACAGGAACTTGTCCAGGCGGGTTTTGAATGTCTCCAGAGAAGGAGACTCCACCACCTCTCTGGGCAGCCTGTTCCAGCGCAAATGTGTGTCATTGTCACTGTTCCTTCCTCCTCAGAAATAATCTCCGTGTTGCCATGGCTGATTCACTCCCATGGTCCCCTCTCAGATCTAGGCCACCCCACCTTGCAAGAAAGGGTTTGTTCAGCAATTTACCCAAGGTCACACAGGAAATCATTGGCAGGAACAGGAGGAAGACCTGAGAGAGCTACCTGTCAATTAACCTGACCATCCAAGTGACATTCATGTCAAACATGGGGATACATTTTGTACCAACTGAGCACCAGAGATGCTGTGCCATACTGGAGGAGGCATTTCCCAGCCCAGCTGTCCCCCTGGTAAGTTCCAGATGCGAGGTCCATCCTTGAGTGCTGGCCTCCATCGCAGGTGACCTTCTGTACTTGGTTCCCAGCCCAGATGCTGTCAAAATGTTTCCTCACTGTTGACAGTTGAATGAGAAATCTGTAACTTGCCCCTAATACTGGTGCTCATTAACAGGCTTCAATGCGATCATCTTCCCACGATTCCAGCAGCATCTCTTGTTTGATCAGCATCCCCAAAAGGGATTATTTTTTTCTTTATGGCTTCACTTAAGCTGTCCCAAGCTGCAGGAGCAGGGGAGTCTTCCCAATTAGTAAGACCTGACCAGATGTTCATCCTCCCTGATCCCCAGGGGTTGATTATTGCTCACCTGACTTTGAGTTTTGTCTCCCTAGGGTTGGCTTTGTCCATCTCTGACTAACCATATGTTTAATTATATTCATGAAAATGACAGGGAACATATATTGCCGTGTTCAAAAGCTTTGGTATTCACACAGAGAAAATCTCTCGCTTCATTATTACCCCTCTTAGAGTGTGTTAAGGTGCTTTACAAAGATTCAAGAGCCGCAGTATATTTGCATGGCTGAAAAGGATTATTACCTCTATTTTCCAGATGACAAACTTTGGCACAGAGAAGTTAAGTAGCCAGTATGAGGTCTCCAGCAGCAGTCACAAATGAGACCCAAAATAGTCACCATAAACTCTATTTTTTAAAAAGTCCCCAGAAAACTCTCTTTAAAGAGCTATGCAGTGTGTGTCCATCAACCCCTAGGAGTTTTACTGCACTGAAATAAATATGTGACATATTACAGATTTGGGAGGGCAACAGTGAGGTGGAAAAAAAGTTGATCACAAGGAATGAGAAACATCGATCATCTGAACGTCTGATGTCAGTTGTTGTGTTTCCACCCACAGCTCGGTACAACTCAGATGAGTTTGCTGATGTGCTGTTTATCAAGCAACAGCATTGAGGAATGCAAATTACTGAGAGGAAAGGAAAGAGGGAGTGAATAAATCAGTGGTGAAAAGAGAAGCTCCCTCTGATCTAATCACTAGGTCCATTTTTCACAGGTTCCAAGCAGGATGTGCAGGAGCATTCTAAGTTGTATAGACATCAAAACCTCAAAGTCCTATCACACTAAAGTCCATATCCTGCCTTTTTTTTTTTTCTTTTTTTTTTTTTTAAATTTTATTCCTACATAATGGCATATTTTAGCCATTGCTATGTTAGTATATGCTGCAGACTGCGCTCGATTCAACAAAGTATGTCATGTCAGGAACATGTTACATATATGAACTCACATTAGCATGTAGGGTTAGAATCATAGAATGGTTTAGGTTGGAAGGCACCTTAAAGATCACTGAGTTGCAACCCCCCTTGCCGTGGGCAGGGACACCTCCCACTACACCAGGTTGCTCAAAGCCCTGTCCAACCTGACCTTGAAATATAGTCTGTACAAAACCAGAAGAGATACGAACTTTCCTAAAGGGCTTTGATTATGAAAGGTTTCTCACTGTCCATGAAGATCTCCAGGTTACTCTTCTACTTCTCCAAGTTACTCTTGATGGGGATATTATAGCATGAAGGTTTATGCAATCTATAGAAGGTAAGTGGCGATGCAAACTCTTGGGAGATCTCTGCCAGCTCCTCAGCGTTGGTGTGTTCCCCCAACCCACCCAGGAAGGAAAGGCTGATGAAGTTCACCACCACTTACCATCACCTTATGCCGTCCAATGAGGTTAGGGGACTCACACAGTAGCTGCACATCCGATACAGTCACTACACAGGGCTTTTCACCGACCAAAACAGTGTAGTTCAGCTTGGCGTTCCCTCCTGCCACTGGTGGGATCAGGTTCTTGCCCTGGATAGAAAGAAATATCACCCCCCAAAAAAAACCAAGCAAATCAGGAAAGAGTTTGCCTTCCACCTCTTGTTTGTTCCTATGACACAAGGGTTAACACTGCACTTGACATTTGTGGTTCACCATTCACTAACACTTTAGAAAGCCATGCAGAGGACAGCATGGATGGCCACAGAATGTCATCAGCCAAAACAGCCTGTCCTGCTGCTCTCTCTCTGGAACTAGAGGAGAAACATTTTGTGTACGTCTTGCAGAAACAGGCCCTCACAAAACATATTCATGGAAGTAAAACAGACTCCTTTCCAAATATGCAAGAAGGTATTTTGCAAATCCTTTGTTTGCACATGCACCACATATAAGTGCTGATATGGAAATGTTCAATCATAAAAATTCCTTCCCTGTATTGCTGTCCAGATTATAGAAATGGCAAGGGAATGGTGTAGGATTTAACTGGGGGTAAGAGGAAGGTCTTGAAAAGCGGAGAAAGAAATAGACCTGGGTATTTAATTGCCAACCCTGTTGCAGTGGTAGAAAATGTTCTTCTCTGGTGAGAAAAACAGGGTAAAAAAATTATGCTGTACAGAGGTAGCTGCAGCAGGAGTTTATATTTTTTATTTATGGGTATTGGCAGACGCTGAGCAGTGATTTGTGTCTGCAGATGGTGACTCTGATATGATGTGATATGGTAGGTGCAATGACTGAAGGAAGTGTCTGGGATGTAATCGGGATGCCACTGTGATTTGTGGGGTGCTGGCAGACACAGAGAGGCAATAGCCAGCATGTGTTTGTCCTTCCTCATCCAGGCCTTGGTCCCCATCTCACCTTCAGTATGATGGGACTTCCTGGCTTCAGCTCCAGGATCCCCGAGGGATTGAAAACCTCAAAGATTGGATTTGGGTAGTAAGTGAAGTTGGTTTTGTTGAGGATGAGCAGGGACTGCACGTTGTCGAGAATGAAGCCAAACTCCTCTGGACGCTCAGCAAGCTCAGATTGGTGATTGGGGTCGACAGCCAGTGCTGGAGCCTGGCAGGTCATTTCTGTGCTGTTCTGCACCTCGCAGTTCTGGAGAAAGAAAACCAACACAAGGAAATTTTACAGAAAATTCATCCAGCCTCCTGGTGGGCAGATACCTCCCAGTGAAATGCTGGCCTACCTACTGTCAGAGGACAGGGAGGAGCAGACCTCCTTTGTTATCATCAGACAGAACGGTGCTCCACTGCTTCAAAATATTCCCCACACCCATTACACAATTAAAGCTGGGAAGCAATTAGGAAATCTTTGCTGGGGCAGGTATGTGGAGCAGTTTTCATTGCAACTGGGCATCTTGTCCCTCTTCCCTGAGGGAGCTCAGCCTCTGGGGTTGTCAGTGTCAGCATCTTCCCCTAACCTCATTTCCTTCTGGAAATATAAATTTCTTCCTCTTTTTTTTTTTTTTTAAATACATTAAAGCCTCACTACCACCCTCAATTAACTCTCATCATGGGGATCACTCCAAAAGTGCACGTGCAGTGCATGCTCAGTTGTGCCCAAGACTCCTGTTTGAACAGCAGGTTCAAATGAACCTGAAATTAAGCCCAAGAAGCTGGAGAGATGAAGACAATGAGGTAGGTCACAGAAGACCCTGAAGTTTGGTCCCAGCCCTGCCAAAGACCTGCTTTCTTGTGTATTTGAGAAATGGGTAATAGATGGTGAAAGGCTTTTTTATCCTGACTTCCACTTTAAATGACTAGGAATTAGATGTCTGGTTGTCCTTCAGGATCTGAGCCTTCTTTCTGTATCATGATTGCCAGCAAAATGCATCCTGGGCTCACCAGGAACCAACAGGCTCTATGGGAAAACTCCACCAGCTCCATTGGATCCCAACTGTGCTTGATATGAGAGTCTTCTCCAAACTAGTCGAATACCTCCAGCGTTGAGAGGACACCCATTATCACAGACAGCACAGCTCAGGGGCTAGTTTTGGTCACTGAGAGTTGAATTAGGCTGTAAATGTAGCTGGTTAAATGTGGATATGCTCTTGCAGGACCCAAAAAGTCCAGGGAGGGGACACAGTAGTATCAAAGAGTATTATATTCTGATCCCAGTACACTAAGCTAATAACGTGAATTTGGGTGTACTTATTCACAGGCGTAGCTGATAAATAACACAATTTATACATGGCCCAAAAGAGAAGACAGGTATCCTTGAGCCAACAGAAAAAAAAGACTCACCAGGAGCTGAATGACCCTTAACGATGCCTCTCTCTGCTCCCTTTTTGGTCCAGTGCTCCATCATAGAGCTTTGGATGCGTAATCTAC
This sequence comes from Gallinago undulata, assembly GCA_026546715.1. NCBI lineage: Eukaryota > Metazoa > Chordata > Aves > Charadriiformes > Scolopacidae > Gallinago > Gallinago undulata. The sequence continues at coordinate 3,247,729 of JAOTQQ010000001.1, read as the reverse complement.
AGAGTATGGATGTGATAATCTTTCTGAAAGCGAGTCATGCCCTCTTCTTTGGGTTCAACAGGAGATTTCAACCTCCAGAGCTGTTAGTCAGACCCTATTACCACCTTGGACACGTCCCCTTTCCAGCTCAGCAGTCATACTCACATTGACATGTTCCTTTCCACCATGTTTTGCCCGGATCTGAGGGTTTTGGATGAGGTCTAGGTGAGTTCCCCACACTGCGATGGGTGTGTTGCCACTAGAGAAGACACAGAAGATACAAATAAATGCAGCTGATAGATATCAGGACTGATTGCACCAACAACAGGTGATCTGTTTTCCTAAATGTTGATTGCAGAGTGTCTGACCTCATCTCGCAGTCCCATAGGAAGGGAAGGAAAACCAAAACAAAGTAAATAAGTTTTCATTCATTCATAAGGAGAGAAATAAGCAAAAACACATGCTTGCTAAAACTGCCACATCAAACAGGATTTGGGTATTTTTCATGTTAGGGCTCAGCAATCACAACCTTCAGTAATGAGAAGAGTGGGAAATTTTAACAGGGCTCTTCAGAATGGTCCACAGTCTATATCTCCTGTACCACTGAAGGAAAGGAGCCTGAAAAACCCCTCATAGATACTGTGCTGTGCAAGAAGCTCTTGATGATTCAGTGCTACATTCTTTGAAGGCTTTAATCTTGCATATTAAACCTCCTATAAAAACACTACCCTGAATAAGATAATGTCACCTCAGTGAATGCACTTCAGTGCTGCCAGGGAACCTGGTCCTGCAACATCTTGAAGAACGAGCCAATGTCTCCAAATGCATAAGGCATTCGATTGGTTTCCATTTGGTGATCCAGGTGGATAAGCTCTGCCATGTGTGTTAGAATGGAATAGAGGTTTCCAGTCCCTGTGTCCCTTTGCTCAGACAAGGATTGATTTGCTGGCAAAGACGATTCATAGAAGCCATGACACTGCATCTGGTAAATTTTCTCACTTTTATAACACTTTCTCAGCCCAACTTAAGATGTGAAGATGTAGACGGAACCCTTCTCATTCACTGCAGTCACCGTCATAAAATCATAGCATGGTTCAGGTTGGAAGGGACCTTAAAGATCATCCAGTTCCAACACCCCTGCCATGGGCAAAGACACCTCCTACTAGACCAGGTTGCTCAAAGCCCCATCCAGCCTGGCCTCAAACCCCTCCAGGGTTCCACAGCTTCTCTGGGAAACCTGGGCCAGTGCCTTACCACCCTCACAGAAAATAATTTCTTTCTGAGATCTCTTCTAAATCTCTCCTGTTTCAGTTTAAAACCATTAGTCCTCATTCTATGGCTCCACTTCCTGATCAAAAGTCCCTCCCCATCACTCCTGTAGCCCCCTTTTAGGTGTTGGAAGGCTGCTATAAGGTCTCCCTGGAGCCTTTTCTTCTCCAGGCTGAACAACCTCAATTCTCTCAGCCTGTCTTCATAGGACAGGTGCTCCAGCCCTCAGATCATCTACTTCTCTGGACCTGCTCCAGTAGGTCCATGTCCTTCCTGTGCTTAGGGCTCCAGAGCTGGATGCAGTACTGCAGGTGGGGTCTCATGAAAGCAGAGTAGAGGGACACAAGGAAACAGCTTTCAGAAACACCCTTCTTCCCTTTCCCTTGCCTCTTCCAGCTGCAGCCAGCAGTGCTGTTTGTAGGACTTCAGGGAGCAGAGGGGAGGGAGGAAGGAAACTGCAAAGGATCATTCCCAGGCTTCAGCAGGAGATGATGTCTGGGTTGAACACCATGTTAAGGGGAAGGGTTCACCCTAGGCAGCTTAGGTCGTCCCAAATCGAAACTGCATTGCTCTACCAGGCTGAGCTCTCCCTTTGCAGCATGGTGGCAGAGACAATGCAATGCAAGGGCTGAAGGAGTAGGAGTTATCTTAGAAAACAAAACCTTCAGCTGTCAAAGCTCTCACAGCCAGAGCAGGATGAGGAAATGTTATCAACAGACAGCCCCATCTCTGAGGGTTTCCCAGGGTGAGGAGTGCTCTCATCAGTTGCAGCACCTGCCTCTGTAACTCCCTTTGGAAACTGTCCAGGATGCAATTTATTTCCTGGAGTGTTCTGCTGAGAATGGGAGGCCACACGGAAATCAGTGGGATTGGGAAAAGAAAGTTCAGAATCCCTTTCCTGCCTCCAGGTAAACCTACGCATACATGAAAGGTGAAACAAGTGCATTATAAATGAGAAAACACCAGGGAATAAACATGCTGCAAGAAAGAAACCTGTATTGACCAACGGATCTGACCTTGGTTTCCCATGTTCCTCATTTATCTTCCATTATTAATCAGATGGGGCAGGCAGGAATGAATGCAAATATACATCTCTGCTCAGCAATGTAGCCACCAGGTCTCGGTGAGCTGTGTTCTGTGCTTCAGACCCTTTACACACCCACATTGATAAGACAGACAGCAAGGACACTAATTCAAACACTCGCTGGTGGCCATCGATGCTGACAAGTTGCTAGCAGCATCCCAGGCAATGCCTGGTCATGGTTCAAGGGATAGCAAGGGTGCTCTCCCAACAAGCAGGATAGATGAAGGTAAACTGTCTTTGAAGGAGAAAACATCACTGGTGGTAGGGATGGGGGCTATGCATGCTCAGGGGCTTCAGGACCAAAGAATAGACCTGAATTAAGTACTTACTAGTTTAAACATAGACTACGTGACCAAGAAGCCTGAAAATTTGAAGCCATGAGTTCTACCAAAGAGCATTGTCACCACCACGTCTTTTGACATGTGCTCCCGTGACACTTCTCTGACAGGTTCCTTATGGTCTTTCATTCACGTAATGCCTTTTCAGACTGATCCATGGATAGGACAACACTTGACCTTGAGTTTTGCAGAGTACCTCAAGTTCTGGCTCTCTGAAACCATCAGCTGTATTGGGAAATTTCTAATGGGAAATTTTATGGGGCAAAAGCACATTTTGCCATTTCCATAAGATCCGCTTGGATGGTTGAGCTCTCTTGAATGCACGGGGGATCTCTTCTGAAGTCACACATCCTCTCACAAGAGAGCATCCCCTTCCAGCCTTCAGTTTCACATTAAGTATTCCTGCTCTGACCCAGGGAGACCTCACTCACCAGAAACCAGAAGAAAAGTTTATAAACCAAGTTGTTTTTTCTCTATTGCCTTGGTTCTTCTGGATTTTTAGCTGTGGGCCATTATAATTTTTATTACTTTTTTTTATTATTATGAATCTTTGCTGATTCAAACTGGAAGGGATTTCGTATCTTTGCTCAGCTGAAAGTTTTGCGTGTTCCAGACGTATCAAATGTGAGCCCATACGTCCAGATATATGAGTGTGTGTATATGTACATAAATCCTTTTATTTAATCAACCAAGTCTGTGCACACAGTTTTAAACCCACGTGTTAAAAATTCTGTATTTAGTTTGGAAACTGAGCTTGCAGGGTATTAAGCGCAGCCACAGCACCAGATCAGAGAGGGTTTTTTCCTCTGGGAAAAAAAAAAAAAAAAAAAGAAAAAGAAAAAGCCAAAGCAGTTGTTTTTTGCACAAAATCACCCCAAAGCCCTCTCTGGCTTGCACATCAGGAAAATCCAACTGTTGCTTGCTGTTGGATGAAAACCACCAGCCATCACCTGTGATGTCTGCAGGTGAACACATGGTCACAGCCACTTCTTGCCCAGGTGGGATCAGAGCCTGGAGACACACCATGCTGCTGCCCCCCCAGCCAATCAACAAAGGTGCCAAAACTATGAGCTTTCTTAATTTAACTCCTTATTGTCTCAAAATACCCCGAGCTTAATTTTCTAGCTACAGAGTCAGATAATTGCTGGGTGTAACCCAAATCAAACCCAGACCAAAACTATTAATGGAGCCTCATAAAATTCTAGTTACCTGCCAGACCAGTGTGACTCTGGGAGTAAATTAGCAGTAATCTCTTCTTTATTGTCTTGGAAAATGGCACTTGAGAGGGTTTTAAGCCGGGCTCGGTACATTCATTTACTAATTTTGCAAAGCTGGTTTAGTAGCAATCATCTGTGCCTCAAAACAGCTTAGCCCCACGGCCAGGAGTGATGAATCAGAGAAGCTCAGTGGATTTGCTGTAATGAATCACACCGCATAACAAATATACTGAGGGACAGCCTCTTCAGTCCATCTCCAGATCCACGTGTCTTGATTAACTTAACTCTTGCTTAGTTCTTAGGGCTGGAGTCGGCTGCACTTTCATCCAGCTCTGCAAGGAGACCTGACTAACGCTTGCCTCCGTTATAAGCTGCTGGATGGAGCTCCACAGCTCCATCCTAAGAGTTACAGGGCTTAAAACTGTCCCCAACACTCTGAACCACGGTGGTGATCCTGGATTATTGCATCCTCTCTCTCTGTGCCCTCCTCCAAGGTTTGGAATAATTCAAAAGTGCACAAGAAAGAGGATGAAAGTGATCTGGCTAAAATTAGGCACCTGTTAATGGTCAAGTGGATGCTTTCTGATTTCAGAGACATTGAAGAAAGCGAAGGGTAAAGGTTGTATCTGAATGATGAGACTTGTGGAGTCCCAGTCATCCACCTAGCAGCTACATACCCTGCCAGTAAACTGGGATCCACTAAACAAGCACCTCTTCTTAATATCCTTTATGCTGGGAGGTGGGACAGGAGGTGGAGGACAGAGTCTCTGCACCCCCGGGCTGGACAAAGCTTTGCCAATACACCTGAAGCATCTACTTGGCTTCTTCTTTGTCCCTTGCTGGTATCTTCAGCAGAGAAACCGAGGAGCAAAGGGGCTCTGGAGAACTTCTCCTCTCACCTCCCAACCAGACCTGAGGCCAGGCAGTGGAAAGTCCCCCTGCTGCAACTTTCTTGGGGATAACAAGGGAATTCACTCTCGCAGGCTGTCAATCTTACACCTTTTAACCAGCACTGAACTCACTTTAATAAGAAAGGGAGTAAAGCAATTTCTCATTTCACTGATAACCTGAACTCTGACTGAAAATAAAAACCCCAAATGGAAAATCCAGACACTAAAGCTTCAAGCCCAGTGTGCAAAGATTCAATCCGGCTAAATCAGTAAATTCCCTCACGGAAATTAAAGGCACTAATTGATTTGTGAAAACATCTGGATGGGAGCTGAACTGTGGGGATTTACAAGCCCTGCTCCTAATCCCCAGATACTCCAATCGGTCCGGTTTGACAGGGGAGCAGAGAGCTGCCGTGGATGAATGAGGGGAGACGAAGATTTCTTATTCTGTACCTTTTCAAGGAAACACCAGTGCATTTAATGACCAATTTCTCTCTTCCCAAGGCCATTTCTGCAGACTTCTGAGACCATTTGGGTACCGCTTTGATGCCTTCCACAACCAGGGCAAATGCTCCTCTCAGACACCTTTGTGCGAACCCTCTGAATTCACCAAAGCAGCATCAATGGGGTGAAGAGAAAAAGGGATGCCTAACGAGGAGGAAGGCTGTTTGATGGGGCAGGGACCACGGCTCCCTTTGTGTTTCATCTCAGGAGATGGCCTTAGGGCCTTCAGGCATGACAGCCAAACAAGCAACGCTTAGTCCTAAGCCAACAAATCCATGAAGGCTGTGGGAAAGGTAGGAATTTAGACTGGACATCAGGAAAAAATTCTTCACAGAAAGAGTGGTCAGACACTGGAATAGGCTGCCCAGGGAAGTGGTTGAGTCACCATCCCTGAATGTGTTTAAGAGTCGTTTAGATGTGGTGCTGGGGGATACGGTGTAGGGGAGAACTTTGTAGAGTAGGGTTGATGGTTGGACTTGATGATCCCAAGGATCTTATCCAACCTGAATGATTCTGTGATTCTATGAATTGCTGCTTTCAAACCCAGGGGAGATTCACTTCTCTAAGTACAGCTCTGACATTTATGCCTGGCTTATGATATCAATGACTGGTCCTGCTGCCATGCAAAGCTGTGGACCCAGACCAATGGGGCCTGAAAGACCGTCAGAAAGACCCCAAGCCATAGGAATTGGGCTTTTAGGCATACAAATATATAGTTTAACCAGCCCCAGTGGTCTGTAATATTTCTCAGACAGGGAGCATCCTAGTGCTGGAGATAAACCTTGGGCTGCAGTAAAGAGGGGGAAAGCTTCAGCACTGGGTTGAAGACTTACTGCACCTATCTTTGTAATTAATGTATGGAGGCTCCAAGGCAACCTTCTGGTGAGCATCAGCAGCTGGAGTTTGTTGCATTAAGCCAGGAAGCTTTGCTCACTATAAGCAAAAGTGGGGTGCACGGTCATTTAGATTTGGACTAGGTGGACTTTCTTTGGAAAAAGGACTCTGCTTCTGCCCATCTCTCACTAGAGTCTGTGGAAATTTCGTCCTGGGGTACGCATCAAGCATCCAAGGTGTTATTTTTCCCAGGAGGCAAGTCCACCAGCCCTCATGGTCTTGGGCTCTATGAAGTAGCTCTGCACAAATCTATTCCTTAGTGAATGCAACGCTTGGAAAGCACTTTTCTGTATCAAGGACCAATATGAGCACACCAGTGTTGCATTAGAAAACCATGGGAGGTGTCAGGGGGTGTCCATGGGATGCTTACCTAAAGATACTCCACTCAGGCTCAATCCTCAGGATGGTTGGATCCTCTACATATTCATACTGCAACTCCTGATGTATCTTGGCCTTGTCCACTCTCACGGACACCTTTACCTTCTCAAAGCCTTCATCTGAGGCAGTGGTGTTGCAGACAATGTGCTTGGTGGATCTCCTGTGAGCAGAAGCAAATGAAGATAAACCTGGTGCTATCAGCAGCAAAACCAGCAGCTACTTACTCTGATGTTCTGTCACCTTAACCTATGCACCGTGAAGTGGTGAAATTCACTGCTACAGGAATATGCTGTGAATAGTGTGACACATTTATCTGAGGAAATGACATTGCCCTTTCACTAGTTTAAATTAAACCACAAGAGCCATCATTTCTCAGGTCTCCGATTGAAAACCGAACCCCAAGGGAAGTCCAAACCAGACCTCTCTCCAGAAGTACTTCTGTGTGATTAAACACTTGATGGATGTTTCCTTCCTGCCCGCAGACCTCTGCGGCAGCAGCTCATAAAAAGGGGTGTTTGCACCTCAGCTTTCCAAGTCTGGGGTAAGAAAGTTCACCCTGCCTTGGGACTGTAAGCCCTGTTTAAGTGCAGTTTGCAGCGTGCCTGGGACCTTCGCATGGGAGGTGTTAATGCATTGGGATGCTTTTTATGACTATACTCAAAGAGTGTTCTGCATAAACCTTTCCTTTTGGGCAGGGCTCAATAACAGCTCCATGTCTGAATTTTTTCCAGCGGCCCTTACCTTCCACAAAGAGCCTAAAAGCCAGGCTCCAGACACCCTCAGCCTCTCCTTATACCCCTAGAAAGGCTAAAACAGGGTACATCCTTCCCTTGCAGTGTGGCACGCACACCTCCACTGACTGCAAGACCCTGAAAGACCACGCTCAGTCCCTCCTAAATCTCCCCAGCCTCTTCAGGAAACCACTCCAAGCTGCTGTGGTTCCCATTTGGCCTTTTAAATCACAAGCTGTGACTTCACCCTCCTGAATTATAGATGCTGGATCACAAAATGGTCATGACAGGCAGCTAAACAGGTTCCCCACAGCCAGGAGAGGGAAGGGCATTGCCCCAAGACGGTGGTCCCGGGTTCTCCTGTGAATGGGCCCTTCTTCTGCCAAGGACCAGCTGGGAGAAATGTGCCAACTTGATCGCCAGCCTCCACTGATCCTGGCAGCAAAACGTGTTGCTCTGGGTAGTTTTGAGCCGTGGGAGCCCCTGGGAATGGGATTCAGGCTCATTCTCACAGGGATCAGGGAACATTCAGCAGGTAACACTGACATTAAGCCTCTCCGAACTGCAATTGAACAGGAGCCAACCCGGAGCTGAAATGCTGCAAATCATCCATTTCTTAGCACTACAGGACTGTTCTGGGATAAAAAGGGAGGTGTTTTAATACTTAGAACTGGTGTTGCCAGATTTTCTTTGTCATCTCTGCTAAAGCAGGGACGTGAAAATGGATCTTTTAAATGACGTACTCCCAGAGCAAGTAGCAGGACCACAGAGAACTGCAGTGAAATTTGACAAGGGGCCATCAAAAAAAAAAACCACATCAAACACCAATCAAAACAAATAAATCCTATTCTCCCACCCCAAAACATGCACACTAAGGTTGTGTCCAGTGCAGAATGAAAAAGTCCCATTGCTGAACAGACATGGCCACAGGCAAAAGAGGCACTTGAGGGACAGGGTGTGAGGGCTGCAGAAGAAGTCTCTTGGCTATAATTGCTCACATCTTTCAGACTTGGGCATGCGCAGTAGGAAGGACTCATCTGTACCTGTAGAAGAGGCAGGGCTGTCGCCCAAAAGTCACGATGACATTGCTGCCTGCATTGAGGTTGTTGCCCGTAATTGTCACCTGGGTGCCACCAGATACTGGTCCCCGCTTCGGCTTGAGATCAGAGAGTGTCAGGGTCTGTGAAGGCAAAGGGTCATGTTAAAAGCACAGCAGAGGAACGGAGGTAGCTGCCCTCCCTCTTTTTAGTGTTGTAGAGAGGTAGGCACCCCCCAGGAGTCAATCATGTGTTAGCTGGACTTCAGAGGATGACCCTATCTGCCAGCCAGTAGAGGAGCCTAGGATGACACCAGTCCTACCATAGACACCCTGCTTGAATGCCAAGTTTGGTGGGATGACTTCAGGCCTAACCCCAGTCTGGTCCCCTCTCCCCTACGAAATTTGAGAAATACTCTGCGTTTACAAAGTCAGTTCCACATCTGGAGCAGCTGGAGCCACGATCACCCACCTCTATTGCTCGTTTAACATGACCCAAGTGTCTATTTTGCCATCAGGCAACGCCACCTCTGCAAGATAACCCGGGTCTTGAACTGGCTCCAAACTGTGGAGCTCACAGTTGATGAAAATGATCGAGTCTTGAAAAGATTACTCTAAACCCCATTGGTCTGACAAGGGAACAGGACCTTCTGTGTAGCTTCAGAGAGATACCTAAACCCCTGCCCTGTGCTCATGGGCTTTTTCCCTGGGAAGGAGGAGAGCTGTGGTTCAGCAGAGCATGTGAGATTGTGTCTTGCCTCTTCCACATACCCACTGCATGACCCCAAATCTTTCTCTTTTTATCAGACTTGGATTCTGAGACAGTCTTATGGCAGTGCTTATGGTGAGAGGCAGCCACAAAAGGAGCACTGTCCAGATGAACACCCTTTTTTCCTTTTTCTGCCCTTTCCTGAGCTTCTTTTCCAAATGTAACACGGTGCTGAGTTAATATACCAAAAAGGGGCAGAATTCCTTTAGGGGCTTCAAATCTCAAACTTCTTTTTCTTGTTCTCCTGCTCTCCCTTCTTCCCAAAATCAAGATAAAATACATGCACTCTGAAGGCACAGATCACCCTCTTACCACAATGCAGAGAGGAGACATCCATTTTCAGGGAGAAATTTGGAGTTACAGTTTATTCTTTCATTTGCATTTTAATAGAAAAACTTTCCACTCAGTCCCAAGTGAAAAGCTACTATATGCATTTAAATGAAGATTATTTTTCTCCAACCTCTCTTTAAGAATGATGGCACAAATGCTTGAAGCTCTCCTCAGCTCCTCTGAACAAGCAGGTACAATCACGCAGTCACCTTATTGAGCTTTAGAGACCATTAATCTGGGGTTATAAAACCACCTGACACACACCACGGCTCCCTCTTTCACACACACACACAGAGCCCTCTCTGTCCCTGTCCCCCTCTGGCTAATCATTTTGAAAAACAGCGGCAAGGTTTCTACTTTGCCTTTGTTCAAAATGAAGGTACCCCATGGAGAAAGAGCTGAACATGAAAATCAGACATTGTGTTTAAACTCAACTAGTTTTGACATGATAGTTTGGAAACAGTTTTGCCTCAAGATGTCCCTCATCTATTACTTGATGAAGGTTGGGAGGATATATATGAGGGAAGAAGCAATTAAGGAACAAAAAATGCCCTGTTTCTTGTACTTTTTGGGGGCTAATATTCTCTAAGAGCTATTAATGGAATTAAAAAAATGCAGGAAGAGGATGTAAATAAAAAAGATGGACTTCAGTACGTTCTGCTCCTCCTTTTTAGGGTACCGCTTCATGATGAGATGGCAGCTCCTCTTTAATCCCTTACTGACACCCACCCGCACCGGTGCAAATTACTGCTGACCATGGTGGCTGCTGCTGGGAGATGACCTCCCACCTGGGAGAAAATGGGTTGAGAACGGCCACCTTGGTGCACGTAGCCCACACAACAGCACCACAGCTCAACTGCTTTACAAACCAGGAAGAGACATTTGATTTGAAGATGCCAACCTCTCGATGGGTAGATAAACTGCCCGTGCCCTTTTGAGGGTCCTTGCAGACCAGAATTATACCAGCAATGTTCCTCAATGAAGCGTTGCCCCGTCTCATGCCAATCTTACAAAAGGGTTTGTGGCTAAGCTTTCAAAGTTGTGATAAACCATTAATTATTCACAGTGGCCTTCATAAATATTGCACAGCATATTTGCAGTAAAACTCAGCCTCCAGACTGTTTACCATTTCCTCGCTGAAGAAAGGTGATGGAAAACGCAAGGGGGTCTAGTGGATGTGTAATAGGCCGAAGTGGACAGTGACAATGAGAGTCTTTCCCAGGAAATCTTCTCTAACTTTCTAGGGGTTTGCTTAATTTCACAGAATCACAGAATTATATGGGCTTGGAAAGGACCTCTGGAGATCATCTAGTCCAACCCCTTGCCAGAGCAGGTCCACCTAGAGCAGGTTGCACAGGAAAGTGTCCAGGCGGGTTTTGAATGTCTCCAGAGATGGAGACTCCACCACCTCTCTGGGAAGCCTGTTCCAGAGCTCTGGCACCTTCACAGTAAAGAAGTTCCTCCTGAAGTTCAGATAGAGCTTCCTATGTTTCAGTCTGTGCCCGTTTCCTCTTGTCCTGTCACTGGGCACCACTGAAAGAAGACTGGTCCCATCCTTCACTTTCCTCTAGAACCTCTTCCACAGAGAAGATGCCATCACAGCTGTGTCTAAACTGCCATCATGGTGCATGTCAAGACCTTGGTTCCCACTTCATTCCTCTCAGGGACAAGGGCAGAGAAAGACGTGACCCAGACACAGCTTGTGCACCTGGATTTCATTTCTATGGGTTCACCAGTAGAGATGGAAGGGTTACCTGTTGCAAATGCTCTCCTGAGACAAGGATTTTAGGAGCAGACCCAGAAGAGATGCACACCTCCCCACACTGAGCCACACTATTCTCTTCCAAAGCCAGAAGAAAGGCAAACTTGCCTGAGTGTCTGAATTGAAAAGTGAAGGGAAATTTTTTTGGATTGAAAGACCATGGCAATAATCATAGTAAAAAAATAAATGACTTAAAAAAGAAATTATGTTCCTTTAGATCATCATAAATTTCATTTCAGCCTGCAAACAAATGCTATGTTTCCTTTTTGGCTTATTGAATCCTGTTAAGCAACTTGCATTTTTGATCACAGATGAGCTTAAAACAAACTAACAGAATTTTGAATGTAAAAGTTCTGGTTAGAAACGTGGAGAAGAACTGTTCTAACATCTCTAAGCTAAGCTTCCTCCTTTTTAAAACACTGAAGTTCAAAAACAGTTGAGTTCAAAACATCACCTCTTCCAATTCTTGCAGAAGAGGGCAAGACTGAAGCTATTGGCCAAAATTGACCATGTTTTGCTTCAAGCCTTTTGAAAAGCAATTTTCCGGAGGGCTCACTATGCATCAGAAAGCAACATCTATCTCCCCTGTGATGCCCTTCCTGAAGTTTTCAAATGTCTTCCTTCCCTTAAAGCTGCCACCCACTCTTGCAGGATGCCGAGGCACCTTGTGATGCCTGGAATAACATCTCTACCCTCCTGGCAGGAGTGTCGGAGGAAGCCAAGCCATTCCAACAAAACACAGCTCCCTCTACGAAAGCAAGGGACACGGGAGAGGGCATATGATGGGCAGGCCGGAGAGAGTGTGTATTTTTTTTTTTTGCTGTCTAGCACAAAGGTATGGAGGTATTCAGTGGAGAAAACCCTGTTGACTTCACACTTGTGCGTGGCTGGGATAGCTGGCAGCCAGAAAGCCAGCAAGCGGAGGGAAAAGCTGTCACAGACGGACACGCATGATCGAAATCGGACAGTAATTCCAAGAGTAGCAAAGGTGACACGCTGAAGTGTAATGTCCTGGAAAAAGCCCTTCTGTCTGCCTACTGGGGGTGAGCTCTCAAGGTGTTTCTTTGCCCCCACCACCGTAGCACCTGAGTGACATCAGAAAATAGAGAAATTTCTGTAGCTCAAGGGGGAAATCTAAGATATTTGCTTTCATTACCATAAAAGAAGTGCTCAGGCATAAGAATAATTTCAGAAAAGATCCATTCCCTTGAAGGAGTCGAGAGCTTTTGATGGAAACAAAGAGACCCTCTCACCTCAGACCTCTACAGATCAAGGCCAGGCAATGCTTGCATGTCCCCAGCAAGGGGCCTTCGAGGAATAACCAGGTCTCTTGGACAAGGAGCGTCGGGAGAAAGGGGGATAGCGGAGCAAAAAAATCAAGTCAAGTGTGCAACATATATTGGGCTCTTGCACAACTCTTCCTTGGCGAAGTGACCTTCTCAGGCTGAACTTGCACCTGTAGTAGATCAGAACCAGGCCCAGAGCCCCTTTGACTGATTTGCAAGCTGATGGCCCAGACAAAGGGTGTAGCAAGACAATTTTCCAGCCCAAGAAGTTTCTTTAAAAAGAGGAGTGTGCTCTCCGAGTGCCACCAGCAGACATTGCTGACTTCACAAAGCCTGCTAAGGGTGGCCACTCAAAATAGGAATGCCTTCCCTCTTCTTCTTTGGGCACATCTCATGTTCGGGGATGGAGAAGCAGGCAGTTCCAGGGGCACTGCCTGCTGCAGGGAGATTAATGGAAGTTGTACATGTGATCTCACCATTCACCATCCCTATGGACTTCTGACTTCATCCCCTAATTACTCATGGAGTTCTCTCTCCAAGCCACGTACCCTTCCTACTGCCAGACACATGATGAGCAGTGGCAGGAGGAAGCTACGTAAAACAAACCAGGGTGCTGGTATCTATGGCATCCAATGTCATGGAGAGCTGTGCACTCAGAAGAACATCTTGGACTTATGCCTGGCCTGCATCTGAGACTTGAGAGACACCTGGGCTGACCTGAGAGCAATGACCCAAGAGATGCTGGGCTGCACCAACCACAGCTCCAAGAGCAGATATTTACTGTCCTGAGCCCATCCCTCCAAGCACAAGCATTGCAGTGAGATCCCATCCTTACCCATGTGTAAGCATCACCCTTAAAAGCTAACTGAAGTTCAAACTTGCTTGAATCATGGAGCCCAAAACACTTTCACTGCGCCACAGTCGTACACTACAGCTCACCCACAGCCTGGCTGGTGAACTGGTCCCTCCTGATCTGCTTCTCCTTGACACTCAGAAGGCCACCTGAAGAAAACACCCCTTGAATGCTATGTCTTGCAGAAATACCTGCCACCGCTATGGTGACTGCTTGTGGTCCAGTAAATGGGAAATTTTATCCTTGCTAGCAGAAGGCCATGGACTTTGTAGTGACACAACATCACAGGGTCTGAGGACACCTCTGTGCTTGCCGTGTCCTGAGCTGGGTGTCCCTCTCATCACAAGTGTCCTGTGGCCAAGGGCTCATGTCTCACTTGCTTGAGCTCAGTGTTGGGGACTCATCTCACAGTGTTGGTGATGAGAACCAGGGAGAAGGGAGCAGACGGTGGGGAGATGGGGGATGAAGATACCCCTGGAAACACCCAAGAGTGAGGAGGAAGACACCCCACCATGGACATCATACTCCTCATGGTGCCTTCTGTATAGGGCCTGGAATGATGCTGGTAGAGTGACCATCACAGCCAGGTAAGGTAAAATACCAGGAAAGTTTTTTTCCCTTTCTCTTTCCTTATTTTTTTTTTTTTTTACTTCTCTTTCCTGTATAGCACTTTTAACTATTAATGAGGATTTTTGGTACTAATTTGGACCATGGCTGTATGTAACTGAAAGCGGACTAATAATTGGGACTATTATTAGATTGTTAAAACATTAATTAGCCAAGCTATTTTTGCTCATAACGAGATTCTGAAAGGAAATGGAAGGAACAAAGCGGTGTGCTCAGGACAGCAGTGAGAAGCTCAGAAGCTGAATATGGCCAAGGACAATGGATAGATGCAGTAAAGTGAAGCAGGGCCCAAGGACCTTCAAGGCCAAGGAGAACTTTTCACGGGAGCTTACCATAAAGTAGTAGAGCTGTGAAGACCTGGCCATGAACTCTGGTTTGCACTCGGCCACGCAGATTTCCACGAATCCAGCATGCTGGCTGGGCTTAGCCTCCCCCATCTCACATACTATCCTGTGGAGCAAATACAAACCAGAAGCAAGGTTTGATGGCCTGAGTAAGATGGAATTGGAGCAAACAGCCCACACTGCTGGGAAACGGAATGTAGATTTAACCCATCCTATTCTTTCCAATTCAGGATTCAAATTGTGGATTCTTTAAGAGTGTATTCTTTGAAGAGTGGAGGGTTTTGGCTGTTGGCACTCAGTGGGGCAAGTGCTCAGCTGTTGTAAATCAATATAGCTTCACTTCAATATACTGATGGGCTGGGCTGAGGTCTGACCCCAGTGGTCCCTCTGTCCTCCAGCCTTGCATGGTGAGCAACTTTGCAGCTGTAAGGTTTAATGGTTGCTCCTGCATAGGATAAGCTGCTTCTCAGGACTGCTGTCCCACAAATTGGAATTAGTAGGGTATATGCCATGAGGACTATCTAAATATGCCACAAAAATACAGTAATAAATGGATTACTAGTTCCTGAGCTGTCAGTGAGGAATGACATCTTCCTTTTCTCCCTTCCAGAGTTGGGTGGAACTCCTTAGAAGAGCCTATGAATAGCAATGACTGTTATTAAAGTGTTGTGGCCCATTGTCTGCCACACACCCAACTTACTGCTCTGCTGGGATGTACCCTTCCACCAGCGGCTTGCACTCCACTCCAGCCACTTTGACGTGAGAAGCAATATCTCTGAACTCCAGCCCCAGATTCTCCCCACGGATGGTCACTTTGGTCCCCCCTTCTCGAGGGCCTGTCACTGGATTGATCTGCAGAAACAAGCCAAGAAAAAGGAGAACAATCAAACCACCTGTGTAAAGACATCAGCATCTTCTCAGGTGAAAGAAGAGGAATATCAAGTCTCTTTGTGACCACTGGAGACACTCATAATTATGAATGCTGAACAGCTGAGGGAACAAGCCTACTCTAGATACATCACTAAGACCATCCCCTTGCAAATATATATCACACATTTCCCAACTTCAGAGTATCCAAAATTCTGCCCAAAATCTCTTTTACTCTCTTTTGGCTACTTGGAAAACATCCAGAGATGAGCAGGATTTGTTTTCTAGGTAGGAACAGGGGTTTCTGATGGTGCAGCTGAGCTCTGAACTTTATAGGCATAAGCCATGGAAAGGCAGGAGTGGGACATGGTGGAAAGAAATGGGAGATTGAACGAGAAAAGAGCATGAAGGGTTTCAGCCAGTCACTCCAAATCCTAAATTCCCAGCCCAAAACATATGGAGCTTTTGATCTGTTCTGGAGGGAGATATTGGTCAGGCATCACAAACTGAGCTGAAAATGTCCACCTCAAAAAATGCCTAGACACAACAGAAACAGCGTGTCAGTTTGGTATGGAGAAGGTGGATGGTAACTGAGACAGCAGCAGCCATTGCTCTGTGCCAACACAGATTTCCAGCTCCAGCTGCCCTCACAGAAGAGCTGGGGCCAAGGGAAGGGCAGACATAGGCACGAATGGCTTATTTGTGGGCTGGAGAATTCTTGACTGGAAAACCCCCGAGGCCCAGTTTGAGATGAGTGGCTATCCCAACAGCCCTGCTGGCTGCTGGTGTGATGTTTGCATCCCAGTCTGGACCACTGTCAGACCCTAGAAGCAGTAGGATCTCTGTGTCTTGCTCAGCAGTGGCTGTGTTTGGCAACAGAGCTAAAGCACCACCTGGATTCCAGAGCTCACCTCTCCCTTCCATTGCAGAATCTCACCCTTGCACCCAGAGTTGTCTATCTGCAACACCTCTGGCCCATGCAAAGGGGGTATGAATGCAGGAAAACACCCTGCATCCCGTCCCTTGTTCAGGGCCAGGTGGAAGTTGGCATTGGAGTAGTCTCCTCGATGTTGAAACAACCCAGAAATCGTGGGGCTGGCCCTAAATTATCTCTCTTCTGCCCTTCCAATTATTCCCCATGCCCAAATGCTGCGCCACACCACTGGCCACTTGAAAGGGGCTTCAAGGGTTGCTTTTCCCTGCTGGCCATTCAGGATGCCATGGATGCCATCTGCCAGCCTTGGCAAGGTTCTTTCCACAGTGAGGAAGGGGAAGTTCCCTGTCTGAGGTCCGTGCCCACCGGCCGATGGCTCTGCCAACTGGGAATCTAGGGCTGGCACCTAGACCCTTGCATGGCATTCAGACTGGCAGGGAAAGTCAAGGCACTGGCACAGCAGGGCTGCTTTTGACTCGTTCCCAGCACTGGGTCTGGCGCCAGGGTTGGCCCAATTTCCACCCAAAGGCCAATTTTTAGAAGGTCCATCCTTAATAAATGGAGAGAGATACTGGCACCTCTAGGGGATATTTTATTTTAGGATATTTAATTTTAGGTGCCGTGAACCACCCCCTGAATGAGTGTGTCTTCTCTCTCGCTATTCAGGGAACCTAGAGAGATTAATAATTTAATAGCACAGATGATCACAGACAAGTCCTAGGAGCTGTAGGGCTTTGTAGTGTAGACACAACCTCTGTAGCACAACACCCCTGCAATGGCCTGCTCTCAGGTCCAAATACCGCTTGAGTCAGGAAAATCAGAACCATGGAGGCCTTATTCCTACTCCAAAAGTCAACAAGATAGTTAAGTCTTATAAAGAAAATAGCACAACATTTATAAATCTGACAGGTGAAATGATTATTTGAGTTGGCTGGGGATTTGACCTTTGGATGAGATTGACACACAAGTAGAAAAGAGAAATTAAGAGAGAGGTGTTTGGGGTTATTTTCCAGGAAATGAAGAAACCATCTTAAAAAAATCAGAATGAAAATGGAATTTTTATTCCAGGAGAAAGGAATATAATACTGATTGTCTCAGCTGGGGGCTTAACATGGAAAACTTGAACTATTTTCCAAAAATGGCAATTCCAAATTATTTTTATTCTGAATGATTAAGAAATACCCATTCAAGGAAAGATTTCTGTTTGAAATACTTATTTTGCTGATGTCAGCTAATCCTCTCCTGATAACACACTTTATATGAATGATGCTGGAAGGCTAGAATATATCACCATACCAAATGCAAACTACTCAAATTGAAGACAGAAATATAAGCTAAAATTCCCAAATTTTATTTCCTTATGTTTTAGACATGATTTTTCAGTGAACTGCTTTCCCCATGGAATATTTTGGTTCTGTCTTGTGGTATTAAACTTGCCACCAAAACTTGTTCTAGTAAGTCAGGTGTCTAGTAAGGTAGGTTTGTGGTTAATTAGGGCTCATCAATGCTTGAAAGAGCTTGTTATCACTGGCAGTACATCTCACAGCAGGTCAAAAGAGGACTTTTTTTCTCGTATGACTAATGTCATTACCCTGTGTAAAAGAAGGTGTAGTGGTGAAAAGGAACATCTTGCTGGAAAAGTCCTTTTCTTTAGATCTAGGGATGAGTTTGAGACAAAATTTCTACTCAAGAAGTCTCAAAATATCTCAGTGGAAACATAATCCTCCTTCTTCCATCTCTGTCTAATGCATGGAATTTTTAAATATTCTTGCCATGGCTCAAAAGGCATCAAACGGAAACTTCCCGGAGTTAAGCCAGCACAGCACCTCCCTGTGCCATTATTTTTTTTGTAAAAGCCAGCTTCAAAACACACTTATTTCCTTAGAAGTGGAGGGCCTGGGGTTATCCCAGGAGCCTGTGGGAGGTGTTTTAACCCCAACTCGTTGCCCTCCCATAGATGGGCACCAGAAGAAGGTGCTGCCACTCTGTTTTCACAGCGGCAGAGGAGGAACCTGGTTCTATCACAGGTGCAAAAACGTGGAACGAGACCTGTCAGTTTTGGAGAGGAGGAGGTTGTGGGAAGCTGTGTGCTCTGTGTGTGTATGCACACATGCCTGTGCAAGCGTGAATACCTGTGTTGTCTCCCCTCCTTCGCCTCCACGGACACCACCCTGGCTCCTCGCCAGATGCTCCCCACCAACCTCTCCCCACCTACCATTAGCTGCGATATATACCCAGTCACTTGAGATTACTTCCACGCTAATGGCTCAGAAAAAAAAAAGGCTTTCCAAGAGCTACTTATGATTGCACTAGGCGGTTGGAATATTTCATGAGTGAATATTGCAATGGGAGCTGTTGGAGGAAATGCCGGCAGAAAGAGAAGTACATCCCTTGTGGAGCTGTAGGGTGGAGAGTGAGTGCTTTGCACTTCATAAAGAGACTGTAGATGCAGATCTGCGGTCAAAGTGTGGCAGAGAAATGCAGATGGACCTTCAAAACATAATACTACTGCGTGGTCAGGTCCATGTGTTTTGGACTTCTGCTTTAGTTGGTCATCTGTCAGCTTCCCAGTACCAAATTCTGCAAAATTTCTGAATCTTTCCCAAGGTTTGAGAATCTGAAAAGACTCAAAAAAGGTTTCTCCCAGCTCCCAATAATTTTCAAGGCCTTAAAGCTGAACTTTCGGATGTAGCTGCTCATTCTGGCTGTTTGGATTTTGTTTCACAGCCTCAGGTGTTTCAGGTGGGCTCAAAAACTAACATCCCCAGATAAATCCAAGTGGCGTGGAGAACTCCTCCTTGGAAACATCAGAATGAGCCTGGAAGTCCAGAAATCCAAATGTATGAGTACTTTGGGGACTGATGTATGTCAGAAAGATGGATCAAAACACAAGCAGTGGGGTTCTTATCAGTGGTGTCTGGGTAAACCAGATTCTACCCGTCCTTGGCTTTCCCAAAACATTCATTCATGGACATTGGTTTAGGGCTTGTTCATAACACCCACACTTTTTAATTCTTAATGAAATTCAATTGAAAAAGCCTTTCTTGTGTTCTAGGAAAATATCCCACCTAATTATTCATATTAAACCAACTGTGAAGCCTGGATTTTCCTCCTTTCCATTTCCCCTTATCTTCTCTATCTCATTTTCCTCTTTACTTTTCTCATTTGCAAAGCAAGGCCCTGGCCACTGTTTTGGGTACTCATGTTAACCAAGGCATGGTGATTGAGAAATGCTTAAGGCAGGAGGCAGTTGGTAAGGACAGAGCCCTCATTTTCAAGGCTTACAACCATCCTGTCGCCTGCCCTGTGTCTCTGAAAATGGTGCCCGTCATTATGGTAAAGGCATCCTAAGACAGCAGGCAAAAAAATCACTTCAGACGGGAGGCCATATTTTCCTCCCTTGCCCTTTTTTCCTTTCCTCTGCTTCTTCTCTCTATGGTTTTTCTATTCTCTTATTTCCCCTTTTCACCTTTGACCCAGCTCTTCCTTTGGTCCAGTCGACACATTCAATAGGAAACCTTCTAAAGGACACCTTCATGCTGCAGGTTCCTTCCCCCCATCCTGGCCCTCATTCTCTCTTTCTCACTTAATAAGAAAGTTCCAAGCTTTATTGGCTTAACCCCATCTCCTCCTTGAGCTTTCAAAGGGGGAAATCTGACAATTGTACAGGGCTTTGTTTGTTCCATGTGGACTTCTTTCACCATGCAAAGTCAGCCAGGCAAACAGAAGCATGTTACTTTGTTGGAATCAGTGGAGTCTTGTTTTTTTCTCTGGACATAGACTTTGTCCATGCCATGCTGCTGGGAAGCATCAACTACAACCTGCACTATTCCTTGACCTCCTGTCAGCAAAGCTCAAAACACTCTGGGATCACTCAACGTCTCCTTCTCAAGCAGGCTGGCTTTAAGAGACAGTTGGGTTCATTTGATTACCCTCATGCCATCCATTTGTGATGCCCCAGAGCACCTTGTCTCCCCTTCAGCTGCTCCTAAATGCTTCATGTCACATCTGCCAGCCCTATGTGAATAGGTCAGATGCTCTGGGGTTGCTCAGATGGCTCTAGCAGGCCGTGTTCATGCAACAGGTTCAAGTCCACATCGACTATGATGGGAACTCTGACACTCTGCTCACCCCTGTGTTGTAGACACCAGAAGTTGTGTGCCTACCTTTGAAGGCCACCATGGCCTTCCATCCTCAAGGTTGCTTGGGGCTTTTATTGACCCAGCAAAACTCAGCCCTGACCTTCCCCTCACCAACCCAAATACAAATCAGAAAAATAAACCAAGGAAAGGGTACAAGAGGGAGTACGCCAGCTTCTTGCAGATCCATGACTTACATCCGTGATCTTGGGGTTGGTGCATTTGCCCTTGGTGCTGGACAACTCCAACCACTGGCTGTCCTGGGCTGGGCAGTGCTGCTTCAATGTGCACTGGTTTTGCCCCTCGCACCAGCCACATTCGAAGTCTGGGTCGGCTTTCAGGCACAGTCCACAGCTGTCCCGCATGGCCCCGCACTTGTAGAGGTGAACTGCAGGGAGAGGAAAACAGAGAGGACCTGAGAGACACAAACAGCATGGGAGAGTAGTGGGATGGCAGAGGGAAGAATGAGGAGCAGGAGAGGGGAAAGTGTTCTGGGCTCCGAGTCCCAGAGGCAGGATCAGAACTCGCAGAGGGCCATAAAGATGATCAGAGACCTGGAGCACCTCTTCTATGAGGACAGGCTGAGAGAGTTGGGATTGTTCATTCTGGAGAAGGCTCCAGGGAGAGCTTGTAGACCCTTCCAGTACCTAAAGAGGTTCCAGGAAAGCTGGGGAGGGACTCTTGATCAGGGAGTGTAGCGATGGGACAAGGGGGAATGGTTTTAAACTGAAAAAAGGGAGAATTAGATGAGATACCAGGAAGAAATGCCTTCCTGTGAGGGTGGTGAGACAGTGAAACAGGTTGCCCAGAGAAGCTGTATCTGCCCCATCCCTGGAGTTGTTCAAGGCCAGGCTGGATGGGACTTTGAGCAACCTGGTCTAATGGGAGTTATCTTTGCTAATGGCAGGGGGTTGGAACTCGATCTTTAAGGTCTCTTCCAAACTAAACCATTCTATGATTCTCCAAGGGGGTAAATAATGGGGGGGAAAAAAAAGAGTTTATATTCTTCTTGAAATAAACTGCACTTGTAAGAGTTCATTTGCTATGCAAGATATTTTTGGAGGCTGAGAACAGGAGGAAGGATGCTGTCCTCAGTAGGGTGATGGACTGCAAGCAGGAGGTTGGGGGAAAAGGTGCTTGGGCAGTGACTTGGCCTCAGTCCCTGTCTTTTTCAGAGGCTGTCTGAACATCATGCAGTGCCACCCTTAGCCAGTCTCAGTCTCAGCTCTTCAACCTAAAGTTATTTTCTAGACCTGGTCTACCCACAGTGTAAACTCAGGCATTTGTCTGATGTGAGATTACCCAGAATTGGGTGCTAAGGTGAGGCCACTCAAGTTTCCCCCTTAACAGAAAAACTAAGAGATAGTAGAAAATCCACAATGGTACACTATGAAGCTGAACTCAGGGATTCACAATCACCCCGTCCCTCTTTCTTCTGCTCCAGAACTTCAGTCTGCTTTACAATTTGAAGTACTAAGTTGATCCTCCTCTAATAAAGACAGCAATGATTAATGCTTAGCTCCATCTTGGGCTGCTAAGTGATTAGAACCAGTCAAAGCTTTTTCCAGATAAAGCCTAAAAATGTTGCAGTCCTCCTATGAAATAAGATCATGTTCTTTATCCTTATTTTACAAATGTGTAAACTGAGGCCTGGGTTGCACATGAGGCTGATAGCAAAAGTCTCTTCCCTGAAGATGAAGACAGAAGAATTGAGGCTTTCAGACTTGCTTTTTTTTTTTTTTTTTTTATGTTTTTGTGGGCGTGTTGTTGGATTTGTTTATAAAATGGGGGATTTTCCCTTTGTGATTCTGTTTTGCTGTTTCAGTAGGTGACCAAAGCCTTGCCTGTCGTTATTACTATTCACAATCCTAAAGCTCAAAGGATTTGGATATGTGTGCTGAAAAGCTCTGGCTGCCTTTTCATAGCTGGATCCCAGAAATCATCACGTATTAATCAATGCAAGGAAAAGCTCACAAACTTTTTATCTCTCCAGGGTGTACGAAAAGTTTGTAAAAAAGCTGTCAATAGCAGTGTGCTACACATCTCCTGGGACAGCCCTGTCCTTCATTTTCTGTTAGATTCCCTCAAATTTGCTGAGTTTCTGAAATTTGCAGGCACCTCAGTGGGCTTCATAGAATCATTGAATGGTTAGAGTTTGAGGGGACCTTAAAGATCATCCAGTTCCAACCCCCCTGCCATGGGCAGGGACACCTCGCACCAGACCAGGTTGCTCACAGCCCCATCCAGCCTGACCTTGGACACCTCCAAGGTATTTGCTCATAACCACTATATTTGTGTCAGTAAATAAAGCTGTCTGTGGCCTCGAGAGCATGTCATATACCTCCATCTGCTATATCTGTGTGCACATGCCTAAGGTCTTCTCCTGACCCAAAACGCGATGGTATCACCAAAACTGCTCATTTGGAATAGCCCCCAGCCAATCCCACTTTCCAAATTTTTTCCTAGTTGTTACTTAAAATCTTTTGGGTTTGAATAACCCCGTAACTTGTAAGAGACTGTGTGAAAGACTAAGCACCACAGATGTTTCTTGAATTCATGCCCTAGTCTGCTTTACATTACCAGCACAGACCTAATCATGATTATGAGACTGATTTTACTCCTGTATCACCTAGGACAGCTCAGTACTGCCCCAAAAAAGGGTTCATACTCTTTGTGTGGACCATGTTGCATCAGGAACCTGTTCCACACCAAGACTATAGTAGAGTGACATCATAATGATAGAAGATAGAAGAAAACTAAGAAGGACCTGAGCAAGTGCCCAAACCCAGACCTCCAACTCATAGTTGAAGACCAGCACAGTTCATGGCACTGTTTGAACATGGGCTCTGCCATGTTGCTGGGTGCCAGGACTAGACAATGGTCTCCAGCCTGTTGTGTTTACTGGGTGTATTTAACCTCCAAGAGCCATAGTTTTGGGGAAGACAGCACAGGACCTCTTGCATTCAGACTGAGTATTAAAACCCTAGCAGAGAAAGACATCCCAGAGGTGAGCACAGGGAGAGAAGGACAAGAAAGTGTTGTGCCATGTGGAGAAGAATTGCCTTCTACATTGCTCTTCAGCTTCAAGGTGGTGTTGGTAGAAACCTCACCCACCACCCCTCAGCATGAGGGAGGGTGTGAGAGGAGCATGGGAGTACCCAGTGGGGAGAGATGGAATGGGAGAAGATGTGGAAATCATCCAAGAAAATAGAAGGTAAAGTGAAGGAGGGAGAAACTTCTGAGAGGTGGTGATGTGAGAAGGAGGGGTTTGAGCTGTGAATGCAGAGCAGCCAAGAGGAGATGTTGTCTGAGGGAAAGGCCTCAGGGTGGCTGAAGGTAAAGAACAAGAATGAAGAAGAAGATGCAAATGGATTGTCCATCTCCAGCCAAAAAAAAATACCTGCATCAGGGTTGAGGCTGGATGTGCAACATCCCTCTGTGAGGGAAACACCAATCCTGAGCTACTCCTGGTGGTAGTTAAATGGAGCCAGGCTCTGGGCAGGAGGTGGTTTTTGGTCCTTTGCTGTTATCATTTTATTTTGTTCAGAATTTTCCTGCTGGTGAGGGGCAGACTTTCTCCTCCCCCTCTCCCTTCCCCTGTTCATTACTACATTGCCTCTGAGCCCAATCTCCTGGCATGTTAACTTGAAGAGCGTCACTGCAGGAGAAATAAAAAGGGGGAGAAAGCTGGAGAGGGAGGGGAATAAAAACAGGACACAAACATGGGGGGAGAAGAGGGAGGCAAAGATGAAGAAGGAAGAGGGAAAGCAACACAAGTGGGAGGAAGAGTTGTATTTCTCAGGTGCAAAGAGAGAAGGGGGGGGAGCAGGAAACACAAAGCACACGCACAAAAAAATTGGTAATTTGCAGAGTGCAGAGAACAAGTATGCACCAGACAGCACAGGGAGATGGTGGCGGCTTTGTTAAGTGTAGGGAGCTATGTGGCCCGTTGCTAAGGTTACTGCTTCCAAGGACAAGTTGAAATAACTCTTTACCTTTGTTCTGTGCTGGGTTGTCAATGTTGAAATTCCCGTTCCACACGACCGTCAGCTCCACTGGCAGGCTGTTAATCTCCATCCCTTCGTACGAGTACTAGAATTGGGAGAGCGAAAAAAAAGGAGACAAAACGCAAACTCAGACTTAGACGGTACCCAGAAGTAGGGAGGGGGTTGGGATGGGATGAGGTAAGAATCTTCAGCCTGGAGAAGAGAAGGCTCTGGGAAGAACTTAGAGCCCCTTCCAGTACCTAAAGGAGGCCTACAGGAGAGATGGGAAGGGACTCTTGATCGGGAAGTGGAGCCACAAGACAAGGTATTATGGTTTTAAACTGAAAGAGGGGAGATTTAGATTAGGTATTAGGAAGAAATTCTTTGCTGTGAGTGTGGTGAGGCACTGGAACAGGTTGCCCAGAAAAGCTGCGGCTTCCCCATCCATGGAGGGGTTCAAGGCCAGGCTAGATGGGGCTTTGAGCAACCTGATCTGGTGGGAGGTGTCCCTGCCCAGGCAGGGGGGTTGGAACTGAATGTTCTTTAAGGTCCCTTCCAACCCAAATGGTTCTGTGATTCTAAGAGTTTGTGCTGCAAGGAGTAAACAAGAGAAAGGAGCTGTCACCTACCTCCTTACCAGCCATTACCTGCCAGAAAGCCACGGGATTCTCTCAAAGTTGTGATTCTCAGTGGAGCGAGCTGTGCTCCTTTCAATAGCCTACTAGGCCATTACGTGAATATTCCATGATTTAAGCATGGTTGCCTGTGATGGGACTTATCTTGGAAATCTACCTGCTAGTTGTTGAGCACAGCTCTGAAGAATATTTTGGCAACTCCTGGGTGCACCTCTAAAGTGAACATTATGGTTTGTGGTTCTACCATCCCAATATACCTCTGTTGTGTACTCCATAGACGGTGAGCATATATGTAAGGTTATCTACACTACTGATATTTTGAAGAACTCTTGGAAGCTGACTGAGGTCTCAGAAAGCAGGAAACAGGCATATGATGGAAATACCTTAAAAATGGGGAAAATGGAGGGTTTGTGTAATTATAGACCTGTCATCCTAACTTGGCTTCCCAGAAAGAAAGTGCATCAAATTATTAAACAATCAATTTATAAGCACCTGCAAGATGATAAGGTGATAAAAATCAGCCAGCGTAGATTTGTCAAGAACAAATTGTGTCAACCCAATCTAATTTCCTTTTCTGACAGTCTTAATGGCTTTGTGGATAAAGGGGAAGCAGCAGATGTGATTTATCTTGATTTCAGTAGAGTTTTTGCTACCGTCCTACAGGAGATTCCCATAAACAAACTAAGGAAATATCATCTTAAAGAAGCCACAATAAGGTATATGCAAAAGCTGCCAAAAAAACCCCAAACAGTTAAATAATTCAGTGTCAGGCTGGGAGGGTGTTTCAAATGGAATATTGTCCTGGATCTGGCATTATTCAGTATTTTCACTACTGGCTTGGATGACAGACTACAGATTTCATGAATGACACAGCTCTGGGAAAAGGTGCGGGAACACCCAAAATCAGGGTTAAGAATTCAAAACAAACTTGACAAATTGTAGAACCGGGCCAAAATCAACAAAGTGAAATTCAATAGAGGCGAGTACCGAGTATTCTTCAGTAGGAGGAATCAACGCAAACAAATATGAAATTGGAGTGACTGGCCAGTGCTGCAGGAAAGGGTCTGGGGACTGCTGAAGATCACAAACAGATTGTGAATCAACAATGCCACATTGCTGCCAAAAAATTAAGCAAATCTCCTTTGAGGATGTGCTAGATAGAGGTTGTTACATACGTAAACCCCAGGAGGCAATTATTTTTCCCTACTCAGACCCAAAAAGGCTTCAGCTGGAGTAGGGGGTATCCAGTTTCCAGCAAATATGTATGAAGAAAGCCACAAAAATCTTCTGAGAGAGTTGGAGAGACTTAAACAAACACTTGTCAGGCACAGTCAAGGTACACAGATCTGGCCTTAATGAAGGAAATGGAAGCTGATCTCTGGAGGCCTTCTCCACTTGGAGAGCTCTTTGACACACAGAAATTAAGTGTATTTTTTTTTCAACTAGATTTTGGTTTATCACCGGGCTCACACAGTTGCCCGTCAGATCCCCCTGCCCACTTCCACCAAGGGCTCCCCTCCAACACTTCGGCAAAAAGTCTCACAAGAGAGGAGATGGTGGCTTAAAAGACAGAATGAGAACAAGGCAAGAAGGAGAGAGAAATTCAATGTCTGCTGCTATTACTGACCACAGCCCACATAAGGATTTACCCTTCCGAGACCAGGAACCTCACACTGCACTGGGATCTATTGTGGGACAAGCTCCCACTTTTAAAGAAAACAGTGATTTCCCCGCTACGAGATTAAATATCATTCAAGAAGCTGTCTGGTTTGGTTGGGTGTGTCTCCGAGACCACAGAAGAGCTCCCCACCGCTTAAAGTCTCCATGTGGTTTTCCACAGAGATGCCAAAGCTCTGAGCCTTTAGAGGCAGGATTTTCTGTATCCGTTAATTGCCGTGTAATTGGCAGAGTAAATCGTATATGGTGATTTCTGTCCATTACAGCAGAGCGAGCGCTAGTTGCACGGTAATTTCTCTTTGGACAAACTAAACGCAATTAGCCACTAATCTGCAAGACTCTGTGATTACGATCTAGTTGTAGGGTATTTATGGGTATAGGCTTTGTGGTTACCATGGAAGTAAAGAGCAGCCGCAGGTTAGCGGAGCCCTTTGCAATTGGGCTGTGCCCGCCAATCTCACCCAGTATTAGCATTTTTATGCCACTTCTCGGTGTCACCGCCAAGACGATGCTGAGCCGCTTGGACTCACAACGCTGGTTTTTCACAGCTTTTTGGAGCTGGGAGCAAGGATGGGGAGACAGGACTGGGAAGGAGAGCGCTTGAAAAGTAAGGAATAATTAATCTTCTGCCACTCAGGAGCTTTGCCAACGCCTGCACTTTGCAAATGCTGATTGGGAATGGGAAAGAGCATATATATAAAGAACAACCGGGCACCCTTAAGTCAGAAGTTGAGTCTGGAGGTGCCTGAGAAAGGGCTACCGTCTGCCTCAGCAGAGCCTCTCATGTCTGTGTGTGTATGTGTTGGGATTTAGCTGTTAGCAGAGCCTAGACAGGGCTGCCAAGGGACAGGCAGCTGGAGTCCCCCAGAGCCTTTCATCCCACTGAGGATCCGAGCGCCAGCAGCAGGAGCCCAGCTGGGATTTCAGATCTTATCTGTCTGTGGCACCGGGGGCAAACACATATTAGACTTGTTAACTCAGCAGACTCGATCCAGGACTGGAAATGGATGCGAGGGAACAAACAACAGGATCCCCAGTGGAAGAGCTCCAAGGACGAAGCCAGCTGGGGGCTGGAATGAGGATGCTCTCCGTGCCTGAAGAGCTCAGCCAGCTCGTGGGCTGCACGGCAGCTCAACAGAGCAATTTGCAAAGTAACAGCAAGTAAATGCTCCGTCCTCTTCAGACCACAGGAGCTGCTAACTCATGGTGACCCCTCTTCAAAGCCCACTGAACTCAATAGGAGTCTTTGAAAGGGATCCACTCGGCTGTAACAATAAGATGGAAATATGTTTCCGAGAAGAAAAAAGGGCTGGTGTATCGATCTCCAGGACTAACAGCAGAGCTTCCCGGATCCTCCTGCGAAGGGCATTCTTTCCATTAGGGCTTGTATGTTTGTGATGCCTCGCACAACTTTCTCCAGCGCAGGCAAAACTGCTGAAAAGATGTAAATCTGGCCCTTAAGTCTGCCAAATGCGGATTCCTACCACGCAAATCAAATCAAAGCAGAAAATTATGGGCAATTTAGGGGCCCAAACTGAGAAAGAGAGGTTGCCTTTCCAGAAAGGCAGACTGGCTCTCATCAGGAAATGCCCAAAAGCTGCTAGAAGGAGCTGTTGTAATTCACGGGAAAGACACAGCATGTTTTGAACTCCCGAGTACCAGTTCTTTGTCTCGAAAGCTCTTCACCAGTATCAGATACTCCTGCGATACGGGCTGAGCCCATCACACCACTTGGCCCTTTTGTCGTGTTGTCAGTGGTTTAACATATTGCACACAAGCTCCTATAAACACGCTGACTGTTTGTCTACGAATATCCTCGGGCCAAGAGGATGGCTGCAAAATCACAGCTATCTGTTCTCCAACAGCTACGCAAACATCATGGAAAGATACTTACACATCAGAAATCTCAAATTCCTGGCTGCTCTGGGCATCCCATTGCCGCAGGCACTCTGTGTTGGAGAAACTCAGCTTTACAGACCTATGAGCCACACAGTTTGTGCAAATCCATAGCCACATGCTTGACCTGTCGGGATGCTGTGTCACTAGGTAAAGCCCTCTGGGAGTTTGGTTTGGGCACATATAGGAAGATAAATCAAGAGCGGTTCCACGATGTTTCTCCCTCGTACCTTAAGCATGTCCAATAGTGGAGAGAAATCTGCAGGCAAATATCCTTTTACTGGTATTTTAGTGTTGTCTGTTTTCCCTGACAGCATAAAAACCAGTCTTGTGATTAGAGCTTTGGTCTGGGGATTGACTGCTGTATCTGGCTCTGCTACCAACTCCTTGTGTGATACCATGCAAATCATTCAATCCCTCTTTGCATCAATTTTCCAGCCCTAAAGTTTAGGCAGAAAATTTCTTGCTCACAGTCACGCTGTCTTCTTGGATTTTTTTTGCTTCCCAGGTCTGGGACTGAATTTTTACGTCTGGGTATCACCTAGGACAATAGAGTCCACACCATAGAATCTTAGAATCACAGAATCGTTTGAGTTGGAAGGGACCTTAAAGCTCATCCAGTTCCAACCCCCCTGCCCTGGGCAGGGACACCTCCCACCAGACCAGGTTG
>JAOTQQ010000001.1:3163000-3215470 GCA_026546715.1 Gallinago undulata | reverse complement strand
AGATATTGATAGGCTGCTATAAGGTCTCCCCGGAGCCTTCTCTTCTCCAGGCTGAACAACCCCAGCTCTCTCAGCCTATCTTCATAGGAGAGGTGCTCCATCCCTCTTATCATCTTCGTGGCCTTCCCCGCTAAGACTTTTTGGACAGACACATGAAGACTGTCCAGGTCCATATAACACCCTTTAGCTGCAGGCTTTCACTTGTGTAAAAGAAAATATATATTTTATTTTTTTTTAATCTTATACGAATTAGGTTTTGTGCTTTCTTGTGTGAAAACTCATACCTGGATGCTCACGGGCCACTACCCAGTACTGAAAATCAGGGGGAGGGACAAAGGAACAAATGCAAGAGTGTCATTGGGAAGTTGCTTGTTTGCAACAGATCGTAAAACGTGTGAACTGCCTATAATCTTCAGCACGTTGCTTAATGCAGCAGAATATGTTGTGATGGGTTTTAACAAGCGCTGCCCGGCATGGAGTGGCAGAGCTGCACTGAAGTGGCTAAAGCCTGTAATTAGCTCTTTGACTAATAAATCATCTCGTAGCAGCGGCAATGACTCAAACGCGTGTCTGCGAGACATGAATCTGACGGAGGAACCTCCGGAGAAGCAGAGACCATCACTGCACATACGCACAGCTCCTGGCAGTGTTTGCCCCCAGGACTGGCATTGCTGTGGTGACAACCCCACTGTGACTCCCATGGGTTCCCTGGGAGGGGGGTTACTGGTCCTGCACCGCGGATGGGGAAGTTGAGCTGGGCAGAGGCAGAGGGACTAACCAAAGGTCATGCAGTGAGTCAATGACTGGAGGAAGGCTGGACTCAAGCCTTCAGCATCTCACCCTTCTTTGGGCCTGTTACAAGCTGGCATCCATCAGGCTGTTTATATGGGGTTTTATATGTCCCATCACCAAAACCCCACATAATAACCTCAATTCTCAGTGTTGATGTGAACACCTGTCCCTTTGGAATCCCTCTTGAATACACACAAGGATGTGGCATTGTGAGGAGGACATGGCCAGGTCAAGCTGCAAATGATGCCCATTGGGTCGTGGCTAAGGTGATCCAACATGGCCAAATGCTGGGGTCCAAGGGCAGGACCAACTACCGTGTGGTGACACCAGCCAGCCTAAAGAGCAAAAAGGGCATTTTGCAAGCTATCAACCAGCCTTTCCTTGACTGTGGCTGGAATCTGGTTTGCACAGGGCTTGCTCACCGAAGTGTTCTGGCACTGCACGCTGGAGCTGTTGAACCTCAAGGCGGGCACCCGCTGCTCGTTGCCCTGGATGTTCAAGATGCACTCGTAGCCTCGCTGGCCCGACTGCGGCTGGGGCAGGTTCTTGGCCTTCAGCGTGATTGGCTTGATGACTTCCACCGGCACCAGGATCTTCTCTGCCTGCAGGAGCTGGGGACAGTCCTAAGGGAGAGAGAAGACAACGCGCCAAGTCAGCACACGGGTTTCCCAGCCCCAGGTGGAGTCCTCTGATGTTTCTCAACCTTCTCACTTCACGCTTTGCTTCCACTGATTAGAAAGCCGTTGCATCTCCCCGGGCCTCAGCCTATTACAAGGGTATTCAAGGAGCGTTACTGGGAAGGTTCAGATAAAGAGGTGAGGAAGGATTTCTTTGACAGTCCATCCTTTCCTATCTCCCTTGTTCACACAACAGACTTTCAGCCTTCAGGACCCAAGGAAGCTACCTCTGGTGCCTTTCAATACCTGCTCCGCTAATCAGGCGGTGGGAAAGCAATTGTCTCCCGTCCAGGGGCTTCTCCTGGCCTCAAAACCATGACATAAGAAGTGAATAAAGCAAAAATCTAAGCATAATTCCTCCCTTCCCCAACAGCCAATGCACCACTGTACAAGAGGCACGGCTCCAGCTAGCTCCGGCAAGACACGTGGTAAACTCCAGGGTCTGGGCTGTTAAAAAGAGAGTTTGTTTTGGCTTAGGAGGGGACAGGATATTTATTACAGATGGATCCAGCTCCCAAGGAACAACTGTTACACAGTGTGAGGAGACCCCTTGGAAAGGCCGGCTGTTATTTCACAAAAAGGAGCAACGCTGAGTGGATGCTGCTAATCCAGTGCCTCTTGGTGGGTTCCTCGCACAGGTAGAGGTCTGGCCACCCAGAGCTGCGGCTGCAGGAGGCTGCGTTCAAACACTCAGTAATTTTGGGTGACTTCAGTTAGAGTAGCAATGCGTGGCTTCTTCACAGTACAATCAGACAACCACCAGCTGTCAAATTGGTGCAGTCTAGGAAGCCATCAGCTCTTTAGGAAATTACTGCAGCGCTCACCTGGCTAATCCCAGGCAGTTTGATATAAAATGGGATCCTTTAAAAAAAAAACTCTACAACAGCCTACAAAACATAAGCGTGCCATATGCACAGACCACGCTGTCTTGATTGCTTGCGAGTGCCTGGCTGTCCCCTCTTTTAAGTCTTTTCAACTCCTAGACGCCAAGGGAATGCCCATCCCCTCTTTTTCCTTTGCACTGTGTTTGTCACACTGCCTGGTCTCTGTAAGAGCACCACGGTATCGAGATGGTGCAGCCACCATCTCCAGTCCTGAGGGCAATACCATTTCAGCCTGTCCTGCTCAATCTTAAAGCCGGGTCCAGTTGGTGCGAGCAGAGACAAAGAACTTACACAAAGAGGTGCAAACTTAATCTGTAGGTGTGGGCAAGGGACGGTAGGAGAAAGATGATTGATCCAGGGCTGGAAAGTAAGGAAAGGAACCGAAAGTCTCAAAAGTGTAATTTATGGCTTATGAAAGCCTGGGAGCTTGTTAGAGCAGATGGTGGAAGTATCTTACTGAAGCAAATACCTTAGGAAGATAAAGAAATGGATTAGACGTGTAACATCTGCAGTTATACCAACCAGGAATAGAATTACAAGAGCCATCAATCATCACACTGCGGGTGTGAGCTGATCCATGGCCAGGGGCAGGAAGAAAATCCAGTAATCACCCAGCACATCAACTGCAGTGAGGTTCAGAAGCCTTCCTCAGTCCCCAAGGTCTGTCTGTCCTAGTGGGGATCCCAAAGTGAAGAGCTCTTAGGAGCAACCTGATTTCTCATCTGGTCTCATAGGGTGATGCTGATGGTGTGAGTACTTGACAGCTGCTGATGGATCTCAACTGGCTTTGTCCAGGCTAGTACCAGAACCAGGACAGGCAAGAACAAAGTCATTGGAGCTGGATGGAGTTAAACCATCTTGGGTCTGGTGGTCATTTGTCTGGGCTAATCATTGAATGCTTCGGCTTGGAAGGGGCCTTAAAGATCATCCACTTGCAACCCCCCTGCCATGGGCAGGGACACCTCCCACCAGATCAGGTTGCTCAAAGCCCCATCCAACCTGGCCTTGAACCCCTCTAGGGATAGAGCATCCACAGCTTCTCTGGACAACCTGTTCCAGTGTCTCACCACACTCACACCAAAGAATTTCTTCCTAATATCTAATCTAAATCTCCCCTCTTTCAGTTTAAATCCGTAACGCCTTGTCTTGTGGCTCCACTCCCTGATCAAGAGTCCCTTCCCATCTCTCCTGTAGGCCCCCTTTAAGGACTGGAAGGCCAGTATAAGGTCTCCCCAGAGTGCCTTTTCTCCAGACTGAACCCCCCCAACCGTCTCAGCCTGTCTTCATAGGAGAGGTGCTCTAGCCCTATGATCATCTTTGCACCTTAGCTGCAGGGTTAAGTAGCGACTCAGCATGAGAAAGTGAGGCATAACCTAACCCTGGGTGACTTGGACCTATAAAAAGCCAGAGGGCAGGGGATGGAGGTGGTCTAGGCTATATATATACACCTCTGTACTTGGAGCTGTTAAGGCCACACCTGGAGTACTGTGTCCAGGTTTGGGTCCCTCACGACAAAAAAGACATTGAGATGCTGGAGCATGTCCAGAGAAGGGCAACGGAGCTGGTGAAGGGTCTGGAGAACAAGCCTTATGAGGAGCAGCTGAGGGAGGAGATAGCCAGGGCAGGTCGGTCTCTTCTCCCAAGGGGATAGGACAAGAGGAAAGGGCCTCAAGTTGCACCAGGGGGAGAAAAATTTTTGCACTGAAAGGGTTATCAAGCATTGCAACAGGCTGCCCAGGGAAATGATTAAGTCACCATCCCTGGTGATATTTAAAAGATGGGTAGACATAGTGCTTGGAGATACGGTTTAGTGATGGTTCTTATCAGTGTTAGGTTGACGGTTGGACTCAATGATCTGGGAGGTCCTTTCCTACCTAGACAATTCTATCTATGATTCTGTGATATTAAAACAATAGTGAGATTTTCCAGTTCTGATCACGCCAGCAGATGCCATGTGTAAATACTGTTTGGGACTGCATGGCTTCAACATCCCTTTCACCTCTCCAAGATGTCTTGAAGCCTTGAATCTTGAAGTCTTGAATCACCTTCCTCTCTCTGTCCTGGCATAAGAAAAGACCTTGGCAACATCACCTTCATTTATTTTTTCCTCCCCAGCAATAGGAGTTGAGAGAGATGCATTGGCAGAGTGAATTGGTGGGACAGGAGGATGGGAAAGCCCTATCTACCGCTGAGCAGCCTTTTCCCAAGAGTGGGCATTTTGCTTGATGTCTGTCAAACAGAAAAGCCTCTGGAAGGGGCTGGAGGATGGGGGTTGGAGATAGTCCACTATGTTACCTGCAGGCCAATCCCAGCTCTTCAGGCTGGTCTTTCTTGTCTAGCTTTATCCCGTCCCCCCCCACCACTGGTGCTGTAACCTTTCCGATAACACTTGTTTCAAGTTCATTAACAAGCAGTGATTGCGGCAGCCCCAAAACAGGATTCGTTTGCATATAAAAAGCTTTGCAGTGCTGTGAGGAAGTTCATTATAGATAATTGAAGAGGCAAGCGCCATAAAGAGGAAATCCTCCCAATGTGGCGTTATCTGATTGACCTAATGTTCTTTCTAATTGAAACAGGGGGAAAGAAAGGCAATTTCATTGGGTGATGCACTGCAGAAAAACCTCAGAGCTTGGACTAGGTTCTGGGTTTGAATTCAAACTGAGCATTCATTTTGCAGCCTCTGTCAAGCCCTACCCAGTCAGCTTTGGGTGCCTGGTCAAGCTTATATTTTTGAAGGTAAAACATCAACCTGCTCAAAGCAAACCCTGCAGCAGGACCCAAGCAGAAGAATCCTTAAAAAACACTTATCTTGGGCATTTACTAGCAGAGGTACTTTCTCTTTGCCCTTCTTCCGTGGACGTCACCGAGGTTGGATGACCACAGTTTTCACATGATGTAGGGAAATAAAAACATCCACTGCCAACAACTGTATCAAAGAAGGGCACAACCCCATCCCTTTTGTCTTTGGTATATAATAAATTAAGCCTTTTTCCTGGCTCTAATGGGAGCTGGTTCAGATTCCAGAGGAGCTAAAATCCAGTTTAATCTGTAGTAGGGCAGCACATTTGAAAGCAGACTCTTGTTGATTAATTTTGTGTGTGTAGCTTCATTCTGTTCCTTAAATGCTTTCAAATGAGTCAGGCTCTTTAAAATAATATCCTCCACCTTTGCCAATTACTCGTATCAGCAGCGATGCACACCTCAAATCACCAAATTTTGCCAGTTATCAAGTCAGAGAGCTTTTGCAGTGAAAACACCACGTGAAATGGGCTGTACTCATTGGGTCGATGGTAGTTTAATTTTCCTTATTTATAACTCCTCGTAGAATGCCTGCAAATGTGTTTTGCTGTAGCTTGCAGAAATAATGGAGTCTCAGAAATATGAGAACACTTTCTCTCCCTTTTCTCGCACATATATGTTATGGCCCTCATCACAGCAAAACCTGAGTGAATCCCCCCCAGTGAGAGTCATCACGAGGATTCTGCTAAAGAGGGTGATGAAACCTCTCGCAGGCTGTATGGTCTTAGCCCTGAACTAATTAGTTTTGCTCCTTTATGGTGCACCATAAATATATAGTTACAACTTCATGGGGGTTTCACCATGCTATTTCCACTCAACACTGGAGACTGACCAGAGACTGAGTTATCATCCTCTCCTAGGGATGAAGCTTGTAGGGATTTTTCACAGACTTGTGGTATTCCATGGGGTTTCTCCCAGCCTTATTTTGTACAGTTTCACACTGTCTCTATGGCCAGGATCAGGAGCTCAAAATCAGGAACTCATCAAAGTGTTTTTCATTTCCCAAAGGAAAATGGGTCTCATCTATTTTGAATGATGGGCATCCTGCATGGTAACAGGTAGAACATCCCTGAGGGTTTAACACAATGACCCCATCCACCTATCAACAGTCTCCACCTTATATAGGTTTCCCAGTTCACTTGTCTTCCCCTGACATCTCTTGTCATCCAGAGAATTCCGGTGAGGGAATCTTTCCTGCTTTTCCTTCATACTGCTCCCTCACAATTCCTGGTAGCATTGACTGGATCTCCACTTTCTACAGAACTCTACCTGAGCTCCCCTATTGCTGACTGCGTTGTAGGCATGTTTGGCAAGACAAACTCAACTCTTGGCAATGAATTCTCACCCTTCCCTTCCCAGAAGAGTAGGAGTCATCTTCATTGAGGACCAGACCTAGCCATCACCACCAATCCCTCTATCACTCATGTCAAAGCATCCAGCTCCCCTTTTCTCATGCCATCAAAATCCATTTCTTCATCCTCAACTTCAGGGTTTGGTTTTTTTTCAAGATTTTCTTTTCAAAAATCCCTCATTCAGCAGCCATCTTTGTGCCTTATCCAAACCATCTTGTCTGGAAGGAACATGATCACAAAGTGAACCTAAGTGGAAACCATAACTTAATCAAGCCCTTCGGACCCCATAAGAAATGATACTCAGATTGTTATTGACTCACATATTACGCACATACAACACATCTTTTGTTTGCCTGCTCTGCTGAGATGCACTGAACCATTTTCCCTGTGTCCCCTGTGGCTTTCTCACCCTCCCACTCTGTGCTGGAGTCAAGCCAAGAGGGCACGATATAGAGATATCTAGACTACAGCATCTGGGTGCTCTGTTAGTTAAATTAGATTTAAAAAAAAAACAAACATTAAAAACTAAAATGTACCTGGGAAAGAGAAAGAAAAAAAAAAAAAGGAAAGAAAGGAAGGGGAAAAAAAGAGGGAAAACAGGCAGACAAAAAAAAGAAGCCTTTTTTTTTGTCATTGACTTCAGAGGAATCAGTTTTCACTTGGCTAAAAAGCAGGAAAACAGCAAATTGCTAGATGAGAGGCAGCAGGGACTGCCTGGAATATGTTGCCTGAACTTCTCTCTCACACCTCAGCACGGTCACCCAAGGTCAGGGCCGTGACACCACCTGAGCAAAATCAGATGCCTGTTTAGCATCTACCCTGTTCTGCTGCAGAGGGCTTTGGGCTCCAGGACTGACAGGCTGGTTCCTTCCATGAATCACTTTTAAAGTCTTGCACAACTTCCCAGGCCCAGGATAATCTGCAGAAGGAAGCAGCAAAGAGCTTGGCATCCCCAGGGCAGGAGGGGAAACGATGAGTTACAGTCCACACTGTGTTTACATTATTACACCACTAATTCTTAGCATCATAAAATTATATTTAAAATTTACACGAACAGTGCCGGGGAACGTTATTAGGTTATAAAGTGGAATCAGGTCAATGCTTTGTAGGCAGGATTCCAAGCACCATAAATTTCTGGATATACTTCCCCCAAATTTACATCGGCACCAGCAGCAAGCAAACCAGCTACAAAAAAGCTCACCCGGTCAAAGTATTTTTTAATGCACCATATATTTTATCTGCTCTTCCTAAGTTTACAATGCTGTTAGTTTGATTGATGGTGTGCTTATTTATTGCCACAGCAAAAGTAATAATACATGGAGAAAATGCTTAGAACTTTAAAGGCAGCTGATGAGGAGAAATCAACAGGATTTATGGGAAGAGTAAACATCTGCAGAGACAACAAAGGGATAATTGAGTCCTTGCATTGCTGTCACTTCTGGTGGCTCCTTTCTAGTTAAGAGTCTCCCATGGACTCAGGAGCAAATATCAGCTCTCTTTTGTCAGACATTGCAAGTGATTCTGGTGCCTGGGAAAAGGTGGTTGCCCTGGATGCTTGTGCTCAGTCTGTAGAAGAGATTTGGCCCTGTTGGAGCTCTGTGCACTCCAACAGCTACATCCCTCAATGGTGGCTTGAACAGATTGTCGTACAGATACCACTGCTGGAGGAAGGAAGACCAACAGATTGATAGGAGATCATTAGCTTAGCTGCCACAGCCTCTTGGGTCCCTGCTTTCAGTACTGCGAAGGCTGGAGACCAATGAGCGATGCTGATCACGAGAGAGTGGATACTCAAAAAGCAGACCATAAATGAAGACAACTAACTCCTCTCGCATGGCTCACTGCTGAATCCCGTTGATCCGGAGCAAAGTGACTCCCCTCAAGGCCACACAGGCAGTGCTGGGAAATGACCCAGGTCTGCTGAGAGCTTGATCCCAACCTAGGACTATTCTCCCTCTGAAGTCAGTCCACACATCTCTGCTGATCAACGTTAATGATTTTACCCTCCTTTAATTCTTTATTAATAGAGTCTTTCTCAGCTGGTCCATTATTTCCCAAGGATCAAGGTCAGGCTGCCATAATTATCCAAGCACCACATTTATCCTTTTTAAATAGAGACACAACATTAGCTTGCTTTCAGCCCTTTGCTGCTTTGATACATGCTCAGAAGGAAAAGTAATGATCTGGAGAGCAGGAGCCTTCTGGTCACTGGATGAAGGGAGTGGACTAGCGACAAAAATAGTAGATGATTCTGTCATTAGCTACATCTGCTCAAAGGAGAGGGGCTACTGGAGATGTGCAAGCAGTCTCAATTCTGCTGTTTCTCTAGTAATTACAGGAAATTATAAGGAAAATGAATGTGTGCATTGAGGAAGGTGGTGTGTATGCAAGAGACAAGATAACCGTGTATTCACTCAGACAAAGTCTGTCTTTTGATAATGAAAAA
The DNA here is from genome assembly GCA_026546715.1 of Gallinago undulata. Lineage (NCBI taxonomy): Eukaryota > Metazoa > Chordata > Aves > Charadriiformes > Scolopacidae > Gallinago > Gallinago undulata. Next base: position 3,206,520 of record JAOTQQ010000001.1, on the reverse strand, counting down.
CCCTGGTTAAGTAAGGCAGCCCTTCAGAATAGCACACACAGTACAACTGGGCTGTGCAAAGCCGTGGAGACCACTGGGCAGAGCACAGGCAGCTTATAAAGCAGTAATGATTCCTTTCTCTAATGATCACTATATAAATCTGCATCCTTCTGCCTAGCCAGCCTTCTGTCCTTCTGTAAGGACTTCCATCTGAAGTTCACAAGACCTTTCATGTATGTGCATGGCACTTCAGCAAAATTTGAGCATTGCACTAATACCCCTTACTGCTCATCCACGTAGGTACCAATGACATTGATATGCTGCTCCTCAACAAAGCTGATTTTTCTATACATCTGTGCCAACAAATATATTTTGCATGGAAAAGGAACATCCCACAACCAAGGATCCCTCAAAAGCAACGGGGATTCTCATGACAACACTGTCATATGGCCATCTCTGGTGTCTAACAAGGGTTGAGCCCAAATTGTAGTGATTCTTTCCCAAGAGAAGACTGAAAGTCTATTTCTTCTCTAAAGCTGCCTATTTTTACAAAGTTAGTAGGAACCTGGTATCTTGAGAGCTCCAGACTGTGGTCCAACTAGGCCAAGAATGGCCAATGAGTTCAGAAGTCAACAGAAGAGACAGAGTAACAGATGGACCGGAGGTGCACACACAGACCACACTGATGCAATCCCACTTCCTTTGGAAACCAGGATGGGAGCCCAAAGAGTCATAATACTTTGGCTTCCACAGTGGGAAGGTCAGGACCATGATATCATGGCTCTTGTCACCCTCCCCCTCACCGAGATCCATGACAGCAGGAGATAACATCCAAGCCAAAGCAAATGGACTCATGCTCAAAGACAAGGTTGGGAAGGAGGGTCCGGGCTCAGTCTCCTACAGATGCTCCAAGCTGGGCGGGAGACACATTCCAGCCTCACCTCTTATCTGCAGCTGCAACATCCTGAGAATATTTATCTTTGGCCAGGTCCCAAAAGCTCCCATGTCCCAAACCAGTGAATGCAGCTGAAGATACAATGGAGAAAAGCAAAATCTTCCTGCTTCAGAGCCAGGCCATCACTCTCGACTAAATCTGAATGGGGAACTGTATTTCCTCCCTCAAAATGAGTCTGAGTGTCCTCCCCATCCCTGGGGGTGTTCAAGGCCAGGCTGGATGGGGCTTTAAGCAACCTGGTCTGGTGGGAGGTGTCCCTGCCCAGGGCAGGGGGTTGGAACTTGATGATCTTTAAGGTCCCTTCTACCCTGAACCATTCTATGACTCTATGAAACCGCAGTGTGCCATGCAGATCCTAGCAGTCCTAACACATGTCCAGATAGCCAGAAAATCCTGAAGCCACTTGAGGCATTACAATGGCATTGCAGTGAGCCAGGCTACCAAAACAACATAAGCTCTTTCCCATGTTATTTCAAGGGTGCTGTGTTGGAAGGGACGGTTGAATATTAACCAGTTGCCTTCTGAGATCACTCTGTCCTACGGGGTAAATGATCTTGCATTACAAAGATGAGCAGCTCAACTGATATGAGTAATATTTAGCAGGGATGCTTCTTACATCTCCATTCAAACTAACCTTCTTGAGTTGCTCCTAGAAATTACATCAACCTTGATTAGTCACTCGCATGGTGGCTGGAGATGCTAAGCCCAAAGAAAAACAAGATGTGTACTAAGGGAGGATGAACCACTCACAGGGAGGCTCCCACCAGTTCTCAGTTCCCCTTGTGATTTGGTTGGAGGTCTCAAAGACAGACATGATGGAGCTGCCCTGCACCAGGACAGATTTCCTGCCAGATCCACCACCATAATAATCAGAAATTCTGCTAAAAGTTACTGTGGGAATTGAACAAGGTACCAGCCTTTTCCCCTGCCAGCTGGATGGCTGCAGGGCAGAAAAGCTCAGGAATGACAAAAGGTACCCAAAAATAACAGAAGAAAGTAATTCACACACAGGCTTTCCATCTTTTTCTTCACCTCAGTGCAAGTCAGTATGACTTGCAAACAACAGCAAATTATCTAATTTGTTTGTACATGCTCAGAGACTTCTCATGAGCAGCCCCCACTGCGAGATCACAGCTCCAGGTACTAAGTACCGTACAAGCACCTATTAACAGAAAGTGCTTACCCAAATCAGAACAGAGTGTGAGAGAAACAGGGGCACAGGAAGGTGAATGGGTCCATCTCAGAGCCAGGAATAAAACTCTCATCTGCTGAAATAAAACCCATGGCCTCACTCACCACCTGATACTGCCTCTGAGCAGTATTTTCGTGCTTTAACAGGACTCCATGTCCAAAGGGAAAGCTTTCTGCCTGGCCTGCCATTTCTGTGTTTAATTTCCTCTTATTATTACCCGAAGTACCTCCTCACCTCCTCTGAAGAGGATGTATCCGCTGCATGATAAATCCCCATTTCTTGGAAGGGACTGTAATGGTGGGTGAGGACTGAAACGCCAAACCACCAGGAACCACAGCTGGATCCAAACCACCACCTACAGCCTCCTCCCGGATTACCCCTGCCTCCCCCTGGACAAGACTGAACTCCATCACACGTGCTTGGAAACGCTTCTAAGAGCTAAATAGATGATAAATGCCACCCCACCCCCAATGCTGCTTAAAAGCAGGTGCCGTGAAATGCATCTATGCCAGATCCCATCTGCATGGGGTGGCTGCTCCTGCCCGCAGCAGCTGCCTGTCTAGGGCTGCTCCTGATCCCCTCGCCTCTCCTGCCGGTCCCCCTGCCTGCTCACAGCACTTGAAGGCAGCAGGTTGCCTGCGGTTGCCATAGAAACTACACCTCGCACCCTCCCCTTAATGATAGACAGGTGCCAGGGTAAGTGAGGGGATAATCGACAAGCGAGGAAGGATTGGGCACGCTGGTCTTGGCCTCGCTGCAACTGTCATTAGAGTCCCTGAGTAATGAGAGAGACATTAATTTGAGCAGAGATGGGTTTGCTTTCCTCCCCATGCTGGTGTTTTCAGCAGCCGCCTCTCTGGCCGGGTTAAAGGAGGCTGGAAACAGGAGTGGGAGGGAAACCGAGCAGTTGCCACAGCAACAGCTGAAGATGCAACACCAGAAGGTTCGTCTGTGCAAGAGGGTAAGGAGTTGACCATGCTCACCTGATGGCCCAGCAGGTCTTCTACTCCCTCCCCAGTGCAGCTACCCAGGAATTTCCACTGGGGTGCGTTTTGGGAGGAGGTAGGGACCATGCCTTCCTTCTGCACCTTGCAAGGAGGACAGAGCAGGGCATTTGGGGGACTCTAAAAAACTGTTTGATTTTTGAGAACTTGGGGCAAACTTCCCCTTGAGCCAGACGGAGATGTACCAGCAGGGTGAGGAAAGGTGCTTCTGAGTTTACTACAGACAAAGCCAGTGTGGAGGAGATGTGGCATTATCATTTGAATAGAATAGAATAGAATGGAATGGAATGGATGGAATACAATATTTTCAGTTGGAAAGGATCTACAATCATCTTGTCCAACTGCCTGACCACTTCAAGGTTGACCAAGAATTAAAGCACATTATTTAGGACGTTGCCCAAATGTCTCTTAGATGTCTGCCAGTTCAGGATGAGCTGTCTTTATCACTCCCTGCCTTCTTTTTTTTTCCCCTGCTTCCCTAAAACCCCATCCCCAAGAAGAACAAGTGGCCGGTCAGAGCTAAATCAGTGCACTCCACTGCAGAGGCCACCGGTACAGCTTTTAGTGAGGTGGGAGGCAAAGGCAAGCCCTGGGCAAAGCATCTCTCGGCTCCTCGGCAGCTGCTCACCAGCATGCGGCTCACACGGCTTTCTAGCACTTTTGACAAATTAATATTTGAAGCAGTTGTTTCTTTTATGTGGGCTTTACTGTCATTAGCACGTACAACTCGACATAAAACACTTTGGTGCGAGATCTTTTCTTCTGTTCTCTTTTTAGGCAGCAGATGAAAATCCTTTTAATAAAAAGCTTGTTTGGGGGAGGAAGAAAAACACACGCACACGCAAATCGGCTGAGCAGGGAAAGATGAAAACCTCCTTCAAGGTAATTAAATGATTATGTATCTTTTAAACCCAGCGGATAACAGATTTGTTATCTAGGCTCGCATTTGGCTTTTGCCATTTCTTTTCCCTCTCTTTCCCCCACACAAAGCTACAATCCTTGCAAAGCCAGGAACAAGATAGTGTTCATCTTAGAGAAGAAGAAGGCACAAAAGAAGACATAATCCTTTATCCCATCAACTCAAGTAGGCTACCCCAGCTCACCCAGCCTTGTATAGATGTCTGTGAAACACTGACATGAAAACTACTCCACTGGATCACAGCAGGTCTGGACAAAGACAAGACCAATCATGCAACCAGGTGTATTGGGTAACAGATATCAGGAGAGACCAGTGCTGTTTCTGCAGCTCCTATCACACAAGAGACCCTCAATTGTTTTGGTCCTCCATGACTCTGTTTCCCTCCACTACTATGAGGCCTGGAGTATCTCTGCTGTGATGACAGGCAGAGAAAGTTGGGGTTGGTCAGCCTGGAGAAGGCTCCTAAGAGAAACTTAGAGGTCCTTCCACTCCCTAAAGGGGCTACAGGAGAGATGGGGAGGGACTCTTGATCAGGGAGTGGAGCGACAGGAGGGGGAACGGTGTTAAACTGAAAGAGAGGAGATTGAGATTAGATTTTAGGAAGAAATTCTTTGCTGTGAGGGTGGCCAGACACTGGAAAAAGTTGCCTAGAGAAGCTGTGGCTGCCCCATCCCTGGAGGTGGTCAAGGCCTGACTGGATGGGGATTTGAGGACCTGGTCTAGTGGAAGGTGTCCTTTGCCCGTGGCAGGGGGGATAGGAACTAGATGATCTTTAATGTCCCTTCCAACCCAAACCATTCTATGATTCTGTGATACTTGTTGGCTGTCTTGCCCATTTACAGAAGAAAATGAGTGAGCTCTCTGAGTAAGTAGGGGTTGATTTCACCGTGTGTTATTCTGCAGTGCAAGGCTTGGGGTGCAATGGTAAGCCTGCACCTTGAGTTTAGCTCTGGCCAATGACAAATGTCACAAGCAGAGATGGGATGGCCAAGAAAAAAAATAGAAACTTGGCCTGCTCCCCTCTATCTTTGAGACTAATTCTCTCCGCTTTAGTCACCGGCTATCTTTGGGAAATACAACAACACTACTTCAGTATTAAAATGTCTTTATTTTCCTCATTCTGTCCCTTCCTGCCCTCAATAGCAATAATATCAGCTCCCCTTTATCAAGCAAGAAGTCCCTCAGTATATTTCAAGCTACTGGACCTGGTTTTCGAAAACCTGCTGTAAAGGGAAATTATACGCCAAGGTGAAGCATTTCTGCCGTTAATCATCCACAGACAGAGTCAACCCTATTTGATTGAGTTCAGTGCCATAATCATAAATACTCTTGCTTTATGACCACGCTGGATTTCTTCACCAGGAACAAACACAAGCTTTCCCATGGCTCCCAAACGAGTTGATTCAGCTTTTCTGTGGGCAGAGCTGATTTCACTGAGCACCTGACAACTGACAGTTAGGAAAAGTTGTGCTTCCTTGTTGATAGCAAGGGACGTGTCTTCTCTGTCCTTCCTCCATCTCTGGTTTAGTTTTGATGGGCAATGGTGGGACAACTGCCCTGGACCAGCTTGAAGCTGGCTGATCACAGCTATCCACAGTGCAATTCAAAGGCACCCCAGGATGGTAGATCATAGGCTATTCAGATGATAGAAACAACATTTTGCCTTCTGGACAACATGGGTCATGGCCAAGACCCTTCTGTTGTCCCACTGGATCAGTCTCAAATACATCCTGCATTAGTCAGCAGCTCATCCTACCATGGGATAAAAAAAACCCTTAAAACCCCAGCATCCTCTCAGAGCACATGAAGAAGACCTTAAAGGCAGGTAGGTAAGCCCATGGGAATCCAGAAGCTTGTGTCAAGGAAATGATGAAGCTGGATGTGCACAAGGGCACAAGCCTCCCTTCAAAGTGCTCCAGGCTGGTCCAGGGGTGATGGGTACCAGCCCAGTCGGCCCATTTACAGGCCAGGCCATCTGGACGGGGGGAAGCCTCAGCCCACACGATGGCAAGATGTTGTACAGGCAAAAAGAGAAGAAAAAAATACATCACCTGGAGGTGGGTGTATCAACAAAGAGAAGGTAAAGGCCGTAGTGTGGAGGAGGGGAGGAGGCTTGGCAGGCCAGTAATGGTGACTACAGAAGGAGGGAGTTTCTGGCACCAGTCCATATGACAGAGTAACACCAATATTTGTTTGCTTGGCAAAGAGTCTCTTGGTGCAATGAGAGCATACGATCCTGGAAGCCGGCCATGCTAATCTGCTCAGCAGGCTCATGGAAGGACTGCAAATGGGATGGTCCAACCACCCAAAGCTGGTAGTACAGTTTCCCATCAGAACCTCCTCAAGATTTACTGATTTAGCAGGTACTCATGCCTGGATGAAGCGAACACATTCCAGCCTCATCCTCCAGGGGCCCAAGTGCTTGTAGAGAAAAGGATGGAAAGAATGTGCATTGCAGATGATGATGAAAACCCAGTAAAAGCAGGTCCACTCAAGGTGATGGTATGTTTTGAGCACTACTGAAGATGGTGTTGGGAAGGCTGGAAATAGACCTCAATCCTGTCAGCTTTTTGAGTCATGTTAATTCATTGGGTGGAATTCTGGATGGGCATTGAAGAGCCAGGCTTAGCTTCAAGATACCAGATGGTATCTATTGTTCAAAGAACCCACTCAATGAATGGGCAAGGGCACTGGACAGCAAAGGAAAGAATTAAAGGTGAAAGTAAAAAATAGACAGTGGAAATTTCAGTGAGAGAGGTGAGTCAGTGAGAAGATGGCCTCTCAAGAGGAGCGTGGGAGATATGCACAGCATTTGTTCAAAGTGCCATTTGACAAAACCTTTCTGGCCACGGACTTAATGTAAATCTGTTTGGCAGAATTCTTTTGTGATGCCATTCTTCCCCAGCCTTGATGTCCTTGAGGGCCACAAACACACAGATGGCAATGAGAAGGACCCTGATGATACACTTCAGGGCATTTCTCACACTGTCAGGAAGAGAGTCTGAAAAGTTTGGGGTTTTGTATAACCATTATCTTTGCAGATATCTATGATTGTCCAGATGTTCCACGGCTGAGTTTTTCTTCCATGCAGCAGCCATCAAAACTAGCTCCTAAGCTGAGCAGCTGACTGCCAAACATTGTCTCCCATGGGAAGGAGGTTCGTGCCCAGAGGTGGTTTTGTTGTAGAAGCCAAGAGGGCTCCCACCTTCATTAGGAATAATCAATGTCACATAAATGTGTCGCATGATGCTATCATTGTCTTGTAGGTCAATAGTCATCCCTAAGGCCAGGTTTGTGCCTCTCCCTTCTGCCATGGAAATCACACAGAGCAGCTTTCCAAGATCAGAGGGGGAGTCTTTGAAGCTCAGCAGGAAATCCTCTGTTAAAGGGGAAAAAGCCCCCCAGCTGGAGTTGTCTCCTAGTCTGAAAATGATACCTTTCGGGAAGAAACTCAATGGGAAGTGATAAAGCAGCACCGGAAAAGCTGTGCTAAAATGGGCAGATCTGGAGAAGACAATTTGCCCACCACCTCCTCCCCAGTTCTGCAGCTCAAGAGGTTGGCAGACATAAAGACCAGGAGCTCTGCCAGCCTGCAGTCCCTTCTCTAAGGAACTGGGGTGACACAGAGTGTCTTATGATCTCCTTTCTGATAGGAGCAAGTGTCAGAAATACCAGAGATGTGATAGCTGTTGAGGGACTCCTCTAGCTCCTCAATAAGTTTTCCACCAGTTTTACAGCAAATTCTGAATCCCAGTAGAATGAAGAACTGGCAACCTCCCTGCTCACGAATATTTATGTCCTGTCCCAATGCCACAGCAGCTCCAGGACACCTCAACCAGCATGTATGTGACATCCCAACCAGCACATAACAAAGAGGGGGGAGGGAATGGGGGGTACCGTAGGTGTGTCAAGACACTGCTCGTGTGCCATTTGGTCCAGTAAACTAGCTTGACTGGGACACAGGCTGGGGATAGGTGGAGGAACATGTTAGAGACACCAGACCCAACTTGGGAAACAGTAGGGGTTTCTTCCTCCGAATTCAACACACGTTGCCAGAGTCTCCAGCAGTCACCTCTGCACCAGGTGGTTCAGCAGATATCAAATCTCTTAATGGGTACAGGTCCCTCGGGCCAGGCAAACAACAAGCCATCTCAGGTCATTTACCAGACAGGCCAGAATGCTTTCAGACTGTTCCTGACCAGGAAGTAATTAAGTGGCTTCCTATTTGTATTCTCCCGAGCTCCACTTTGTCTCCAAGTGCTCATTAGTTACAATATGAGCCAGACAGCGTTTGCAGTACCAGCAGCCAGCTCTGTATTAAGCCCCAAGGTCCAGTTCAGCTCAGAGACTGGCAATGAGGTGTTCCTCAACCTCATCTGGAGGCAGCTGGATGCACTGGCCATTAGGCACCGAACACCAACCCCATGAAGCCACAGAGGTGCTCGAAGCACAGCTGAAATCCACTGACGCCGTGGGCATAGCCCAAAATCCTCCCCAGATCTCATCAGCCTCTCTGCTTGGAGGCAACCTCCTTCTCTCCCGGAGGAGATGCCTGCCCAGTGTTTCCCATCCCTCCCAGTCCCTTGGTACTGTGAGCTTGCAGTGGCTTTCCAAAAGAATGCTCTCCTTGTAGAATACGGGAGGGAGAAGGCAGGTCACTGGGAGTCTGGCAGAGGGGTGTGGAGAGGAGCAGAGGGAAAAGTGAAGGTCTCCTGGGGGGTGAGCAGAAGAGGGAGAGGGTGGAACTGGAGGTGGAGAAGGCTTTCCAGATTATTGGTATGACCCGGGACAAAGGGTGACATCAGCCCCAAGCAGCCCACGTACATGGCACATGTCCCGTGCCCCTGCCTACCTCGGGCAGCTTGACTCGTCCCTCCTGGAAGGAGCAGGAGCTGGGGTCGTGAGTGCAGACATGGCGGTACTTGCACCAGTGACACCGGTAAGGGCTCTCCACGCAGGACAGGCACCTGGAGGTGGAGAGAAAGAGTAATAACTTGGCCAGCCAGGCCCTGTCAACCAAAAGAACAGACCTTGAGGGGTTGATAGTGTTTATCAGCAGGAAATATAGCCCAGCAAACATTGGCTTTGCCATCCTTAGTAGAAGGCCAAGGGTGACCCTGGACTCACCATGGTCTGAGCTGGTCGTCACTGTGATCATCAGTGTCTCATATCAATTAGATAATTTAGATTGCATTCATTGTAACTAGAGTAATAATAATTATTGTTGTGTTTTGGTTGCCCTGTTACAATGCTTAATCAGACTATCAACAAGTTCTTGGCTCCATACCTAAGAGGTGTTCCCCTTTTTGACCATAACAAAGTCCTGAGTGTAACAACAAACACAAGATCAGGGGATGGGGGGAAACTGCTGCCTCCAGGCTGAACTGCACCAGTGCCCTGTGAGCTGTGAACACATCGTGGAAAGGTGTTGGTTGGACTGGAGTCCTTGTGCACCAGCAGTTCCAGATGGCTAGTCCTCCGACTCACACATGACGGGATGCCTCAAGGGCAGAAAGCCATGGACAAAGCAGGGAATTTTCTCCCTGTGTCCCAAAGGCTTATTAATGTGAGGTTTCTGCAAATGTATTAACTCTATTCTTCTTTTCATCATCTCAGCAGAGATGTAAAGACAATTGTAGCAGCTGCTTGGGAAGCAGAAGGCATGTGTAGGAAGTCATCTACCCAGGGTGTAGGAAAGAGCCATTCCCTCCATCTCACAAGGTTTTGCTCTCCTATGCCCCACAGAGCGAAAGGTGCAAACAGCCCCCCTGGCTGTGTTACAGCACTGGCTTATACCTACATCACTCATTTTTTATTTTATTTAATATGATATCTCCACACCAGCAACCAAACCGAGCCATAACGAGCTCTTTGCACAAAACAAAGAGTGGATGGTAGCAACTCCTGATCGCTCACGCTGTTGGAGATCTACACGCAGCTGCAGGCTCTGAAGTACCTCGGAGGGGAGGACTTGGCGGGGTGGAAATTTTCCTGGCCCTTACGTGCCACTGGGTTTTTAAGAAACTGAGAAAATAATTGCCACCAGTAGAGCTTGGCTGAGCCCAAGAGGCAGACGCACACCATCTCCCCTGCCTCTGTGAAACCTCGCTCAACTCAAATCCACTTTCAGCTCTGGTACAGCGAGCTGTTCTTCAAATTGGTAACAAGTGCTTGCTCTGATACATCAAATTAAAAATGGATAGTGTATTATAGTTTGTCAAGTAAGAAACCAAAACATGCCATAAATATTTAACACCGCCATCTCTTCCTGCTCTCCCCCCAACACTTGCTTTCTGACGCTGTTTGTCAAAGCAGCAGGAACACGGAAATAGGATTTGCCTTTCCTTGTGAATTGCTGAGCCACAGTAATTATCTGCTTTTGGCACTTCTGATGGCTCAGTGGTGGGGACAGAGCCGCTCAGCCTTGCTCAGGGGTGGATCAGCCTGCTGGAAGAGCATCTTTCTGCAGTCAAGCTGCAGACCCATTCTGATGGGGCAGACCCATTCTGATGGGGCAGACCCTGAGCTGCCCTGGGTGTCAGCTAAACCCCAGAAGAACGGGGTGGAGGGCGGGAAAGGAGCTCGCAGGATTGAAAAGATGGTTTTGAGAGAACCAACTGGGTGTTCCCTGCTCAGTACACATCATGCAGAAACTCCTGTCTTTCAAGATCTGAAGGCCCAAGACCATGATAACCACCTGGAGCAGGCTCCTATCCATGGGACTGACAGCATGGATGAGGGTTGGAGGTGCAGATGTGTGGACGGGATCCAGCCATCCACAAACAACTGCTTAGAAAAAAGATGAGGGGGGCATTTGCTGAGGTCATGCCCCCCTTTTGTCTCCCTTCCCTGTCAAACTCCCACTGAAGTGATGCTCCTCTACCTGAGGGACACGTGAAGATGTACCACTCCCCAAGGCACTGCCTTCCCACAAAGGATGCTCATGAACAGAACAAATGGTCACTACACTATTCTTGGTCTTCCCGGGAGAGATCCCACCATGCTGACCATCACCCAAGTGACCCTGTGTCACTGCTCACACCCAGACCCCTGGTCATCTCCACACCTAACCAACTTCCTGAGGAACATGTGCCCCAGCCAGCAGTGGGTTCTGTGACAGATCCAGGGGTGGAATGAAAAGCAGGTATCAAAAGAAATGAACATACGAGTTGTGAACGCTGCAGTTGTAGAAGACGAAGCTGGTGCTGGCAAAGGTCATACCCGTTTCCTTGGACTTGAGTTGAAGCTGGACAATGTGATGGTCTCCTGGCAAAAAAAAATAGACACATCAGTGTGTGACTTCTTTATTGGCCTAGTTAAGCCCTGCTGGCCATGCCACCAGTCTGAAATCATAGCTATCTTACAGTACCTTGGATTGTCTATCCTCAACAGCTGTAGGAAGTGCAATAAAATCCTTCTAGAGCCTAGTTCTCCTACCGGTTCATCTGCCTCTCTCTTTTGGTACTGGCATGATGGAATATGTCTTCACCACTGGAAATTATTGTACCCATGAGCAGAGTCTGGGCTGGATGATGATGACAGGTCTAGACCATACCTCATCAATTTAAAAAATCATAGAATCATAGAATCATAGAATGGTCTTGGTTGGAAGGGATCTTTAAGATCATCTAGTCCAACCATCAACCTAACTCTGATAAAAAAAAAAAACAAACAACCAAACAAAAAAAACACTCCAAAAACCACATCACTAATTCATGTCTCTAAGCACTATGTCAACCTGTCTTTTGAACACCTCCATGATGGTACCTCAACCACTTCCCTAGGCAGCCCGTAAACTTATTTTATCTTGGTTGCTCATTATATTCCATACAAAAATGCAATGAACATGCAAGTTTATATTCACTTTTTCACAAGTGACCACAATCCCTAGGTGCAGAAGCAAAACAATAATTACATAATTACAATTACCTGTCAATATTAAGTACGCTACTAGCCCTCTGAAAAGGTGCTCACAAAGAACTGGGCTCAAACAGCTCATCAGTGACTGAAGTTATCAAGTAGGAAAGCTAAGCTCAAAGAGGAGGAATTAGGTGGCCATAAAAACAGAGTACTGTCCTTAAAGTTCTTCCTTGCTACTGGTTCATTTGATACCTCCAGAAGGAAGGGACCCGTGGAAGATTTGACTGCTGGACCCAAATGTTGGTGCATACACTGCCTGAAGGATAAACATACCTGCTTTCCTGAGGAAATAAAGAAAGGTCTACTTTCTCCTCACCCTCATTTAACATGTCTGAATAGGGTCCAATATCCAGGACAACATGTTTGAAGGCCAACTCCAGATCCTACCCCCAAAGAGAGGTTATACCTTGATAAAACAGGACAGAGGAATGAGCAAGGAGGATAGGTACCATAACAGTGAGGGCAGAGTGGGGGCTCGCTATCTGCAGCCTGGGAAATGCTGATGAACAGGGAGATTCCCACATGAACAGGGAGATTCCAGGTCTGCTCAGCCCCTTCACCCCAAGGTCCATTCACCCATGCCTTTGGCTACCAAGAATGAAGCCCAGCACGAGGGACACGCACAAGCCATTGCACTTCCAGGAGGACTAACCCATTTCCGCAGCAGACCCATCCACCTCAGCTCCTACACATCCCATCCCCATTCCCTTTCCCACCAAATCATACCCATCATTGGCTGGAACCTCTTCACACAATGCCAAAAACCCTATTCAGAGCCCATCAGCTGCAGGCAACGAGTGGGTGCGGTAATTGCAGTAATTTGGTGGGGAAGGCACCCATGTTTAATTCAAGACTTCATCCTGGCCGGCCCCTTTCACCTCTATTATCTTCCTCCTCACCTGAAAGATTCATTAATCAATCAGGCTAAAGCAAACTTGACAATTTGTCACCGCGCACGCCCACGTGCACACTCGCCCACCGACAGGCACACACATGACACACGCACACAGACACCACACACTTCACTGAACACATTTTCCAGCCAGTGCCCGACTCTGCTGCCCATCTGCTGCCACCGGCTTTGACAGCTCTGTTACCTGCTTCGTATTTAACAACTTTGCCAGAGTCTTGCATATATTTTAAAACAGGATGTGAGGATTGGGTGGCTCCAGGGATCAGATGTGCTACAGAGCCACACGTAGTATCATAGAGTTGTCTTTTCAGATCGAGTCCAACCGTCAACCTAACACTGACAAGACCCATCACGAGACCATGTCCCTCAGCACCACATCTGCCTGGCTTTTAAATACCTCCAGGGATGGGGACTCCACCACTTCCCTGGGCAACCCGTTCCAATGCTTGATAACCCTTTTGGTGCAAAAATTTTTCCTAATATCCAATCTAAACCTCTCCTGGCACAACTTGAGGCTGTTTCCTCTTGTCCTATCACCTGTTACTTTTGTTCAAATCCAGCTTCTGGCACTATGCACGGAGAACTTGGTCCTTGCTGAGGTGCAGAGCACCAGCTGCTGATGTTGATACAAACCACAGGTACCCAGCTTCTCTGGAAATCATGCTTCACATAAATCTCTCTCTCTTGTCCTGCTTCCAGCTTCCACTGCTATTTTTGTTTGGTGGCTGATTATAGCCTGGCCTAGGACAGATGTTCATACCAAGGAAACAGTTTCTGGCATCTCTCTTGGTAGGCAAACATGACTGATGATAACTCGGTGGGACCTTAAAGGGGTAACAGCCCTTTGGGGGCTTGTTTTGGAACCGCAATGGAGAGCACATGCAGCTGTGAGCAGCTTGGGGAGAGCAGAGATGATGGTGATGGTTTGTGTCACTTCATTTTCTGTGGCCTGAGGATCCTCAGAGACAAACTTGACCATAAAATTTAACAGGAAACCAAACCCAAAAATAGTAGCACCCTCTCTACACCTCTTGGGGTGATCGACAGGGTCAAGGTTTTTCTACTAAGTCCCTGCAAGGAGCCTCAGGTGCTCTTGCAAGTACCTAGAAAAGTTGTTAGAAAAGGGAAACAAAACACGGCAGGAAGTTGAGGGGTGGGGGCCATCCTTGGAGACCACTCTGAGAGTTATTTCTGTGCTGGACCACTCCGGGAGAGGGAGCCAGTAAAAAACTCAGAACAGCTGAAGGCAATAAAGGCCAGGGCCAGGGACAAGGAACTGAACAAGGTACAGGTCAAAATCTGGGAGGAGCAGGATGAAATTACAGATCGGGATCGTTCAGGTCTGCAGGACTTCCTGGCTGCTGCAGAGGATGGGATGTGCTGAGGGCATGCCCAGCCTCATTCCCTGGGATGTAGAACACCAGCCTGGGCAAAAGGTGACCGCGTGTCCCGCATCATCTCTTGTCTTTGCTAGATATATGTAACTGCCACTCGGTGGCAGTCTGAAAACACATACTATTGCACATACCAACACCTTAAGGCAGGTAGTGGTATCACAGCACAACACTGGCACACGTGTGCACACAGAAACACACACACACACATCCAGACACCCAGGAGAGTGTCCCACCTACTCTCAGTGCTTTGAATACTCTGTCCCCAGGCTCCCCTGAGCCAAACTCTGCTTTGGGACAAAGCAGAAGGAGATGATACACAAGGGTGTGAGGTGAGGAAAGGAGGGAGAAGTGGTGCGGATGGAGGAGCTGTGGGATACCCACCGTTCTCTGTGATGATCTGGGGCACTTCTTTGGCAGCTGGCGAGATGCATTGGATCTGACTGCCCACCACCAAGCCGTCCATCTCTGAAAGGTCCTCGAAGGTGCAATTGACTCCCGCTGACAGCTCGGGGACATTGTAGGTCTCCAAGACTAGCTGTAAGCGAAGAGGGAGGGAGGGAAGAAGAAGTAGGGGGGGGGGGAAAAAAAAAAAAGAGAAAATACTAAGCCGAACAACAGAGCTGGGTTCAGCAGGAGAGAATTACACTGGAGAGGTTGGACAAAGAGCCTCTTGCTAGAGAGAGCATCCTCCTTCAACAGAAAGCAGCGATTCAGGAGAGGGATGTGTGTGTGCGGAGGGGGAAGGGGATGAGATGCTGATGCCGACACGGGTGGTGGGTGGCATTGCAGGGACAACGGCACTGCGCCCCAGTGCTGGCTGGGTCAGTGGAGAGGAGGGAGTGCTCACTGTCTGTCATGCAAGTGTAAGGTTAGGCAGGGAGTCTTTTGGGGCCAGCTGTGAAGACTTTGGGCTTTGGTGGCCCCAAGGCACGCGGTTTTCTGAGGAAGGTGACTACTACTCACAAGAGGCACTCTGCAGACTACAGAGAAACTGTAGCGCTCCAGTCTAACTCTCTACGGCCTGCTCTCCTAGCATCAGCAGATGGGGGAGCGCTCTGTCACCAAGTTCCTGTGTAAGGAGAGTCTAGTTACAGCCTTCAGTCCACCACAAAGAAACGATGTCTCTTAGAGGCACGGCAAACCTCTCCTGCCCATCCCACCAAAGAAGCCGTTGGCCCTGGGGACACGCTGTGGGCTGCCATTCCTTAAAAAAAGCTGTGGAGGAGAAATTCATAGAATCATCGAATAATAGTTTGGGTTGGAAGAGATCTTGAAGATCATCGAGTCCCAACCCCTCTGCAGTGGGCAGGGATACCTCCCAGTAGAGCAGGTTGCTCAAAGCCCCACCCAGCCTGGCCTTGAACATTTCCAGGGATGGGGCAGCCACAGCTTCTCTGGGCAACCTGTTCCAGTGTCTCACCACCCTCACAGGAAAGAATTTCTTCTCAATATCTAATCTAAATCTCCTCTCTTTCAGTTTAAAACTGTTCCCCCTTGTCCTATTACTCCACTTCCTGATAAAGAGTCCCTCTCCCTCTTTCCTGTAGCCCCCTTTATGTACTGGAAGGCCACTGGAAGGTCTCCCCAGAGCCTTCTCTTCTCCAGGCTGAACAATGCCCCTCGCCTTCTCACTATAGCGATATTGCCCATGTTTTTAGAGTTTACAACAGCCACTGGCATTGCTATGCCACTGCCCATGGTCATGAAGGAAAGGAATCTCATGGCTGGTTTGCAACATCTTTATTCTCTGGAGGAGGACCCTCATGCTGCTAACTTCCCAGACTAAGGTCCTGCACCACTGCTTTCCATCACTGGGGGTCCTGCCCAACCCACTAGACCATGTCTTAACACAAAGAGGCATCTCAAGGTACTAGTAGCACCTGCTGATGACCTACTAGTTAGTATAAATTTGAAGGTTTGGTGACCAACCACTAGAGCCAGCCACTTGACACAGGCACAAATGCAGATGCTCTCCACACTTGTCTCCTCCATGAGCTAGCTGAGGCCCCATCTGAGGTGACAGTCACTAAAAAGAGATACAAATGCATGCTGAAGTGTTGTTTCTACCAGCACAAAGAATAGAGGAGGTCAGTCCAGGTGACAAAACAGGAGAGAATGATAACATAACATAACGCATACTGCTTGCCCACACCATGTTTTCCTCACTTAGAGAAGGCTTGGAGCTATTTACATCAGGTGCCACCAGCAAGAAAGGCTGAGAAGACAGGCCTTAGCCCTGGCTGACATAAAGCCTTTTTGGGAGTATGTTCATTTCTGGGCAATGGGAATGGCAAGGGGAAAAGGTGATTATTTTTTTTTTTTGGTCTTGGATGGGGAGTAGGAAAAGGCTTTGGTTATTTGGATGGATTTAGCACCCAGGCTCATTAATACACTGATAGAAATGGAGAAGGGGAAACTACTCTGCTTAACAAATATTTCTGCCTGAGCATGGGTGACGCAGAATGAAAACAGGCCCTGCAGAAGATGACACCATCTGGTCATACCTTCTCTGCCTCTGTGGACGAGAACGCAGCATCATGGACCCTCTGCCAGAACCCAGGTGAGACTCAGTAAGGGAACCACCAGCCTTTTGTTTGATGATGCCCCTGTCCTGATTTGCCAAGAGACTGTCTGTGGTGGCTGTGTATGAGCTGGGACACCAGTCTGTCTGGGACAAGGCTGAGCCTCCCATTGAAATATTCATGCAGATTATTGGGTAACAGTCAGATGATGGCAACTTCTGATCCCAGCAGCTCTGGGTTGACTTGCCCTGCCAGAGTAACCTAGAGGTAGAGGTCTTTTATTCTGTTACCAGTTTCAATTGCCCTGAGCCAGCTAGTCCCCCAGGATTTATTCCAACATGAAAGAATTCAACAACTACTGAGAGAATAAGAAAAAGAAACCTTGAACTCCCAGAGGAACAAAGGACTCAAGATGTCTCAGATCAGTTTTGTTTGAAGCCTAGGAGAGTAAAGTCACAGCAAAGTTAAGAGGCTGAAACAAAGCAGCAATGATTGGACATGCAGGCTTTGAAAGGCCGATTTCATTAGCCCTGCAGAAACCCTACCACTCCAAACCCTGTCACCTGGAAGATGTCTGGCAGCTGCACCTTGAGCCACACCATTTACACCTTTCAGGGTTCGGGGCTAGGGAACAACTCATCCGGAGAGCTTTTAGGGCCTGAGTTATCAACTCAATTCCAGCCCAAACTAGTATGGCCAAAAGGACACAGACTGAATGAAATAGGTCTCTGCCTCCTTCTCAGAGTATGTTGGGATCTCAACACATAAGGTGCTGCTGTCATGAGTCAGGACATAAACCACAAACTGGTTAGATCTTCAACAGATCTTGTCTCCAGACCAGAAAACAGTCATCTACTGCTCTACCAGCATTCACCGTGTGGCTTTGTTGGTTGATGACTTGAGTAGCTCAAGGGCATAAAGGCTAAACTTTGTGCTGAGGAAGGTCACAAGAGAGCATGAACCTTCATGCTGAGAACATGAACCTTGGCAGTCTTTGGTCCCTCTGCACAGCATCCTCTCTGCTCTACATACTCAGTATTCAATCTCCAGCAGGATGGAATTTTTGGTGGCTTAAGAAAGATATATTTCCACACAAGGTGATAGAAAATCTGAGCTTATTGACATAATATATGGTATCCCTCACTTGTCCTTATCCTAGAAGGTCATTTCATTATTGTGTGGTGATGTCGCTTGCCTTAAGTCCATGCTGGCCATACAAAAACCCCTCTCCCAAGGAAGCAAGCAACTACACTGTGTGCACACAACACTTGCAGGGCACAGAGTCCCTTCAGACCTGCCCTCAGCTCCTCACAACAAATGGGGAAACCTCTTCCACACTTCTAGACAGGGCATAACCAAGGCCAAAATGTCCTCCCATAGCAAATCTTTCTCTGTGCCAGGAAAGTTGCTGGGAAAAGTAATGAACTCTGGAGAACCTTATGGATGGAGCTGCCAGTCCTTCCCACTTGTGCTGAACCCAGGTGGCACATACCTGGGTCTATCAAACTGCGTGGGTAGATTAAACCTGAAGGGGACAAGGATTAACATTCCTCACCAATACGTTGTACTGGGAGACGGAGATGTTGTTGGGATGCACGGTAAGCCGGACACACTGCTTCATCTCCGAGGCGAATCTCCGAGGCTCACTGGAGCGTTCGCATCGCTCCTTCCTGGTGCATCTGAGCAAAAAGGGAACAGAGAGGGATAGAGTTAACACAAAACCAGGCTGTGAGGGTGGGGACAAATCTCAGACGTGGAAGGAGCAACGCTTTTGGGTGGAAAGTCAACAGTGCACCCTTTGGGACCGCACTAGCTGGAAAACCACACTCATGGCCTGGAGTGCTCTGATTCCAGTGGTAGCAGCCGTGGGATCACTCAGCAGAATGAAGAGTTGCAAGGACAGCACGGAAAGAGGAAGGGTGTTGGGTGAAAGCCCCATCCCTTGGGTAGGTTGCGCAGCTCTAGAGATGCTGTCTCTCTACCCACATCACCGGTACAGCATAACCTTCCCCTGGCAGCCCAGAAAACTGTACTGTCCAAGATGTCCTTTACACCAACATGTCCTTTTGGAGTAGCTGTGTGTAGTCCATGCTCTTTGGCCCTACTGTGGTCGTCCTGGGCTGCTGGTAGCTCTCTGGAGGGGCAGCCCTCCAACCCATTTCCCAGCAGCTGCTAAGTAGTCCAAGTCAGGGTGAGGGTATTTTGGCATCTGGTTTGAAAGAGCCTGACTACAGGTGCCCAGAGTTGAATCTTAAATATTCTGGTGCTCCCAATTAGTGAGAGTTCAGTAAAACTGGTGGGTGCACTGCACCTGGGCTGCACAAGCCTTCAAAGCTTAAAACACACACTAATTGTCATTGCTTTCAGCGCTGTCACTGCCTCTTGTCTCATCTGTCCAGTGTGAACACAAGCCAGCAATGTGAATTGGTCGCAGTGTGCCCTGTTTCAATCCAGATTTGCATGTGCTTAGCTGAAAACACATCTGTATTTTACTCCACATGCATTGCCAAGGCCATCGCTTCAAGGAAGGAAGATGCCTGCCTAAAAATCCACAGGGTTAATACAAAAGGACAGCTCCAACTGCATGCCAATTACCTTTTGCCATTAAGCTAATGTTATGGACTTGCAGAGGGTGCCTTCAATGGATTTTGTTATTAGCGGTGCTATTACCCCCCATTAAAATCAGCTATAAAGACTAAGTGCGGATGTTAAATTATTCACCCACTCCCAGACTTCGGAGTCTTAGTTGTGAGAGGAGGAGGCTGCTCCAAGATCAACCCTCAGCATCCTTGCTCCCTGGAGCAGAGATTGTGCCTATAAGCATGGGGTTTGGCAGACAGAGATCTAAGGCAACACATGCAGAAGCCATTCAAAACCTTCCCCACACGTGGCTGAGCCTGAATATTTCAAAGCTTGGGATCTGGCCCAAAACTTTAGGGCTTGGCTTCTTTCTGGTGGCTGGCCCTAGGTAAAATGAGCACCCCAATTTCAAACTCAAAACTGCCCCATCTTTCTGGCAAAGTTTTGTATTTCCAGGGGCAGCAATCATAGAGGGAGGTCTCTGCCATTCTCGGCACGCTCTCAGTTTGCTTTGCAGATTTGTAAGTGCAAGAGCAGCACTGCAGCTCCTGCCCTCCATTCCCTGGGAATCTTTATCCCATTAAGTCTTCTTTAGTGCTGCCGAATGCTGGATCAGGAATTTTAAACGTGCAGTCTCCAGAGGGTTGGACGGGCAGACGATTAACTACTCCCCAAACTGTAAGTCCCCTATCGTGGAACGAAAGGCACGGCAAAATGCAGACCTGAGATTTTTTTAAGCACTTCTACAAAACAAATAGACACAGCAATCCCATCAAAGCTCCACAGGGCGTGGGAACTTCTCTCCTGAGACTAGCTTGGAAGGAAACCCTTTTGGGCTCGGTGTCAAAGCACAAGTGCCCGAATTCTTCAAGGTGTCCCGCTACCTCCCATTTATTTCCTCCGGCTGCAGTACAACAGAAATGTCCGGATTTTGTAAAACCAACCCAGCAGATACCCGAGCTCATTTCAAGTGGAACAGCACAGTAGGTTGCAAATACATCCAGCGTGTTTACACAGGAGGACAACACATGGACAGAGGTTATAAGCACCTCGGAATGTGGTTTGTATTCCCAGCCCCACCACGGAGCAGGATTAGAATAATCAGCATCTTATCTTGCTGTTTACTGGTCATACACATTGAAGACATCTAACTCTTCAGATGAAAAACTCACTCTATATTAGACCGATGCATCTTTCATCATTGACACTTGTAAGGCATCAAGTAAGGTTAAAGTTAAGGACAGGGAACTGCTGGAGAGGGGACACCAGAGGGCTACAAAGATGATGAGGGGCCTGGAGGATCTCTCTTTTGAGGAGAGGCTTGGGTCTTGGGGCTTTTTAGTCTTGAAAAGAGAAGACTGAGGGGGGATCTGATCAATGCTTATAAATA
Organism: Gallinago undulata; assembly: GCA_026546715.1. Lineage (NCBI taxonomy): Eukaryota > Metazoa > Chordata > Aves > Charadriiformes > Scolopacidae > Gallinago > Gallinago undulata. The sequence continues at coordinate 3,185,749 of JAOTQQ010000001.1, read as the reverse complement.
CTTAAAGGGTGGGTGTCAGGAGGACGGGGCCAGTCTTTTTTCAGTGGTGCCCAGGGACAGGACAAGAGGAAACGGGCACAAACTGGAACATAGGAAGTTCCATCTAAACATGAGGAGGAACTTCTTCACTGTGAAGGTGCCAGAGCTCTGGAACAGGCTGCCCAGAGAGGTGGTAGACTCTCCATCTCTGGAGACATTCAAACCCACCTGGACACATTCCTATGCAACCTGCTCTAGGTGGACCTGTTTTGGCAGGGGGGTTGGACTAGATGATCTCCAGAGGTCCCTTCCAACCCCATATCATTCTGTGAAGGTGTGTTGCCATCCAAAGAATGAAATTATGAAAAAAACAAACCACACTAAGCCTGGGTTTTAATATAATGTTAAGGTTGCAGTGTCAGCCTCTCAGGAATTAGACTGAAAGGAGCTTCTGCACTCCTAAATCTGCTCCCCTCACTGACATACTGCAAGCCAGACTTTAATTACAGGATCACACATTATTATTCCTTTTTTCCAGGGGTGACCTCAATTCTGCCAATTCCTAACTTTTGACTTTCACTGTCTGATTTTTTCAATGCAATTTCTCAATTTAAATAAAAAAAAATAAATTAAAAAGTGGGGGAAAAAAACCCCAAAATACCTGTTCTGGAGTCTGATGATGGGGCAACTCTGCCAGGCTGAAGTAAGCTGAGCTGGGGTCTGGGTCAGCTGCAGGGTTCAGACACTCAAGTCAACATCACAGCCTCCTTCCTTGAGCTAGCAGCTGAATTCATCCCAGGTAATTGATCCCAGCTGCTGCATAAATCAAGACTAAAGGGATGGACCCACCTGGCAGTGGGCTTTGTAGGTTTACCCATGCAGAAAGGAGTGATGGGAGCTCTTCTCCAGAGCCTTTTGGTTTCCCCCATCTCCTCTTCCTTGTTCACCTTGTCTATTGTGAGCTGGAGCACACGGAAGATCCTGTGGCTTTACACACCAGGCTCTCTCAGGCATCTGCCCAGCACCTCCAACCAAGGTTCTTCAGAACCAAAACGTGGTGGATCTTCAGGGGAGCAGAAAAAGGTAGGGACCTGTCCTAAAGTAACCTTCATCCTCCAGTCTTCCTCTGCACTGCTAAAAATGTTCTGCCCTGCCCCAAAAGCAGAGAAAACTTTTTCAGTGTCTGCAGGGCAAACTATTGCCCTGCAATACTTGAATCCCTGAACGGTGTTGGTTGAAACCCAGACACAAACATGGCAAAAGACCCAGGCGCCGAAAGCAGCTGCCCAGAGGGGATGCTGCAGCCCAAAAAGTAACTTCATCAATTTCTAAATAGAGACAAATGGGACTTTTAAATAAATGAGTACTTCCAGAGGCGAGCGCCTGCCTTAGAAAAGCGGTCACCTGGAAGGCAGCTGGACTGTGAAAGGAATAAGGAAATATCCCAAACCCCAACTAATCATTTCTGTTGTCTCTGATGACAGTCAGTGCATACCCTGGGCTTTGAGAGGTTATGGTGACTCTGCCACGCTCTCATCTGGTGTGTCTATTAGGCTTATGCCGGGGGGGGGGAACCCAAAAAACCACCTTATACTGCCAATAACTGTTTTGCTTTAATAGAATACCAGTGACTCTGCCATGCTGGGTCTGTCAATATGCCGAGATCACTTTCCCCTGCCATATAACCCAATTCAGTGCTATTCACGCTATAATTAGCTGGCGTGTAACTCCCACCCGGTGGCATCACATTACACTTAAGACACCTAAAAGAGCATATTCCACTCCTGAACTTATTTGCATAAGATTATGGTGTAGACACGGCACTTCTCTGTATGTCTTAATAACACCTGCTATTTCATTATCAGCTGCATCCTTAACAACTGCGAGTGTCCTGCTTCTGTCCAAACCATTAACGCAAACACTGAGAAACCCATCCTATCGCTGAACCATGAGGAATGTTATTTCCTCCTCATCTCCCATTAAGAATAAATACTGCTAACCCTCTGTTCACTATCCACTAACCAATTATTTTAATAATGTTAAATTAATACTTTGCGCTTCCATAGCATCTCTCATCTGAGGATCTCAAAGGGCTTTGCCGGGAGCTAATTAAACTACACGACACCTCTGTGAGGTTGAAACATCACCACTCAGAGATAGGAAAGTGAGGCACAGACATATGCATGTCAGAGAGCAGAGGAAAGCCCAGGTCTCCTGAGGATGAGATAAAGGTCCTGATTTGGGACCCAAGACATCATGGTTAAATCCCAGGTCTGCCATCTGGGACCTAAAGCAACCTGCTGGAGCCCATTTGGCCAACACCAGCTGAAGACGGGTAAGATGCTATTCCACCTCTGCAATGAGATGCTAAGTGCTCTTCTGCCTTAGCTAGGGCTTGGTCTGCCCAAGCCCAGACTCACTCCACCACCTCCAGGGTTTGTCCCTAAATGTCCAAAGCTGGGAGGATTAATGTCCAAAGCCTCTTTGGAGAGGCTGAGCTCAGATGCAAGAACTCCATGCAGCTGGGCAGACCAGGTACAAGAAGGGTCAAATGGGTTTCTCCTCCAGCTGCATACTCTTTATTTTCACCTGGCTTTGCCTCTAAGTGGAGACACATCTCCATCATCCTGTTGCAGAAAAACAATCAACAAAAATAACCTCCATAACCTGCTCCCCCCCAAAAAAAAACCCAACCAACCAAACCCCATTATTTTTATTTTCTATCTTCTTCTTTTTGGCTGTTTCTTTGTTTCCTGCATGGCCAGCATAGTGGGGGGTCCTGAACCTTGCTGCACCCTCACTATACAGTCCTGCAGACCCTCGTCCCCATCCCACCCCACCAGTTTATCCTGAAGAGTTGCTCTCGTACTTCCCTGGAGCATTGCACCTACCCTTCCTCGCACCTTGGGGTTGTGTCTTTGCCATCCAGACCTCATGGGACCTGGACTAATGGTGGTAAAGCTGCTGTGATCACAGCATCTGCGAGCGATGGAATTTGGTTCAGGAGGCTAAAGATGACTGAAATAGGAAGATCCCTTAGGACCATGTAGGGGCTAGGGATGAGGAAAAAACAGGAGGGGACACACACTGCACCGAGAGTTCTACAGACCAAGATGTCCAGCATTCTCCCTGACCATTCACTAGTGTCAAACTACTTCACAGTCCCACGAGCTTTTCCTTTGGCCATACCTCAAGGCAGCCCTTGGTATCGCTTGTGACGGCAAATTAAATGCATTTAAAAGGCACGATGGCCCTTTTACCTGGCCTTTTTAGTAGTAATTGTTTTCCAAGACATGCAAAACCCTGATAAGATCATGCAGCGAGTGCCTCTCATAATTTGGACTTGCAGAGTTGGAGGTGCTCAGCTGCTCCACAGACCCATGCAGTGCCCTGGGGCCACCAGGCTTTGGGAAGAGGTGGAAAGTTGTTCTGCTAATTCACACCATTAGCCAAACCTGGTGGTCCCTGCTGGAGACCAAACTAACTGAGACTGACACCCTGAGTGGACAAAATAGGCAGAGATAAATAGTCCGGGGAGCAGAAAGCCTAGGAGGAAATTTCTGTAAACCCTTTTTTCCTCTTTTCTTTTGTGGGGAGGTAGAAATAATGCAGTCACAAGAACAGCATATAGTCCTGACAGAGCCTTTCTTGTTTATATCCATAGCTGTTGAAAAAGGAGAAGATTTTGATTCTCTGTTTTTCTTTTTTTTTTTCTCTTCATTTTCCCAGAAGCAGACTAAAATATCCAACTATTCTATTTCACAAAAAAAAAAAAATGTCATTTTTCTGGCAATGGAAAAGGTTTTATCTGTAATTTTGTCAATTAAAAACAATTTTCAAGACAAAAGAGTGGTGATTGGATCTGATCAGACATTTTTACTCAGAACAGAGGGGCTTTTTTTTACAAATGGCAATTAGCACATTATACGTTTTTTTTTATTCAGAAAAAAAATAATCTTACTATTAAAAAAAAAAGAAATCCAAGAAATAAAATCTAAACAAATTAATCCTTTTTGGAGAAGCCTCACAATTTGATGCACAGCGGCTTTTTTTTTTTTTTTCAGCTGTTTTTGCATTGCAAGGCTCATAATCTGGCCAGGGAGGTGGGCTTGCAGGGAAGACGAGGGTTCTGAAGCATCTGTATTTGATGCCAAAAGTTTGGAGGAGCAGCACGAGAGACGGCTCAACGGTTTGGGTCAGCTCAGCAAACCAAAATGATACCCTTCCACCACCTCCAAACAGGTAATTTACAGGCATCACTGTTTCACAAAAGGTTTTGACATTTCAGCTTTCTTGTCTGAATCCAAACGGTGACATCTCCTGCAGGGGACAAATTCACTCACCCCGTGACAGAATACTCACAGCCACCCTTTCCTTGCACCTTCCCACCAGCGCTGGTAAACTCGAGGCGGCAGGTGGGAACCAGTGCACACCCTATTCACACCAGCAAGGACAGGCCACTGGGGCAGGATGGAACATTTTGATGGGACACAGCCTCAGTGTTGGGATTTGCTTCCCCAATCTGTTCATTGCTCAATGTTTTGTTGTGGTCTGGGGTCATTCACACCGAGGTCCCCACTTTGTGCAAGTTGGAGTTGTTGCCCCATCCCATTCCTAACCCCTTCCCCGTATTGTGTCTGTGTGCTTGGACACAGTTGCCCATGCTTTTCTGGTGTCTCTTCAGTTCTTCCCCTTAAATTCACCTGCATTTTGGTCGTCTTCTTGCCTGTCTCCTTGACTCTTATCACAAGGCTTTTCATGTGTCCCCTAGTCTCCTCATGCCCAACCAATAGGAAACAGGATATGGGGAAAGAGAACATGGGCCTGGGTAGAGCAGGGATAGGGAGATGGGGAGAGGGGAGGAAGGTGGGCATGAAGGGTCCTGCAGACAGGTTGCACATCCCAGACTCTCCATGAGGACAGCTATGTATAGGATTAGTGCAAACACCTCCATGGTCCAAACTACAAATGCTCTCACCCCTTCCCATGCTTCATAACCTGACCTTTCTGCCACCTCCAGTGGTCTCTTTGCCCAGGTACTTTCAATAGAAACATCCAAGGAGAAAGTTCAAGAAAATTCCTGTGGAGGAGGGTAGAGGGGATGAAGGGAAACTTTCAGGGAAATCCTATTTAGGTCTCAGTTTGAAGACCCTGAGAAGCCCAGGTAGTCTGGAGCCAGATGGGACTAGAGATTTTCTATTTCTTTGATCTCTATCTCCCAGTGGAAATTTGAGATTTCCCAGTCCAGCAAGAGCCCATGGTGAGGTAGGCTGCACTTGTAGGTGGCTGACATGGGTCATACTGAAGAGTCTCCCCTGTCCCCAGCTCAGTACAGACCAACAATTGGGAATCTGAAATCTAGTGTGGAGTGCAGGCATGGCCCAGGAGCAGCTCTCCTTGCCCCTGAGAGGAAGGGACACTTCTTCCAAAATGAAATAACAGAAAGGATGGATGTTCCTCAAAGTCTTCGGGCTTGTACCACACCAGCATTTGTGTCCTGGGCAAATCTGGGACAGGAAACAGAGCCTGGGAGGTGACAAGAAGTCCTCTGTCATCACCACATCACTTGAGTTTTCCTTTCTCTACACAAAGCCAAGCAGCTTCTGGATGGGGGTCACTTGATGTCCTACCTCTCTCCCCAGCATGCCTTCCCAGCACAGAGGATTGCCCAAGACCGCTCTGCCCCAAGTTCATGCTCAGAGGCCAGAAGGGACGTCTATGTACTCGAAGACCAGCCAGGTAGGTAGGCAATGCCTTTTGCAAGGTGGTCAGCAGAGGGAGCTCAGTGGAAGCCAAGCGCAAACCCTCCTTATGACATTTTCAACCAGGGTTCGGGACAGGAGTCCAGGAAAGGAACTGCAGGACGCAGAGAGACATTCATTTCCAGGAGGCTCTGGAGATTCAAACTACGTGGGCTGTGATGGTCTGAATCAGTCTCATTAGCCTGGTCCCTCTTGCAGGATGAGATGCGCTATGACAGCTTCATTTATTATTGGGGAAAAGTTTTTGGTTTCCCAGTTGGACAGAAGGATGAGACAGGAACAGAGCAATTAAAGGGATCTGGGGACGTAATAAAAGGTTTGTTTTAGCCACAGGCTGACCAACGTGTAAAGCCAGCTTTGTGTCTCTTGTGAAGGTTTTATCACAAGGGGGGAGCAAGGCTGGGGAAGGAGGGAGCAGATGAAATTTGCCTTTCCCCCTGCTGGAGCCAAAGCAATTTTCTGGCTGGAGTCAGGAAAAGGAAGGAGATTCAGTCCCACTTGCATGTAAAGTTTAAGGTCAGTTTTAGCAATGTTTTGACATTTCCAGGTTCCCTCGGGGTCCTAAGAATAGGAATGCCATAAATGTCGAGACGTAGACGTAATTGGCTTTAAACTTTACGTGGTGATGTGGCAAATAGCCATCCCACCCTGACTACTCTTTCTGCCTCCAGGTTGCCCTCCATCCCTACCAGAGGGTAGCTGAAATTCAGCTCTCCTTGGCATGAAGGAGTTAAATTTTATCCACTGCTTGGGATACTCCATTCAGTACAGAAAGGCAGGAGATGCTGCAGGAAAAAATGGACAAATCCAAGCTGAGATCATGCATAGGATCATTCCTGGGAAGCCTGTCCTGGAGGTGAGAGAAGGGGAAGTTTTCTCAGCAAATTCATATGCTTCTGAGGAAGGAGTCAGATCCCAAAAACTGCTTTTTGGAAATCAAAGATGAGTGTGGGCAAAAATGGGAAAAAGGCCATGGGGCTGGCCTGGGAAAGCCAAAGGAGCAGGGCTTCTCTCAAAGAGAGGTGGAAAAGACAACTCAAGAAAGCTGAAATTCACTTTTTGGAGCTTTGCATCTCCTCAGGGCAGTTTTGCAGGGACCATGAGCCACAAAAAGTTTCAGACCATTAGCAAAAGCTGATTCCCACCCTGCTCTTTTCAATGTCCCAGTGGGGACAGCCTTGGGGTGAAAGACCAGAAGTCCCCTCCATCCTTAGTCTGCAATTTGGGGAGGGAAATGCCACCCCGCCAAAGCTGCCTCTTCCCCGCATGCCTCCTGCCCTGCCACCACCAACCCTGTCACTTCGCCAAATAGAGTGAGGATGCTAATTGCTCTGCCTGCTAATCTATTCTAATGCATGGTAATAGAAGCCGAGTTTCTGCCCTGATAACTCTCCCGGCTTATGCTGCAGAACAGCAATCCCACCGCCCGCCCCGTTATCTCTGTCCCCAGGTGGGCTCCTCCCTCTATCCAGGCAATTGAATAAGCCCACCCCCGGAGCCCTGCAGGGCGTGGGTGCAAGAGATTTACTCCTCCATCTCCCGCCCTACAAAGCCAAGCGCTCCATAAACAGCATCCCTTCCCCCTGCTTTGGGGGATTTCGTGCCCCTTCTTCTTCCCCTCGCCCCCCCGTCCCCAAGTTTCCAGAGCTGCAGGTTGTCTTGGCCGTGATAATCTTGCCTGGGGGTGTCTTGGATTGGGTCATCACATGCAACCTGCTCCCCTGCCTGTTCGGAGGTGGCCCGAGGACCACACCATCTCACGCACTGCTGGGGTGCAGCCACAGACAAGCCATTTGTGTGTACACATGTGTGTGCCTCTGTAGGCAGATCCCTGATGAGCATTTTGATGGCTCATTCAAGCCTGAGATGAACGGGAGCATTTCACATGCAAATCCCTGGAAACTTGGAGCCTTTGTGCGATGAAGAATTGGAAATTGTTTGCTGGCACAGGGGGAGGAGAGTGTAAAAACGAGGGAGGGGTTCTGAGGAAGGTGGTGTGAAAATACACTCCTTAGCCGGTCCTGCTCAGCGTGACAGAAAGGCTCTGCTCCTCCCATGACAGCCATCGTGTTCAGAGAGACCTCAAAAAACCCCAACAAGCTCTGCAGCATCAGTCAACCCCCAGAACTGGACAACTTTGGGATGAGGACTTGGCTCTCGGGCTGCAGGTGATGGTGGCATTTCAGCCTGGGCAACTCTACTTTCATTGACTACAGATCCCAGTGAGACCCGCGGCATGAAGCCAGGCTGCCCTGATGACTGGTGGCATTTGTCAGTTCCCATATGACACTGCAAACTCGCTTGAAGCGGTGACTAACAGCAATTGTGCTGGAAATGCACAGGTCCCTGGAAGAAACGTATTCACCGCTGTAGAAGCCATCTGAAAAAAAGCCAACATGTCTTTTTGACATCTGGGAGGATGGGCATCACCTGCCTTCATCCGCTGACCCTTTCCGACCCTCCTGCAAAGGGTCAAAGACACAAGGAAAGGACATCTTGGAGGCTGCAGGGTCTCTGCTATGCTGCCCCTTAAATCACAGCCCGATGACTCCTTTTGCTGCCGAACTAACCAGGCACAACACAAGCCTGGAAGCTAAAGGCAGGAGGAGAAATCTCAGAGCACAAAATCACAAGTGGCAGGCAGAGCTCACGCATGTGGACCGCAGTCAGTCCCGAGCACTGAGGTGGTCTGCAAGAAAGAAAACACAGGAATCTGCCTTTGAACCATCTTTTGCCATCTGTCCATAGGAGACGGGGCTTCAAATGAAGATGGAAAAGGCCTTGAGTAATACAAGCTTCTGTCTCTGAGGAGGCGGTAAAATAACTTTCCCAGCCCTGAATTCACTTACAGTCATTTTAAAGAAAATTAAAAAAGGAAGAAAGCGAGAGGAAGGGAACAAGGTTGCTAGATAAGGCAAGTAATTAATGAACAAAATTACTTTTCCCAGAGAGCATCCTATCATGGCGCTTCCTATTCATGCTAATAATATTTGTGTCTTCCCCAGAACCTGGGTAGATAACACCTACGCTCCCCCGCGCTACTATATGCTCTCCTCTGCAAGGGCTGATGCAAATAATTTGTTCAAAGGGGATGAAGCTCTGTGTTCATGGCCTGGGAACACCATCCCTGAATTCTTCATGGGAGCTTCTCTCAAGTCACTCCAGAGAAATGTATTTGGTCTTTTCCTTATCACCGTGGCCCACATGCCAAATATCTGTTGGTGAAGAGGATGTGAGGTGCCCATGCCTCCAAAAAGGTAAAATTTGGAGTGTGTTGTTCAGAGATCAGAGTTAATCCAAAGCAGTGGTCCTGAGATTTCCCCAGGAATCACTGCCAAGGCTGCAGTGAGACCCAGGAGCTCTAAAAGATGAGTGGGAGGCTTTGGTGCCACTTCAGCCTCACCTCTTAAAGGACAAACGGAGCAGGAAAACTGCAAACGAGGAGCACAGCATCTGTGTTGAAGGAGATTCGCAAGGAGGCTTGGGAAGCCATGGGAAGGACACTGTAAGGGGTCCCCCCTGATACAGAATCACTGACTCACTGCCAGACTCAGCCAGCATGTAATTTAATTGCTCTTTTGCTGTTAGCATCTGCTGTTCTGACTTGGGGAAGCATAGCCAGAAGAGAGGAAACATTTCCACAGGATAGACCGATTGGCCTTGAACACCACTTATGGAACCCCCCTCCCCTCTAGAAACCCTTTGCCCCAAACAGCTTCACCCAGAAAAGTGCAGGGAATAGGGGATCCCTCAGAGTTTCTCAAAACAGGCTGTCCCTTTTGACTTTCATCAATATCTCCTTTTTTCACGTCACTCTTCAGCTTCTTCCCTTCTCTCCTCCTCCGACCATCTGCCCATGTCCCCGGGCAGCAAAGCCAACAGACAATGACGTATGCTGTAGCTCTGGTGTCTGCTGCTGGCAGAGACAGTTCTTCCCTCTGGGCCCAAACTTTTCCCATGATTTGCAGCAGTACAATTAGAAGCTTGAAAAAACCACAGGACAGCACAGAGAGAATTACATCGAGTCCCCGTTACCAATAAGACCTCAAAATGAAGGTCTCCAGCTGCCCCATGGCTCTGGCTGGAGAGGAGAGGCACTCTACAAGGACAGTTAAGTCTTACTGGGGAAAAATAAGCCAAGGAATCTCTTAGCCCAGGCTTGGCTTTCTCCGTGTGATGTGAAATCACTGTGATGCGATTTTCTGCCTGAAGAAGACCCAGACCTGGAGAAGAGAAGGTTCCAGGGTCTCCTTATAGCAGCCTTCCAACACCTAAAGAGGGCCATAGGAGAGATAGGGAGGGACTCTTGATCAGGGAGTGGAGTGATAGCACAAGAGGTAATGGTTTTTAACTGGAAGAGGGGAGATTTAGACTATACATGAGGAAGAAAATCTTTACTGAGGGTGGTGAGACACTGGAACAAATTGCCCAGAGAAGCTGTGGCTGCCCCATCCCTGGAGGGGTTCAAGGCCAGGCTGGATAGGGCTTTGAGCAACCTGCTCTACTGGGAGGTGTCCCTGCCCATGGCAGGGGGTTGGAAGCAGGTGAGCTTTAAGTTCCCTTCCAACTCTAACCATTCTACGAGTCTATGATTCAGCCTGTCTCTGAAGTTCCCAATCCATATCTAGGGCATTTGTCTCTTTGGAGCAAAAGAAAAGTATGGGCTGAGCTGGATTCACAGCCTTCAACAGGTGAACTGTCTCGTAAGTCAGAAGTAAATGATAAAATGAGCTTAAGTGCTGGTTTTCAGCTCCTCACACCCCTGATGTACAGGTTTTTGGTCAGAGCTAGAGCTTCTCAACTACCTAAGTCAGTATTTCACCCTAACTCCAACACAAATAACAATAAAACCTTACTCAAAGTATGCCCCATCCTGACTTTCACAGATCAGTTCCTTCACAATGTGTACCAGGAAATGGAATCTGGGGGGCAAAGGAACAAGAGGAAAACAGAGCAGAAATTATTTTAATCTCAGTCTTACTGCCCTTCTCGGCCCAAGCCCACTCCAGCCAAAGAGTCAGAGAACAAGCTCAGTTCCCCTCCTCCTAAGGTTTTTGTCCCTGCTGAACACCAAGAACCACATCAGGAAGCCTCAGCTCCCTCCACAAGGGTTGTCTACCTAGTGAGGAGACCATCCTGGCTCTGGAGATAGGTTTGGAGTTGAGCAAGGGTCCACCCAGAACCAACTCATAAGAAACAGAAGGACCAGGACTTCAGACGACCCTAGAAATGATCCCTAGCTCATGGCTTTGCTGCTTTCATCCAAAAGGAGGGCCTCAGGCACTATTCACCTAAAACACACGAGGAGCTCCTAGTCCAACCTGGCACACCCCACCAAGCTTGTCCATCACTCCATGAGGCGCAGGAGAGCACTCCCTGACCTGCGGCTTTGCTGGGGATCTCAGCTAATGCTCCAGCGGCAAGGAAAATGCTGTCAGCACATGATGTATGAATCCCTCATCCGTGAATGGCTGGAAGGGATGGGTTAAACGCTGAAAAATTGCTGTGGTGCCATGAATGACCTCCGGCAGGCTGGGTTGTCAGACACACGGCAATAGAGCCATTTGTTATACATTCCAGGTCTCCATCTCTCACACATGTTTTCCGACTTCCCTTCCCTTTGAAAGCACGTTTTCTTTTCTGGAGAAAACACACCGTGCTCCTCTCTGGGCAATTCTGAGGCTACTGGGTGTGCAGGGTGGCCAGATTGTACGGGTGGATGTGATGGGAGTCACCATGAGAAGGTATTATTTCTTCTGGCTGTGACAGTGCAGAGCAATGCTCTGACACATGCTGTGAAGTCATGACAGTGTGGATCCAGTGTGGGCAGGTGATGGGAAAGGTCTGGGGATGCTGAAAGAGGTAGGAATTTAAGTGCATTTTCCTGGTGTTGGCTCTTAGGCATGATCCCCCCATACGAGAAACGTATTTTCCCAACATAGTACACAGAACATTCTGAATCACAGAATCATACAACTGTAGGATGGTTCAGGTTTGAAAGGACCTTAAAGATCATTGAGTTCCAACACCCCTGCCCTGGGCAGGGGCACCTCCCACTAGACCAGGTTGATCAAAGACTCATCCAACCTGGCCTTGAACACCCCTAGTGATGGGGCAGCCACAGCTTCTCTAGGCAACCTGGTATGGTGTCTCACCACTCTCACACTAAAGAATTTCTTCCTAATATCTCATCTAAATCTCCTCTCTTTCAGTTTAAAAACATTCTCCCTCTTTCCGTGGCTCCCCCCCCCAGCTTTCTTGTAGCCCCCTTTTAGGGACTGGAAGGGGCTCTAAGTTCTCCCAGGAGCCTTCTCTTCTCCAGGCTGAACAACCTCAACTGTCTCAGCCTGTCAAGGAAGTCTTCAGGACTTGCAGTCCTTCAGGATTAACCCCATGATGTCCAGTCTAGAATCCTGGATGCAAACCGGCCGTCTTACGGGTTGGTGACTGAACTCAGGTTTTTAGTTGTATCTGGAAGGATGACTACAGTCTGGCACTGGGCACTGAGGGGAAGACCAGGCAGCAGAAATAGAGCCCATGGTGGGTTTGTGGTCTCTGGTGGGCTGTAAAACAGAGAGAGGACTCTTTGAGATATCGTGGTTGGATCTAGGCTTAGGCTGATGTTCTGCATGTACAGAACATTGGGGAATGATGTTCTGCATGCCCAGAGAGGTGGTGGATTCTCCTTCTCTGCAGACATTCAAACCCCACCTGGACACGTTCCTGTGCAACGTGCTCTAGGTGGACCTGCTCTGGTGAGGGGGTTGGACTAGATGGTCTCCAGAGGTCCTTTCCAACCCCATATCATTCTATAATTCTATGTAGCGAGGTGCTGGTATAAAAAGACCTTGGTTACGTGCTTATGTTGTGAAGGTAAAGGGCAGACTTGGCAGAAGGCTGAAATGCTTAAGCCCCACTTATATCATCTTGCTCAACCTGCACAACATGCTGAGGGAAAGCAGAAGCTGGGACATCAGATGAGACAGGCTGTAGCGGGCTCATCCTCACTCATCCCTGACTCACTGAGACAGCAAAAACTTTCATCACTCGATTACAGTGTGGGTCTGGGCTCCACTTGTGCAGAGAGCTGCTGAGCTCAGGATGCATCAGAGGAGGCTTGGAGCGGTGTTTATCTCAGACTGCAGATGTGTCCTCGGGAGCATGGGTAGGTTGGCAGAGTCAGGAGACAAAGGCACTTGGTGCAGGCTCCAACCCACCCCTTCCCCTGCCATAGCCATCCCCGTAGCCTGGGGTGTTAAGTGTCATTTGAATCTGGTGCAGTGCATGAGGTGAAGGTGTTATTATTCAAGCCACTGATTCCAATGAGATTATCCAGTCTAATGGAGCAGCTTGCATGGACCTCCTCTAAGCCTGTATTTTCACTGTTGGAGAATCCCCAGTCAAGTGGAAAATTAGAAGGAGAAGGGAAGAGGGGGTTGTGGAAGGGAGAAGGGAGGGGATGATTAAGTTCTCTAGAAATTAATTCATAACTAGAGAAATGGAAATAATAACTCCCGAAGCCGATGGACAATCCCCAGCAAACACATTTCAATTTGGAAGCCAGCTTTGCTGCCGTTGCATCGTTTGCTTTCTGGCTCACGCTGCTTCATTGATTTAATTTTCCACCCAAGGTGTTGACTTTGTCCTCAGATTGTGGCTCCTGCTTTCTCCCAGCCAAGGCTTGAGCAGTTCAGAGCCCACCTCGATACCCCTGGCCGCCCAGCCCACAGCGCCCAGTAGGGAACACTGGCTGGAAGTGAGGGTAGAGATGGAGTAATGGAGTAATGGGGAAGAGAGAAGAGGAAAGAAAGGGAGGGGAAAGGGAAAGGAACAAAAAGAAGGAAGGATCTCACTTTTCAGTCCTCTTTAGTTTTGGTTTGGTTTGGTTTGGTTTTTTTTCCCCAGGAAGTGATACAAGCACTTGGCAGGTTTAGAAGCTTTTGAGCAAAGCACACGTTCATGCTTGATGGAGATCACAGCCAGCACCAGCCTCTTACACCCTGACACCAAAATGTGCATCTCTCTAAGTCTATCTTTCATACATTGTGATCCCACACACTGTGCAAGGGCAGGACAGGACTTGGTCAAAGCCTCTAGAGTGTCAAAGATGGAATAGGCAGTTTGTTGGGTGAAACAGCTTCTAAACACAGTTGGATATTCAATTCAGAGACAGCAAGGCTCACCTCCAGGGCATCGTTTAATAGCAGTGCCACATATAGCAGCTTTGTCTACGATTATGTGAGATACCACACTATGGGCTCATAAATCATATAGAATTTATATATTCTATAGAATCATAGAATGGTTAGAGTCAGAAGACACCTTAAAGGTCACCTATTTCCACCCCCTTGCCAAGGGCAGGGACACCTCCCACTAGACCAGGTTGCTCAAAGCCCCATCCAGCCTGGCCTTGAGCCTCTCCAGGGATGGGGCATCCACAGCTTCTCTGGGCAACCTAGACCAGGGTCTCACCACCCTCACAGTCAATAATTTCTTCCTAATATCTAATCTAATTTTCCCCTCTTTCAGTTTAAAACCATTCCCCCTTGCCCCATGGCTCCCCTCCCTGATCAAGAGTCCCCCTCCATCTCTCCTGGTGCCCCTTTAGGGACTGGAAGGGGCTCTAAGGTCTCCCTGGAGCCTTCTCTTCTCCAGGCTGAACCCCCCCAACTCTCTCAGCCTGTCCTCACAGCAGAGGGGCTTCAGCCCTTGGATCATCTCCATGGCCTCCTCTGGCCCTGCTCCAACAGGTCCATGACCTTTCTGTGCTGAGGCCCCAGAACTGGAGGCACCACTGGGGAGGGTCTCCCCAGAGCAGAGCAGAGGGGCAGAATCCCATCACCTCACCCTGCTGGCCACGCTGCTGGGGATGCAGCCTAGGATGTGGTTGGCTTTTTGGACTGCCAGCACACGTTTCCAAGTCATGTTGAGCTTCTCGTCCACCATAAATGTTGTCTTCTGGATTAAGTCTCAACAAACCACATCCACTGCTGTCAGACCTGTTGCCCAACATGGACATGGGAAATGGCAAAATAGCAGTGCAGAACTTGTGGTCCCGAGATGCCAGGACCACGGGTTCAACTGAACACTGGTTATTGAACAAAAAGGTCGGGACATGCAGGCTGGATCTCAGCAGGGGACGGAGGATCTCCAGCAGCAAGGGGTTCCTGACCACAGAGCTCTTCTCAGCTGCTTGGCAGGGTTCGCACACACGTGCATGCACAGCCGTCCCAAAATGGCCTTGAAATGGGGCTGGAGAGAGTTAACAATTGTTTACCTGATTCCCCAGTGCAGCTCGGTAAAATGTTACTGCTTCCCAGAGGCACGAAATATAATTTTGCCTTAAAGGTTAATAGTATTCTACTCGCTGAGGAAAGAAACGAGTGCTTGAAAAGCTCTTTCATCAGGATCCCAGCCCGACGCTCTTCAGATGGTACCCCAGGGCTCTGACCACCAAGGGGAGCTGGCCTCTCCTGGCCACAGCCTCCCCTTCCTCTCCTCCCTCCTGCACGGCCAGCATCAGCAGCTCTGCTTGCAAGAGAGATCTCTTCCCAGGGATTCACGAGTTTCTGGCAGGGAATTTAAATTAAAGGCACTGCTCACGACCCTGGGCAAGAGAGAGTCCCTTCAAGTGACATCTCCCTGCCTGGTGGGGGGATTTATTATCCCTTACTACCAATAAATGCACCAAAAAGAGGGGGGAAAATAATTAAAAAAAAAAAAGCCCAGTCCTTGTGTTAGGGAGAAAGCTGAGAGTCCTCAGCAGCCAGAGGCTTCCTGGGAAGAACTGCCCTGGGTTGGTGACTGGGAAGATGCTTTGATGAGGCAGCTGTGACCTTTATGTGCTTCAAGCCTCTCCCAGAAGAAAAGGATGCCGGAAAACAAGGCTGCTCCTGGTTTATATGGAAATACACCAGGTGCTATGATCCACTTGCTTTCTGCAACCACAGTGGCTTTAGCTGGGCTCCAGACTGCCTGGGCGGAAGGTGTATGAGCAGACAGACGCTCTCTAAGTCCTCCTGGGGTGCGGGTGACATCTCACGGCGCCTTGCTGTTGTCTGTGAAGCCTGTTTAAGGATGGGTTCTTCTGGTCCCCGGCTGAATCAGACCGTGCTGTGCGTGAGGTTGCTCACCTTCACGCCTCCCAGGCTGCCTCTGCATGTGAACTGGGACTGACGCTTGGATGCTGAGGGATGATAGGCTCTTTGTGGGTCTCTCTTCAGACTTTCTTCCAGAAACAGACTAGCAGGTGAGCTGTGGGGACATCAGGCTGACCTGAGTGGATTCGATATTGTGTTTAATTGCCAATGTGTGAGTCTGCAACACACACAAGTCTCAGAGGCCTTCTGCTTCAGTCTTTCTCCTGGTCTCTGCTGCACTTCGCCTCCCCAAGCCCTTGCCTGGGCTTAGCATGGGGTCATGAAACAGGCTGATGGTTACCCTTTCCCCAGTTGCTACCAGAATAGTCACTGAGACGGATATAAAATACAGGGCTCTTCTCCAAGCCCCATGTCTCCCAGACTGACGCAGGATGCAATGCCAGCACGGTGTCTCCTGAGCCTCCCAGCAGATCCATCACCTCCCCCAGCGGCTCAGGAGAGGATGTGAGCCACAAAAGGCAGCAGAGAACTAATCCGTTGGCTATATAAAACAGCCAATAATATGCAGGACATTTCCTATTAACCACCACACATCCAGACAATTACTCTGATTGATTCCAATCAGGTTTTACACCGCGCTTTATCCATCAGCACAAAGCTTCACTGCCTGTTAATATCATGGGGCAAACCATTCTTAATGGAGGCTGCCAAACAGAATAGCGTCAGCATCAGCAGTCACAAGAATTGATGAAGTAAATGTGGCATTAGGACGGCTGGGGTTTTGTAATCTCGGTATGGAAAGCGCAATAAAAAAAAAATCTGTTAGAGCATCCACACAACAGCAAGCTCCCCCTGTGTTCTGAATGAATTTTTCATCTGATGGGAAGGACTGAAGAGATACCTTGAGATATATGTCTTCTATAACCAGGATTATTACGCAGGCGTGATACTAATGTCATGGATGGATGGATGAATGTATGGAAGGATGGATGGATAGATGGTGGATGGACGGACAGAAAGACAGATGATCTGGTTCATTCTCCGTCTGCCTTTTATCTGGCACTGGGAACTTTTCCCTTCTCTCAGCTCCAGTGGAAAGGCTGTCACCTTTTTAGCATGTTTGCAGTAGACTCAATGATCAAAAAAGGCGGCTGTTGGAGCTCTTTAGGGCAGCGATTGCCCCCCTGTACTGGGCACTGGTGAGGCCCCAACTTGAGTGCTGGGTCCAGTTTTGGGCCCCTCACCACAGGAAAGATATTGAGGTGCTGGAGCGTGTCCAGAGAAGGGCAATGGAGCTCGTGAGAGATCTGGAGAACAAGTCTTGTAAGGAGCAGCTGAGGGGCTGGGGGTGTTCAGCCTGGAGAAAAGGGGATTTAGGAGAGACCTTATCACTCAGTACAACTCCCTGAAAGAAGGGGGTAGCAAGGTTGGGGTCAGTCTCTTCTCCCAAGGAACAGGAGATGAGACAAAAGGAAATGGCTTCAAGTTGTACCAGGGGAGGTTTAAGATGAATGTTAGGAAAAGATTTCTTCACCTAAAGGGTTGTAAAGCACTGGAACAGGTTTCCCAGGGAAGTGGTGGAGTCACCATCCTGGAGGTATTTAAAAGGGGTGCTGAGGGACATGGTTTAGTGGTAACTTGGCAGTGTTAGGCTGACGGTTGGACTTGATGATCTGAAAGGTCTTTTCCAACCTAAATGAATCTATGATTCTATGAATATAGGAAACACAGAGGTATCCATGAAATTTAGAGATATTAACCATTACCTTCTCCAGAAGGGGAGGAAAATTATTTTTGCTCCTATTCACTTCCCTGATGCAAAAAATCACTGTGCAACAGAGAATAAAGTTTCACAAGGAGGATGCTGTGAGGCAGAAGCAGCAAGAGATACCGGACTAGGAACTGCCATAAAGAAGCTACAACCCCCAGATACATCGTGAGCACAGGAAGGAAGGAGGTATCAGTGTGGAGAAGCAATCATCCATGGAGCTCCTGTTTGCATCGAAGCATGCTGATATGAGTTTGCACAGCACTTGAATACAGCTAGTGTGTGAGGTGTGTATATACACATACACACAACGCATACAAAGTTATGTAGAGAGAAGAGAGTAAACCCTCAACCTTCAGCACTGAAAAAAGCACCCCCTGAAGAGGGTGAGAAAGGAAAGTCACCATGGAGGATGCTGCGTAGTGAGGGCAACTGGCTGAGAAAATTGGGGTTGTTCAGTCTGGAGAAGAGAAAGTTCTGGGGAGACCTTATAGCAGCCTTTTAGTACCTAAAGGGGGCCTACAGGAAAGATGAGGAGGAACTCTTGATCACGGAGTGGAGTGATAGGCTGGGGGGTAATGGTTTTAAACTGAAAGAGGGGAGATTTAGATTAGACATCAGGAAGAAATTCTTTCCTGTGAGGGTGGTGAGACACTGGCCCAGGTTGCCCAGAGAAGCTGTGGCTGCCCCATCCCTGGAGGTGTTCAAGGCCAGGTTGGATGGGGCTTTGGTCAACCTGGTCTGGTGAGAGGTGTCTCTGCTCATGGCAGGTGTATTGGAACTGGATGATCTTTAAGGTCCCTTCCAACCCAAACTATTCTATGTTTCTATGGATAACCAGTTCCAAAAACCACTGCTGAAATCACTAGAGCCCTCCCAACCCCAGCAAACTCAGACGCTGTCTGTCACCATGAAACCAGCAAATTAGTGACACAATACCTCCCACCCATAAAAAGTTTTGGCTGTAAGGGCCAGTTCCACCACTCTTACCCATTCAATCAGACATATGTCCAAGTCACTCCCTCCATTCTGTGTGTGTTTTTCAAGCTTCTTCTACATGCTGTTTTCCATGCTTCTCTTACACACCTTATTGATGTGTTTCTGCCTCTTCTATTAGGAAAGGTACTCCACAAGCAAATGAATCTCCATGTCAGGCATTTCCCTGACGGCCGTCTCAGGTGACAGGTTGTTGCCAGTTCACTTCCAATGAGCCACACTGAGAAACACTGTCCCAGAGCAACCCTCCCTCCACTGACCTGTTAATTGCTTTGCCTGCAATATGTGGATTTAGCTACTTTGACCATAATGATGGCGTGCTCCTGCTATCCAATAGAACTTCATTCAGACTCATGGGCAATGGGGAGCTAAGAGCTGGGGAGTTGTTCTTGCTCCCCACACAGCTGAATGGGTTCCAGTATGGATTAAAATCTCAGTAGCACTGTATCTGCTTGTATTTTGAGTTCACTAGAACTACAAATCACCAGCACTACCGTAAACTAGACCTTGATCTCCAGTGAATTAATTCCCTCTAGAAACTGTCTTCTCCCAATACTAACTTTCTGATTAGTTTTTTCCCTGACTTGATCAATTTTCCGCATCTTTTTGCCTTTCTAAGTAGGAAAAAACAAACCCCAAAACACTTCCGAAGCGATATCAATAGCATCCCTGCAAAATACCTTTGACCAAAGCCCTGAGTTTTTTTATCAGATGTCGAAGAGAAAAATGAATGGAAAACAGCCCAGAGCACTGATCGGAAAACCTGGTTCAGCTTATTAATTTGAACACCTGGCATTGGCTGTCTCATGCAGCAAGGTCCATAATATGGATTCCAAATAATTAGAGGAAGGTCATGGGCAGGTACAGACCTTCTGCCTTCACTGGAGCAGCCAGCTCAGGCACACTGGGTGGGGGATGCTGACCTCAGCTATATGTGGAGGCCTCGTTTCTAGTCAATGATTCAATATCTAATTAAAGTAGGTGCAGCCCCCATGTAGTGATTTGTTGGCGTTGCTCTAAAGAAGCATCAGTTGGACCAGGGCTTTGCGAGAGAGCAAATCCCTATTCCCACCCAGCAATATCCTACTCTCTGGTCTGCAAACAGCCCCTGGAACATCACCCCTGAAATACAACTCTTTCTCTTGTGTTTCTGTAATTACCTTGAACCATTCCTTCTGATTTCATGGATATACTGATATTTAAAGGGAAGGATTAAGGATTTCTGTCCATGACCTTGCAAAGGAGGAAAAGGAAGAACTCGGAAGATCAGCCAGACACAGGGAGCCTTATGTCCTTCCCTAGACACAAGACACAGGAGCTGTCCTTGTAACGTGGGATGAAAGTCTGTGCTACTGGTTACAGGGACTGTAGGGTGCTGGGTGATACAGGCAGTCAGAGCCAATTTCTATCCTGTTATCCGGGTTATTTGTTGGTTGTTTTTTTTTTTTTTTCTTTCCAGCTTTCCTCCATCCCTTCAGACAAAGCTCAATCTCAGTTAGTGTTTACTTTATAGATTTCTGTCCTTACTTTCACACTCAAATCATTAGCAATTATCACATGCAAAGAAAGGGGATCCTCAGTACCAAGAAGTCGATGTCTGGAGGTAGCTGTGAAAGAGGAGCCAGCAAAAGCAGCAGCAAGTCACAAAAAAAATTATCTTGTTAAAGTAACTCTTCCCCTATTCCCAGTCTGACCAGAATGGAGCCAACCAACTCAACCACTCTATCTGTCCCAGAGCTCACAATGGGCACAGCTCTCACATGACATGAATACTCAGGTATTTATCAAATCTAGGAGGAAATAAGTCTCAGATCCAGAAGGATCCATTCAGTAATTCCCTGCGGACTGCGTGTAGCTCAGGGATTTCTCCACCTTCTTATCTCTCATGACCTTGTCACAATGACTGGCAGGTTGTATTTTAGACCAGCTTGTGGCTGTGACATCGACACACCTCACGCTGGAATTGTTTAGATGAACGGATAAAGTTGTCATTCAAGATCCATCCTTAAAGCATCACCCATCCCACACCCAGAGGAAATCAATAAGTCCTGTACATGTCCTCCCTGTGTGCCTGGAAGAAGTAAAACTTCTGAGTCACCATGTTTCCGAGTGGAGAACCTGAGATCTGCTGGAGAAACATCACTTGCCCATCGTGCCTCAGTGGGCATTTTCAAGGAAAACCAGGATCCTGATGCCTGGTCCCCAGAGAAAAGACCATTTCATAATAGACTCACCATGACAACGCTGATAGAAACTTCATCAGCTGCAATCAAAGGCAACAAAACAAAGGACGAGACGAAGGGAGACAGCAAAAACGACTGACTCGAGAGGAGCTGAGCACACATTTTAATGGGTATTTGGACTCCCCGCTGTGGCTGCTGAAAGGCTTCTGCAACAATCTTGGCTTCCCCTTCATGCAGTTACTGAGCTAATCAAACACAATTCAGCCCGGCGCTGGACTCCTGTCCAACAAAAGCCGCAGCTGGTGAGAGGGAGATGGAGTTTCTGAGCAGGACCACAGGGTGGCTTAATGGAAGTGAAGCCTCCGCTACAGGCAGCATGGGGCAACTGCCAAATGCCATCTTGCTCAAACAATGTGCCGGAGCCAAAGCCAACTCCAAGGCTTGCTGGGCAGGCTGAAGAGCAGTTCAGTAACTACATAGAATCATAGAATGGTTAGAGTTGGAAAGGGCCTTAAAGATCATTAAGTTCCAACCTCCCTGCCATGGGTAGGGACACCTCCCACCAGACCAGGTTGCTCAAAGCCCCAACCAAGCTGACCTTGAACACCTCCAGGCAGGGGGAAGCCACAGCTTCTCTGGGCAACCTGTTTCAGTGTCTCACCACCCTCACACTACGGAATTTCTTCCTGATGTCTAATCTAAATCTCCCCTTTTTCAGTTTAAAACCATTACGCCTCGTCCTATGGCTGCCTTCCCTGATCAAGAGTCCCTCCCCAGCTTTCCTGGAGCCCCTTTAGGGACTGGAAGGAGCTCTAAGGTCTCCCCAGAGCCTTCTCTTCTCCAGGCTGAACAACCCCAATTCTCTCAGCCTGCCCTTATAGCAGAGGTGCTCCAGCCCTCTGGACATCTTCGTGGCCCCGCTCCAACAGATCCTTCCTATATCTCATCTCTGCAAAGGGCTTCCAGACTCATCCTGGCTGGAAGGGCATGACAGAAATACTCATCATACTCAGCTTATACCAACTGGTGAGGGGACCTTTATTTAAGAGATGTGCAAACTCATGGTGAGAGGCCATTGAAAACACAGGGACAAAAAACCAGCTGTAAGCAGCTCAGCCCGAACATCCGTAAATAGCCACTCATTCCGTCTCTGACTCCGGTAGCAGAAACTTGGGTGGAAAAAATAATAAAAAAGAGATTACAGAGTGAAACTTCTCCTGGGTTAACCTCCCACCTTCAGCACGCAATGACATGGGGGCTGCCTGACCTGGAGCCAGCAGTGATGTCATTGTATTGAACAGCTCTCCACAGATCTTTCTTTCATTAATTGGTCTAATTGCTTTCCAGACAGTTGTGTTTCTGGCCTTTGTTAATGCGCTTCACAATGTTGCACAGATGAATGATACATTATATGAAAATGTCCTTTCTTCTGTTTGTTTTAATATTCCACTTGATAATCTCCTATAAAGTTCCCTGGATCTTGTGTTATGAGAAATGGTGAGTAATCATCCCCTATTCACCTTCTTCATCACACTCACAATTGTCTGGGTGTATTATAGCCCTCTCAGTCATCTCTCTTTTAAGACGAAAATTGCCAAGTCATACAATCTCTCCTTGTATAAAGATCCTTAGAAACCCGTGTTCCTGCTTCCCACACTTCCCACCGCATTCCTGGGTCGACTATAATCATTTTAACTCTACATGATCCAAAGTGCCCAGTGTGAGAGAGCGCTACAGATCTCCACCTAATGATCCTTTCTGTTGTGCTGTCCATTCGTTTCCAAAACATGCCTCTCACATTGTACGTATTGTTTGGGGTTTGTGGACAATTGCCCAGGCTGACTCCTAAAACATTCCTAAATGTTTTAGGAAACCTTTCTTCATGGAGAGGGTTATTGGACATTGGAATGGGCTGCCCAGGGAAGTGGTTGAGGCACCATCCCTGGAGGTGTTCAAAAGAC
>JAOTQQ010000001.1:3109462-3150562 GCA_026546715.1 Gallinago undulata | reverse complement strand
TGGCCTTGAACCCCTCCAGGGATGGGGCATCCACAGCTTCTCTGGGCAACCTGTTCCAGTGTCTCACCACCCTCACACTAAAAAACTTCTTCCTGATATCTAATCTAAATCTCCCCTCTTTCAGTTTAAAACCATTATCCCCTGTCCTGTGGCTCTACTCCTTGATCAAGAGTCTGTCCCCATCTCTCCTGTAGGCCCCCTTTAGGGACTGGAAGGCAGCTCTAAGGTCTCCCTGGTGCCTTCTCTTCTCCAGGCTGAACAATCCCAGCTCTCTCAGCCTGCCTATCCAGCCCAGAATTAGACAGAACCTACATGAGGATGAAATGGAGCAGCCCAGCCAAAATATAGAAGTGGCAGGTAATACACCAGAGCCTGGAAGAGGTCCCTTCTGCACCCAGCAAGGTCATCATATTACTTCTTTATAAAGGATTGCCTCTCCCTGTAGGGATGCTGCTGCTCTTCTGCCCCAAAATGTCCATCCTCCTGGAAGCTGGGGTGTTAAGCACAACCCATAGATACTGTACAGGGCAGAAAACTTGTGTGGTTACCACAGGCACGTGGATCAGTGCTTGTGGATGTCTGCTCTGGAGCTGGTGGTGGGCAAGGTAGCCTCATTTAGCTGCAGAACGGTTTATCCTTCCTCTGGGGCCAACGAGCATCCCCCATCTCTGCCCCCCTGCGTGTGAGAGGGAAAGAACACAGAGAAGGGTGATAGTTTTTGAGATGAACAGAGACAGAAGAAACTTTCTGGGGTTTGGTGGGGCGGTCAGACGCTGGCGGCATCTTTGGATGCTGCTGTGTCTGAGACAGGCGGAAGCTGCAATTCAACTCAGGCTTGAAGAAAACTTTGCTCTGCTCTCATGCCTCTCTCTGCAGCCCCCCCCCCGTTGAGGCTGGTGACATTGCTTCGACCTTGTGACCAGGCACTGAGTGCCTCCGTGCCAGCTATTAGCTTTTCAGCCCGTTCCTCCGCTCCCCCCCCCCCACAAGCTCCCACCCTGGCCCCTCAACCTCCCCTGGAGACCCATCCAGCAACCGAGCGAGCGCCGCGTTTTCAATTTACACCAACTAAATGATTCATCGCCGCCTAAAGAGGCCTGAGCAGAGCCCAGGAGGGGAGCTGGGCTACAGGAGGGGAAGGGAGGGGGGGAAAAAGATCGGGGCTAAAGATACAGAGATGAAAAGCTCCGGTGACCTGTTCTATATTGGCTCTCCTCTTCTCGGGGGCCAATCAATCTCCTCTCCCCCCCCCGCCTCCAACCCCATCTCCTTTCTCCTGCAGCCGTCTGTGGGTCTGTCTGTCTCTTTCTCTCTCAGTGGACTCGAGTTTCTCGGTGTAAGGTTAGGACAGCGGAGCCGTGGAAATCGATTCCCGAGCCCTGGCACGCCGCCCTCCGCGCAGACAGCCCAGCTCTGCCATGAGACGATGGAGGGGGAGCCGTCCCCAGGCGTCCCCAGACCTCTCCTCTCACGTTGGCGGGAGCTGAAGGTAGCCTGGAAACGGGGTAGGGTCTGGGGAAAAGAAATGGAGGGTCTGCACCAGCCCTTGAAGTGCAAATCTCAAAATACTAGAGCTCAGCATGGGAGAGACAAAAAGATAGATGCTGTACTCCATCTGGCAGTTTTTGCCTATCTCCCGGTCTCCCACTGTTCCTCTTGATGGTTTATACTGGAGGAGAAAGATAAGTGAAAGGTACGGCATTGCCCACAGTCAGTCTGGTTTCCAGTACCACTCTATCCCAGGTCTTTCATGGTCTGACTGCCTCTCCTATCCCTTCCACAGAACATCTCGCACATTAGCACGCCATAATTTAAATTGGAAGAGGGTAGATTAAGATTAGATATTAGGAAGAAATTCTTTGCTGTGAGGGTGGTGAGGCACTGGAACAGGTTGCCCAGAGAAGCTGTGGATGTCCCATTCCTGGAGGGGTTCAAGGCCAGGCTGGATGGGGCTTTGAGCAACCTGGTCTAGTGGGAAATGTCCCTGCCCAGGGCAGGGGGGTTGGAACGTGATGATCTTTAAGGTCCCTTTCAACCCAAACCATTCGGTGATTCTATGAAAAGGATGAGGAAGCTGAGACACAGGAAGAAACATTTGAAGCTGCACCAAAACCCCCTTTTAAAATAGTACCAGCAACCAGATTTCTTGACGTCAGTGGAAAGAGGGGGGAAAGAACAAACTGGAGTGGAATTTGATAACATTTACTTTCAAATACTACTTCAAAAAAATCCACAGGGAATTAATCTCAGTGACCCCACTGCAAAGCACATAAATAAGTGGTGCCTCTTTTTCAGATAAGCAGCAGAGGTTAAGTGACCAGAGGGAGGAGGACGTGGGGATCCTGTCATCAACCAGGTCCAGGCTGTGAGGCCAAACTTCCCCTTTAAGGACCGAGCTTGTATGGGGGTTACTTGTCCTAATTGTGTTGAAGCTGCCACCCCCCACTCGCCATCAGCCATCACATTTCTAATAATGAGCTGCTGGGCAATCTGCAGTTATCTCTGCCCCTTTTCTCTCCTTTGGGGGATTTATTGCTGGATGTATTGATGGCTTGTAGCCACTGACCCTGGAGGGCAGGAGATGAAATATTTAGCATTGCTGTGGTACAATCAATGGCCAAATTCATGTTTTCCTATACATCTGTCACATTGTCTGTGCTGTCCCTCCGCTGACAGCAAAAACACACAGTGTTCTGTAGCATAGATGCAGGGTAAGATGAGATGGAATCATGCCATAGAGATGTGTATCAATTGGAAATATCCTCAGGTCAGAAGGGTGAAAGCGCCATGGGTTCCTGCCTACCAGATCACAACTCAGAACTGGTTTGCCAAGGATCCCTTGAATGATTCCAGAGCGTGAGTCAACTTTTTTGGACAAGTTTTTGGGATGGGCCACCTAGATCTGATCTGAAATTAAGCAGGTTGTTGTGGCTTTGGATGAGGGTCACACAAGCTCATCCACAGAAGGTTGGAATATGGTACAGGCTTGTTCCCTTCTGTTCCAGAAAGGAGAAGTAGCAAAGATGATCACTTCAACTGGATCACTGTCTCCACCAGGAGAGTTTGCATTGCAACAGGAAGAATCCCTAGGTGAACTCGATGGGAGAAGACAGACACACTGGAATAGCAGAGTCCATCAGAAAACCCCTCCATCACTGCTAAGGACACTGTGAGACTTGGAGTGACAGCACCCTGCAGGGTCACACTCAGCTGGAGATGTTTGGTTAGACAGATCCAATGCACTTTCCAGCCACTGTCTCTGCTGAGAGGTTCTTGGCAAATAAGACCACACTGCCACTCATTGCCAGTAGCTCAGCCAACCTGTCCACAGGCTTGGTAGAGGGCTCTCTGCAGCAGGAGATCACTGGCAGTGATGGCTACAGAGAGGAAACTTGAAGATCAATAGCATCATTAAAAATCCAGCAGAAAACAAAGCCAATGGACTAATCTTCCAGACCTGAGGACATCTGGACCCACTGTTCCTTACAAGGCCCTGGATAAGGCAGTACCATTGAATAATGAAATGATGAACTGAGGTCAGTTCTTGGCTTGTTATTTAGAAGCCCAGGGTTTGGGCTTCTGTGGATACAGACAAATTTGCTCAACCAGATAGGCCAAATGATCAGTTTGGTTATTTCGATCATTTGACCCAGTTGAGTTGACCCACAGAGGACAAACACTCAACTTCAGGATGCACATTTTCCCACAGTGAGCATACAAATCATAAGGTCCTCTTGAAATCTAACTTGGACTGGACCCCATGATGCTTACAGGGACAGGTTTCCTCTCTAAGGGCAATGGAGATCATGACAAGTCTGAAAGAGGAGAGGTTCAGGTCAGTGGTAGAAGGTATGAGGCATTGAGACAAGTGCCTGAGCTGAGCTTTGAGTTGGAACCAAACTCCCTTAAGCAATGGAAATAAGAGGGCAATTGTCCCCCAGAGAAGAGCTGCTGGAGGGTTTCATTCAAATCACATTGGGTAGACAGAGGTTCTCCTGGTGCAGTCAGCAGGCTGTGGATCAGATGGTTGAAGAGATCTGACCAGTCTCTACCACTTTCTCTTCCCTTGTCATTCAAAAAAATTGGTTTAACATTGGCTCACCCACGTCAGCCAGGGCCTGAGACAGCATTTTGCATCTCTGCCATGTGTTATCACAGACGTTGAGACAAGACGGGTGGTGGAAAAGCAGGGCTGGGGCAACGGGAAACACCAGCAGGTACTTACGTGTTGTGAAGAACACACCATCCACAGTGAGGGTCCCCTGAGCCCAGGCACTCGCTGCACGTCTCGTACTGGCTACACGACTCCACGGGCACCCGAGTGAGCTGCAGGAGGAAAGGGGACAACCTGTCAGGCTTTTCACAGGGCTCTGCAAAGCCTGTAAGGACTTGACGGAGGTGCCACCTTCCCTGTCCTATACCCCTGCTGCCTGTCCTCCCAGAGGGACATCCCTGCAGAGCTCGGCAGGCCTGGGGCAGAGAGATGTGTCTGCAGATGGCTCCAGAGTTCAATCTGGTGCAACCCCTGTCCAGATGAGTACTCAACTTGGTGCAAACACTTTCGAGATCAGCACCTCTTCTGTGGCCTTCTCCTCTTCCCCGTGGCCTTTCACACTTTCATTGCCAGATGACCTCAGTTTCACAGCCTCACAGGGAACCAGCACATCAAGCAGGCTGTCTGCATACTGTGGTGACCTGGCACCTTGAGGCTATTAAATAATGTGTGATCTTCTTCATCAAATTAAACTCAGTGGATCTCAATGCTCTCCCTCACTCTGGTTGTGGACCCTGTTGCTTTCTGGCTTCCTGTGAGAACCGAGGTCTCATGATGTCTTTGTCTCCCTCCCATGACCTCCCACACCACCACTGGTCCTAGGAGAGCATTATCTCCACTCCCCATTGCCCATGCCCAACCATCAGTTGTCCCACCCCTGGAGAGTTTGCTCACAGGAGGGAAAGGACAAAAGCCACCATGAATGAACTTGCTGCCACCCTGACTTTGCAGCTTAGAAGGCATTAGAGGTGGACATGAAACACCCATCTACTGCCAAAACCCTGCATTTTATTATTTTTTTTCTTCTTTCTTTCTTTCTTCCTTTTTAATTAAAGTCAGTCAGAGATTTCAAAGACAGAAGGACCCTCCTGGCCTGATGTCCCATCTAACAGACCAGAGCCTTTTGATTCTATTTAGCTTTTGTAAGCCCCTCACTTCTTTGGAAGCCAAACATACAATTTGGGCCCAATGACCTGATAGTCTCTTTGCCATTGAATAAGCCTCCAGGAGCTTCTATAATATACAGTCAGTTGTCAGTGCCTTCACCCCAGCTCATGTCAGCAGGGAGAGTTTATTCCTTCAGATGATATAGTGCGGTATTATCCTGATGAAACACCGCTGAGAACCGCCAACGATAAACTGCGGAACAGTTACTTGTGACAAATGACAAAGGAATACACCTGGATCCTAGGGATGATTTTTTTACTCGGTGCAACATGCAAGAGAGTGATAGATTAAGATTCATTCTGATTGTATCTGTAAATGAACCAAGACCAGGAAAAATTCCAGCTATTTATGAAGACCTTTTCTGATCATATTAGAAATTATCTTCCTAACCCCTACACAGACACTACACGTGGTAGTAGATAGTCTATGTGCAAAAGCTGAAAATCTGTACTTTTACCTCTGGCAGGTGGCAGCAGCACTAGAAAACTTCAGACAGAAGAAATATGATGGGGTATATTTACCATTGCACCACTGCCTTTGCCAAGTCACCCAAAGAAACCAACTGTGGCTACTGAAAGCTTTTAATGAAAAAGGGAGAACATAAAACAAACAAACAAACACAAAAACACCTTTCTGAAATTGAATCTATTGCCATGAGCACAGGAACATAAACAAGACAGACCAGAGAGCAACAAAAACTAGAAGATCAAAACATGGAGCGAGTCATTCAAGGTGCTGGAAGCATTAGGAAGTTTCAAAGGTAAGATGTTTTGGCCCAAAATGCAGTTGTTCCACCTTCCTTAAGCTTCAGATCAAGAAGGTATCAACCTTTCAATAAATATAAATTGTATGCTCCCAGATTTAACCCACTTAGACTGATGTTGAACCTAAGAGTATGTGTTCTATCCAACTTGCAAAAAGTCATACAATTTTTGACAAGAAGACATCAAGGGGTGGAGGCCTTATAATTTCTTATGTTGGCCATTCCTACCTGTTATTTCCACCTGAAAAAAATATATTGTGAATTATTTTTCCTTCATCACATCTAGCTTGACCATGAAGAGGCAGATAATTCAGTTTTGAAAGAGTGTAAATCTGCCTTTCCTCAATCCAGATGCAATTGACTGTGTAATCTCCACCTCGTAATTAGAAATTTGTGAAAACAGTCGGGATTAGCAACGCAGAACTACCCTCAGTTTAACATATGGTGCAGCTCGATTTAAACTTATTAGCTGTAGATAGTTTTTCAGAACCTCGGGTTCTGAGCTAGTTTACATCTGTCTTATTGAAGTGAGCCTTGCTTAAGAAGTTCAGATCACAATATGTACTTTTTCAACATGCAGTGATGTTAAGTTTGACTGTTCCAAGTGAAAATCCATTTGTGACTATGATATATGTACAAGACAGAAGTCCTAGAGGACTGAAATTTGTTATTTCTCTGCAAATTGCTACAAAAAAAAGTAGATAAAATGTGGTATATGTAGGCTGTGCAGTATTTATTTGGAGAACAAGCCTTACGAGGAGTGGCTGAGGGAGCTGGGGGTTTTCAGCCTGGAGAAAAGGAGGCTGAGGGGAGACCTTTTCTCTACAAGACCCTGAAAGGAGGGTGTAGCAAGGGGGGGTCGGTCTCTTCTCCCAAGGAACAGGTGATATGACTAGAGGAAACAGCCTCAACTTGTTCCAGGGGAGGTTTAGATTGGATATCAGGAAAAAATTTTGAGACTGAAAGGGTTATTAGGCATTGGAACAGGCTGCCCAGGGAAGTGGTGGAGTCACCGTCCCTGGTGGTATTTAAAAGATGGACAGACATGGTCTTGACCGACATGGTTTAGTGGTGGTTTTGTTTGTGTTAGGTTGATGGCTGGACCCAATGATCTGAAAGGTCCCTTCCAACCTAGACAACTCTGTGATTCTATTCTTATTATAATTATTATTATTACTATTATTTAACTAGCTGTCGAAGGATATCCAAGCTCCACTCAGAGGCAGAAGGAACCTGTTGAGAATCCAGATCCTCATCTTTGCAGACATGCTTCCTTCTCATTGTCTTCAGGGTATTTAGTCTCTGTAGTATATAGTTTGTATGTTGTGTAGGAGCACACCTTGCTTGTGTCCCTGTCCCAGAAAGCACAGCTATGCAGTATGAGTCTACACGAAGCTACATGCCACGAGTGTCACCATTCACATCGCTACAGGTTATTCCTGCTA
This sequence comes from Gallinago undulata, assembly GCA_026546715.1. NCBI lineage: Eukaryota > Metazoa > Chordata > Aves > Charadriiformes > Scolopacidae > Gallinago > Gallinago undulata. The sequence goes on along the minus strand of JAOTQQ010000001.1, from coordinate 3,143,133 downwards.
TAGGAGACCTTTTACAAGTTCACCTCAAGTAGCTTTATTGCAAGATTAATTAAAATTGTGCCATGCTGGTAAATGTCTTGGGCTGTAAGTGTCAGACCTTCTAATTAATAAAGAAAGAAACTACAAAAAACAAAGGAGCTGCGACTGAAAGGAAAGCCACCTAGGGGTCGTCAGCTGAAAAGAAAAAGAACATCAAGCAAATAAGGCACATCAGAGGTCTTATTTTCCTTTGGAATATAAGCTGTAATTAATTCAGCTCAGCTTTCCAAGTTGAAGGTTTTGAGAACTGACCGTGCCCCCTGGGAGCAGTCAGCTTTTTATGCTGCCCCTAAAATATCTGAAAAAGAAAAGTCCACGCAAACCTCCCAATTATGATGCCTTGCCATTATTCACAACGACGAAGGGACCAGACACCTCTGAAGGTTGAAATCTCCATTGTAAACCAAACTGTGACTACTCCTTCCACCCCTTCTCCATCCTTGGAAAGTCTAACGAACTTTTCAAGGTCATTTCCCAAGCCTTGGTGAGGCTCCCTGTCACTGGCCTTTCATTGAGGTAGAACTCGGAGGCAATATGCTGCAGTAAATATAACCAGGGTTTCAGCAGGAAGAGGATTAACAAAAGCAAACTGTCCTTTAATTTGGGTCTGTATGAGCCAGGCTGGAGTCATTTATATTCCTACAGTGGTCACAGCTTAACTGATATTTTGGCCTCGCTGTGCTAAAGCAATATACGGATGTAAGAAGAAGCTGCTGTTGTTTTAAGGGCTTATATCCCATATGTGATGAAGCACAGATCTCCATTTTATCAAAGAAATCTGAGGCTGGAGGTGTCCTGAAGCTCAAGTAGGTGCTACCTAAGCATCTTTGAAGATGTGGGCTTGAGGCATCTGAGCAAGTTCAAGCAAGAAGTCCATGGAAGAGCTGATTATTGAACGCTAAGTTATTAAGTACAACATATTTAGACTTTGGGATTATAGAATGGTTAGAGTTGGAAGGGACCTTAAAGATTATCCAGTTCCAACCCCCCTGCCATGGGCAGGAACACCTCCCACCAGACCAGGTTGCTTAGAGCCCCATCCAACCTGGCCTTGAACCTCTCCAGGGATGGGGCAGCCACAGCTTCTCTGGGCAACCTGTTCCAATTGAAATACTGAAGGATAGGGGAGACCAAAGTGTCAGAACCCATACCCCTGAGGCAGCTTCACCATCTAGACTCTCCCCTACACTCCAGAGCTAGGGTCAGACAAGAGGTAAGAGGATATGATGTCCTTCTCAAGGGCAGCAAGAAAAGGATGAGCAGGTCCAGCTGCCGTAGCTGCAGCAGGAATTGAAGAGATATTTCACTTCATCAACACGTTCATTCACAGGTCTCCAAAGTAATCATTCATGAGTTTCTGGCTCACAAGGACATCTTGAAAAATCTGGCAAAATCTGCCAACTGCTGTACAGTTCAGAGCTCACCTGCTACATACGACTTCAGGGCTTTTCACACAGCACCAGGGCTGTCCTCACCTCTGCTCCTGCCTAAATTGCAAGCTGCAGCTTCTCCAGCTCCCAGCCTCACTTTCCACCCTCTACTTCTACTATGAATGAGTTACAGAAAGTCATTTAAAACAAAATGATTGAGGTTTTTGGATCTGATAGACAGTAACAGCTAATCCTGTTAGAAATTTGGCTCCCGCTTCTGCCATTATAGATTCACAAAAGCTCCTGCTATGTGCTCAGTCATAATTTTCTGGCTCCTGTTTTTGACTTTCTTATTTCAATATACATTGCTTGCCCCCCCCTTTCCCCCCCCTTAAACTGCCAACATTCTGGTCAAAACGTGAATCATTGCTCAATCTCTGCTGTTATAATTGGATGTTAATACAGCAGCGGGATTTATTCAGTCTGATGGACTAAGTTAATTTAAATGTACAAAAAGGCATCTTAAGTAGCCAATTTCCTTCCCGACAGTCAAAAGATACATTTCCCAAACACTGAACAGTGACTCTGTCAAGCCATGTGGGTTCTGTGAATGCTGCTATCTTTCAGGACTCAGCCAGCCCCGAAAAACTGCAGGAAGATTAAGAGAGGAGCTTATTTGATTTCAAAGCCTTGAATAGAGTATTCATGATAATACAGTTTATTAAATAGAGCAAGGCAAAGAACACCTAACGGACCACTAGTGAAACCAGATTCTGCACCCCTTAGAGAGTCAGTGAGGATGTTCGTCACCTGAAGGGCATCCCAGGATGCTAATTTCAACTTGGCCTGAATTATGGACAAAAGGTCCTTGAATTCCTCTGTCTTGTTTGAGCCCCTGTGCCTCATCCACCTGATCCACAAACTCAGCAAAAAAGAGTGGGACCACATTAAAAAACAGGCCGGGGAGCTGAACCACACAGAATCATAGAATGGAAGGGACCTTAAAGATCACCAAGTTCCAACCCCCTGCCACCGGCAGGAACACCTCCCACTCTTAGTTACACCAATAAGAAGCAGGACTCACATTCATGTAGATGTTGTAAAACTGGTGGGAGAGGAGACGCTCCAGAAGGGATAGAGATGAGGAGATGGGGTTGATTCCAACCTGCCACTCCAGCATGATAAGTAAATAACTTGCAAGTCCCTCTGGGACAAGGAATGTCATTTCTCATCAGACACCCCCAAGCTCTTCATTGCAGCACTCTTCCCAGTAAATCCATGATTACATACTTGGAAAACTGGAGGCTTTAATTAAGGAAAGTTAATTGGAAGCAGCAGTAGCTGTCAAGGACAAATGACACAATAATTAAACTGGGGGTCAATGTCCCACTGTGTGGCAGGGTAAATTACCTGTCCTAATATACTTGTTCACAGAGAAGGGCTTCCTACCCACATCTGTGCATATGCTGCTGCTCCTCCTCTCCTCTTCAATGCCCTGAGCTGTCCTCCAGATCTTTGTTCAGAGACATCTTTACCCTGCCACTGATGGAGCAAATCCTCAGCCATGATCACGTGCCATTCCCATGAAGAGAGGTAAAGCAAGGAGAGATATAGAAAGATTGTACCTCTCCTATGAGGACAGGCTAAGAGAGTTAGGATTGCTCAGCCTGGAGAAGAGAAGGCTCCAGGGAGACCTTAGAGCCCCTTCCAGTCCCTAAAGGGGCTACAGGAGAGATGGGGAGGGACTCTTGATCAGGGAGTGAAGCGATAGGACGAGGGCTAATGGTTTTAAACTGGAAGAGGGAAGGGAAATTTAGACTAGATATTAGGAAGAATTTCTTTCCTGTGAGGGTGGTAAGACACTGGAACAGGTTGTCCAGAAAAGCTGTGAAAGCCCCATCCCTGGAGGTGTTCAAGACCATGCTGAAGGGGGCTTTGAGCAACTGGGTCTGGTGGGAGGTGTCCCTGCCCAGGGCAGGTGTGTTTGGAACTGGATGATCTTTAAGGTCCCTCCCGACTCTAACCATTTTATGATTCTATGATTTGATGCCCACAGCATCTGCGGCAATAGCCCCAGAAACCTTTGGGCTAAAGCTGAGAAAATTCACTTCCCATCAGATGCTCTCACACTGAGATTTCTGTTGGTGCTCCAACAGCAGCACAACTTTCTTTGCACCCTTTGCAGTGCAATTCTGTTCCCATGACTCCCTCGGCAGGACTCTGCTTTACAGCTGGCTCAGAAAAGAAGAAGTTAGATGTCTTCTCTGTAGAGCATGCTGGGCTTCATTTCCAATCCATCAAGACTTGCAGCTTGTGTCACGGGAGGAATGCAAAGCAAGGGCTTTGCCCTCTCACCAAAGTCTGTCTGCAACATCAGTCTACGTTCTAAGCGAGAAATCCAGGGTCTGTTAATGGAGAGACCTTTTTCAGGGTGGGATTTGCCTGCTCTCTGGTTTAGATGTCTACCAGCGATGAGATAAATCACACCCTGGATGTGCCTAGGTCTATCCACTGAATATAAAGGAGTCTACACAGCCAGGTCAGACAGAGGCGTTTAAAATGTACACAGAAGATACTGAGTGAGGTGAATCCCACACCAACACCATACATAGTTCTCTTCTATTCCTCTAATCTTGCCATTGTAAACAATCCCCAAACATTCTAAGCTCTCCCCTCTTCCTAATTGTAGCATCAGAATAACCACTCACAATACAAAATGCATTGTCTTTAATCACTGGGAGAGTGGCAGAGGGAATCCGCTGTGTTGCACAGCTAGAAAACTGTTCCAGAAACTCAAAAGACCTTGTGGGATGACACGGACTGTGTTTGAACAAGAGCCTTTCACCATCTGCTCTGTAAACACAGCCCTTGTGCTTTTCTGCATCCAAGCTCATTCCTGTTCTCTGTTCTGGCTTTATTTACAAAGGAACAGACAACTAAGATAACAAAGATTATCCCAGTCCTGTTCTTGAAGGCTTGGAGACTTCCCAGGTTCCCCCTTGACAACTGCTCAGCCTGGACCCTGTGGTGTCCCTTCTTCAAACAGGCCTACCACGCTGGAATGACTCTTCTCCCAAAAGCGCTGGTGCTCAAGAAGAAGCTGAGGATGCAACATCCTGCTACAAGAATGGCTGGCAACCTGGAGACTGAAGAATCACAGATTCAGAGAATGGTTAGAGTTGGAAGGGACCTGAAAGATCATCGAGTTCCATGGGCAGGGACACCTCTCATTACACCAGGTTGCTCAAAGCCCCATCCAACCTGGCCTTGAACACCTCCAGGGATGGGGTATCCACAGCTTCTCTGGGCAACCTGTTTCAGTGTCTCACCACTCTCACAGCAAAGAATTTCTTCCCAATAGCTCATCTAAATCTTCCCTCTTTCAGTTTAAAACCATTCCCCCTCATCCTATCACTACACTCCTTGATCAAGTCTTTCCTCATCTGTCCTGTAGGCCCCCTTTAGGTATTGCAAGGCCGTTATAAGGTCTCCCCAGAGCCTTCTCTTCTTCAGGCTGAACAACCTCAACTCTCTCTGCCTGTCCTCATAGGAGAGGTGCTCCGGACCTCTGATCATCTCTGTGGCCTCCTCTGGACCAACTCCAAAAGGTCTATGTCCTTTCTGTGCTGAGGACTCCAAAGCTGGACACAGTATTCCAGGGGGGTGTCTCATGACAGCAGAGCAGAGGGGTAGAATCACCTCCCTTGACCTGCTGGCCATGCTACTGAGGATGCAGCCAAAGATGTGGTTGGCTTTCTGGGCTGTCAGCACGCTTTGCCGGCTCATGTCAAGCTCCTCATCCACCATCACTCCCAAGAACCCGTGACCAAAGGTTTCACCACTGAATCTCATTTAGCTTTTCCCCGAATTCATAATTTTCTCCTTACCAAGAATGCCAAACCCTGTCCTCAGCCAGGATAACAGCAGTGCATCCCATCAGCATGCTGATGCCCTCTCTGTACAAGCCAGGAAATATATTAGCAATTCTTGTCCCTTGTAAAAATCACAGTTCACCAGCTAGGAGGTGTGGAAGGAGTGTCAGATTTTCCCCAAGCCTAATGAAACCGGCCACCTTCTTACCCACCCTGCAAACCATCACCTCTGGCCAACTTTCTCTGCCTGTAGGATTCAATCTGTGTTCCTCTCTGTCAGGTCCAGGTAGGTCCAGTTCCACACACCACCACCACCACCACCACCACCCTGCCCTGTTGACCACTAAATCTTTATCCCCCAGCCAAGGGTTTCAGTCTGTAAAACTGTAAAACAAATGAGGTTTATCTAAATGTGTGTGTTCAAAAGCCTTCAAAATAGAGATTCTCATGTCACAATTAACGCAGGACCAGCCCAGGCTTAATGAGAGCCAGTGTCTGTGTGGTTACTGAAGCATGCCCGCCAAGCAAGGGGTAGATCATTACCCAGGCTCTATAAAGACTATATATAGATTTAATTGGGACCTGTAATGGAATTTATGTCACTGAAATGGGCTTTCTCAAGGTTCAGCATCATTTGAAGGCTCCTGGTGGAGGCGTGAACAGTTAAAGCACAAAGGGAGAAGTTAATAGTTATTTCTGCTGGTGATGGCTACTTTCCAGGGCACCTTGCTCCATCATCTTTCAAGATGTTCCAACCCTCACCTTCAGTTATCAAGGAGCATCTTTCTGCAGATTCATTAACCTCAGCAGCCCTCTGGTATCCTATTGTGTTTTCTTCTTGTCCATTCCCATTGACGCAATCCCATCACCACTCCAAGTCCTACCTTTACGCCCACACCATCTCCCTGGGTTAAGATGTTTTCATCCCAGTGTCTAGAGGATGTTTGCCTCATCTCTCTCTTCAGTCACCCACACTCTCTCCTGGATTTCTAGCTCCACCACTTGATGACAGTTCACGAAGGACTGATTGTGTTGATCTAATTCCCTTGTGCAGGATTATATGACCCCTACAACATTATCAAGCTACAGAGAGCATGGAAGACAAACATATTAAAAAATGTCCTTTTCTTCAGTTGTGCCATAACCTGAATAGACCTTTCTTTCATTTTCCAGTTTATCCTTGAAGACACATTGTGGTTTTGCATCCATAGCAGGCTTTGGAAGCAGTTTCACGGGTCCAGAATGTGCTGCTTCAATGAATAACCTTCTTTTGTTTCTTCAGGACATGATTTTCAACATTTTAATGTCATGCCTTCGAATTCTTGCACTTGTAGAGGTGGAGAACAGTCACTTCCTATTCACCCTCTTCTGCCAATGATTCATAATTTCACCAATCTCTACCATACACTCCATCTCACATTTTCCCAGGCTGAGGAGTTCCTGCTTCTTCAGTCACCTCCTACATGGAAACCACTCCATACCTCTGATCATAAAATCATAGAATCACAGAATGTTTTGGGACCTTAAAGATCATCCAGTCCCAGCCCCTGCCATGGGCAGGGACACCTCCTACTTCACCAGGTTGACCAAATCACTGTCCAACCTGGCCTTGAACCCCTCCAGGGATGGGGCATCCACAGCTGCTCTGGGTAACCTGCTCCAGTGTCTCACCACCCTCACAGGAAATAATTTCTTCCTAATATCTCATCTAAATCTAGCCTCTTTGAGTTTAAAACTGTTGCCCATAGAATCATAGAATGGTTGGAGTTGGAAGGGACCTTAAAGATCATTGATTTCCAGCCCCCCTGCCATGGGCAGGGACACCTCCCACCAGACCACCCCTGTTAGCCAAATGTTGGGCAAAAGGAAAAGCTACCTGGTGGCCTAAGTCATCTAAGTCATTCCCTCCCTGGACTCTCAGGCACTAACCACATCATCAAAAACTATTAAGCTACTGCCTTTAGCAGGGTGACACCTCTCAGTTTGAGGCACACGGGCGTGCGTATCCTTTAGGCGCATCCCAGCTGCGAAGGGAAACACATCAGCTTAAACTGTGATTAAGCCTGCTTTATCAGGGGCTTGGGGAACGGCAGGTAACTCGTAAAGCTTGATTGCTTTTACTGGTGCAAGCATATCATGGGGCTGAGCTTCAGACAGCTCCTCAGAGGACACGCTTTCTCCTTGCCACAAAAAGGGACGCGTGTTTTGTCCCCAGATACCCTCACACGTATTCCCCCCACTTTCAACCTCTCTCCTCTTGTCGCTGCCTCTCCTCCTTTTAAAAGTCATTCTCCACGCAGCAGCACCATCAAATCTCGGCCGACACGGGCTCCGCCGCCTGCCACAGGCAGCATCAATTGGAGCGATAGCATCAGCTGAAGAGTTATGAGGTCACGCCGGTTAATCTGCAAACCAAAAAACCTAAGATCTGAGGCAGGGAGGGCCGTGATAACCTCTGCTTGCTCAGTTAATCCTGAGCTGCCGCAAACGTACACCAACCCAGCCCAGAGACAGAAAATTGGGGCTTTCCAGGGCTATTACGATACCTCCGCCTCTCCAGAGCCCTCACCACCAACAGCGTTACTGAGTGTTTCAGTCAAGAGTTAAACAGGATCTGGGGAGAAAATGTGAAGGAGGATCTTCCCAAGCCCTTAAATACATGTCTCCATTTATTAAGAGAGAGAAAACCAGACAGATCTCGCTGCTCAGCCAACGCCTGTGAGAACTCAGCGCGCTCTCAAGGTTTGGGTGGTCATTAGTGCTGCCAAAAAGACAATGACCAGGCAGAGATGCAGGCGACTGATTTGGGGCATATCTGTTTGCTTTTAGAGATCTCTGCCATTTGTTTCAGCGCAGGATCAGTGAGAAGAATTTCTTAGCAAAGCCCAGCTCCCTCCCTGCAGCACTTGAATTCGTGGAGGGCTTGAAACGCGGAATTCCTACTGAGTGCAATGCAGGTTGCTCCATCCCAGCCCCCAGTGCCCATATTTCAATAGATTAAGTGCATAACCTAGTGCAGCAAGCACTACACATGTTTTCCCAGCTTTCTCAGACATCCATCTTGCCATAAAATGAAAGTTCAAGGACATTTAATTCCGGGATCATATAAATGCATAGCATTTAAGGTCAGAAGGGACCATTAGATCATCTGTGCTTGCCCCCTGTACATCACAGGCCACTAAATTTCTCCCATCTACCCTTATATGAACTAAATAATTTGGTTTTAGCTAAAGCATGTTGCTTAGAAAGACCTCCCATTTTGATGTGAAGACACCAAGAAATGGAGAATCCTCCATTTCACGGGCAGTTTGTTCCAGTGGTTAATCACTCACGCCATAAAAAGCTTGTACATGCCTTATATTTCATGTGAATTCATCAGGCTTTGGCTTCCAACTACTGATTCTTATTCTACTTTTCTTCTTGAGACTGAAGAACCCTTTAAGCCTGCTGTTTTCACCCCGCAAGGATGCTCAGACATGTGAATGGAATCATTCCTCAGTATTCCTTCTGATAAATTAACAGAATGAGAGCCTTTCAGTCCCTTTGAGCACATCTTGAGGACTCCAGACCCATTGAGGACGTACCTTCTCTCTCCCTACAAATAATCTTTGTGGTTTTTTTGGTGCTCCTTTTCCTATCTCTCAGTGCTCTTTTACATAAGGAGACCCCCAGAGCAGGTCATAAAGCATGACTACTACTCTCCCACTCTCTTCCACTCCTCCAAGGATGAAGGATGGAGTCAGCCGATTTCTGCTACAGGATGGACCAGGGGAAACCCTTTGCAAGGATGTAAAGAAATGACTCCCTCATCCATTTCAGTCATTGCTTTCTAGGACATGTCTCCCACTTTCCAGCCTGACCTACATTCCTTCTTACCGGACAAGAGAAGTTTGCATTTGTTCTGTTTGAGGAAGCCAAAGTCACCCAACCACTCTGTCCTCATCATCGTTAACGCTGAGATAATTATTGCACCGCTGAATATTTTATCTGCGGGATTTAGTATCAACTTCCTGCTCATTCATGAAAATTTTCAGCAGCGTTGGGCCCAGTATTGATCCCTGGAGAATACTCCTAGGAAAACCCTCAGGGTTTTTGAGAGCTGCCAAGTATTAAGCCATTTCAGAGATGTTTTTTTTGCTATTTTTAGCTTTTTTTTTTATTTTTCAAATGAGAACAGGCTATGCTGTTGGCTTAAGTACTGTAAAAAAAGGTAAAGACAAGGCATCCAGACAATAAAACTTCATTATTTTTCTTAAAGAAAAAAACAACTATTTCCTAAAAGAATGAAAAATATCTTAGTTTTCATAAAAATATGCTACCCAGCTGCTATTTGGCCCAGTTCAGGAGTAAGTATCAGGAGCTCCAGACTTACCCAGGGACTTTACGACTTAATATTACCCCTTCTAGTCACCATGAATAATTAAAGCAGGGATCTCACCTAGATTATGAATACACTCCCTCAGATATTTGATACAGGGCATTTCAGGTCTCAGGGATGCAAAGTCACCCTCAGAGGGGTCCTGCACTACCCAGTGCCTGTATGTTGTAGCTTTAGCTGTGTCTAAAATGCCTCGGTGAATAGCCCAAAGTTAGATAGGATCAACCTGGCCACTGGGAACCTGCGGGGGTGTTAGGAGATGAGGTTCCTGAGGCTGAGATGACCCCCAAATTCATGGTTGCTCTGTGACTACAGGCACCACAGAATTAAGGCCCTTTACATGGATTCCTAAGCTTGTGCAGGAGCACACAAGGTTCTTCATTTCTCCAATCAGTTTCTCCTTCCTTCGCACTCCTGAAATTCTTTCCTATTTTTCTCTAGACAAAGCAGAAGGCTGAGACTCCCACTGCACCTTTCTTTTTATGGAAAGACAAAGAAGGCACCCAGATTTCTTGGGGAAAAACAGCTGGCAGGAGGATCTGTAGAGAAGGAGAACTTTTCTGCCCCTGGACATAACTGATTCGAACCTGATTTAAGGCCCTCAACGCTCCCTGGTACTGTGTGAACCAGCGAGATCTCATTTCAGCTCCTTGCTGCCAAGGTATTGAAATCACAAAAACTGCTGCCGAGCAGGAGCACAGCCTTGGGAAGGGGTGGGGGCAAGGATCAGGTCTGGAGGGGGGTGACGGTGTTGGACGACTGGAAGGTGAACACTGCCAGCTGGCTTGGGCATAAAGCAGGGAGACCCGAGGGACCTCACAAAGCCTTTTGCCAACCCCATTGAGGTGGTTTCCAAGCTGGCATCTTGAAAGGGAGCAGGATTAACCTACTGAAGCTTCTTAAAGGAGCCCTCTACCTCAAAGATCAAAGCCATCCTGCCTTTACCTCTCTTATTACACCTGCCTTGCCTTACAAAAGCCCGCAATCTGATTTGGACTGGGGGATTTGCTCAGGTGCATTTCACAGTTCACACTGCTCCATGCAGAAAAAAGGAAAAAAAAAATAATACCAACTCAAAAAATACTCTTTTGTCCCCAGTCACAAAGAAGAAGGGAGGTCCATTTGGCGCATACTGCAAGGGGAAAGAAATGAGAGCAAGGAGCAGGGTCGGGCTGTGGGAGATTCCCTCTGAAACACCAGCCCTGCTGTGCAGCTCAGAGGGCCAGCATTACAGGTGACACTCTTGGCAGGACCCATCTGACCCTCCTGAACCTTTTTATCCAGGTCTCACCCACAGAGAATCATGGAATAGTTCGGCTTGGGAGGGACCTTAAAGATCATCCAGTTCCATCTCCCCACCATGGGCAGGGACACCTCCACAGCTTCTCTGGGCAAGTAATCAATAGCTTCTGCCCCTTCTGTTGATCCTGTGGGTGTGATGAGCCTGTTGTGGCTGAACGGAAGCCAGACCTAGTGCAGAGAACCTCAGCTTCACTCCTTTTTGACCAGTTTATACATCAGAGGGCCAACCATCTCTCAAGCCAAGATGCATGTGGCCACAGCACTCTTTAGTGGCTGCATTGCTGTAATAAAACTGGTGTCACCCCTCATACCAAACCCTCATATCAATAACAGCTTAAGTGGGTGTGACTTTCAGACAGCCTCTTCAGTGCTGTACCCGTTTTTCTTCTAACCCTTGGTGCTTTTTATTCCCTGTCCTCTTCCTGAATGGCTCTGAGGACCTCGGGCAAAGAGTGCTGGCCCTTTTGTGCTCATGTTTGCATTAGCTAAGGAAAAATAAAGAGGAGCAGTTGAGGAGGTCACTGCTACTGAGACAGGGAAGTCAGATGCACTGAGCTCTGCAAGGAGACTCCAAAATCTTTGGGTGACACATCCCATCTTTCTGGGATGTATAGTGATGGGATGAGGGTTAATGGTTATAAAATGAAAAAAGGGGAGATTTAGATTAGATATTAGGAAGAAATTCTTGACTGTGAGCGTGGTGAGACACTGGCCCGGGTTGCCAGAGAAGCTGTGGATGTCCCATCCCTGGAGGTGTTCAAGGGCAGGTTGGATGGGGCTTTGAGCAACCTGGTCTGGTGGGAGGTGTCCCTGCCCATGGCAGGGGGGTTGGAACTTTAAGGTCCCTTCCAACCTGAATCATCCTATGATTCTATGATTACTGTTTGATTACCCAGCACAGAAACCTCACAGAAAGGGGGCTGTGGGGAACACCATTTTATTTACCAGCCTCCACTTTACACCAACGAACCGTAAAATTCTAACTACGCCTTTTCTCAGTCTTTCACCCACCTGTGATGTCTGTCTGTCTGTCTCTTGTCTGTCCGCAGCGTGGTAGCAATAATGAAGGAATAGTATCACCTCTGCTTTCCCAAGGATTACAGCCTGCCTCCTCCAGAAACAGCTATCCCTGCCCCTGGTTTATTAACCGAACAGCAGGCACCGAGAAAAACCCTCACCCACACAATCAGGAGAGTGGTTTTCTCAGCATTTATGGAGAGAAGGAAATTAGGAGCGTATAATAAAACCAGAGAACAGCTGAGGAGCAGTTTCAGCTCTCACCAAAATAATAGGGGAGGAGAGGTTCCTTCCAGTTGCCTGGGATTTTACCTGAGGAGAGCTGTACATCTCCTGCTTTAACCTTGTGAGTTACAACATCACCTTTTTTGGCTCATGTTTTTAGAAAAACACAAGAGCTCGTGGCCCTGATCCTTTATCTTCTCCAAAGGACACACAGGTTTTATAGGCACCTGTCCCAAGGGAGGTGAAGGAAAAGTGATGTTTTGTGCTTATTTTATTTCTTGTTTCAGCCGTTGCTCCTGAATCAGCATCTCCAAAATCCTTCCCTGCTTTGTACTTATATCTTTGGAGATAGAGGGAAGCCCAGTTTAGGCAGGAGTGCAACTCAAGTCCCTCCCCGGCCAGAGACCCATATCTGCACAAGTTATTTAACCTCCAATCCACTTCATCTACCCAAAGCATTTCTGAAAGGAACATAAAACACCACCCAGGACTATTTCTTTCCATTAATTATGAAGGGAGCCTATACAGGGGGCAGGATGAATCTGGAACACGCTTGTTTTTTTCCCCCTCACACACAGCAGGGGTTGGAGAGTATCTTCTGCTCACAAGGATGTTGAGAAGCTCTGGGACCAGGGGGATTGCCTGGCGCTAATGGTGGATGTTTAGAAAGACATGTACCGAATCCCTGGAAACATTTAGCTCAGACGGGGGTTTGTTTTCCTAAAAGATAGGCAGTATTGCTGAGCTGGGGCTCAGAGCAGACATCTCCCTGAGGAATTCTATGACCTGAGTTACGCAGACCGCATTAGACAATCGCACTGGTCTCTTTTGGCTTTCAAATCTAGGAATGTATAAATAGTCGCCAAATAGTTTCAATGATAATTGTCAGCTTGTGCTGAAAAGAGCTTAGCTAGGCACACGGACCTTATGTGAAGTGAAAACTTTTTATTATTATTATTATTATTATTGCAGATGGGTTTCGTCTTGCTCAGCTTTAAACTACATTTTCTCTATCAGGATATGGATTTCAGAAGACAAGTTGCCTGACCCAGTGACCAGGCCGATAATGGGACTGCTACGGTAATTGCCATATTTGCAAGACAAGTACGAATTGCTACTTTTAGATTAGCCATACAGACAGTGGAGACGAAGTTTATCATCGCCCTAAATGTGTTTTGTTTTCTGCTGATGCATGAATGTTCCAGCAATTAGTTTGCTGCATTAAGGTCCCCTTTTCCACATTTTTTTTTTTTTACCCTGAGGTTTTATATTGCAGCTTTTGTGAACTATTGATGGTGTAAGTTTTTAAGACAATTCACCAGTGAAACGACCATTCCAGCACCCTCGAGTGTTAATGCAGGAATCTGAATTTTCTCTGGTTTGCAGTGCATTATAGATTTAGAGCATCTGTGATATTGGCAGGATTGGGAGAGAGGAGGATGTTGACTGGCGGTGTAAGAGGTATTTACCGAGTTGAGATTAACTAATTGTATTCCCATCTGATTAGACCAGGTAGCACGTCTTCAAAAAAGCTCTTAATCCTCACCTACTGATTTGCTCCAAGGTGTTGGAGAACAGTCCTGGAAAACAGTGATATTTATAAATGAAAGAAACCAAGGGGAATGCAAAAAGGAGCACGTCAACAAAGCTTTGGGCAGAGGACTGATCTTCCAAAAACCCCAGCTCTGATTGCCATTCACAAAAAAAAAAATTCCATGTAACCAAACCCGAGCCACATCTTCCACTGCCTGCTCTGCCCCAGGTGCTGTCTGTTAATGAGAAGAAGAGCACAGGAGGGATTCTCACCTGTACTTCCAGCTACAACACTGAGAGGTCTGGAAGATAATGAAAGCCAAAGAACTCATTATCTCCATGTCATTTTAAATGTTGCTCCCTTTCTCTTTTTTTAATTGCTTTCCTTTTTTTTTTTTTTTTTATTCTTGCAAATTTTTGCAATTTTTCATTGCTGATTCCTCAACTAGCAAGAACCCTCAACGTATTTACAACTAGCAAGAATCCTCAACATATTCATATAGGCACTTATGGAAAGGGGTACTGTATTTAAATGCCCTGTAGTAACAGTGAGACTATCACTGGTAGTTCCTCCTGCTTAGCCTCCTCTGAATTCCTAAATTTTAAGTGAGAGTATCCCATTAAAATTCTTTTTTTTTTTTTTATTTGAATGAGGAATTAGATTGACTCAACAGTTCCCCCTCAAAACAATGTCTGTTTTCTCCAGAAATCTTAATCCTTTTGTAGAAGAATCTAAACAATTAATTTTCCTATGACTCGTAACAGGTCTGAATTACTCATCTGATCTCAACAAAATTCCGCTTCAACAGAGTATTTAGCCAGTTTAGTATTAGCTTCTTCATATCCTTGACTTTGTTTGTGATTCTTTTTATTTTTCGTATAATTTGTCAAGCAGAGCTTGATGCATGGCTCTTCTTGAAAAGGATAGCGTAGAGACCAATTAGTCAACCTAGAAATTGGCAAACTCCTCCTAATGTGACTGCATGACTGCCACAAAATGGCAGCTAAATAATGATCTATCTCACTTTTAAAAATATTAACCTTTTCCTTGACACTGCCATTTATCAGAAGGTTTATTTTTTGAATGACGAGATGGATACATCAAAAAGCAGAGCTAAAAGCCACCAGCCACCCCATCATCACACAGATGGGTAGCAGATGCCCAGGGGGGCTTTTAAGAATAAAGACTCACTAAGAAACCATTTTGGCAAAATAACTGAAATTAAAGCATGAGTTAGAAATTTGGTTGGTATAAAATACTTCCTTAATTACTTAGGAATTGACAGGCTTAATAAAATCCAATATCCACCCCTCTCTGTCTCCTATTTCTGCTGTTGAGTGAGCCAGATGTTTCATAAAAGGTGCAAGCATCCTGCGAAAGCTGGGCTCTTGTATTAGGTATCTCTGTATTTTCTAATGCCTAGAGACTGGTTTAAAACCTGAAGAATGGCAGTTAAGACTTCTTATAAACTTCTAGGTTAGTTTATTTTTTTAATTAAAAATCAGGGGAAAGCATTAAGCATCATGGTCACAAACTTGAATATAAAAATTTCCAACTAAACATGAGGAGGAACTTCTATACTTTGAGGGTAGCAGAGCCCTGGAAGAGGCTGCCCGGAGAGGTGGTGGAGTGCCCTTCTCTGGAGACATTCCAAACCCACCTGGACACATTCTTGTACAACCTGCTCTAGGTAGACCTGCTTTGGCAGGGGGTTGGACTACGTGATCTCCAGTGGTCCCTTCCAACCCCATATGATTCTGTGAATCTGTGATTAAGCTCCAAAACATATTTTTTTTCTTTTTCTACTTTTGTTTGCAACTGCATCTCCATGGATGCTGTTTAGAATGAAAGATTGAGGGGGGAAAAAGTAAAAAAAACACACCATGTTCATTGTCCTGGGGAAATTCTCTCCCATAATGAACCTGCGGAGTCAGTGCTGGTGCTCTGAACTGCGGGAAAGGCTCTGGTTGGGGCTGGGTGGGAAGGCACCAGCAGAAGAACCTTCCATGGGGAGATGCTGGTTCACTGAATTCAATTCATCGAGCACTGACAGATTGCAATGAGCTGTTATTAGGCTCAGCACATCAGAGTGAGGGAGTAGGAAACTTCCAGTAATTTGCAAGTTGTGCAGCTGAACTTAGAAATGCTGAGCTGGTTTTGGAGGAGGAAAAAAAAAAATAATAATCTTTTCCAAATAAACCCTTCTGCAGAAAGGAATTAAGGGATCAGGTGTTATGCTCAAAATACCTGTGGCAGCAGTTTCTTTGTAGGGGGAGAAGGTGAGCGGGAACTCGGACCTAAAGCATTAAAGATGAAGGGTCTGTGGCAGAAGAGTCTTCAACAGATCATGATTTGAATAAACATATATTGTAGACAAGCATTAATAACCCATTAACGAGCAGAAGTCTGGGAGATCTACCTGCAGCTATTTTCCTTCTGCTCAGGGACTCATTGCCTCTATTATACCAGACTGCTGGAAGCCAAGACTGCTTCACATTTCCAGTGGCAAACATGGGGAGCGAGGACAATTAATTTTCACCCTTCATGAATTCAGAAGGCAAGGAGAAGAAAAGGTGAGATTGAGAGATGCTCTTCAAACTGTCCACTGAAGGGAAGGAAATTAAAACAACATCTACTGGTAGTTAAACGAGCAGTCCCAAGCTTGGTAAAACAAAGCTGAATTCCCAGAGCATCCTTTAGCTCTTCTGGCTGCCGCCGGTTGATAAGCTCAGGACAAAACCCACAGGCAATCTACTGGGAATGGAATGGGGTCGGGGTTCAATTCCACCTTTAACGTGCTGGGTTTTATTTTTGCTTTCCCCAGGTCCCTGCAAGGAGTATTTCTTTGTCCGGCAGGACTGAAAACTCCAATCTCCATTGCAGTGTGGCAAGAACTCATCTTGCCTGTGGGAGCTTGGGCTTGGGGACGTGCTAACCACATTCACCCTGCAAACCAGTCCTTCTAAAGCACCACACTGGAACATCTTATCGCTGTAAAGTGAGAACGGTGTCCTCTTCCAGGGACAGAGTGCAAGAGAAAACACTGAGCTAATAAGGCAGAGTTGCCACTGGGGGAAATGACCTATTCATTTCCATTAAAAACGCCTGGTTGTTTCAGGGGCAGGGTTTAATAACTCATCTGCAGGAAAGAGCTGGGAAGGACCTGAGATCTGATCATATGAAAGCGGTGGGTCTATCAAAGCGCCGTGCAGCCTAATAGCTCTGATTTTATCTACTGACAACTTTGAGAGGCCAAAGAAAATCTCTGTGCTTACATCTCCCCGTTTCCCCTGGGGGTTTCCAAGTTTATAGGTAGCATCAAGAAGAGAATAAATGGATTTCTGCATAGGTGGTTGTTCAAGGTAATAAACACACCAGCAAGGAAAATGAAACAGCAGAGGTGAGAAGCTTATATGAAATTCAAGAAGTCCACCTCTGCCTCCTGACGTCCTGAGCCACAGGTTATTGGAAATGGAGAGGAAATGGATACTCTCTGCTACATGTTCATCACAGACCCTTATTAGATAAAGTTTTCTTGGCTGGAGACATCTCAGTCAGACCAGTGCAGCCAGGCCAGGCAAACTGTACTCTATCCATCCCTCTGCCACTGAGGAGGAACAGACCAACAGCAGCATCCCTTACTGGAGATGTAAATGTGAAGAATGATAGGATGAGGAGGGAGAAGACAAAGTCAACATTGAAGATGAATTAGAATCATAGAATCACATAATGGTTAGAGTTGGAAAAGACCTTGAAGATCATCAAGTTCCAACCCCCCTGCCATGGGCAGGGACACCTCCCACTCGACCAGGTTGACCAAAGCCCCATCCAGCCTGGCCTCAAACACCTCCAGGGATGGGGCATCTTAATTTGCCAGGAAACCTTGAATCTTAGAATCATCTTGATAGGCAGGATCAGACACGTCTATCAGAAATGGTCCCGTGTCAGTGGGAAACTTCTCTGTTTCATGATAAGGGGAAGGGATGGTATGAAGAAATTAGGCTGTGGAAGATGTGTGCCTGGGGACCCAGCAAGAGCAGGCTTCTGTCACCAGCGCTTGCTTTTTCCCCAGGATCACTGCAGCTGAGCTTCTCTGTGTAATAGTTAAGGGTCACTTGGTTTCCATTATGAACCTCATTTTCAGGAGGCCATAATTCACATATTTCACACTGCATGTAGCTGGGAAAGACAAGAAAAAAAAAATAGCCTCACAAAAAAGGCCAAACAAAAACCTACCACATAAAACCCACAAAAAAAAAAAAAACCCACCACAAAAAGAACCACAACAATGGCTCCATCTATCCTGAATTTGTTTCTCCAACACAAAGCGTGTTGGGGAGGTATTTTTTAATCTTTTCTAGAGGTTAAAATCCTAAGCCTTGAGAGAATGCATTTGCTAGAGAAGCTGTTCTGCTCTTTTCTTCTTCTTTTATTTTTCCCCTTCAGTTAAACTTTAAGGAAAGGCTGAAGATTGCAAATGTGATATTTGTGTAGGAAGGATTCCAGCGTGAGGAATCACCGCTCTTCCTCTTCGTTTTAAAAGACCAGTCTATTTAAGGTTCCAAAGCATATGTTGCTCCCCGCTTAAATTCCATCCCTTTTGTTGCCTGGCTGCATGCGAGAGGATGCCACTTTTCTTCATCTGGCTCAAAACCACCGTGTTGCTAGATTGTACATCACGGATTATTCACTAAATCTTGGTTATGTGACGATGTGACATCTCAACAGAACTCCCTGCCAGTACTGTGTGAAAATATTCTCAACTGATCCTACCGTCAGAGATGGAGTCATTTGCATGTGAAATTGCTACTGTCTTTGAAAACAGAAAAAGGGCAAGCAAATAAATCTCTGCCAACACAACTTCCTCCTCTGATATTGCCCATTACCTGCTACTGTCCTCTAAATTTGCACCCATCTTCCCAAAGTGTGGGGTATCATGCCTTGGACCTGCTGAATCTGAAAAAATCCCAGACGTTGGTGGCAAGTCCCTCACACTTCAGGGTCTGAGAGACCCACTTCTCTGTTCCTTATACCTCCTTACTGACAATAAGATCCTTAGCACAAAGCCCCACATCCTTTGTTCAAGCCTCCCAATACCTT
Source organism: Gallinago undulata (assembly GCA_026546715.1). Taxonomy (NCBI): domain Eukaryota; kingdom Metazoa; phylum Chordata; class Aves; order Charadriiformes; family Scolopacidae; genus Gallinago; species Gallinago undulata. Next base: position 3,124,296 of record JAOTQQ010000001.1, on the reverse strand, counting down.
AATTAAATCCCATCTCTCCCCGTGCCCATACTCAATAGAGAGAAGCAGGACTACAGCTGTGAGTAGGACTCCTACTACTTCGTTTCTGACCCATTCTTAATCAAAAAGAGGGTTCAGTTGAAAAGTGGACATTAATGGCAAGAAAAGCCTTCCACGGCATCGATGCAGGCTCGGTGCAGTTAGCTGAACTCCACCAGCTTCGGAGGTAACGAGCACGCAACTGAGTGAAGTCTTAAGTAATAATATTTTAGCAGTTCTCAGATGACACGGGAGCACTGCAAAAATGTCAGACCTAACACCATTATTCCAAAATAGGAGCACGCGATTAGACAAGCAATTATACACCGAGTAGCTTAACATAAATTGTGGGTAAAAATATCAGAAACAATTTTTCAGGATTTAGTGAGGGAGCACCTTGTAAAGCATAATTGGATTAGAGGAGACAGCCAGCATGGATTTACAAGCAGGAGGTCTTTTGCTTAACTAACTTGTTGGAGTTCTTTGAAGCTACAGTATTACTGCCAAGGTAGGCAAGGGAAATGTAATAGATGTTATGCACTTAGATTTCCCAAAAGCAATTGGTGAGGTTGTACAGTGAGATTATCAGCTAATGGAAGAAGTCGTGCTATAAAAGCGGGCTGGCTTAGAAAAATGGCTCAGAAGCAGAAAACAGCCAGTGCGTGGGCTGGCTTGCCATGTTCATTCTCAACCTCAAAAGTGAGTTATTTAAGTGCTTGGCCTGGGGAAGAAGGAGGTGGAGGGGTTGAGGCTTGGAGATCTCTTCTACTCAGATTTCAGAGGGCTCCCAGCCTTTCGCAATGTGCAAATCTCCCACAAGAACTCAGTTTACGAGCCCGGAGGAGGAGAAAAGCCCGAGGAGATCATTCCTCCTCCAGAAAGAGGTGGAATTCAAAAGCAGCCTGGCTCTGTGATCTGCCATTCTCAAGGCTACTCGCAGGAGGAAAACCAAACTTTGCTTCCACTCAACAAGACAGGAAACTGAGGCACAAGCAGGAAGGAAAATGGGTTTGCTCTCACCCAAACTGGTGTCAAAATGAAGAGCACAGATCCTGCGGGGCTGGGATTTGCCCGCTGGCTCATGCTACCATGGAGCATGTTTGAAACAGAGGACTTTTTGTGCATGTGTAAGGTGAGCATGACCATCCTCAGCCCCACAACACCCTCACGGGGAAGAGGGAGAGGGTCTGGGGGAGATGGGTACATCAAGGAGTGGGGAGATGGGGTGCTGGCAGTGGGCACAGAGCCCTCCAGCAGGCAGACACCGTGCTTTCAGCCCCTCATCTGCAGCCAGCAGACTTGTTTCCGTGGGTTTACACCAAAAACAGGCTAAGGAGAAGACCTGAGCAGACGCATTCATATCATAGTCCCCAAAGCTCTCCCCAGCAGCCGGTTGCTCCTTCTGTTTCTTCTCCACATCGTGTCTCAGCTGCAAGCAACATTTTGTTCCCTGCTCCAGCTGCTCTTCTTGGCTGCCCTTGGAGCCGATAAGGCTGGAATCTGGGTTCAGTGCAGCCCCGCTGCCGTCCAACAACAACAACGACTGGATGAGGGATCAGCAGCATTCCCAAGAACCATGCAAGGCTTCTGTTGGATGCCCTGAAGACCCCACTCCAGCTCACAGACCGCTGGCCGCCCACCACCGTAATCTCCTGCTGCCTCTCTCCTCCGCTGTCACCCACATCACTCCTCCTGCCATCCCCGTCGCCTTACTCCCCCCTTTCCCATCCACCCCCTCCCCGCCAAAGAACATGACCCAAGTTTGTTATGGATCAGTGTATTTACAAAGCTTAAGCTGAAAATCAATTTTAATTACCAAAATCAGATTGCCATATCAATAAACCACCGGGGACCTCTCGGAGACGCAGACAGAAGGTTGCACCTGGAAGTGGAAGGAGGGAAAGATAATGACTCATTTTCCCATCGGGCCCCTCCCTGCATTCACCGGACAATATTCATCAACGTCGTTATCTTTTGTATTATGGATGGTATAAAAGGGAGATGAATGGACCTGGAGTTGCTTTTAAATAGGGTTTGCTGAAACTTGATTTCCTGGTGACATCTTGACAGCAGCTCTTTTTTTTTTTTTTGTATTTAGGATAGCAGTGAGGAAAGCGGCTGCAATACCTTTCACGGTGTCCCCTTTGTCAGGGTTTTGATTGATTTGATTTGATCAATGATTGATCAAACTGCATTCTGGAATGCTAACTAAACCTTCCCAACTGGGATAAAAGGAGACTATACACAGTATCATTCTTCCTATTGCTACAAGACTAGCTAAGGATATGGTTATTCATCACCTTTATTACTAGATGCACTCCTACTTGGACTTGTGCTCCTTCAGAGAGCTCAATGGTTTGGGTCTGGCAAGAGTCACAGTAAAAGCATGACACCTTGCTTCTTCTTTCCACCCCTGGGTCAGAGCCCTTGCCATGGACTCCAACACTTTTCAAGACTGGCCCAAAGTCAGAAAAGGGAAGAGGCTGCAACCCAGACGGTGGTGGCATTCCAGAAGAGGTTTGAGAAAGTCCATGCTCTGCATGCTGGAGGTACAGTGAGTACAGAAGGCATCTCCATGCTCTCAAAGGCAGAGACAAGACACTCCTCTGCTGTAGCCAGCAGTCAACCCAAGAAATTGGATTTCTCAGGTTTCAGAGCATCTGAAATGCTCTGAATTCTGCTGCTCTCTGTTCTCTGCTTCCCCCAGCTCTGCCACACTGGCTGGAGGGCAGCTGACTGTGTAAAAGGCAGGGGAGAAATCATGGCAGGTTTAAATTGGTTCAGCATCTTCCACTGCAAACAGGCAAGCAGCTCCACTGAGCCCAAGGCTATTCACTGCAGAGCCATAACCCACTACCCAACAGAACATGGGACAGAAGTATGTGGATACCCCAGTTTAGGGACAAAGTGCCAACAGCAAGACGTATCCTCAACGTGATGACCCTGATGGTCACCATTGAACACAAGTGCCAGATCCAAAAGGCACTTGGCTCCTGGACCATGATGGATAAACCTGTTTTTCAGAAAGAACTCAAGCCCTGCCAGATGCCAAACTTCAACCTCTCTTGGAGAGGTCACCACAGTCATCTGAAGCCCAGTCTTCCAGGTATTTAGGCACCTTCATGTGCAGATCCACAAAGGGACATAGAGCATTGCTACCACCGACATCAGAGGGAAGAAAAAGCTCTAATGATCAGAGATCCAGCCCACAGCAAAAAGCCATGATCGCACAGACTATTTGAGACAGAAACAAGCGTTACACTCTGCTCTCGTCAGCCCCAGAACCATTCCCGGGGCACTGATCTACACCACATGGGAAATGGAGCAGAGTCCTTTGAGAATCCACCCCTACATTATTACTGAGTCAAGCCCTGGGGATTTATGTAGATTTACCTCTCCTGAGAAAAGCCTAATTCAAATAAAAGCCTGGTTTTTTTGTCTTTTTTTTCTGATGCATAAATGCCAAGGCCTTGTTCTACGGACTCTGCATCTTCCCTTGCAAACCTAGAACAAGTCTCACAAGGCCAGGCGTGAGAGACAGGTAAAAAATTGTCTTCAGCGAGCTATCCAAAAGCACTCAGGAACAGATGCACACAGTCTTGTACAACAAAATTGTTGTTCATTGCTCTCATTCTTCTCTGGTTAATATGTCAGGCAAGCTACAAACGAGCAGCCTTTGCAAGTAAATGATTCCCCTCCACATTTGACTGCCCGTCAGGGGATAGACCTAGGAGAAATTCATAGAGAGACAGAGGTGAGAGATGGTGACTTTGAGGAAAGAATACATCCCAGAGACTTCCTCCATCCACACTCCTCCATCCCAGACCCAGTAGCTGCATCCAGACTGAGGGAGTGAGCTAAAATCAGACTCAGAATGAGAAAACAAAGCACCGTCCATTGCAAGCCAGGAAAATGAACTTCCTTGGCACTCAACAGAGATATGTCTTGCACAGATACTTTTTTTTTTTTTTAATCTTCCTGATACATTTTGAGCACCCAAATGAATACAAGGACCTGCTGCCAGAGACACAAGGTCAGCAAGGGATGAGCCAGACCTTCCCAGTGGAGGTGATAACAGCTCCTTGCTGGAGCTCTGGCAGTTTCTCTTAGTGCTAAATCCTCAGGAGTTATTAGAGGTGATAACTTCCCCCTCACAGTCCATCTATTCATGCTGTGTCTTCTCCTATTCATTCTGCATCTATGACATGCAGCTGATCACTTGGTGGATGCAGTTTCCAGAACCTGTATCATTTTTACTATAACCTCAGAAGGCCAACTTAGGTCTCCGCTGCTATAAGGCATAAAGTGTGTCTCCATTTGGACCAGGAACCTGTGCATACACTCCCTGCGTGAATCAGGACCCAGAAGAACAGGGAAGACCCAGTCCGATGTCAATAAGACCCCATGGAGACAAGGCACACCTCAGGACTAAGGTGCCTTCTTGGTGTCATGAAATTTTTGGTGGGATTGGTGTTTTTTAAAAACACAACTATTCTGCCCTTTTTCTGTTGTGGGTGGAAGCAGGACTGCCAGCTGTTGGAAGTCTCTGTGCTTTACACCCACCCACAGCCCTGCCGTGTCCTCTTACAACACTTTAGCATGATACACCAGGAAGATTTTTTTTCCGAGAATTTGCAGCGTTTGAGTGATTGCAAGGGAGGATAACGCTGCTCTTTCACAGATGGTCCTTATTGCCATGGTCTGGTTTCCAGAGGAGCAGAGTGGCTTTCTGTGCTCAGAGCCCTTCCAAGATGCTAATATTAGCTGGGCACATCTTCTCTATGCTTGTCTGGAAAGTTTTATTGTAGGCATCAGCAGGAAATAGGTAAAAGTTGTTGAAAAGAGCTTTGGACCAGAAATTTGAGCTCTCAAATACTCCTCCCACACACTCAAACTCGGGAGTGAGAGCAATTTTCTCTTTTATCTTTCTAATATCCCTAATAGCCAGCGAGGGAAAGGCAGGCAGAATAATGGGCCTTTTGCTCTGTGTTTGAGAAGAAGAAGACCAGGAGCTCGCCTGGGTGGGCAGGTGGGATGTGGAGTAATTTGCCTTGGTTGTTTTGAGTGCCCGTCACTCACTTCACTGATCAAGATGGTGGTAAATAAAATTATCTTTCAGATATTGCCCAAAAAGGCACATCTAACTATCATTGCACCCATAAGACTTGTAGAAACTCCCACGTAGGGTTAGAGGAGGGTTATGCTGGCATTAGTGATACGACACCCGCGGCATGAGCAAAGGTTAGGTGCAAACATGTTTTGTGCCCACACTTGGTGTTAAACGGTACACATTTCTCCACACTGGTTTCATAAGGGTTTCCTTTCACAGACACAAGGTGGTGGCTGCATACTAAGGTGGTATCTTTAACATCTCCTTCACAGTGTGGACTCCAGGTACCTCCCTGGGGTGTAGGACCAACCTGTGTCACATCCTACCTGTGACCACGTCCACTGACAACAACAGTTGACTGTAACCCCTGGATCTCAGAGACCTTTTGGTCCAGCAGGATGAAATAGCCATGCTCATGTGTAAGTGCCAGGCACAAACAGTGATACTTTTTCTGTTTTTAAGTGAAAAAAAAAGTTTTTCCACAAAAAGGGCATTTTTTACATAGGTATTTTTTTAAAAGCATATTTTTTGGCTTTTTACAAAGAAAAAGATGGGGTTTGTTTCTTTCAGTAGAAAGAAAAAAATCGTATTTCTTGTTTTCCTTTTTTTTTTTTACTTTAGAAATCTACATAGAGAGATACATACTTTTTTTTACTGGAAAAATATAGGAGAATAGTAAAATATGACATAAAGTTGCTCTCAGTGTCTTCCCAAACAATGACAGATAATTTTTGTGTATAAATAATATGTTGATATTGATAGGAAGATGAATATATTCATGAAAATTTTTGAATGATGTAAAAAAAAAAAAGTACAATTGTGTCTGTGACCAAAAATATATGTGCCTTTTGCTGGCACCTCATACAAACTGCCTGCACAGTCTCCTTTTGCATATGTATGATAGTTCCTTGCATATGCAGCTCATCACCCAGCAACTGCCTCCCCAACACATGCATGTGCTTTCCTGTACATATTTTTTTAAGTGGATGAACATTTGACCCCAACATTCATTATGAGGGCAGGTTGGTTGCTGTTTTTTGGTTTGGTTTGGGTTTTTTTTTGGTTAATGATAATGATGAAAAAAAAATGGGAAAAAAACATTTGACTCCAAAGTCAGCTTTTCCATCCTTCTGAGTGAGGTTATCATCCCTGCTACCGCAGGCAGGTCAGAATAGTCATCCTTGCAGGAATGGAGTCCAACTAATGAGAGTCCAATTAATTGCTTCTTTCCTCTTTGCTTTTGCCAGAGTTTCAGTAGTTCATTTTCTATTTTGTTTTCCTGCTTCAGTTGAAGGATATATCCTAGTTATTTGTTAGGGAAACTTTTCCTGTGGAGGGTATATTTTACCATTTTTATACCCTCTTTCTAATTATCAGCATGGGGACTATGCTTCACTGTCCGCAGGCCGAATCCATGTCTGAACAACCACAATGTGTCAGTAAAGGCCCCTCTGTAGAAATATTAAAATTCCTTTAAGGTTCCTTGATGCAAGATGTCACAGTCTCCTCTTAAATGCCGACCATCCTCTCCAGGATGCCTTTGAATTCAAATTAAACCTCAATCCAAGAGCTGGCTATCAAGACAAGAACTGTGCTGGCCTTCATAGAATCACAGAATGGTTAGAGTTGGAAGGGACCTTAAACATCAGCCAGTTCCAACCCCCCTGCCATGGGCAGGGACACCTCCCACGAGACCAGGTTGCACAAAGCCCCATCCAGCCTGGCCTTGAACCCCTCCAGGGATGGGGCAGCCACAGCTTCTCTGGGCAACCTGTTCCAGTGTCTCACCACCCTCAGAGCAAAGAATTTCTTCCTGATATCTCATCTTAGTCTCCCCTCTTTCAGGTTGAAACCATTACCCCTCATTCTATCACTCCCCTCCCTGACCAAGAGTCCCTCCCCATCTCTCCTGTAGAACCCCTTTGGGTACTGCACTGCTCAGGTAGGTGTTTTCTAGCCCATAATGGACAGCTTAATGAGTCACCTCGGTGGAGACATGCTTTGCTGTAATTAAAAAGATCTGAGTATCTCAGCCCTTTGCTCTGTTTCAAAGAGGAGTTAATTCAGGGAAGTCTCTGGTTTTAATTTGTGCTTTTTTTTTTTTTCCTCCCAGGAGATTTGACAAAGCGATTAGGTGATTACGACAGCCTGCTCTCACCTTGCAGTATGAAAACTCATCAGATGCTCTGAGTCTTCTTGGGAAGTAGGGATCACCAGGCCAAGCTGTCTCAACTTCTCCACTCGTGTCCAAAAAAGAAGGTCTTTTCAAACGCTTTTCCCTGGCATATTGCACATTCAAACCTTGGTGGGATGCACCAGGAAATTTAATCCTGCAGAAGTGGATAACTGCAATGCCCACTCGCTTCTGCTTTCACTGACAAGCAGGGGAAAAATAACTGAAATGAAATCTGTTGTGTAGGGACCAGAGCAGGGAGATCAACAAGATGTGACACTGCGGTCCTCAACCAGAAAAACCACACGTAGTGTCGCATTGCACAGAACTCCCTCTGGCTTGCACGGCGCTCCAGCCATCTGGTCCTTATCCTGGCTCCGTTTTAGTGACAGGTCAGTTAATTTTTACTTTTGGCCACGATCAAAAGCCAGGCATGGGCATAGCTGGGCTACAGATCTGATTTGGCAAAGCAATGCCTGCCTTCTTAGAAAAAAAGAGCCCCTCAAGCAGTCTGAGATCCCGGTGAACACGCGGGCTGTCTGACAGCTGATGCTATTTTATGCAGCAAGCTACCCTTTCATTCACTAGAAATGTATTGCATTAAGATTTATTAAATTACATTTATTAAATTAAGAAATAAACTTTAAGCAAGCTTCCTTCATTTGCATAATGGGAGGTTGTGCAGCAGATGGAGAATGGAGACTGTAGGCAGGCAACACAACGCAGGAGCCTGCATGTTTTGTAGATGAATATCCCCCTGAATGCTCTCCCAGTTGCCTCTGAGTGGAAAATAACCACAATTTCCCTGTACTAGGTGGTGACAGGGGGGTCAGTGGCAGGGGACAATGAATGAAACTCCTGGACCCCAGCTGCCCGATATAACCTTATCTATTCAGCATGCTCATCTGGACCCAGCTCATATTCCCAAGCAAACCTTTGGAGGACTTCTGGAAAAGCATAGCAAATAGGAACAAATGCAATTTTCCAAGGAGGGCAAATGCTGCCCAGATATTCAGACAACTTTGCAGAAATAAACTGGCAGAGATTTCAGTTCAAATTCAGTTAAGCGAAAGACAACTGCTTGCCAGAGAAAGCACTAGGTCTTCTTTTAATTAATTGATATAGATTTGTTCATTTTGATACCTAGACCTTAACCCACCATCTACACAATCCATACCTACTGGTTAAATAACAAAGTCTGGAAGATAAATATGGATGCAGCAAGGAAAGGCTCCTAAGGCAGCAAAGAAAGCTGATGAGAAGAAGACCTTATGGTCCTTAATCTTGACCCTGCTATATTATACAGTTTCATACCAGGTAGGGATCCCGTTGATGAGAATGAATTGGTCTGGTCTGTCTCAACACACCAGCAAAGTCAGCAAGAACTCCAGGAATCCTTGGCATTAGACAGTTTATTACACGATTAACCGATTCCCCGTTAGCTACATATCACTTATTCATGATTGATTATTTTTATAGTTTGCTGATACCGTAACAGGTAACTGCCTAGGTCATAAAGGCAATTACACTAAATACCAAGCAACAAGTGCTACAGCATGCAAAATGCCTCATCTGCTCGAAAAGGAAAAAAAAACCAAACCCTAAAGCCACAAAGATTGGGAGGAAATAGTCTGCCATTAGGCCAGCAAGAAATAATTTAACTTATAGAAATAAGTGCACGAATGAAAGGAATTGATCAAAGCCAGCTGGAGAAACAAGGATCGGGCCCTTACAACTTGCTGCTTCTTAGAAAACACATCTGGGAACCAGCTTGTCCTAGATCTGTTTCCTTGCAGCCGATGCCATTCCTGAAGTCTTGAGGACCAAGCTTAGAAAATTGTTCATGCTGAGCCACATGTGCCTTAAACTGATAACCTTTAGGGACCAGAGCCAGCAACAGTGGCATCATGAGGAAGGGAAGATGGGACACTGGAGGCAGAGGGGAAAGAAGAAAGATGAGAGGAAGACGAAGGTAAACAGTTCAAGACAGGAATAGCAAGGCCTGAAGTTCAACATGGAGGTTGAAGGTAATGAGGTCGAAGGATGCAAATTAACTATTGACCTGATTTTCTGCACTTCCACCAAGGTCACTCGGCACGTTGGGAAACCAGGCCATGCCTGTTTCCCTGACAGTAGGGATTTTTGTATTTTTTTTCTGTGCTAAGTAAAGCTGAAGACTTCCTTCTCCCTTGGGAGATAGAGTTTTTCACCATCTTTTAACTACTGCTGATTTCCAGAGCTCACTGATTATTAAACAGCACCTCCCCCACAAAAAGCTATCCCTTAACGATCCCTAGGAGAAATAAATCTGAACTTGCTCATGGGAGCCAGTTTCCAATACAATTGATTTGACCCGAACCTAAGCTGACCACAAAGCTAGAGCAGAGATCAGGTGCGGAGAAGTGGCCAGACCTACGTCAGCAAATCATTCATCAAGTGTAGTCACATCCTGGAGTGGGACAACCACAGATCCACGGTGGTGAGAGGCTGTGGAGAACTTCCCCCAACACATCTGTGCCACAAAGTGACACGCAGAGCTGACTCCAGGTGAACCACAGAGTTAAAACTCCCAGCCCTGGACTATGTGCTGGAGCATCTGGTCTGCAGACCTCCCCGGTGCTAACTTCCCTGACATCAACCTTCATTAGAGAAAATACCCGACGAGTTACAGCTCGTGCATTCCTTCGTTGGAGTTATATATAGATTCTTGATTTAGCTGTAACCTTGTGTTTATTCCCCAAGGCACATGTTACAGCTAACTCCAAAATGCTGATATGCTCTTAGGGGTTGGTGACAAGATATAAAGCACGAAGGACTGCTTTTGTAAATGCTGTTTGCAGAATTGGCCCCCGTACTAGGAAAAACTTTCCAGTTCTTCCTTTCAGTTTCCATTTATTTATTTGGTTTAGTAAAAACAAAATAAACCAGTGAAAACAAAGGAAAGCTCTGTTCTTCTGCACACGAAATCTCAAACCTCAATTTTCATTGGTTTGTCCTCTCACAACATGGTAGAAATGTGACTTTCATCACTAGAGTTTATACCATATGGGACAAAACTTTAACACTAAAAGCTATTTATTTGAGTTCAGTGATATAATGCCTATGCAGAAACAATGATAAGCCCACCTTATGTGTCCACAGAGGAAGTCAACTTGCAATTCTTTGGATTTTTCCACACACAAGGTTTTTATTATTTTTAATTAAACTACCATACTTAGAACAGAGCATAATTTCTTGTCTTTTATTTCGGTTTAAAACTCCTTATTTTTTTTTTATTTTTGCTAAACTAGTACTCTGGATCAGTCAACAGCAACAAATCATAGAATCATAAAATCATAGAATCATAGAATGGTTGGAGTTGGAAGGGACCTAAAGGATCATCCAGTTCCAACCCCCCTGCCATGGGCAGGGACACCTCCCACCAGACCAGGCCCATCCAGCCTGGTCTTAATCAGATACACAAGCTATGATTAAATAGATATAACATCATGCACATTTAAATGCTGGGCTGATTTAAATGCATCAGTTTAAAAATGGACCCTGGAATAAATCAGTACAAGTGTTTAGGGGTGTCTAAATATTAACGTGGCACCTAGGAGGGATCTGAACATCCCTTACTCTACTCTCTCTTGAGGAAAAGATGGAAGACCCAAGTCAACTCTTAGCCAGAGCTGCCTGGCACTGGTTCCCTACACAAGCAATGGAAAGAAGGGGCTGGAAGCTCAAGTTCACCACCACAGTACGTGATTAGACTATTTTCAAATGGATATTGGGCATCAACAAAGGAAGCCAGTCCCTTTCTGCTTGAAGGAAAGGACTGGGTATCAGAAGGGACAAGCAAAGCAACGTGATTCTTTGGACAAGTCAGGCATATCTGGCCATACTGGAAGCACTGGCATGTACACGCTGTCCCATACTATTAAAATGAAAAACTTGACTTCCGGCATCTTTTAATGCATGATTCACCATTTGCCCTGTGATTTATTTTTATGAGTTCCCCTTCAGGCTGATAATCTCCAGTTCTGTGCAAAAAAAAACACCTCCAAGACAAATTATTGGTTTTAGGGGCAGTTATTTAAGAAAGGGCAAGTAACATGCCTTACAACATGAGCTGACATCTCTAATGCATGGCCTTTCCCAGAAAGCTAATAAAAGAGAACCAAGCTGATGCTGAGAAGAGGCTTCCTCTGCATACAGGGGAAAAATGCCAGTGCTTCCCTTATGCCCAGCCGAACGTGCCTGTGCTGTATGTGTGTTGTGCTTGTGATACATATCCATATGTACCGGGCATCTGTTTGTGCGCCTGCTGCAAAAACATGTTATGGATATAGCCTTCTAAATGTCTATGCTGTACGGGTGCGTGAGACACGCATTATGGGTGTTTGATGTACACGTGTGATGTGTCTCTCCCGTCACGTAAGGAAGCACATGGCACATTTGTGTGTACACAAACGAGTGTCACGCTTCTGACAAGTCCCGTTTCTGCTCAGTTCACTCGTGCAGGGATGTGTTTGGTAGACGTGGTTTGTGTCGGTGTGCATCTGCGGGCCATCTCTGCAGGCGTTCACACGCCAGTCGTGAGCTCATGTGGAAATGAGGTGCACACCATCCTTGTGATGCCTGGTGAGACTCTGTCAACCTTATGCATATTCCAGCTCTGGAGTCCTCAGAGCAGGAGGGAAATGGACCTGTTGGAACAAGTCCAGCAGAGGGCCACAAAGATGATCAGAGGGCTGGAGTTCCTCTGCTGTGAGGACAGGCTGAGAGAGTTGGGGGGCTTCAGCCTGGAGAAGAGAGAAGGCTCCGGGGAGACCTTAGAGCCCCTTCCAGTCCCTAAAGGAGAGATGAGAAGGGACTCTTTATCAGGTAGCGGAGTGATAGGACAAGGGGTAACGGTTTTAAACTGAAAGAGGGGAGATATAGACTAGATATCAGGAGGAAATTCTTTCCTGTGAGTTTGATGAGGCACTGGAACAGGTTGCCCAGAGAAGTTGTGGCTGCCCCATCCCTAGAGGTGTTCAAGGCCAGGCTGGATGGGGCTTTGAGCAACCTGGTCTGGTGGGAGGTGTCCCTGCCCATGGCAGGGGGGTTGGAACTCGATCTTTAAGGTCCCTTCCAACCCAAACCATTCTATAATTAGATGATCCTTGTGATGCCTGGTGAGACACAGCTCTGTGAATGTTCCTATTGCATTTACTGTATCTCTGCAAACTGTGTGTGCTGCAATTTTTGTGGAGCTAACTACTGTGTATTCAATGAGCGCATGCCCTGTGTTGTGCATTCATCCTCTACTGTTAATCTAGATCGAGGAGATCCAGATCACATGGATTTTGGAATATTAATGTTCATTGCACACGCTAGATATAGTGTTGTGTATCCCACGCTGTGCCATGTGTGCGTGCTCAGCGTGTTTCAGATCCCATGCAGCGTCCAACATGGGAGGATACAGAGGTGTTTGACAAGAGAGAGTCCCCTCAAATGGTGTCTGGTAAGAAGCACCCTTTGCAAATGCACCCATGTCACCAGCAGAGACACAACAAGGCATTTCCAGCGCCTGGAGGGAAAATAATTTATGTAGCTGCACATTAAGTTTGTCAAACGAGTCAGAGAAAGGAAGATCTATCTTGCATCTAATCTCCAGGATGCGGATGGCAAAAGCAGCAGCCTGGAAAGCTCTGTGTGTGTGAAACGCACCCAGCCTTCACTCGCTGTCTCACTCCTTCCAAAAAATGTTATGAGCGATGTGGGAGGGAGGAGGATGGGGAAAGAGAAGAAATGAGCAAAAGAGGAAGTTATGAGTATGAACAAAAGAAAAATACCCCCCCCAAAATTTAAATTATACGTCCCCTTTTAACAACAGATACAGCTGTGAACCTGGTCACAGCAGATGGGTGGTCACCCTACCCTGGCAATGTAGGTTTTCTCACTTTGATCTCATCTCTTGCCTCCTGGGTGACTGAAGGACCAATGTTGTACTGTTAGAAACAGGTACTAACTTCTTTAGCCCAGACTGCAGTCTTCTGGACCCCCACGGTAACTCAGACTCTGTAGGTCCAGCTCCCATCCCAACGATGAGCCCACCAACCAGTTCCAACCTATTTCTTGCTCCTTCGTATCTGTATCTCTGTGTATAAAATATTAACAGGATTGAGCAAGATGGATCGAATTGCCACCTTTTATTAGATCAACTTAAAATTCAATAAATCAGGCGCAGTTTTGGATCAGACTTGAATATTCAGAGCGTCTCAATTTCTAAATATACGCCTGTCTTTCCCAGACTTATTAGCTGATTATTAGATCTACTACAGGGTGACACTCTTATTTAACTCATTTTCTCTAAACACGTTAGCTGATATGCAGATACAGAAATATTCCCCCACACTTTCCCGTGGTAAACAGGCTATTTTTTTCTGGTTTGCTTAATTATTATTAACTGTAAACACATACTGCACTGCACTTTAGCAATAGCAAAAGTCTTGTCCAGCAACTCAAACCTTTCCATAAGTGCAGCATCGAGAGATCTAAGACCACTGCATCGGGTCAGATTAAAGAGTTTCATTGCCATTCTTGAAGTCTGACAAGATCTGGTCCAAGGGCATGTGGAACACCCCTCTTCTCCTCTGCTGATGCCGCCAACTACCAATACCCCAGCCTTACAGAAACCTGCCATACCTCTTTCTGCGGCCCACCGTGGTGCTATTCCACGTAAGGACCGTGGCTCCCGGCAGCACATCGGTACCAAGATGAAGCCAAAACAGCAATGAAGCAGCCTGTAACGGGAACTACTTCATGGAAGGGTTAGAGTTGGAAGGCACCTTAAACATCATCGAATTCCATGGCAACCATGCGGCACGCGGCGGTCCCCCCCGCCTGGGAACAGCGTGCAGTGGGGATCACGTGATCCCGGGGCTGTCGGCATCACGTGGCGACCTCCCCCCCGTCACGTGACCAGGCGCGCGCCGTGCCTCCCCGGGCACCGCCATCTTGGGCCGGCCCGCCCGCCCCACTGCGCCCCATGGAGGATGCGGGGGGGTCGGGGGTGGGCCCGGGCGTGGTGGTGTGATCAGAGACAGGCCTCTGCTTTGATTTTGTGCTAAGTAAAAAGAAAAGAAATTCATTGAATATTGTAACCAGTGGTGGCCCGTATATGTGTTCGAAGATCAGGAAAAATGGCCAAAGAGTGGCACGTTAATGTCCACTACACCTGAGGGTGTTGGTGGACAGCCGGCTTAACATGAGCCAGCAGTGTGCCCAGGTGGTCAAGAAGGCCAGCAGCATCCTGGCCTGTGTCAGGACCAGTGTGGCCAGCAGGAGTAAGGGCAGTGATGGTGCCTCTGGACTGGGCACCGGTGAGGTCCCACCTCCACCTCGAGGGCTGGGTTCAGTTCTGGGCCCCTCACTACAGGAAGGACATTGAGGCGCTGGAGCGTGTCCAGAGGAGAGCCACCGAGCTGGGGAGGGGTCTGGAGAACAAGTCATAGGAGGAGAGGCTGAGGGAACTGGGCATGTTTAGTTTGGAGAAGAGGAGGCTGA
>JAOTQQ010000001.1:3091399-3103492 GCA_026546715.1 Gallinago undulata | reverse complement strand
TGGCCTTTCTTCACCTGGTTATAGAAGAACACCAAATATTTGACAATTCCTGTTGGGTTTTGGGGCTTCGCTATATGCTGAGCAAACATGCCATTTGCAAGTTGTTCTGCAGGCAAGTTTCCAGCATACCTTGCCCGTCTATATTCTCCACATCACCTCCAGGGTGATATTTTTTAATCTTTCCCTAAGCACTGTCCACCACCAGTCATCACAACACACATATCTTTGACTGTGGCTTATTTTACTAAAATTTGGGAATGAGCCCCAAAATTACAGAGGGGTCAGCAGGAAGGGTCATGCAGAAACTTTGTTTTCTTTCTTAGTTTCTCTTGTATGAAACTGATGGCTTTAACCCAAAATAAGGTATAGACCAACCAGAAGGTAAGATGCAGCTGATGGAAACCAGTGATGCTGCATGGGACACAAGGTAACTCTAAGATAAGACTGGGTGGAACCAGAACCGGGGCAAAACTCAGGAGTGCTGAGCATTAATCCATGCCCAAGTTTCCCCTGAACATCCCATTTAGTCCTGCTGAGGCTGTGAATCGTCAATATGTTTAGAAGTCCCGAACTCAATAAAGTTCTTAACCTCCTCCCTACAGATTTTTCCATTCAGGGTGGTACTTCAGTACCTGCTCACATTTAAGCAGGCGTTTAACGGCTCTCCTCAACAGGAGCCTAATTGCATTGTGATTTGTCACCCAAATGCCACAGGTAGCCACATCTCCATAAGTGTGTTTTACTCAGGAAGTTGAAGGACCACGACTGTTTTAGCTATATTTCTATTCTACCTATGGAGCCTGGGGATCCAGTTAAAGAGGTGAAGCCATTAAAATTACAGGCATTTTAATTCTGTTCTAAGCAATTATATAAGCCCTATCTGCTTGTAGAGAAAGTCTCCCTGTGTCAGAGCTAATATTAATTTTAAATCTCCAACCTTTTCAAATTAATGTGAAACTGTAAGTTTCCACATTCTTTGATTAAACATTCTGCTGTGTAATGACTACTTTATTATTTCCCCCCTCCAAATTACTGATTGTTGTCTTACATTACAGCCTCATCGGTACTTATTAAATTAACAAGACTGTGAAACACTTAATGAATCAAAACTCATCAAGTGTTTCCAAAGTTAATAACTAATCTAAAGAATTTTTTTTTCGCCATATCTGCATGTGAAATTTATACATTCCCTACACAATCGCTGAAGTTCAGATGGTCCTAATCTCATGAAAGATTTATTACCGCATAGCTCGGTGATTTATTCAACATTTGCTGAAGCAACACGTAGCATGTGTGGGGAAGGGGGGAGTGTCTTTATTCATTATTTAATTTAAATTAAATTATTTAATTTCCAAGGCTTATTCCAAGTTCTTAGGACCCCTCTGTGTGTGTGTCTGCGGATTCTCGCCAAACAGCAAATCTGAAGTTGTAAACTGGAAGTGGAAACTGTGGTGCACAAAGGTTGGGCTGAATCCAGAGAAGAGTGACTGTACGGTGACAGGGACAAAATAACGGAGAAATTACTATTCCATGTTCCAAAATGTAAGACCGAAAGGAAAAGAGTTTTTTCAGAGTTAAAAAAAAAGAAGACAACTCTTCCTGTTAGATGTTGGGAGGAAAACTAATATATGTAGGGGGGATATACACTGTAGATTGTCACGAAGTGTATGGATGTACAGTGTGTGACCCAGCAGGAACCAGTGTGAAAGTATCCTTATCCCCAGTAAATCCATCCCTGGGCAGGCAGTACCATGCTTTACAACAGCTGCACCCTAATCCAAAAGGCCCCAAGCATACCTGAAAAAAACTGTTGTACCCCAAAACCACCAGCATGATTACAGTGATACCCAGAGCCAAGTGTGCTTGGGGGTACATATGGTAGGACTTGGTGGAAACCCACACGGCTGCACCCACGGGACACCATGAGCTTGTGACACAAGCACAGTGATGTCTCCTGGGCTTGGAAAACACAATTACATCCCATCTGTTTGAAAGGCTCAGTGCTTGTAGACCTGCGGCCACCACTGATGAAGTGGAAGGAGGGGGTGTGCATGTGGACCCACCACTGTGGTGCACTGCGTGGAGAGGTTGTCACAGGGATTGGCCAAGGAGACTTACCTCCTTGATAAGGTGGTAAGGATAAGGCTTATCCTCCACGGTCTGGGGATTAGCAAAATGGTATCACTTGCCAGGTCTCTGTTGGAGCATGCTACTGACACTGCTTATTGTGACATCTTGGCAACCATGAAGTCTTTAGAATCAGTCATAGAATCATGTAGCTTGGAAGGGACTTTAAAGATCACTGAGTCCAGCCACTGCCAAAACCATCCCTCAGCACCACATCTACGTTATTGCTCTTTTGAGCAATAGAGAGCAAGCAGAACTTGCTCCGGGTGAATATCTTGATGAGGACAAAGCAGAGGTTTTCCAGCAGACTCAAGTAACTCCAGCAGAGATGTCTCATGGTGAGCAGAGTGCAGGGAAATGTCCTTCCCGTTCACCTGCACCCACCCCAACAGAGCCCGCACCATTCCACACGCCTGGGAGAGGGGCTGGCTCTGAGGTGTGCAGAGGATGGTGGGTATCAAAGGGTGAGAGGGAGGGGGCAATGGGAAAAAGGCAAGGGGAAGAGCCAGGGAGCTGGAAGGACGACCACAGCAGCACCGGCATCGCGGCAGACCCAGGTGCTGAGCTGCCCATACAGGGTCTGGTGCAACTGGAACAGGATTTATGCTCTGTCCATATAAATTGCATCTCTCCACCACGAGTGTGATAAATGTACCCTACAAAGCTCCCTCAGGCCCCACTACCCTTTCCCCCCCTCCTCCCCCCCTTCCCTGCCCTGCACCATCTCGGTTCTCAGCTACCTCGGGGCAGCTGGATTTGTGATTACCCACTCCAACACCCCATCAATCTCGGGCTCCCTTTAACACGTGTAGGGGGAGATGTCTTTCTGTAATGACACCGCTGTAAAACAGGGAGCCTGGAGCCCAGCCTTGTGACGAGAGACTAGCAGGGCTGTGACGAGAGACCGATGACCAAGCCGAGAGAAGAAATGCAACCCAGCCATATGGGGCTGGACGACAGAACCCGTCAGGCGTAGACGGGAGAGGAAAAAAAAAATCCATCCGCAATTTCTGCCGCGGCAGCTGAGACCCGAGAGTGGCCTTTTAACTGGATTTTACACCAATTCTCTATGATGCATTGTGAGGAGAGAGGCAGGCGCAGAAGGGCCTTGGCTCAGCCCCGGGGGCAATTGTGGAGGAAAATGCAATTACATCTGGCTGCTGAACTTGCCCTTGCCTTCCCCTGGCTGTGTACGTTGTGCTCTCGCCTGGGAAAACTCATATGCAAAAGAAAGCAATTGGAATAAATGGCCTTGCCATTGCCATCAGTGACCCTGTGCCCCTGCTCCCCATTCCCTGAAAACATTTTCACGCCATCCCAAGCATGGTATGATTGCAATCAGGGGATACGGACCTCGGCCCAACCCTCACTGCTCACTGGACCTTTCTTCATCCCACAACCGTTTCTTGTCCCACCCTTTGGGGGACCCCAGAGACATTCAAGACTTGTTTCTCCATAGATAGCACCGGATTTCCACCCTTCCTCTCCTCACTTCTCCTCCACAGCCTGTCTACTCTCTGTTGCAGTGATCCCACACCCAGATCTTCATCAAGGTGTGGAGGGATGAATTACATCTAGACAGGGTGTCATAAGAGCTCCCACTGATGGAAGACAACACAAAGCAGGGGGAAGAGGAATCCCTTATGACAATTCACCCAGCCAGGTTCCCTCCCATAAGAGAAAGGTTCTACCTTGGAGATGGTGGGGACTAAGCTCATCCCCAGGAGATCCCTCGCTCCCTTTAGTTGGCCATTAAAACTCCTCCTGCCTCTTTACCCTCTTTATTACAATAGTAATCGTGTTACTTACCTCATAGTGAGTTAATTAATTTTTGCATGAGACATGAATTAATACTATCACCTTCCCTAGTCCAGTTATACCTATTGATCCTGAGCACTCACTTGTCTTGAAACACCAAGACTTGGACTGAAACAGGGACAATTTAGAGTTCAAGCTACACCTCAATCATTTAATTATATTTTCTTACAGAATTCTAAACATGAGCAAAATCTTCACACACCCAGTGCTGTATATTTTTATCAAACCACGTCATTTGGCGATTTTCTCAAGCTCATAAAGTATCTTTTCTGCCATGCTGTCACAGTCTGTCCCACTGCTGGTGGGATGTGAAACCAGATGTCCTGACCCCCATGGTGGTGTCTCACCCCAGAGAACAGACCCCCTCCAACTTACAGCTATCACACTGAGGGATGAGGAAAAATCTGGCTGTGGAGCCTGCCAGAGGTAATTTCAAGCCAGAGACCAAATGGAGCCCTCCAAAATACCCCAACCTGCCAGCAGTGTCAAGTAGTCCATAAATTATCCCTGAAACTTTCTGGTTTTAATCAGTCCCACTCCCTGATTACTCTTAGAACGTGACTCCAGGCCCCAACACGGAGTATTTATCTTGCATTAATTAGATTAGAAAAGCAGGGGTATTCGATACACCAACTAATCAAGTCAAGGGATCAATACGGCATGTGGCAGAGCCTTACATTGTCCTCACTCTGCAAGATGACAAGTAACAAATTAGTTCTGGAAGGTGCCCAAAATAACACTTTGTGACCTAACGCAGGGGAAACATGAACTTTTCATCTGTTTCTCCACCGGAGAAGAAAGAGACGGTGCCAGCACGTACATACCACTATGTATTTACCATTCCTGCAAGGCAGAACTGGGGAGGCTGAGTAGTAAAACACAACAGATACCAGGAAGAAATTCTTTGCTGTGAAGGTGGTGAGACACTGGCAGAGCTTTCCCAGACAAGCTGTGGCTGCCCCATCCCTGGAGGTGTTCAAGACCAGGTTGGATGGGGCTTTGAGCAACCTAGTCTAGTGGGAGGTGTCCCTGCCCATGGCAGAGGGGTGGAATTAGATGATTTTTAAGGTCCCTGCCAACCCAAAACAAGTCTATGATTCTATGAACGCTTGCTTATTGGCCAATATGGAAGGGTATATTGGACTTCAGGAGTATTAATTATAGCAAACCAAGGTGCAATGTCTTCTCCTGCCATTTCATCTGGGCTCTGTGTCCTTCCGCTGGCTGTCCTACACGTGTTGCTGCTTTGAACAAGTCTTCTTGGAAGTGATTGCATTTTAACCTGTCTGCAATCTCAACTGGCACAAGGTCAGTTTGGATAAATAACAGCTTCAGACAGAGTTACCTAAATCGTGGTGCAGCAAGTCTAGGTCTTGTTATCAGTGGGGATTTCCTATTACCTTTGGTGCCCTGTGGTTTGGTTATTGGGTAAGGACAGTGATTTTGAGAGTAGTAAAAAAACTCAACAAACCAGACAAACAAAAACCAAAGAAAAACAAAGACTAAAGAGACTAAGCCATCAGCCATCAGTAGATGATGAAAGTGCAGATTGCTCTGTTCCAGGCAATGATGACTTACCCATGGAGGAATGGGCTTACTTATCATTTTGGGTCATTTTTTATTATGTTACAGCATTTATGGGGGAAGGAAGTCCTAGCCTGAAAGACAGAAACACAGAGAAACGTGACCCTGAGTTCACGTCAGCATTAAACTGGGGGTGAGTCTGTCTGCTGAAGCCCTGTGGGCTACTGAGACCTTATAAGAGCAGGCTTCAGAGCTGTTTCTAACCAGAAGCTATCCTCTGACCAGAATGAGTAGAGAGAAGCCTCAGAGTCAGAAACAGAGTTTTACTGGGAAAGGCTGCCCAAGCAACCTTTTAACCTCCTTCTCTCCTCTCCTGCCCTCCAGAGCTTTCCTCAATGTTAGAAAATATGTTGTTATAAAGCCACATCGTTGCTAAACCAGTAGTTGCCCTCTTGCTGTAATGTCTCTGATAATCCATTATCATATTTTTTTGTCCTGTTGCTCCTCTCTTATTTACGGCAACAATCAGCTGAGGATGGAGAGTGCTCATCTTAATGCTGTCTTGTGTCTCTACACATGGTCTCCACTTGTGGGTTTCACCAGCTCTTATAATTAATCCAACATGACTTCCCAACCCAGAGCACCCATTTTACCCAGCGAGCCAATGCTCCTAACCTGACACAGCGATTACCCTTAGAAGGACAATGCATGTGAGGGTGAAGACTCTGCCACCTCCCTCAATAAGATGGAGAAGCAGTTCCTTGCACCATTGATGGTGTGCTCATCGTCTGGAGGGATGTGGAACTGCCGAGTAATTAGAGTCTTTGTAAAACAATCAATGTTGTTCCTCCCATTCTGAGCATTTGTCTTACATGAATCCTGAACAAACAGGCTCCATTACGGGAAGACAGAAGAGCAGACATTAAGTATGACGAGAAACCTCTGTGGTCTCAGCAGCCGCCTCCTCCATCCCCCAGGTTGGAGCTCCATCCCGAGACCTGCAGCGCTGGTCCTGCGGAGTCGAGGTGCTCCCTTCTGCCTTCTCTCTGTCACACATGAAAGCTGTGCAGGGCTTCTGCACGTTGGGCTCCTACACCACTTAATTTTCTCTCTCCCCGTGCAGCCCGAAGCAGTTGGGAGCCTGCACTGAGATGTAATGATCTCCTGATTTCGCTCTTGTGAGCCAGCCCCTGCTCAGTACAAACCTCTGAGCTAATCCCAGCGTGAACAGCTGTTTCTGGCAAAATGAGGGACAACAGGCAGACAAAGCTGCTCTGGGTGTTTGTTTCCTCCTTCTTCGGGAGCTAAATCTTCCCAGTTAAAGTTCTTGAGGATGTCCATTAAGTTTATTGAGCTTGCAGGAGGTCTCAACTACAGCTCACTGTTTGGTGCTCAGCTGTTTAGATCAATGCAGCAAACATTTAAGAATTTAACAACCTGGTGGGAGGGGAGAGGCGAGGAATGTGATTGCAATTAGAAGGGTGGTTTTTATTCAGGAGTTATCATTAAACAGCAAATGCTCTGCAACTGGAAGCATGGTGAATGTCAGAAAAGCCATTGCAAGAGGCACAGTCGTTCCAGGCTCTGTCCCAGCTTGTCTTCAGGAGGGAGGCAGAGGTGGTGGGTGCATTTTTTTGCAGTCCCAGGAGCTGGTTTCCCATTTGAGGAAGTCTGGGAGAGGTGTGAAGCTCAGATCTCTCTGCCGCTGCACCTGGGAGACGAGGTGACCTCAATGCCTCTCACCGAAGCCCTAGATCCCTCATCCCACCTTAGCTGGTGAGCAAGGCTAGACATGAGCTCAGACATCTCACAGTGCTCCCATCAAGGATCATTTCCTTGCTAAACAAAGGCATCAGCCTGCTTCCATTGGCTTCCATGAGACCAGTTTATCAGAAAAAGTGGGACTGACATGATTTGGTGTGCCCAGGACACTTGAGAAAGATGGTGTTCTTACTGGAGCTCCTTTACAAACACCATTTCCCTTCTCTAACTGTGTGAATCACATTAGTATACAGGGCTACAGATGAGATGAAAACCCCACATCTTTCATGTTCTTTCCAGTCTGCCTAACCAAAGGCTTCTCCTGGTCTGTTCTCAACCTACAGCCTCGAGGAGGAGATACTGAAGAGGTGGAGTGATGCGCCCAAGATTCCCGGAGAGTGTGTACAGAAATCTCTAGTGCCTCAGTCCCCTTCTCCCCTCTCTTCTTGCCTATCAAATTCCCCAAAAAGCAGAAGAAATGCAGACATGGAGATGAAAGGGATGACTAAGACCATGTACTTGCCAGGGTCACTTCATGGCGCAGCCTTGTAACTCACTCTGTTGTTACTTCATCTTTCCTTCCTGGGAGCTGCTGATTTATCTTTATTATCCTCCTCTGTTGTCACTGTCATTAAATTTTGTTGAGCCAAGAGACTCCACTGTGTGCTTTAGTAATTCGATCAGAAAGGAGGGGAAGCAGAGCTGAGGTAATGGGCAGCGTGGAAGAGGTCAGGAGAAGCAGCCGTGGCACATTAAGGGAAATACAGATCCAGGCTCACTTGGAAATGGTAATCCTACAGAGCGTGTCTGAGCCACCGGCAGCAATAATCTCGAGCAGCAGCGACCCAGAGCCCTATTTGTTCGACTCTTTTTCAGCTCCCCTACGTGTAGTCTCATCTCCCCAAAACCCGATCTTGCAGGGATGTCGCATCCCAGGCTCCTTTCCCCATTTTTTAGTCTGTCTTGACCCGTCTAAACCGGCTGCTGGAATTAGAGAGGGAAGAACTCAGGCATCGCTCTTCCCAGCTCGCTGTTTTCCACGCGCCTCTGCATGAATTTTGTGGGTTGCTTCGTTTAAGCATCAGCCACTGAACAAGCCCAGTGGCAACGTAATCATTTATCCGTACTATTTTATTTATATGGCGAGAGTCCCCCGCTGAGAGAAGAACCCCACTGCGTTGTGCCCTGCTGCACACAAGTAGTAAAAGACATTTTGGTCCAAGTCTAAATGGACAAAAGCGGCGGAAAATGCAGGGAGAAAGGAGCTTCGAGGCATTGGAGATGAAATTCGTTGATCTCCCAGAGATCAGAATAACAGAGAGAAAAAACAGAATTTATTTACCTTGGGGGTCAGCAGAAAAGCTCTGTTAAATCCTAGGCCAGCACCCGGGTTGCTAATGCATACGTACTTGCACTGCATCTCTTCCCCCTGTGTGAAAATCACACACCAGGGAAGCATCCCTCTGAGGACCTTGGGACCATCCCCACGACCAAGTCCCAACATCAGGCAGGAGCTTCACCAGGATGCAAATACCAACATTGCAAAAGCCTTTTCAGCACTGACACAGCTGGGGCTTCACGAAGAGAGTAAAAAATCCACCTTTAGCTACGACCACGTGGATCCGAGCCTTCCAGCTTATATGGTGTAACACGAAGCAAGATGTTAGCACACAAGTAACCTTAGCTCCTCAACAGTCACAACAAGCCTGGAAGATAACCCCGAATGTCACTTTTTCTTTGGGTATTTCTAAGACACGCTTTCAAGAGAGATGCACAGATTCATTCTTTTTCTCTTTCATAGAATCACAGAATCATTTGGGTTGAAAAG
Source organism: Gallinago undulata (assembly GCA_026546715.1). Classification (NCBI taxonomy): domain Eukaryota; kingdom Metazoa; phylum Chordata; class Aves; order Charadriiformes; family Scolopacidae; genus Gallinago; species Gallinago undulata. The sequence continues at coordinate 3,094,434 of JAOTQQ010000001.1, read as the reverse complement.
GGACCTTAAAGATCATCGGGTTCCAACCCCCCTGCCATGGGCAGGGACATCTCCCACTACACCAGGTTGCTCAAAGCCCCATCCAGCCTGGCCTTGAACACCTCCAGGGATGGGATAACATATTTCCTTCTGTTGTTTTCCCTTTCTTTCTGTTTTGTTTTTTTTTTTTTCCCCTTTCCTTCTCCTTTTTTCCTTTCCTTATCTTTTTTTCATTTCCTTCTCTTTTTTTCCTTTCCTACTCTTTTTTTCCCTTTCCTTCTGCTTTTTTCCTGGGGCCTTATTACACGGTGTAACATAACGCCAGTATAGCCTTGTGTCTTGTGGTTAAACACATACATATACTTATAGCACTCCATATACTCATCTATATGTGCACAGTAAGCAAAAATCCATTGTGCTAATTCTACACGCACACACACAAAACCATATTATTACAGTCAATTACAAAAAAAACCCCAACAACTAAAACCACATGTGTTTACACTGTATGCATGTAAGGGCACCCTTCATCTGGCATATTTTAAATGCCTTTTTAGGATGAAAAGAAAAGCTCCCCTGGATCTCTGCTGACCATCAGTGACCAGTCCTGTTCTGAAGAGAGGTATCACGAATCCATCACTTGGGTTGCATTATAAAGGGAGCCTGCACACGTCAAACAGAGGGTGAGGTCTCTTTTTTACACGTGTACAGAAAGCTTGCATGTACAGACAGAAGGAATCTCTTTTTATCCTCTTTTTTGCTTCCACGTATACACGCTCTCGCGTGTATGCATATGTGGACACAGAGACTTCATGGATTCCCTGAAAAAAATACAGAAATAAGGAGGAAAAATGTAGAGAAGACGTCCAGGATCCCATGTGCTAACTGGGCTATCTACAGTCCAGCATGCAGGAGAGTAAACAGGGAATTCATTGGAATAAATTATTTATTAGTCTTTGAGGTTTGTTTTTTTTTTTTCCTCGAAACTCATAAAGGCAACAATGAAAAATTACTCCAGAATTTATTCATTCTGCATGCTGGGAGAAACATTTCGTGTCTCCATATATATACAGATATAAAGCAGACCACGCTGGGATGTTATATTCTTACGAACAGCCTGCAAGTTTATGCACACCACGGAAATAAGCAGAATGCCCTAGGAATTAAAGGAGCAGCACAGAAATCCAGGATCTTTGTGGTCACATGAAAAGACAGAGGTATAGTTTCCTTCAGATGCCATCCATGGACATTCAGTTCCTGCTTAACTAAGGCCTGAGACGATCTTTGCCAGATGTTCTCCTCTATACCTTCAGGCACTGAGATACCACGCTAGACTTGGGCCACTGCCCTGAGGTGCCACAGCAAATGCATATATAGAATCACAGAATGACATGGGGTTGAAAGGGACCTCTGGAGATCATCCAGTCCAACCCCCCTGCCAAAGCAGGTCCACCCAGAGCAGGTGGCACAGCAACATGTCCAGACGGGTTCTAAATGTCTCCAGAGAAGGAGACTCCACCACCTCTCTGGGCAGCCTCTTCCAGGGCTCTGCTACTCTCAAATAAAAGAAGTTCTTCCTCATGTTTAGATGGAATTTCCCCTGTTCAATTTCGTGCCCATTTCTTCTTGTCCTGTCACTGGACACCACCGAAAAGATTGGCCCCCCTCAAACCCACCCAAGTATTTCTAAGCATTGATAAGATCCCCCCTCAGTCTTCTCCAGACTAAAAAGACCCAAGTCCCTCAGCCTCTCCTCATCAGAGAGATGTTCCAGTCCCCTGATCATCTTCGTAGTCCTTTGCTGTGCCCTCTCCAGCAGTTCCCTGTCCTTGAACCAAGGAGCCCGTAACAGGACACAGTACTTCAGTAGGGCAGAGTAGAGGGGGAGGATCTCCCTCCACCTGCTTCCATGCTCTTCTTCTTGATACATTGTGATTAGAGCTCTCCTGCAAGGTCTCTACACACTCAGTGTAGAGTGCTTCAGCTTCAGTGAAGACACAAAATACTCTTTAATTTTTCACTGCAGTTTCCCATCTGGCCACAATCCTTATACTGCCTGAAGGCTTCCAGTGGTCCCATGCTGGTTGGTAGCAACACCACACTGGATATATCAGAATCCCACCATCCTGAAGTTGTTTTTTGCCTTTTACTTCTCTCTTGCAGTTGTTATTCCATTCACAAGCTATGCCCAGCCTTTCCATCGTACCTCTAGCAAGACTTGACAGCATCTTTGAGGTTTCAGTCATGCTAGATAGGTAGATAAATAGATAGATAAATGAGAGATAATCTGTATTTTCTTTTTCTTCAGCCAATAATTGAACTTGGAAGTCCATCCTCCGCCGTTTCTAAATTCTTAGCACTCGATCTGGGGCTCTGTATTAAGTTTGTCTTCAATCTACACAGAAGAACAATTTTTTACATTGAAGTACAACTCCAGGGTTCAACAGATCATGCTCTGACATCGAAGGATCAGTGGAGGTTCTCTTGTAGAACAGCCAGTTCTTTGCAAACACATTCCTAATATCAGATATTTTGCTGTCTGTCCTGAAATTCAGCACAAAAGTAGTCACTGGGTTTTTAGATATATTGCCCCACGTATTTTCTATCTTGGTAACAGAGACGTATCTCTGGTGGAGAGCACAGACCTGTCCCAGGTGAGCAATAGCTGCTGAATCATGTGCAATCACACCACCCAGAAGGTTAGAGGAGAATGTAAATAGCCCAGGAGATGAATGGAACTTTTAGAGGAGTGTCTTGATCTCTTCTGCAATTCGTCCATAAGAACCAAACCAAGGAGCTTCCACATCTCAGCTCGTCCCGGGAGCCATTTCCACAAATTCATTGTATCTCTATGTGCTTTATACACTGTGAGAAATAGCCCTGCAAATGTCCTTGAAGGACTTTGCCATGGATCACTGATTTTTTCTAATTTCTCTGGAGTTCTTTGTCAGCACTTTTGCCTCTGGGATCCCCAGCCACATTTTTTACAGCAGTTTGTTTTTCAGGGGACTCTGAAGTGAGGGCTGGAATATTGTAGCTACTTCAAATTACTGGAG
>JAOTQQ010000001.1:3080914-3091299 GCA_026546715.1 Gallinago undulata | reverse complement strand
ATTTTTTACAGCAGTTTGTTTTTCAGGGGACTCTGAAGTGAGGGCTGGAATATTGTAGCTACTTCAAATTACTGGAGGATTAGCAGTATTCATCCTGACACTCCTTGATGCCTGAGACATGTTATTAACTCCAGGTGGGACATATCATAGTCTAGGATCTGTGTCCCTGGAAGCTGTGTGGTCTCTCATTCACCTCCTTTATGGAGTGGCTGGGAGCTCATCTGTAGCCAGAATAGAATAGGGAGACAAGAAAATCTCAATGGCTGTAAGGAGTACAGCATGAGTATTCAGTCCAAGCCTGAAGACTTAAAGCTGAAGAACTGATATTATTATGTGACTTCTTAGAATCCATTTCTGGCCATTCTCTGGATAGCAAAACGTCCCCAGAATGATCTCTGTTCAGCCCACCTCAGGTGCACAAAGCAATGACCTGGGCAAGAAGGCTGGGGACAGAGAGGGGCAATAGAAACTGCTGCCCCCTCCCAAGGGGATAAGAACTACTTCCTTGGGGAAAAATATATTTATTGCCCAGCAGAGGCAGGCCACATGCTGACACTGTGCCAGAATGACTGGAGCAGTTGACAACAACCTGGCCTCTGCTTTGGGTGGGAGCCTTGGACAAACATCTGAGGATAAGAAGTATCCTCAGTGGAACAGCAGCCAGAGTCCCAAGCATCTCTGTAAGGATCACAGGGACATCCTGAGTGAAAAAAAAAGAGCATGGAGGCTGGACACAAGCCAAGATCTCTTAGCTGTGGTATACAGGACACCTAAGTAAGAATCACCTTCGTTCCTAAACTTCACTCCTAAACTTCTTGGGCCATGGAGCTTCCCATCTTCCAAGGGAGATAAGGTGAGAACCAAAGAGGACCTTGGAAACATGACACTGGCATTTTACAGTGAGCAGGTCTTTTGTAAAATACAGATAACACACAGTGATGAATTTGGTGAGCTTGGGCCTGGTGGCTTGTGCTCTGCTGAGTAAGGAGAAATGGGAGAAGGAACCATTGGCAGAAGATTGTGCAAAAAGCCTACGGTAGCCACTAATCAACTAAGCAGTGTGTTTCATACTGTTATTGTGAGTGGTTAGTTCAGAACTCCTTTCACGTAGTGGGAGCCAAAGTGTGCACGGGGTAACTCTTTTACCCAACTTGTCTTAGAAAATGAGTGGTTGGTTCAGTAGGGAGTAGGACTCAGAAGACTGGACCTCTCTGACTTGCTCCCGGTTGGGTGGTGACAACTTGAGGCAGAGGTTGAAAAATGTTTCCTGCTGCCCTTTCGGCAGGGAATTCACAGCTGCTGCTCTGTTGTGCTCCCCTCCCATTGGTAAAAGGTCTCTCTTCTTGGAGCTGAGTGCTTGAGGGACGCCCCTGGTGTGTTTGCAGCTTTGCCCCAGTGGTTTTATGGTTATTGGCTATTGCTCCAGCTTTCTCAGAAGAACCCAGCTTTAAAATAGCTTTCTATATTCCTTGAGTAGCTTCCATCATCTCTTGGCAGCAGTCATCCCTTCATGTCCTCTCAGTGCTGTTACTGGCATCAAGCACAGGGCCCCACCAATCCCAGCTCTCTGATGCACTTAATTAAAGCAGAATCACTCAATAATTCTGTTGTGCTTTCCTGGGCATCTGGTCATTCACTTCTCATGTGCACAGGCAATTAATTTTTAGGTTGTCAGTACAAAGGGATTGAAACAAGAATATTAATTCCAACCCGGCAGGAGGGAAGAAGGAAGTTTTGCTGGTGTGTGAGTCCACCTGCAGGGCTCTGCTCCCGGCCGCCGAGTGCCCGCGATGCCTAAAGGCCTCCCAGAGCGTTGAAAGTTGGAAGGGAGGGAAGGCTTTTGAAATAAAACAGTGCCCCCCCTCCTGCCCGATTCCATTAATAATGTGGATAAATTAATAACCATGTTCCTGCCTGGAAACCTCATCAAAATCAGTGGCCCAGGGTGATACATAAAAATAAATGCCAGACCCTGCTGCAAGGAGCTGTATGTGGCTGTTAGTGACTTGTGCAGCATCACACAGAGACCACGTAGAAATCTCAGTACCCAAACTCCTGATTCATGGGCTGGGGCATTTCTCATTAGTTCCTCTTAACCTTAAAAAAAAAAAAAAATAGAAAAGGAAAAAGGAATGCAGCACAGAATCATCATTTTCCCCTGGCATTCTTTGAAATGTCATTTGAATGAGAGCAAATAATGCTTTATGTTCCTTTGGGTAACTAATATGGACAAAAGTCCATAAGAACAGGAAAATTGCAGCTCTGATCTAGTTAATGGGTATTAGAGGCACAAAATGCTTTCAAATGCACACAATTATTTTTATCTGCTAATTGAGGGGGTGAAAGCCTCTTTCTAGGAAATATGGTAATATATATTGATCAGAAAAATGAAGCTTCAAACCCTGAGCACGATGCTAGGTTAAGAGATTTTAATTAATGAAAAAGCTTTTTTATGAAATGATGCCACCACTCAAGGAGAGTATACACTATGACCTCCAGTCAAGTGGAGACACCTTTTAAATATGACTCTGATCACACAAGCATCACTCACTCTCTTTCTTGGCCAGATAAATATTGAATAGGCTGTCTTATTCTGCCCTGCTTGGGTGGTGAGTATCCGTGGCTGAGGTGACCATCACAAAAATCTAAGTCCCAGATATGGACGACTTTCAGGCATGCCTCAGATCTCTGAAGGCATCAACCAAAGGAGTTTGGGTCATACAGTCTGAGTCATTCTAAGGTGAAAAGAACAGTCAGTAAGTAGGGACAACTGGAAGTTTTGTTAGAGAACTTCACTCCTGATGTGAATAAATTTAAAACAGCAATGCAGGTGTACCCAAAAGTCCTGTGTCTTTTACTCCTGAAAACAATTCTTTTCCATTTTAAGTCCAGGCCCCTACAGTTATCAGATGCCCAAGCTGCCACTGAAATTAAAGGCTTCTACCTCTTGTGCACCTGGATTTAGTTTCTGACTCCTACAAGCACAAACAGAAATATAAATTAGCTCTTTCTGTCACTTATTTTGAAATCTGCTCTGCTTGCCTTGCAAATGGAAATATAATGAATTTCACCTTCACTCAGAAACAAGCTCATTAAGTTGTTCAGTATATTAGTGCTACATTGTTTACAGGATTATCCTTTTTTAAGAGGCACAGTCAACTTGGGCTGAGTCCCAAATGGATGGTAAACTAGCAGAATCTAACCTGCAGCAGAGCTTTTGCTACCTGAAAAGTAATATATTTACTTTCACCCCACCGGGATTCTTCGGTATCTCAGACCTGTGCAGGACAGATACTAAATTGCCCAAGATGGCAGATTTATCATACCACAGGGGCAGAATGGAGTCTTTTCTGCAGGATTTAACTGGTTAGCTTGAGTGCAGCAAGGCATCTACACGTGTGTCTTCTGTGAATAATATATGGCTACAGTCCTACCTAAAATCTAACCTGGAGCTTCTTTACCTTGTGGGACAGACCAGACCCGCTCAAGTCAACTCGTGATAGAGTGACAAGTTTGTTCTGCCATAATCTCCAGTGGGAAGAAGAACACTTGTGATGCAAAATTGCTGATATGTTTGCACTTATTGCTATTCAAAACCCACCTGGATGCGTTCCTGTCCAACCTGTGCTGGGTGAACCTGCTCTGGCAGGGGGGTTGGCACCTCCGGAGGTGTTCATGACCAGGTTGGATGGGGCTTTGAGCAACCTGGTCTAGTGGGAGGTGACCCTGCCCATGGCAGGGGTGTGGAACTGGATGATCTTTAAGGTCCCTTCCAACCCAAACCATTCTATACTTCTATGATCTCCAGAGGTCCCTTCCAATCCAAACCATTCTGTGATTCTGTGTGATTGCAATGTTTCTGCTGCGGTTCATCTCCGGTGGTGTCTGGGCACCTAAGTTTCAGCTGTACAGATTCCTTTAGGAGAGCCATGGAAAGCCAGATGGAAAAGTATTGCTCTCTGCCATAAACAATTACACCCAGGCTGAGGTTGGGGTCTCGGATACGCTGCTTAGTTGAGAAGGGTGCACCCAGGAGAAGGTCTCCTTAAGGCAGGGAGAAGTAAACACTTAATGAACCTCCAAAGGAAACGCTTCCTTCTAATCGCATGTTGTTATCTCGCTTCTGATTCTGTGCAACGAGTTTGGGAGAGGCCGGCAGAATCCAATGGAAATTCAGAGAAAAGCAACATTATCCACTGAAACGTCAGACAAATATCGACTTCTCCACAAAAGGCTTACTCAGACGTGCTCAGAGAGTCAATATTTGGTGGGGAGCATTAAAATTTCACAGGCCCTTGGCCAAGGTGACTTTCTACAAGTAGGACCAATCACTCTCACACCAAACCTTCCCACCAAGCTTGCCAAGTGTGGGCAGAGGTGGTCCAGCTTTCAGCAGCCCCTGGTCTTCCCCTGACTGACAGCAAAGCATCATTCCTCTGTTAGAGGTGAAAATCCTCCTGACTGGGGGAGATGTCTAAGTAACAAGTCTAAGGTCCCAATAAATCCATAGTAAAGGAGAAAAAGAAAGGATAAGCCCAGAAACCATGATGATGGGTACTTCAGAAATAGAGCCGACAGGTCAGAGAGATTGGTAGGTAGATTTTTAGCATTTTAGCCCATGAACAAATGTTCTGTAAAGGCTGGAGTCACTTCCAGTCACAGTAAGAGGGAGATTTCATGCTCTGTGGGAATTGTCAATCCCCAAAAGCTTTCAGAAGCTCATGACTGCATTTCCTGTGCATTATAGCTCATTATGCAGATGCCTTAAAGTAAATGTAAATCATATCAAGACTAATTGAAAGGGCTTTTGGTTGTGAGACATAAAGTGCTTTGAGATGGCTTCTGAGGGTCCCACGGCAACGTGTCTTTGCCCTCTTCCCCTCTCCCTCCGTGCTCTGCCTCCATGCATCCACACATCATGATGTCCTGAGCTCTCGTAGACAAAGCCAGCAGGGCTCGCCGGGTTAATTAAATCAGCATCGTCGGCTGTCTGGAGCTCAAGTGACAAATGCATTTCCAACCTTGCCCCTGTCGACGGAAGGGTGGTTTGTGGAGCATGACGGTGGCTCGGGAACTCCTGGGGACAGTGCTCACACATCTCACCCGGGTGAAGACGTCACCGCCCGGTGATTTGGTGTCCCCAGTCTTGTTCACTGGGACAGAAACCCCCAGCCGTGTGAGTGCAGTGAGCACGTTTTCACTCCGCTCCAAGGCTCCTCCTTTCCTGGGTTGTCACGGGGGAATAAGATGTCAGGAGATGCTTGGGAGGAACTGAAAGGGACAGGTCCCCTCCTCCCCACTCAGGCTGTGAATGTGAGGCTAATTCTATTAGCCCGGCCACTCCATTATCCAAATAGCCCCCTCGCCAGCCTCCCCGTGCATTTGCAGATGCATTAGTGTAATGGTGCTCTGCCCTGCCAAGCACATGCTGCCTCCCAGCCCAGATGTGCTCCCCAGGCAGATGAGGTGATTCTTATGGTTTTATATATATATATGTATGTATTTGTAAAAGTTATCTTCCGGAGCACCCAAACATGTCAGCAACTTCAGAAGGTTTCTGAGCATACAGAGGGGTTACAGAACAAGGCTGGTGTTTTGCAACACCCTTTGAGGTCCTGCAGAAGCACAGATGTATGCATACAAAATGCTACAGGTTGGTTCATCATCTGACAGTTAGGCTATATGCTTTATCATCTGTCAGTGCTTACAGCTAGGCACAAGTGAGCCTGATTCCCTGCTTTCTGCCTTCGTTACTTTGAGGTTTGCAGAAATCTGTCTAATCCAAGCAGATGTGTGACTTTCTTATGTTAGCACAATCCTGCCTCTTCTTTAAAGCTGGAGAAAGAGAGATGTAACTCGGAGGAGTGCCAGGTAATGGCTGTGTGACACGGCTTTTCTTTTGCCCCATGGCCTGGCAGGAACATTACAGCAGATCCACTGTAGGGGGTCCAGGTTTTTTGTATGTCCTATATTGATCATCCTTCGTGTCACCTGTGTCATCTCACAAGACACCTCTTGCATGATGGAGGAAAGGAGGAAAGATGCAACGGGGTTCCTGCCACTAGAGCAACTCATTCACCCACAGCCTACTCCCAGTCTGACCCAAAAGAGATGGCTGTTAGTTAGCAAAACACTGCTACCTTTTATGAGATCTTTTAAGAAATCACTAAGGAGCCCATAAATAACTACATCAGGTCTGTGTCACATGTGATCACTCTCATGGCCAACAGGGAAAAGAGGAGCATCCCGAGTAAAGAGAAAATCACAGTCGGACAATTATTTATTTTTCCCCACAAATGGAGGACTAAATTCACGGTGACTTTCCAGTGGTCACAAGTGAAAAAAGTTAATAACTTGGAGAGGCAGGATGGCCAAAAAAAACCCACAAAAACCAAATACAAGGGAAAAAAAAAAAAGAATAAAATTGTCCCATTGAAATGCACAGTATATTTCCAGGGATCTGACCCAGCTGAGCAAGAAAATTTCATCTGCCCAGTAAAGAAGTTTGCTATTTTTCTAGGACTCTGGGGCAAATCTGTCAATGATAAAACTTACAAATAGTTCCTCTGCTTTAACAAAAAGTGGTTCAAAACTGAAGTTCTTTATCACGTGTGAATTCTCCTTCTTTCTCCTGAACAGTTGTGCGAGGAAGCAAAGAAGGACACACACAAACTCGTATCACACACAAATACAAATACTTCAGTATTTAAAAGATCTTTTTGTACCACAACCATTACTGCTGTTCATCTAAGAGGAAAGAATAACACCCCAAAGCCATCTGAGCACTGAAGACAGGGGCGAGAAGTCAGTGAAAATTGTTGATTGTGTAGACTCCATGCCACAATTAGTAGTAGGTTGACTGATTGTCAGTTTAAAAAGAAAATCTAGAAAAGAGAAGGGGGTGGGAGCAGGGAGAGCCTACGATATTTGCCGCGAGCACTTTTATCTGTTTAGCTGTGAAAATTAATGAAAATAAATGATCGGAAGGTAATAAGTGGGTCGGCAGCCACCCGCACGAAAGGATGCTGATACACTGTTTACACATCTAATGTTTGTTTTGAGACTCCGCAATCTCCGCAGGATGCTTCAGTGCATATGGTGTTGTCACTGTATTTCTTTTTCCTTTTTAATTTATCGATTCAAAAATGTCCCTGAAGCTCTGGATTGGTTTTTGGAGGCTCCCTTTGCTGGGAGGAGGTGGTGCACCTCAAGCAAACCAGCTCTGGAGGAGCTTGGATGCACAGAGTTGGGTAAACTCCTGGTAGCTGAACAGCAGCGAGGAGACACCAGCGGGTGTCACAACCGCTGACAAGGACATCACAGCTGACCTTCCCAGCCCCTCCTAGACCTCTTAACACACAAAGCCTTGTCTTGCAACATGCAAACATGAGGTCCTTGTGGTCAGGGATGTTCTCGAGGTGGCTAACAAGAAGCTCTCCCTGAAGCACAGACAGACACCTCCAGGGACGCCTGTACATCCGTAGACAGCCTTAACCAGAGGATGCTGACAGCTCAGCAACCCCACTGCACCCAGCAAGTCTGCTCCAAGGGGCTGTGGGGACTTTCCCCAAACATGTATCCACTCTTCTCCTCTGCTGCCCCTGTTTATAAGATAGACCTCAGTTCTTAATCGGTATTTCAAACGTTTCGTTAGAAATACAAGCTTAAAACACTAAAAGCGCAAGCTGACAGCTTGGAATAGCTCCCATCCTGTGGAGTAGTGTGGAGACTTTGCCCACCTACACAAATCTCATAAAACTGTGTTTCTACTACTCTGTAAAGCTGTGTCTGCACTGATAAACTTAATATACCCTTCATTGTTCTCTGGTGCTAAGGCCAGTGAGTACAGAAGAGCAGATGTACACACCATGAAAATCTCTTATCCTCTAAATGGAGCAACTGCAACCAACCTGCCTCTCAGAAATAGTCACTGGCCATGGTCATTCCCAAACCATGTCCAAGACTGCCAGGGAGGCAGCTCAGCAGCTGTGAGGATGGGCCAAGTGCCATCTCAGCAATTTAACAGACAAGACAGTCCACCTCCAGTGACTGGTCATGATACAGATGTAACCTAAAGTCCACGTGGCTACCAGTTCACTGCTTGAAGGAGCCAGGAAAATGACAATCTTTAAAAAAGTCCACACCAAAAACAGCATTAGCAGATGAAGATAATCAGTCCTCCACTCACAAGCTATTCAGAGTATCATCCTCCAAAATGTGCACACAAGTGGTCCCGAAGCTGTGCTGTGAACTAAGGCAGTAAATTGGCCAGCTTTAAGCACAAACCAAAGCAAGAAATTAATTTTAAATGTTTTCTTTTGTCAACTGTCATCAGTTTAGAAGCACAAATGTAAGGCCTGGGAGGGGATATTACAGATCCATATTAAAACAGGAGATAACAACATCAAAATGAGGATGTTCTCCCAAACAGTGCCCACATGTGCCTCCTTGGCAGGGCACAAACTGCTGGATTTCCAGATGAGGATCACAGAAAGTGGGTTTGTTGTTTTTTTTTTTTTCCTTTGTAAGCACACGCTTAAGATGGTCTGTGCAGAGATTAGGTGTGTTTTCCCAAAGGTGTGAGCTCAACCTTGGGAAAGTGCTGAGTAAAAGGATAAGTAATTAGTGATGGATAGCATGTTCACCAAGTCCATTAGCTGGAAAGAAAAGCAAACCTGCAGCATGCTCAGCTGGAAAGAAAAGCAAACCTACAACATGCTTTGCATTCCTCCCCTGCATTTCCCTGCCTCCTGCCAGCATCCCGATGACCCCCTCGTTGCCTGTCAGGTGGCTCCCCCCAATGCAGCTTCACATCTCATGGGGGACCAGCAATTCCAATCAATTAGACATGTCACCGCTGAATTTCTCTGCTAATTACTGGAGTTTATTATGTCTAAAGCCAGGTTAAATGCAGAATTCCCGAGGTCAAATGGGGTCACGCAGACAATCAGTTCCACATTTTCCGTCACAAAAGAGACCCCCACAATCAGTCACTGCCAAGTGGTTTGTAATGACCAACCTGCCAGTTAATGGCCTGAGGTGAAAGTCTTGGGGACAGATAATGCTCTTGGAAAGAGAGAGGAAAAAATAATCTGAAGCAGCAAAGAAAAAGGCCACTTCAGAGGTGATTATAGCGCAGACGAATGAACCTACAACCCTTTCTTGGTGTCTTAGTGTGGAAGGAGATGTTTTTCCTTTACAAAGCAGCTCACCGAGAACAAGAAGCAGCATTTTCTGGGTCTGACCCAGTTGCCAAATGCCCTTTGGTTTTGAAGCTGTCAGTTGAGTCCACAATTAAAGCAAAGATGCTCAGAGGTAAGGACTGATGGACCATAACCCACCAGTTGCCCAGAAGTGTGCCCTGAGCTCTTCTGCCTTCTTCTTCACCCTTCCTTGCCTCGTAATAGATGCGGTGGTTTTAAGAGGGGCTGGCAGCCAAGCAGGGCCTGGGAGGGCTGTTCTTCTAAACCAGAGCACACAGCTCCCTTCAGAAGGCAAAGAAAAACATCTCCACATCTGTTTTGGAGGCGAAAGGGGTTTCAAGTCTCTCTTGGCTCATTTTGACACTGACATCCTGTGGGTGAAAGACGTCTTGTCCCTTATGAGTATTTCGCTGGGAGCTGGCTGTAGCAGAGCACGAGACACTCCAGCCCAGACGGGGCACATGGGGAGGCTCAAAGTGCTTGGTGTTTGCAGCAGCAGCTGCCTGCAGAGCCCTGCCTAAATGTCAACACTGTTTTCAGAAACAATTGGAGGGAAAGCAAAAATAGCAATCAGGGAGTTACGTACCCCTTCTCCATCCAACGGCTGGCAGAGGAGTTTATATCATGAGGAAGCCCAAAGAGGATCCCTCTAACTGCTGGCACTAGAAACTCTCTATAAAAGATTAAAAAAATAAAACCCATAATATTACGCAGACTTTACTTCCCAAGGTTAAAGGTTTCAGGATGACCTGTGGCGTGGAGGAAAAACAGACTCCCATGGATCCTCCTCCAGCTGGAGGGGTGCTGCAGAGCCATGACTGACACACCAACAAATTCTTTGTGGTCTCCTCTTGCATGGGCTTGGCTGTCCAAATTGCAGCCTCTCTCGAACAATGTCCAGGAATGGCTTGGGCTTATTCCCTACACAGTCTGGATGGAGCTACCCTCTTTTGGGAGAGTAAGAGAGCTGAGATCGTAGAATCATGGAATCATAGAATCATCTGGGCAAGAAAGGACCTTCAAAGGCAATCTAGTCTGACCCCCCCGCAGCCAGCAGGGACACCCCCAACTAGACCAGGTTGACCAAGGCCTCCTCGACCCTCAGCTTAAATGTCTCCAGGGAAGGGGCCTCAACCACCTCCCTGGGCAACCTCTTCCAGTGCTCCACCACCCTCATTGGAA
>JAOTQQ010000001.1:3056540-3080814 GCA_026546715.1 Gallinago undulata | reverse complement strand
CTTCTGGGCTGCAAGTGCCCACTGCCTGCTCATGGCCAGCTTCTCATCCATCAGCACCCCCAAGTCCCTTTCCTCAGATCTACAGGCACAGGCCATGCTGCAGCATCCAGTCTCAGTGCCAGAGACCGTTCCCTGATTCATTGCATTTATTAGTATAGTTGCTGGGAAAAAAGGATGCTTTATCCTAATGGAGGCCAGGTCAGTCCAAATGTCTGCCTGTCTCCATTGTGCCAATGCTCAGTGAATTCAACATGAATTACAGTGGAGTTCATACTCCATCAAAACGCATTCCTGATGTGATACTTGGAGGCAACACACGGGTTACCTTTGCTCTTCAGGGCAGAAAATACTGACACGTGAACTTCGAAAGTGCTTGGAAGGCTCCTTCCAGAGAAAGCTTCCCAAGTGATGTTGTGGGAGCAGGGATCTTGTACAAACACCATCTTTCATCCTCAAGAAATCCAAAGGGCTTTCCAAGTTCATAAATACATCACGAAGGCATCCACGGATCGAAACTCTCATAGGAGGGACACAAGAGCAAGTATTTACAGAGCAGTTTAGGATTAGAGGAAAAAAAGTGATTTCATGAGGTGAATTAAGGGAAAAGATTTCTAGGGAGTCAGTATGATGTGAAAAGCACTGGGATTGGGATGAGACTACCCAAAACCCCTGGCCTTGCTATGTTTGTCATATAGACACAACCACAAGTGTGTGCCCGAACATCAGGGAATGTCATTACTGGGTGTCCTCCTGAGCTGCACTGTCCATCTACACAAGTGACTAAGCAGGCCAAGCCTATAGTAGCCAAAAAATATAAATCAATCAATAAATAAATAAATAAATACAGATATAACCTATACAACAGACTACTGACTAGGTACTCCGTTCCCTGGTCCAAAATAGCTTTCTAAAAAAACCAAACAAAGCAAGACAAACTAAACTAAGTCTCAAGGATTCCCATGATTTCTTCATCCAGTTAAGAGGTAAAACAAGAAAATAATTTTCAGGGTACTTTAGTATACTTGTTTCCAACCACAAACTGGAAAATCATAAAAATAGGGAAAAAAAAACAAGCAAACCCTGAAAAAAACTTTAACATCACAGTATGACTCAAAAGTTCTTTTTAGATAGAAAAGAACATAACAGCCAGTTTCACTTTCCATGGTAGGTACTGGAATGCATTTTATTTTCCTATTCCTGCTACATACATCTATGATGATAATGTAATATAAAGTGATGAAAGATATTTAGCAGGGACCTAAAGCAAGAAAGTCTCAAAGCCATGAGTGCAGAAGACAGCAAATTCTGGAGCACTTAAAAAAGTTCTCCCTGAGTGTGACAACGAAATACCTATTAATCCCCAGTAACAAGGAGCGTGCTCAGGAGTTCAGAGGTATCACGTGAAAAATAGAAAAGGCATTAGAAAATGATAACTTGGTGCACTTATGGTGTAACGAAAAGCCCCAAGAGAGCAAATACTTTGCTTCAAAGAAAGTAATAAGATACATGAGCCTGTAATGGAAACAAATTTTGAAGCAAATTTAAAATGCGATAATTAAGAGAATGGTCTCTGGCAGCCACCAGGCACCAATCCAGGAAAGCACTCAAGCGTGCGTTGGAGTTTAAACCCAAGTTTAAACCCAAGGAAGTGCCTACACCTCTGAGCCAGTGTCTCTGTCTTGCCCAAATCACAGAATCCTAGAATCATTCGGGTTGGAAGGGACTTTAAAGATCATCGAGTTCCAACCCCCATGCGCTGGGCAGGGACACCTCCCACCAGACCAAGTTACTCCAAGCCCCATCCAACCTGGCCTTGAACCCCTCCAGGGATGGGGCAGCCACAGCTTCTCTGGGCAACCTGTTCCAGTGTCTCACCACCCTCACAGCAAAGATTTTCTTCCTAATATCTCATCTCAGTCTCCCCTCTTTCAGTTTAAAACTGTTGCCCCTCTTCTCTCCCTGGGAGCACTGGTGCCCAGGCTGGGCTGGACTGGAATACCAAAGCAGGGGGCAATGATTAACAACTGGTGCTTTCAAGTGACCTGCAAATGTAAGGTCTCTGCGAGGCAGCGGAGAGGAGGAGACCTGGCTGTCACTGAGATTGGAGGAGACAGATGTTTAATGGAGTCCAGGATTACAGATCTGCCAGGCTTCACATGTAATCACCAGCTTCTTAGGTTTCCTCTTTCTTCTCCCCTTTTTCTGGGTCTATTACAGGGTCAGGGGCTGGGGGAGGGGAAGACAGAGATTTTCAGATTTCCAGCTAAATTCCTTGAGCTGCCCTTAATACTCTGACCTCTTCCCAGCTGAAACTGCAACCTACCGGTCCGCCGGGACTCGGGGGAGACGGGAGTTGATTTTCTAGTCGAAAATAAGAGGAGAGATGTGTTTAACTCCAACAGATCCACCTCCTTTCCCCTCACACAGCGCCGCAGCTCTGCTGAGCAGCCTGCCTTTGACTCAGAGAGGCCCACACGTCAGAGGAACAACACGGCAATCGATAGTGCCAGATGACCTGCAAGCGGTGTGCCAGGCGGCACTCTTGTCCCCAGGGGACACGTCTGCCTGGCTTCCCACCCGTCACCCGCTCCTGAGGATCGATAGATCCTGCCACGTCTCACCCGGGAAATGGCTCCACAAGTGCTTTTTGCATTGATGGGCATTGCTCACTCTTTCCTCTGGTCTTACTCACTTTTCTGTCCTCTGTGGCTATTACTTTGTGAAAGCAGAGCCCCATGAACTAGAAGGACCAATGTTCCCACTTAAAAACACAGGGAGAGAGGAGAAGGGAGACCTGGGTAGACTGAATGACCGACCCCGTATCATTAGAAATCAGGAGGAAATTCTTTCCTGTGAGGGTGGCGAGACACTGGTCCATGTTTCCCAGAGAAGCTGTGGCTGCCCCATCCCTGGAGGGGTTCAAGGCCAGGTTGGATGGGGCTTTGAGCAACCTGGTCTGGTTGGAGGTGTTCCTGCCCATGGCAGGCGGGTTGGAACTGCATGATCTTTAAGGTCCCTTCCAACTCAAATCATTCTATGATTCCGATTCCTCATGTCACAACACAAGGCCAGGCTGGATGGGGCTTTAAGCAACCTGCTCTAGTGGGAGGTGTCCCTGCCTATGGCAGGGAGGTTGGAACTCAATGATCTTTAAAGTTCCTTCCAACTCAAACAATTCTATGATGCTGTGACTCCAAGGCAACCACCTACAGCTGTGCCCACCACATGGATACCTAAAGGGAGGGAATCCAAAAGCGAATTAAACCACCCTCTACAGGAACACAGCACCTTTGAAAACCTCCATGCACCTTTGAAATCCTCCAGCTCCTGTGCTGCCTCTTCGAGCAGCCTGTGGAGGGAGAATCCTGGCAAGGGGATGACTCTTTGGCAAGCTAAGAGATAGATGCTGACATTAGGCATTGCTGAAGTTCAAGCCAACTGCAGATCCACAGATGGCCAAGTGGAAGCTGTAGTTCTACCCCCAAACATTGGACGTGTAGAAGAGGGCATAACTGTAGAGTTCAGGCACAAATATGCCACCACTGTGAGTGAAGACGGGTCTTGTAAAGATAAAGTCTGTAACAGGCACTAATTTGTGTTAATATATCTGTGTGGACATAAGAGAATGGCAAACACTGACCCAGGGGTGATTGGGAAACTCAGCTCTGTACTCTGTCACAAGCATGTGGCATGACCAAGGACGTGTCACTCAGGCCCCTGGACTCATCAGCCGTAAAATTTCACCAGCAGTGCTCCAACCCAGAGAGCAGTTATGTGAATTCATGTCTTGCCAGTGAGCAAGATTTAGAGTCTGTCTATGGCTAAGATACATGAATGGGAAGTGCGCGAGCAGTTGCAGTGATACACTCCCACCCAGCTGGATCCCAGCGATTAATGCAATGTGCCCACAGAGAAGTCATTTCTCTGGGATGGGGCAGGTCTGGAAGAGACAGGGTTCTGGCATGGATAAGCAAGGTCAAGCATGAAGTAAAGGGATACCGACCCGCATTTTGTGTTAAATCCTTCCCTCCGGTGAAAGACTGTCAAACTGCTCCCAGCTACTCCCCTCCACACAGCTTGGGTTCCTCTATATGGGATCAAGAGAGCTATAAATTGGTGTCACCTACAGGATGGCTACAAAGAGAAAAATTATTCTCTCAAGAAGCTTTTCCCTCTCTGATACACGCAGCAGAACTCAGACTAGGTACCTGGTGGCAACATAGCAAAAGACCCTCTGAACTTTGGGATCAAGCACAGTGTTCCAGCTCTCATCAGGGAATGAACATCAGCCTCAGGTGTCAGGAGGAAACATGAGTTTTCAATACTGAATGGTAGGAATTGTGGAGAGCTCTAAAAGAGGTCCTGATCTTGGAAATATCTCCTGTACCTTCAGGAGACATGGAGTTACAGTGGTTTACCCACATCTGTGCCATTCTGTGAGTAAGGCAGAGTATGAGTCTAGGTGTCCTATATCCTGGACTGTCTCTCAACCACAAAGGCTTTCTCCTTTCCACTGCATTTAGCATAGTACTCAGGGCAAACTAGGGCACTTGACTAGAGAATCAAACTGGCTTGCAAAGCATAAAAAGAGCTTAATTCAAGTGTGATCAGCCCAAGGCTGAAGGGAAGTAGGAGATGAAATTCCAGATGTCCATGCTTCTCATGGGACAGAGACAGCTCCCAGCAGAATTTCTTCCCTTGCCATAAATGATTCATTTGGGACACTTCCAAGACCTTGAATTGGTTCCTCACTTGCCCACCTTGGCTTTCTGAGTTATTTACATCCTGCTGGAACACACCACCCAACCCAGCAGGAGGTTAAGGGACTCCCTACTTCCCTTATTATGCCACAACTCTTTACTCCTAGGATACTCAGGTGCTAGCAGAAAATGAGTTAAAATCAAGCCAAACTAAAACTTTTTGCAATAATATTCCTTTTGCTGATAAAGAATTATTTCAAAAGAGTCAGCAGCACAATGTGCTGCAGTTTTGCCGGTGGGCCAAATCGCTTTTATCATTCTTGGCTGAGAAAAAAACAGACTCTCACACAGTGTCTTTTCCATCCTCAGCTGTGCATCCATGCAGGATTTTCCATCTATGCAGTCATTTCTCAGAGGGCATCTGACCATATTTAACAAGCCCTTAATTAGCTGAAGGCAAATGTAAGGGAGAGCGGAGTTCAGCCTCTGATACTGCTGAGGGTAATGAGTGGTATTTTAGGGGCAGGAAAGAACAGTCAAAGAGAACACAAGTTGCCTTTGCTTCCAAGTGGGATTACATTCATTGCTTGATAGAGATTGACTGACCTCCAGGAACTGTTCTTTCCTATCTCTTTTGCGCAGGACTGCCCCAGAGCAGGGCAGCTGGGCAATGAAATAGGCAGTTTGGAGTCCTCTTGAGGATTTAGAGAGAGCCTAACATGACACATCTTTGCAAAGAGAGCCTATATTTCAACTCTTGACTTTGGCCTATTAGAAGCTCTGATGCCCCTGATCTTACCTAGGGTGTCACTCTGGTTTAGGAGCAGCCAATGATTCCAAGGAAGAGGCTATGCTGTCAACATCCTCCTTCTGGGCTTTCAGAAGTTGGACACTGGAGTCCTGCAGAAGACTTAACCATCTCCAAAGAGTGGATGTGTACAGTGGTCATCTTTCCCACTATGCACAGTAGCCTCTTCTACAGGTTGACAGTCAATACTCCAAACGCCTACGAGACAGCAGAGTCAACTAATAGAAATCTGCAACAGCAGTGTCAGAATTTACAGTTTCTGGCTGTCTCTGCTGCTTTCAAATCCCCAGGTCAGAAAGTCACACCTATTAGACAATCTCAGCTTTCCATTTTCAAACAAGACCACTTCTGTCTTTGTTGTTTCTGGACCAATGATGAAAAACATGGCCTGCACACAAGTTGATGGCTCACAAACAAACAAATGCAAATAAGGAAAAGGAAAAACTGTTGAGTTATTTTTAAAACTTCTGATCTTGAGCCAGTGTTTCTAGGGACAGCCTCAGACTGACAATCCCCTGGAAACAGTCACTCCAAACCTAGGAGTTAACGCTAATTAAAATCTTGTGCAAAGACCACATTTGAAGAAATTAAGCTATAATTAAGTAAAGATATTAGTGATTGCTTTAACTAATTGATATGATAACATAAGCAGCAGATGAGATTTTAATCAGTGGTCATGAAATCATAAGTAAACTAGCCAGTTGCCACTTTTTTTCTTTTGCTGCTAATTTCCACACAATATTTCTGTTGCAGATAGTGACTCAGCGGCAAAGGGAAGAAGAATAAATCTCAGGAGACGAGTAGGTATAAGCCTTCCCCATTTTAATGAGAAACAGACACAGAAAGGCCAAAAAGACCCTGTCAACATGATTTGCAATACTGTTACTTAATTTTTACCAAATGTGGTTTCTGCCAGGCTTTGGTTGGAGTACATATTTATTTGATATTTCATTGGCAGAGTTTAAAAGAGCGCCCAAAATACCCATCTGCTGCTGCTACGCATGACCCTACCAGTCTCACTTTCAACATACTGTAATGGTTTTAGGGAATGATAGCAATGCACAGATGTGATTTATTCTCCAATCATGGATGACTTTCTGGTACTTTACAGGGAAGAAGAACAACTTTCCTCTGGAGCATGAAGCTGACTCACCTGCACGAAACAAACCTGCCTGTGCAGAGAGGGACAGCAAATATCCTTCCTTGAGTCAAACGTACAATTACCCATAAACTGTTTGCAGAACAGAGTCATCCCGAGCCATTAGTAAACCAAAAATAGGAGGCAGCTCAAAGCCTTGGGAGCTTAATAATATGAAGTTGGGGCCTCTTGCTGTTTGCCTTCTGGTTTTTGAGCCTTTAGGTTCATTTTCTCTAGCTCTTTGCTTTGATCCCGCTATATCAAAGGGAAGAGCTGAGATTCTCGCGTCTTGGAGTTGCTTCCAGGTGCTGCGTCAGCTTTGCAAAACACACCTAGCACCGGGAGAGACCCAAGAGTCCAATGTGCTGAAACAAAGTTATTTAGGGGGTGATGGAAGTGACCTTCCAAATACTAGTCCAAAGCCACAAACAGGAAAAGGAGCATCCTGCGCCTCCTGGCAGGTAGAGCTGGGCTGCGTGCGCATGTCAACGCTTAAGCATCAAGGAAGCGAGGAGGGATGGTCAGGCAGAAGAGGGGGGACAGCTGGAAGAGGAGAGAGTAAAGAAACATGGATGGTAGGAGTGGAGGAGCGATGGAGAAGTGAGTGTAAGCCTGCAAATGAGAGGACGGGGCCATAAAGAGGGATGGGATCAGGGATAGTGAGAAAAGGGTGAAAGAAGCACCTCTATCCATGCAGAGAGCTTCAGGGTGCTTGTAGGCTCAGGGTTCCCAACTGGGAGGAGAAAGAGATTCAGAGAGAGGGTTAGAAGAGGAAGAGGCACTTGAGGAGGCACGTGAGTGTGTGATGGGGAGCAGAGGAGGTGCAGAGACACTGCAGACCTGCTTCCCCTGCTCCTCCAGCAGCATTTCCCCATCTGCTCCTCATCCCCTCGGCATGTGAGGCAGAGGGTTCCCCAGTGTCTGCACACCAGAAACAAAAAAAAAGAAGAAAAAGAAACAGCCTAAACATCCAACATACCAATATCCCTGTGGTCCCCAGGGAACACGTCGATACAGGGATGAGTGCCATTCAGACAGATGAGTGAGGAAATGACACCCCAAAGCAGCCCTCTCCCTGCCTCTGCCACCCCAAGACCCCAAGACCATCCAGCTTGTACCTCACCTAGAGCCTTAGTGAAGGCTGGGGTTTAATTGCAGAGCTCCTGACAAATCATGAGAGATCCCATGGATGCACCAAACCTTCCCCACTCTGCTGACAGGGACCTGAAACACACATTCGCACTCAAAACGCACGTACACCTGCACCTCCATGAAATGATGGGACCTTTGTGTACTGTGTCTCTGGGTTTCACGGACAAACCTTCCCGTCTCCCACGTTCACACAAGGCCCCTATAAAATATGTATTTATATATAATGGAGCCCCTCTGATGGTGAAAAGGTGTTGCATCCCGCTCCCCAGAGCACAGCACATCTGATGGTGCCGACAAGTGCTGCTTGTCACCTCTCGGTGTTCAGAGGAGCTGCAAGGGACAACCTGTTTCAACCTCAGACCACAGGGCTGATCTGGGTTCCCCGTTCCCCTTGGAGCCCAGGGAGTCCAGCTACAGATGAAAACCCCCTTGTGCAACCCAAGACACTCCCAGTGAACTGGGGGGGGGGGGCTCCCATGCAGATGTTGACCTTAAAAAGGCCAGGGGATATATTTTTTTGGCATAAGAAAGCCTCTTCTAATAGCCAGATTTATAGTGACAGTTCTTTGAAGGTGTTTCAAGTTAAAGGGTACCTCGCTGAGCTGAGTCCAAACATCTCATTGCAGAATAGTTTGGGGCATGGGAAGAAGCGATGCTTGCTGGGACCGCCAGAGCCATGGTAAGATTGGGTCAAATTGGAGAAATTCGCTTTCTCATCGGGGCATTCGTTCCTGTTGAGGACTGGTGAGTGATGGAGCCAAGCCTGGCAAAACTGCTTTTAAAGGAGCAGCTACACAGCCAACAAAAACGCTCTCATCACTGGGGCACAGGCGGGGTTGAGCCCAGCAAAGGGAGTGAGGAGAAACCACCTTCTTCCCCAGGGACAGGACCAGCCCTGGTGCCTGCCTGCCTTTGAAAAGGTCAGGTCAAGCCATCACCCTCCCATCCCTCATCTCCACAGACCTCAAGATACCAGGGGATTTCTGTGGGCAGTGAAAACCTCTGATAAGTCAGATCTCCATCCGTTTATGAAAAGAACCATACGACATGGCTTGTGCTGTGGATGGATATACGCTCCCCAAGGCCAGCCTGAGCTGCTCCATGCTGTTCATAGCCCTGCCTCCAGCAAAGGCAACCCCCTGCGCCCGCTCGCAGCCACCGAGGCCCTACAAATGTTAATTCATTCAAGCACTTGAAGTGTGTTGCATCCTGAACACGCAGATAGCGACTGTATTGCCATGACGGCAGCGCCGTCAATCGCCTTGCTTGCTAGGCCGCAGATAAAATCAGAAATGGGCAAAGGCTTCTGTAGTGGCTGAGTGTTTCACAAAATCGGATCAGATTTTAAATCATAATAGCCCGCGCCCTTTTCACCAACATCTCTCATACAGAGACCCATCAGCTTCAAAGATGGGTGGGAGGAGATGAGTGAATAAATCACAGGGACTCAGGGGTTCCTGAGTTCTCTGTAGAGAGGAATGTGCACCAGAAAAAAAAAAAAAAAAAGAAGAAAAAGAAAGAGCCTAAGCCTCCAATGTTCTGTATAGAGCTCCTTCAACACCTTGTGGTCCTGAAAAACCCTGCCTAAGCTTGTGTTTCAGAACATCCAACTGTGAAATGAGTCTGCTCACACTGTAATGGTCAGAGCAGGACAGGTACCTGGTACACACCAGCAAGAATATGTTCTTGGAGATTTCTGGAGGAAAATCAAGTTGCTTCCCTTGTTCCAGATCTCATTTTTTTTAGGAAGTGAGAGAATAAACAGTGTCATCCTGTTGCCCTCACCTAGAGAGATTCAAGTCAGCTACTGGGTGTCTTAAGAGACCAACTAGCCCAAAGGAGCCAAATGTATTGTCTCTGTAAATCTGAAGGGCCGTCCAAAGCCAGTGGTGGTATCTGAGATGACCTGTTCCCAGATAGGCCTACACAAAAAGGAAACTCAGGGCAAATCTGAAATCAGTGGGTTGTTTAAGGGCTTTGACCATGCAGGGAACCCCATTCTGCTCAAACAAAGAAAATTAAAAAAGGACCTGCAGAATAGCAAGGTAAGAAAGAGGAATTAAGTCTTGATCAAAGTCTCACAGGAACTCACAAGTAGTGCCTGCCTCCGGCTTCCCACCCCATCCCAGCAAGTGCCTGGGACTGTTTTCACTTCAGCACTGGAGTTGACATGCCATCCTTGCCCAGCACGGAGCAGATGAGAAAGCAATCCCAGCTCTGTCATCACATCCTTTCTCCTGCGTTATCATCTTCTCACAGCCTCTTTAATAAAGACAAAAGTACGGATATGCCCCCCCATCCCTCCACTCTGAGATATAAATATCCACAGGGAGAGGGCTGGAGACATTGCAGAGACACAAACTATTTAAAATAAAATTATTGAAGCAGAAGAAATGACAGTCATAGATTGGAAACAATAACACCTCAACTTTGCATGGGGAGAAAGACAGCCAACCTGCCATATCTGAGCTCCTGGACCACAGCAACCCTGCTAAATACCTCTCTCCAAAATCTGGCTTATGAGCCTAACTCCTCTTAGCTTAGGTAAAAGCTAATAGTTTCAGCATTAGCCACAGCCTGGAAAGCAGCCACCTGAAGAGGATACGAGGAAGGTCTATAAAATCACGGCAAGTGAAGAGGAAACTTGCTTTTTGTTCTTCACTGTTGCATTTTTTTAAGGCAGAAATTAGTGGGTGGTAAAATTGCCACGAGGATGGGTGAGAGGGGACATTGTGGCCCATCTCTATCCTGGAGACTGCTGACTGTTGACCACTATAGAGCAATGTTGTCAGAGCACACCGCACAACACCTAGAGGGGAGACAGTTTTAGGGAACTGGGTGATACTGGGAGGACACCATATTGGTCTGAAAGCGCTACGGGAATGTGTTCCCCCAAGCAAGATATCCTCCAGACAATTCATGAAGGCAATAAGTGTATCAAGTGGATGTTTTATGTTTGGTGCCACTTACATGATCCAAGGTCAGGCGGTTAATACTTGCGTGAAGAATTACTGAACCCTACTGTATGGATGAATATGTCACACTTGGACTGGTGGCCCCTGGTTGAACTGAAGCTGTACCACAGGGCACTTGCCATCACCCTGCCAAAATCCCTCATTGCTCCCTTCGGTTTGGAGACCTAAAGCTTCTCACAAGCACTCATGAATCACTCAGTTACCATATCTCAAGTCCCTGCATGTTCACAGGAGTAATTTAAATTTTACAATGAATTGCTTCATTCAAAACAACTTCCTCTCCCACCCCAAGCACCAAACTTCCTAAGGCCAGGCATTCTGCTGAAATCAGCCATACTTCCATGTTGAACACCCATATTGGTCCTTCCTTGGAATCTGGCTGTTGATATTGTCACTAATAACACTAATAACACAAGAGGAATGTTACGCTAAAGTTGGCCTGCACCCTGGCAGGCAGCATCCTACACTCTTGATCACTGTGTCTCAAAGAGGCTCCAGCTTCTCCAAATACTCCAGTTGGAGCCAAATGATTCAGGGTTACTCTTTTCCCTATCTGTGGCAGATGTAGCCACAGTTTGGATGGGGGTGGAGAGTAATGGTACGCAGCAGATGCAGTAGCAACTCCTTGTCATGTAGCCAGTAGGATGTGTACTGCATAAAGCAACGCTGGGGGTGGTTTCTGCCTCCTTATCACTCCGCCCCTGGCTCCTCCAAAACTTCATCACTGCGCAAATACAATAGTTTCTAAGCACGGAAAATCATGAGATCGACAGTGGAGCACATTTTTGTAGTAAGTGTAGAACTTCAGGTGCAATCCTGATGTCCACAGTATGATCAAGCCAAAACTTTTCAAAGTGCCATGGACTGATGGAGTTTCTTACCTGCTTCTCAGACATGATGTAGAGGTGTTCATGATCCATTGAAAAGGCCATGTCCCTTAATATGGGGCCAGTATCCACCACCTGCACAATCTCATACTCCAGTGTGTTCTTGGTGGTGCCGTCCACACGGATCTGCAAACAGCAAACAAAAGCAGGGAGAGAAGGTGACTATTTTTCCTCTTTCCATGGAGACTGTAGAATAATCATTGGAGAAATGCATTGTGGTCCAGGTCTCTTGGACCACTGTCATTGTAAAATAAGGACAAAGCAGGTTTGACTGCTTCTGCTGGTCCCTTCTGGAGAACAGTACAGACCCTGCTCACTTTTATCAGGTACTATCACCGTGTTGCTGTTGTCATTGCCAGGACAAATCTCCCAGCTGCAAATGATGGCACAAAGGGAAGAATTTGTGGTGATGATGAGCAAAAGATAAAAAAAAAACCAACAACACAAGACCCCGCAGGATTGACTCACTCAAATGTTAGTCAGACAGTATTATTGTTCTTACTGCTAATATTCCACAGGGCAATTTATTATTGCGGAGTGTACAAAACAACACAGTCTATTTCTCTTGTTGATTACGTATATCAGATATTGAAATCAGTCCTGCGCAAATATGGCACCTTATGATTCCAGCCACTTCTCATAACAGGGTGTCACTTCAAGAACATCAATAACTGGAATTATGAGACAGAACCAAATGCACAGTCCAAGTCTATCCCTGACAGTGACCCAGCGATACAGAAGAAAGTGTACAGAACACCAGAGTTTTCTTTACTTGTCTAAAACCAATTTCCAGAGATTGCTGAAAAACAGCTGGAGAAGATTTCTAATTCCTTTCAATAGTATAATCAAAAATTCAGGATAATCTCGCTATCCACAGGAGTGTTGGGCCCCTCTGGACTTCTTGAGACTCATGAGATTCAGCCAACCCCATCGCCATGTATTTCAGAGATGCACCCACATTGCCTGTCTCCCTTGTTTTATTTTCAATGAGTAGCCTTTTGGTTTCAGAAAATCAACCATCCTGCAGCAACACAAACATTATAGAAGCCTTCCCTAGAAGAAACAAAACTGTAGCAGAACTGCTTTGGGCTCCACATCACAATCTTCATACCTTCCTGACAAACGGCAGACCAAAAGCTCTGGGTCCCTGGTTTGCACTGATGTAGTCTGATAGCTGAGCAAAAAGCACCCTTCCCACTCAAAGGAAAAAAAAGCTATGGAGAATTTAGGGTATCAAGACCCATTCCCACTGTTCCCTGGCACACGGTCCATGAGCTTGTTCCTTCTGGATCAACTTTTCAGCCAAGGAACTGAGCCTGAATCATCTTCTGTATTAGAAAGGCAAAGATAAAGGGAGAGAGGGAATGACAAAGGGTCTGGAAAGTCTTTATGAGCAAAGGGTAGTAATTATATTTGATGATATATGATATATGAGTATATATATATATGTTATATGAGCATACAATATACGATTCTTATTTTTGTCCTTCCTTGATCTCCTCAGCTGCTGTATGACAAGAAAGAAACCTCATTCCCCCTAAACTAATAGGGGAAATGAGGCAGACAAGAGGGTATCTCTGTGACAGGAAAACGTGTGGAGGGTGCTCAGGAATGCTCAGATCCTGTGTGCAATCCATCAGGATGCTCAACCTGTGCAGAAGTGGGCACACGTGCAGGCATTGGCTCTTGGGCTGATCAACTGACACTGGAGGATTTGCCGTTGGTTTGTCATCTTGGTGGATCTGGTGATGACAGCAACATGCTCGGTAGCATTGGCACACAAAGAGATTAGGGCCTAAAGCCCAACACGGAGCATCCGTGCCTCCCGCTGGCTCTGACAGCCTGAGGGGAAAGGGCTCACTCATGGCCATGGACCCTAAGGGGTGAATTCAGCTCTTCGGAGTCTCTCTTCTTGAAAGTGGATGCTGATATGATTCACCCAGGAGGTCAAGGGCAAAGAGGACAATGGGCTTCAGATGAGTCATTCCCCTCAGGACACTCAGGAGAAAGGAAGGAAACAGAAAGGGCTTCAGGTTGAGAAACAGGGGTCCCCCTGTTGGGGCTCTGCCCAGGGCAGCTCGAATGCTCCCGTGGCAGAAGCCTTTCCTATTTCCCACCGAGACCTTCCTGCACCTTTCCCAGGGAGCTGTTGATGAGCTTTGCCTCTGTTTCAGTTCTGTCTCTCAGCCTCAGTCCCTTGTGGCTGCTTGTCCTCATCAGAGGGCTAGAAGATCCTCGCTCTCTCTGCTGATCACTCTGCCAAACAAACCTCACGCCTTTGCTGCCTTGACCTTGATTTTCCGGCATCGTCAGGGTCAGATCTGTAGGCCCACTAGATGTGTAAGCAGCCAATTATCACCCCAGGGCTTCAGTCAGTGTCCTCAGCCTTTGCCAGCCCCCATTAGAGGAGAAGGGGGCTGAGAGATGGAAGAAGCAGGCTGGAGAGATGGTTGGCTGGAGTTAACAAACCGTGTGGAACAGGAGCCACGGCCCCCAGGGGTGTCCCCTGTGCATTTGGCACAGGTAAAAGATTGCAGAGGTTTCACGCCGGGAAAGCAGAGGTACTCGGAAGCGATTTAACAGCTATTGCTAGCCTAATTGCCTGCAAAATCATTACTTTGCAGGAGGGGAGGGAGGGAGAGAGGGACAGGGCTCGTTCCACCGTACATGTGCAAACGCGCACACGCGCGCCCGTGCACACACAGCCCAACAGCTATCAGTGCAGAAACCTCTCTTTCCTAGTTAAAGGTAGCAGCTAAGGAAAAAGAAAATTCAGAAGAAGGCCAGAAGGTCTGGCAGACATTCACCCACGCTGCACACACCATGCAAGCCCTGCACCGGGCAAGGAGGTGGCTATGGAAGCCTGCAGACAAAAAATCTGGCCCTCAACTCAGGCCATCCCTTTACCTGTCTTAAGCTCCAGCTTTCTTATGTCTGACCCCAGGCATGGAGCCCAGAGGATCTCCACTTTCCCTGCACGTTCTTCTCAGACCTGAGCATCAAACAACTCAAGAGCAATTTCTCTTAGAGAGAGATTTATTCCTGGCTCCCAGACACCCACTAGAACCAGGGCATTTGGATTAGGAAAAAAAAAAAAAGAAAAAAAAAATCAGAAGAGCCTGTGAAGGGGAAATGAGAAGATTCTCATCAAAGCCTGCAAGTGATCACCACTGAAGTCAGGGGCACAGATACAATCTCTGCTCGGAAAGCTCCCCAAGTTGCCATTTGCAGGGAATTTGAAGCACGCACAAGCAGTTTGCTCTGTTCCTGCTCTTCTTTGCCAGCATCAGTCACAAGCCTGACATGGAGCAGGGGTGCTGGGACAGATAGAGTTTTCTTCTGTCTGAAGTGTTGGTATTCTTGCATTCAAGATGTTCTTATTAGGTTGTGGGATTAGAGCCTGACTGACAGTCCAGTGGGGATTTCTCCTTGAAGCTGCCCAAGAACCATGAGGACCTCTACAAGGCAAAATGAAGGGGAGCAAGAAGCGATGGAAGGAAGGGACTCCAGGATCACACGTGAGTCTCAAAATGCCCAGTCCACCATGACCACTGCCAGACATGTGCACACCCCACAAACATGCTCATCACCTCCACCACAGGAATATCCATTCCCACTGCCTACACGTCTGTCCTGGGCAAGCACACGCTCCTTGGACCGCAAGATGCTCTACTCAGCACCCCAAGCTCCCCTACCCTCCTTTAACCCAACACACACATGTGCAGAGCTCCTGGGGACCAAGGCAGTTTGGCAGCCCATTAATCCTGCTTCCCGAAAGGCTGTGCTCACTGGGCTTCGTTCTGCAAAGCCGGCTGCTATTAAAACATCAGCATGATGCTTCCCGAAGGTCAACTACCAGGGGAACTATTCTGGCAGCTGCTTGTTTGTTTGTCTGAACATTATCTAGGTCTGGCTGTTTATTTACATCCATTGAAGTATCAGACAATAAATATCCTCTCCCAGTAGCAAACAGATGCTTGCACTCGAATGTTCTGGCTAGCATTGGCTTCAAAACGATCTCCTTAATGAGCAAACAACACTATTAATCTTTAAAGACACAGGCTCTGGCCTTCCCTCATCTCCCACCCTGGCCATGGCTAGCCCTACAGGCATCCTGGCAAGGAGCCCACGGGCCTGATGGATGAAAGAAGGTAAAAGATACCTTCCATCACTCAACTGGTGCTTTTCAGCATTATCTGGGTCTCTCCAGCTGCTGTGGAGTCCACAGGAGGGTGATGCTTGAGCACAGTCTCCCAGGCAAGCTGGTGGAAGATGCCTCAATCACACTTCTAAGAGGGAGATGGGTTTTAGAGGTTGGGAACATATGGTTATCAAATAATAAACCCTTCCAAAGCATGGGTATGGACTCAAAAGGGAGGGCGGATGTTTTGGGGAGGGCCAGGGAAGGAGTAGAACATAGGTGGATGCCCTGGGAGATTGTGGTCCCCATGAGCTTGGAAGAGCCTGGATCCCCCATCTCTGGAAGTGTTGAAGGCCAGGTTGGATCTGGCTATAAAAAACCTAATGTAGTGGGAGGTGTCCCTGCCCATGGCAGGGGAGTTGGAACTGGATGATCTTTAAGGTCTCTTCCTACTCTAACCATTTTGTGATTCTTTGAAAAGGGTCAAAGAAAAGCACTGGGGTTGAAGGACAAAGAAGGAATCGGTGCTAGCAAGCACTTAGTCCCATTGATGAAAGACAAACCATGACCATGGCAAAAAGTAAAATATCTCTAAGCTCATCAGAGCAACAGAAACACCTCCCATTGAGATCGGAGCACTGATCCTGTCCCATGGTCTGAGAGGACCACATACCTCTGTTAGCATGTTATTTCTCCACCAAGCTGGATGGGTGGAGCCTCATTTTGCAGATGTGGAGGCTAGGTCTGAAAGAGGTGAAGTGACCGAGCATGCCAGCAGCAAAGTTTGGAAAACCTATCCCAAACCGTGTGTCTATATATTAACAAATAGCAGTATGTAAAAGGAGGTTGCCTATAAAGGGACACTGCTTCTTCTAAAATCCAGCATGACTAGATGTGCTTCGGGAGTTTAACTTCAGACAGATCAAAGCCTGATCCCATAGACCAAATCGGTATTTAGAGAACACTAACATCATCCAGTTTTGTTTTACCCAAGAAAAACTCAGTTCATACCCATTAAGAGTGCTCTACTGTATGAATCACAGCAAATTAAGCACAGACAACTGATTGTCTTCAAAACTGTCTTCAGACTCACTTCAAAAGCACAATCCTGAACCAGGACTGTGCTACTCCCTCGCCTCTATTTTATTGTCCCAGCAGCTTGGACTGGTCACTGGCAGCAAAAGAATGGATCCTTTCCACTGTGTCAATTGAGCTCAGCTGTTTACTGCTCTTCTAAAACCATCATCCCTGGCCCAGAGCATCATTCCTGGCCCACCAGAGTCAAAATGAGACCCTCTTCATTAACTCCTTTGTATAAAGCATTTGAAACCCGTCCAGGACTCCTGAGAGCATGGTCAGGGGCAGGATCATGATGGCCTGCCAGGAGGACAGCAGGAGCAGGCACTGGTTGGATGATAGTAATTACAAATAATTAAATGAATAACTAAGTGGAAGAGGAACTGGTGAACCATGGCTCACTCAGCCAACCCTTCCCTCCCTGCCACTCTGCTTTTGTGCAGCGTCAGCAGCCCCCGGGCTGATGAAGTTAGAGGGAATTCATCATCGCCATCCCCAACGCTTCCAGCCGGCGCTCCAGCAGCTCCCGCTCAAGTCATGCTGGTGGTTTATTTTGGCCGTGAAATTGCCCCAGTTCCCAGAGGAGGTGAATAACTGGCTGCCAGGGAAGATTGCAAGGGTGGGTTTCAAAGGAAAAGCCCTGTAGGTCACAGAATCCATCTCTGCTGCCTCCTCCTAGATGCAAGAGAGTGAACCTGGCTGTGGCACTGCCTCTGAATGGAGGAGAAATATTTTTGGGGGCAGGGAAAGACAGACCTGGCAGGAAAATCTCTTGTCTTCCCCATATCCCGAGGCGTCCCTCCTTTTTCCTGACTGCCTCTCTTTCTCACAGGGCTTCTCACTGAAATCACCGTCATTATTTCTCGCTATTGGATTAAGGATCCACAAACCTCATTTCTAGGAGTTCCAAGCAGCCCTGGAGCCCAGCGCATCAATCCAGGCTGCTCTGAGCATTGCCCAGCCACTGTCTTATGACTGCACGGGGGCCTCTAATACCTCATTGCTTTTCCAATATCAGTTCCTCCCTGCTTTATGAACCTGATGTTCCCCAGCGGATGCTGGGACTGCTGGCTGCTGCTCCTGGCGTAGCGAGGGGGCAAAGACGCAGCAGACAGCGTATGATCTAATGTCAGGCCGTTATGATGATCATCTATTTCTGCTTTTCCATTGATTTGGGTTCCACGATGTAGCTCTATTGATCTTGGCAAAGACGGGGAAGGGGCTGGTGACACTCCATGCTCCTCCTATTTCTCTCCGTTTTGGCGTGGGTTTTCCAGTCGAATAATCTGTTCTAATTTGCCTAAAGCCTATTAACAGGAGATCAATTTCTAATAAAACATGGCATTTCAATAGCCCCGTCTGTCCACCGATCCCAAAAAGCCTTTAGAAACACTAATTGAAAAAGCAAGGGGTGAGGTGTATCTTTCTTGTGCCTAATAGTCAGCAGCCAGCAGCCCTCTCTCTTTCCTTGTACAGATGTTTTAAGGTGCTGCTTGCAGGGACGGTGCCAGTCCATCCAAATACAGATCTCAGAGCACTCTCAGCCATACGGAGAGCAGGATCCTGGAAAACCAGATGTTTAGTCCTCTCAACACTCACGCTTTCAATGCTGTCTGGACCCCAACGTGTTATGACAGCAGCAGCCACTCTCAGCAGAGGTGATGCCAGATGACCTGGAGAGGAGATTTGACCCTAGACTTTTGCTTCCAAGGGAGACACACACCCTAAATATGCAACTTGGTTTTTGTCCTGACAAGGCTCATGTCTAAAACTCCATCCCAAGCTCATCAGTGTCTGTGTGATCACTCATCCAACTGTATTCACAGCCCCAAAGTTGTACACCCAAAAATACCGCTGCAGAAGGCACCTACAGACATGGCAAGCTCACTCTGTGGAATGTATATGCACACCCGAGAGCACACATCTTCTCCACACAACAGAAAAGTCATCAAAGTGGGTTGATCTTGCAATCCCTTCAGGTTCCTGGTTTACAGTTCTTTTGTCAGGGAGGTTTTTTTTGTGGTTAGCAAGCAAGACTGATTTGCTACAGCACTGCAAGAGCTAAGGAGAAAGGTTCTTTCCCCTCTTCTCCATCCACACAGTTCCCAGGGCCTTTTTTCCAAGCAGCAAACACAGGGATTTCAAGAAAAACAGCTTCCCTAGAATACAGCTGGCTAATCCCTATCATCTGCAGGCACTGCACTGTAATCCTCCCTCCACACACTCTCGGCCAGGCTCTGGCCAGGAGCATGGGTGGCTGCACCGAGCAGGGGCATGGGGAGTCACCTGCAGAGGAGTCACCCACTGACCTCTCCTGTAATCCAGCCAGCCTGCAAAATCAGGTCAAACAGAGACATGCCTATCTATCTCCTGGATTTGAGATCTCCCTCACAGGGCAAACACAGCACGCTGGGGCTGAGGAGGATTCCTCCTACTTCAGCAGGGGCAGGAGAAACATAGGGCAAGATGTTGATGGCCACCTGCTTTCCTGTTCCAGAGAGATGTGAGTCACCGTGCCTTGACACATCTACTAGATATTCCAGTTTCATGGTGGGTCACTCTCACAACAGATTGAGCATGCAAGGGTCTGGGAGAGGCTGAAGTGAACCTTCTGCTTTGGACCAGAGGGTCCTGCAAGCCAGGAGACAAACTCGTAGCTGACAGAGGTCCCCTTTCTTCCATAATTCATGGCATGTGACTACTGTGCCATACCACTGTGGTTCCTCACCCACTTTTATAGCAAGAGATACTCCCATCTGCAATGAATAGGGGAGAACTTTGTAGAGTGGGGTTGATGGTTGGACTCGATGATTCCAAGGGTCTTTTCCAACCTGAATGATTCTATGATTCTATAGATTTACAATCTAAATTAGACATAAATAAAAGACCAGCCTTTAATTCTGGGCTCGGGCAGCACCTAGCACAGGAGGTTTATGACTGCTGCTCCTAGTACTGTAAAAATAATAACTACAGCTTGAAGTGTGGCCAGTCAGGCTGGACCTGGACAGCAGGACTCACCCTAAACTGAAACAGCTACAGCGCTGGGCACAGGGGGAGAGGGAAGGAGATGACCAGGTCCCTTCTCTCCCTCACCAGGGAGAGCATGTCAGGTGTAGGCAGCTTTCAGATTCATGAGCCAATTGACAGATGACATCATTCTTGAAAGCATGGTTTACACACGCTCCCCTGGCGCTCCCTGATTGATAAATTAGATACTCATGAGCCACGTGCTAATCAATGCAAATCATTAGTTTGTAACAACACAAGGCAAGCTCGGCAGAGCTCATTTTTCAAGGTAATGGCCTGCCAAGTGATCAGCGTTCAGCCATGAGCCCTGCCAGGTGATCTATTAACGGGCTGCTGGCACTCACCTATGGCACGGGGCTGAGGCCTTTGCTGTCCAGAGACCTCCTCAAGGAATGGGCTGCGCTGCTCGGTGCAAGAGCCAGGTCCCTGAACTTGCTATTCCTCCTCCTTCCTCTCCAGGAGGCACCACAGCTCCTGGCCTTTGTCTGGGCTCTGCTGACAGTGGCCACCTTGGTCCCAGACATCTGGGTACGGTTGCTCTCGCTGCCTGGCACCCATCAAACACTTGTTCTCCACTTAACCCGACCTTGCAACCTGAAATAAAAGGGGTGCTTTTTCGCAAGGCTTTTTCTGCGGCCTCATCATATCTCATCTAAATCTCCCCTCTTTCAGGTTAAATCCATTCCCCCTCATCCTATGGCTCCCCTCCCTGATCAAGAGTTCCTCCTCACCTCTTCTGTAGCCCCCCTCATGTACAAGAAGGCTGCTCTAAGGTCTCCCCAGAGCCTTCTTTTCTCCAGGCTGAACACCCCCAACTGTCTCAGCCTGTCCTCATAGGAGAGATTCTCCAGCCCTCTGATCATCTTCATGGCATTCATTGAGTGGCAGCACATAAAGTGCACAACCCAAAATGCCTGCCTACCTCTAGTCAGCTTTTTAGCATGGGTCAAACTGTAGATAAGAACAATTCAGACAAGCATCACTACCAGAAGGAGTCTAAGCCCTGCATGTTTTTGGTTCAGAAAGACCCAGAAGCACAGCATGTGTGTGAATGGAACTGAGCAGAGACAAAGATCTCAACGTAGTTGGCCTGGAGTAGAAATCCTTACATGAAATCGCTCAGAAATTGAGGCAGATAGTAATATGGGATGGTGTGAGGACAGATGGATGGCAACACGGGCTGGATCGTGAACACAAGTCTTTTATAAGTGTCTCTTCATGGAGTTGAGGGACCAGATTCCTCCCAGAGATGAGCTCACCCCGCAGTGCCGGGAAGGCAGTGACCCAGAGGGCTGGGAGCCCCGTGGCGGGGGGAGCAGAGCAGCACCACAAAGAGCTCTTTGACTGCGGCCAGACGGGGTGAGCTTTGAGACACCCACGGACCCTCATGACACTGTGTCACTTGAGAGGAAGCCAGCTGCCCTTTGGCAACGGGAGGCATGGATGCATGGGCAGGAGAGCACGCAGCAGCACACAGATGGGCACGGGCAGAAGAGCACACATCAACACAGCAGCACATAAGAAGATGGAAGTATTCAGGCAGGTAGGGGTGTGGAGACACCCAAAGATACACACACAGAGGTCTGCCCATTGAGGCTCTTCTGCCTGGACTGAGGATGCGCTCACCGATGTGCCATGGGGTCTTGGTCACCAGCCAGGGGAGGTGAGATGATGTAATCATAGAATCATACAATGGTTCAGGTTGGAAGGGACCTTAAAGACCATTAAGTTCCAACCCCCTGCCATGGGCAGGGACACCTCTCACTAAACCAGGTTGCTCAAAGCCCTGTCCAACCTTGTCTTGAAGACCTCCAGGGATGGGGCATCCACAGCTTCTCTGGGCAACCAGGGCCAGTGTCTCACCACCCTCACACTGTGGAATTTCTTCCTGATGTCTAATCTAAATCTCCCCTCTTTCACTTTAAAACCATTCCCCCTTGTGCTATCACTCCTCTCCCTGATCAAGAGTCCCTCCCCATCTCTCCTGTAGGACCCCTTTAGGGACTGAGAGGCCACTATAAGGTCTCCCCAGAGCCGTGTAAAGATGAACACAGGCACACACCAAGTGCACCTTTCCACCCAGCAGAGTCTGGGGTGGGAGCAGATACGGGAATCTGATCTGAATATGGGCATTTACGCACACCTCGGGTGGCGTGGTGCCCTGTGCAGCTCCAGGCATCATCGAGGGCAACAAGCTCAATCACAGCCTGTCACATTCAATCTTGGAGATATACAGACGCATTTGCAATTTCCCTTTGCAGCGTATCAGAGGCGGAGTAAAGCTCTTGCCTTGCTGAGGATTTGGGCACTTTCCCTATTTTCTCTTAACAAAATAAATCAAAAATCCTATCCCAGAGATTATATCGCTGGTCAAGTAAGATCCGCTGTTCTTGCACCAATACTTGTGCCAGGTAGTGGTGCTAAATGACTACAGAGAGTGATGTGCTGTGGGATGAAATCTGAGGGCCGGAGCTCTTTGCTCACTCTCTTGCTATGAGGTTTGGGCTGGATGGGTGGATGGAGTCGTGGCTTGGGAACAATTCCTGCCAGCAATGTGGGGACACGTTATCTCCAAGGCCAAGGAGAAAGCGGAACCTGAAAGAGATGCTCCCCAAAGAAATCAGCCAGCCCAGATTCTCTGTCCAGTCCTTTTTGTCAGTTGACATCCCTGGGGCTAAGGTCGACATAATGAGGTCCCACGTATCTCTGGGCCCCAGCCCCACTGACAGGGTTTTGCTCTGCAAAGGTTATTGTAATTCAATTGCTGACTCTTTCAGCTCCTGGGCTTCTCAATGCCAAGGTGACCTATTAAGAACTTAATATCAGATAAAAAACATCCCTTGAAGCCTTTCTAACCTTTGTAATCTATGCTTATCCCTAAGAAAAAAAAAAAAAAAAAAAAGAGAGAAAAAAAAAAGAAGAGAGAAAGAATGAATGCTTATCTTGCTTATCTTCCATTATTGCCTCAGATAAAAGGGAAAGACCATCCGTGGACAAAGCTCTGCGCTTGCCCTTTCTCCTCTTCATGCAAGCGTCCAGAAAACTGACCCAGCACTGAAACAGTGGAGGAGGCCTCTTCCATTCACCTCATAGACTCATTCATACTCATCCTGCACTCATCTGCTGATCCACCATCGGTTTCTCTGCTTTTGTCTCTGGTGTCTGGTGTATCTCTCTGCAGACCAGCCTCAGCACAGCAAGTCCCAAATGAGTAGCAGTGGTCCCAGCAAGTGCCAGCTCATCCATCAGCCAACTTCCATTAAGACCAAATCCCCCAGTAGCCATCTCTTCTCAGCTGTGTCGCACTGAGGCCTTCATCTTCCCAAGGCTCCCTCTTATCTCCCATCAGCCCTCATTTGTGACCCAAAGCCATCTCTCATGTGTTTGGTTGTTTTTTTTCCCAAGACCACCAGACAATTTGTTGGTCCTCTCCAACATCACTTGGCTGGATTTATCTGAAGTCTACAGCACTGAGCTACAAGATGTTCCCGATCACTCCGAATGGAGAGACAGCTGCCCCTCCAAACTCCTGCTGAAAAGACCACACCAAACACATCCCTGCTCACTTCCTCCATCTCCTCAGTCCTTCCTGAAAGGACCACCAAGCACCTCAGCTAGCAGCTTCTAAACAGCCCTGTGCACTCTGTACAGCCACTTGGCTTAATCAAGGACCCCTAGGGCCCCGAAAACATGGCTGAGAGCTACTGCTGTGCCCTCTTCTTCTGAGGATGTCACGTGAGGAAGCATGAATGGTGAGAGGAAGGCATTAGCAGCCATGGCCCTTGTTCTACCTCAGCTAACAGAGTAAAGTGAGGGGGGCATAGAGGATCTCAGCTCAGGGGCAGGAGGTTGAAGGGTACTACGACATAGAGGGGACATACAACGAGAAAGAAAAAAAATGATCCCAAGCCCAGAGAGCAGAATTATTCCCCACGGTGAAAACATGAGATCAAGTCGAGCATGGTGAGTTACATCAGAGGTCATTGGATATGGAGTGGTGAAGCAGTGAATATCAACAGTCCTTCTTCCCAGCAACCTCCTTTGCACAGCTGCCTACTCCAGCTTAAGCTGGTAACACCAACTGCTCTCTATTCTCCTTCATAGAATCATATAATGGTTTGGGTTGGAAGGGACCTTAAAGATCATCCAGTTCCACCCCCCCTGCCATGGGCAGGGACACCTCCTACCAGATCAGGTTGACCAAAGCCCCGTCCAGCCTGGTCTTGAACCCCTCCAGGGATGGGGCTTCCACAACTTCCCTGGGCAACCTGTTCCAGTGTCTCACCACTCTCACAGGAAAGAATTTCTTTCTAGTATCTAATCTAAATCTCCCTTCTTCCAATTTAAACCCGTTACCCCTTGTCCTGTC
>JAOTQQ010000001.1:3005801-3040937 GCA_026546715.1 Gallinago undulata | reverse complement strand
TTTTTGTGGTTGGACTTGATGATCTCTGAGGTCCCTTCCAACCACCGTGATTCTGTGATTCTGTGATTCTGTGAATTTAAGTGAGGATGATTCAGGGAAGATAGTCGCTAGACTAGAAGTCAGGGAGGCTCAATACAACAACTCAGCTTAAGAGTTATGCTGTTCCGTATGTCCAAACCCCAGGTTGGATCACGGGATGGAGAAGACTAGTGATCTTATTTAACCCCGGGTAAATTTAATCCAAAGCAGAAAATTGGCTGCAGCACAGCATGAGCTTAGAGTTGTGGGGTAATAACAGATGCGCGTGGAATCTCCAAATTAGGGCCCCAAATAGGCGAAAGGCTGGAACAGCATGTTTGAGTTAAGAACGCACACGTGTCCCATCGCAATGAGGAACGTTCAGTCATGTGTTCAACCACTTTGCCAAAGAGGAGCATCCAGCAACAAGGCTGGAACGGGTTAGCAAAGCCAGGGCAAGTTTGGCATCACTGGGAGGGCAAGAGACGGGAACCAGATGGCGTAGGCTGAGGGTGCCTTTGGGTCTGGGACAGCTGTGGGGGAGGGAAGGAGAAGGTGCATTGTTGGAGTCACGTAGAGGGTAGATATCACATCTCAGGGCAGACAAAGATGAGGTGCTTCATCATGTCTCTGTACCAGAAGCTTTTTTCCCAAATGCCGATGGCCACCAATGCAAACCACCTCAGCCCTGACCCATCAAAGGTTTGTGTGGCCAAAGCCTTTGATTTTAAGGGCACAAGTGTGCAGTATTGGAGCATTATCCCCCTGGGAGATGGGTCAAGGAAGCTCCTGTAGCGCACTGTGCACAGCAAAGTCAGGATTCTTGCTAGGTGACATGCTTCAGCCCAAAGCCTCCTACAGCAGACACTGAATATTTATGAGGGTAAGACAAGGATCAGCACACCTACAAGACAAAGGTTTCAACTTGGCCAAAAAAAAAAAGAAAAAAAAGGGAAACAAAACTAAAAATGGTTGGGGGCGGGATGGAATCCAGGACTCAAATCCAGGGTGGGTCCTGGATTTGCCAGCCTGCAGAGAGCAGGAGACAATCAGAGCCAGGGAGCCATTTATCTGCTGGCTGTCCCCAAAAAGGCACGCAGTTGGTGGTGTACACGTATGAGCCATAAACTGCTCCCGCTACCGCAGCTGTGTGTGTTAGGAGGGGCCCCAGGCTGGCGACCCTCCAAAGGATGTCTCCTCAACTCAGACACAAGGGAGATGTGCTGGCGTTCAGCTTCGCGCGTCTCAAAACTAGTGTTAACCAAGTGCCTTCTCCAAGCTCCCATACGGTGCAATGGAGACAGGCAGCTCTGGAAAGTGTTTTCTCCCATCAGCTCTACGCACCTGCTTTTGAACAGGATGAACCACCTGCTGACTAAAAAAAGGAGCCCAGCCAACCAATTTATCCTCAACCCAGAGCTTTGTCATCACCGCTGGTGTTTGCTGTGGGAGGGAGAAGATGGACTGGATTTGAAGCACCCTGGTAGAGATGGCTGGATGGGAGAACTCCACTATGACCCGTTGGGTTAGAAAATTTCCCCACAGAGCACCTTGGAGAAGTGTTGCATCCTACTAGGAGATCAGTTGTGATCCTCTCTATCTGCAGGTGGCCAGGACCATCCCTTGGCACAGAACAGGACTATAGACCCTACCTCCAACTTGTTTGAGGTGGGATGTGCCTTCCACAGCTATGATGAGTTCACTCCTTTGCCCAGCCTCTCCAAGGAAAGCCAGCCTAGACACAGCCCATGCTGCTTCCAGGTAATTCCTAGCACATGGAAACATGAAGCCTCCCAACTGCACAGTCACACAGCCCTCCATGTGGTGGCCACTTTCCCTGCTTGAACAGCCACCTCGTACGTCCCCATAGCCTCCAACCTTGGCATCTGCAGGAACTTGGCTGGGCTGGCCAAGTGCCGTGGAGCCAGTGCTTTTGCCATCTCAGGCGGTGCCGTGGGATGCCGCTGGAGGAGGGGGAATTTGGGAAGGGGGACTTGCTCCAGCACAAACCCAGCCACGAGCTGGGATGGGGCTGGCCCCCGTTTCTCCCCCAAGATGCTGCTTTGATTTTGTTCCCTTCTCCCAGCCGACTGGAAATCTCCTGCTAGACAGGAAGGTTTGAGGTGTCCAAGGGGCACCGGATTCCTCTTTTCCTCTGGGATTTTCAGCTGGGGAAGAGGCAGAGTAATGACAGGCAAGAGTCGAGCCTCCCTCGGAAAGTTGTCAATGTGGCAGGCGGAGTCCTCTCCCCACCGCTCCCCCCGCTCCTTCAGCCTTGCTATTTTAAGTCCCACTTGTGGTTGCCTTTTGTGATTTCCCTGGCAAAGCTGCCTCCCTGACATCAGAGAGGAACAACAGGCTGCTGGAAACCCTGAGAGCAGGGAGGCACCATTCCTCTTCCCGGTACCCCCATCCTCTACCTGATCCCAGAAGATGATCCCTGCCTTCAGGATCCGAAACCCCCTCCAAAGAGTGTGTCACCAAGGGGTTAGGGGAATAGGCTGGACTGAAATGGGTATCTCTTTGGTGTAGATATCTGCTAGTACACGGTGGTCTCCTGCACAGATAACCTGGCGTCTTCCTACAGAAAAAGGCTGGCACTGAGCCCATGAATGTCTATCCTGAGGCTCCAGTACCACAGTCTGACCCAACATCACCCCAAAATCCCACAGCAAATAGCCTCGAATAACCCCTCTTCTCTTCCCAGCCAGGTACCAGCCTAAACCTTATGAGAAATGACACCTAGGAGAGAAGGGGACTGCAGCCAGCATTTGGCACCTGATACTTCTTTTTCTGGAAGGTACTGAAATGTCTCAAGGACACAGATCGGAACAGCAGAGCACATCCGTGCATGTTTTCGGATCTTCCTCCTTTGTTTTGACTCTGTGCCCTGCGCATAATTATTCTGAAGCACAGCCTGAATTCTCCTGCTGGTTAATAGGGAAAGTCAGAACATCTTGGCAGGATTAATTTGAGAAAGTCCTACATTAGGAACGGCTTCTCAAAGCAACAAAACCACTGGGCTCAAGGGTCAACACTTCAGATGAGTGATCGAATGCTGGACACCAGGTCCATAAGAAGCAAATGTAAACATCAGCCAGAGATTTTGGCCAGAAGGGCTTATAGAATCACAGAACTATATAATCACAGAATGGTTCGAGTTGGAAGGGATCTTAAAGATCACTGAATTCCAACCCCCTTCCATGGGCAGGGACACCTCCCACTAGACCAGGTTGCTCAAAACTCCATCCAGCCTGGCCTTGGACACTTCCAGGGATGGGGATCCACCACCACTGGTTATCCAGCACTGTTGGCAGAAAAATTGTACACCAAAGAATTACCAGATGCTGGGTTTCATTTCTTGGGTCCTACCTTGGGACATTGCTGCCTGTGTGGTTACCAGTTAACATGGGACTTTACCCCTGGGGCCACTCCTTTGTTTGACATCAGCTTCTCCAAGATGACAACCCTCGGTACCCAGTCCCAGATACCTCCTGGTATCCCCCAGGAGGAAATATGTCCCTCCTTTCCCAGTGGGATGCAGGTGCCCACTGTCAGGTGGTCAAGGAGGAGACCGTCAGCTTGTGAGTACAGTGGCTCCTGCATTCATGCACAAGGGTTTCTGGTTTAATATGTGAAGTGGGAGGCATTCAGCTCAGTACCACCTGGCCTCCATCAGTCCATATATGCATGCTTTTCCATACGTTGAGGACCAACTCTGTGATATAACCCTAAACCGAGTGATAGCTTCATTATGGACAAAATAGATGCATTGCACCCTGACTACAATATCTCCCCGTCTCTGATGGGTCAAATACTGCTGCTGGATGCTTGGATAATTGTACAGATGGTAAGCCCCAGGTCACTTACATCACTGTGATTAAAACCTCATGCCTTGCAGTATCAAGTATTATTACAGGTGACAGCAAGATTTGCATAAATGTGCAGCATATGACCACCATACCACATCTGGTCTCATTCTGAGCCAGTTTTGTTTGTTTCTCCCAAGCCTCAGAGAACTTGACTGTGCTCATAACAGGAACTCAGATGTGATGACGGTGTAGAGAAAGAGGGACAGCCTTCACAGACCAATAGTGACTGCTAGAATGGCAGTGACAAACCTGGGGTGGCTGTTCCTTATCTGTGGGGCATATATGAAATGCAAACACTCGTATTCATTGAACCTTTTAACCCAAAGAACTGAGGTTTGTGTCCAACGCCGGTGATGTAACTTTGTAAGATAAACCCAGCACCAGCTGCAGAAGGGACCCCAGACACAAAGCTGTTTCTCCCCTCTGGGTACAATTTGCTTCCATTTTATTTGGCTTCCCCACACCCTCAGGAGGGGGCAAGGGGCTACTCTCTCCATCAGGCTGACAGGAACGGCAGTGAAATGTCATGCCTGCCATTGCCCCTCCAGCTGGAGGGCGGAAAGACATAAAAGATCTGCTGCCGAGGTGTCCCCTCCTGGCCACCAACCAGGCAGCAGACCTTGCTCTGCCTGCCTGACCAGGTCTGACATCCCTTCCCCACCGTTGTTCAGCTCTGGCGTGAGAGCAGGGTGGCTTACAGCCCTCCCTTTTTATGTCAGCTCTGCTTTCCAACCTTAAATCTGCAATCCATGCAGCTCCTGGTCTGACGTCCCATGAGAAGCTGGTCCTTCCCAGCTCCAGTTTTGGCTGCTTCTTGGCTAGGGGTCAGTCGCTGATTTGTCAGCCAGTTCTGATGGCTGCACATCTGAGCAGCATCGCGCTAAAAGAGTGGTGATGCATCTGCTCAGCCTCATGTTGTCTCTGCAATAACGTGACCAGCAGCAAACCTCAGCAGCAAACCTCAGCATCTCAGAGCCAGAACCAGAGGTGGACTTCACACCTTGCTCTCACCTGCTCTGCTCTGTTCCCTTCACACCTATGTGCCTTGCTCCCAATCAGCAGGACTTTGTAGTCTTTCAGTTCTGGGTGTCTCTTCCCACTGACCACCTTCCTCTCCCTTTTTGTGTTTTGTTCCTGCTCCTCACCACCATGGGAAGGACGCATAAGCGCGTCTTTCCCACCTTATTCCACCCGTGTGGAAGCTGTGCCATTTGGCAGGTTGCAAGAAGGGTTGACAAAGAGAGAAGACACCAACATGGCCATTTAAGACAGGAGACCCAACCCACAGCATCTCCATCCTGAAGTGTGGGGGGCAAAGCGTCAACCTCCATAGCTCACCCCCCAATCCCACAGCCATGGGGAGGATGCCTGAGCCTTGGGGCTTCCTTCTGGAGAGACCAGACAAGCCCTTGACAGTGGTGGGAGCCAAGTCCCTTCCTGTGTGTGGCAAGAGGACCTGCCCTGCAAGCATCCAGTGCTCCTCCACATGTTAATTAGCAGCTTTGTTCTGCATCACCTAACTGTATAATAGCAGCAGGAGTTTATACGGCCACAAATTAACAGCGCGGGAGAGCAATCAACGCAGAATGAGACACGTCTTAATGCGCTCGCTGGAAGGGGGACGGGAAGACAAATGCTGGGGACACTCTGCTTTGCCGTGGCCTCTCAACCCTGCCAGCTGGGCTGTGCTGCCACCACTAACAAGTTGCTTCCCCCTTGCCAAGGATAAGAGAGCCGCTGGCACCCTGCAATCGTTTGAGACGCAGTGGCACTCTGCTCCTGGCTGCCTCAGGAACCCCAGTCAGGAAGGATGGTTGTTTTTTTTTTGCACTTGTCATTTCTTGAGGAGGGAGGAACATCTCTCCCAGCTGCTTGGGCCAAAATCCAGTCTTTATGTAATCAGACGTGACCTCTAGCTGTCTGTGTTTAAGGCACCAGTGCTGTGTTATCATTCATACGGTTAGGACGAAGTCATCCATCTCCTCAACTATAAATACCTTATAATCATCCCACAGGACCTGCAGTGCTTCACAGATGAAGAAGCCTGGAGAAAAGGGTGGTTCGGCTCTAAGTATCACTTTTCACCCCTGAAATGCAGCTGCCTCTCAGGGTGGAACACATAGCAGATTTTTCACAGCTTCTGGTAGCTTTGACCAGCAGAAAAACCCACAGAAATCACCAAAAGGAGGAAGAGCCACCTCCACTAAATCTGCAGGTGGGATAAAGCCCTGCATTAATGGAAGCACTTTTGCAGAAACTTGGACATAGTTTCTCTGCGTGTTCATCCCTCATTGCTCCCTGCTTTGCAGTGCAAGAGAGGGAAAAACCATCCATGCTATTGCAGACACCACCAGCCACTCCTGCCAGGCGTGGAAAAGAGATCAGAGCAGACACAAAACCCTTGGAACATGATGTTTCTGCAAGAAACTGAAACTGCTGACTCTTATTTACTCCCCTTACACAGTGTGATGTTAATTTGACAATTAATGCTCAGGCTGATAATGGCTGGTCCCACCTGCTTCCCTTCCCAAACCTCCACTCCCCGGGAACCCAGTAGTGGGACCGCGGCAGCAGCATCGTGCTGCAGCTCTGCTTCCACAGCCCTGCATATTCGGGCTAGAAATCCTCAAGTTTGGGTGAGATGAGCATTAATACAAGTGCAGCCGCCGTAATCTGTAGCGTGTGACAGCAGCAGCTTTACCAATTTGGTTCATTCACAGACATCGCTCTCAGGCGCCAGACACCTCTGCTAACTAGGATCTACAGGCACATCTTGCCTTGAAAGTAATTTCCTCCTCCTTCTCCTCTTCCTCCTCCTCCTTCTCCTCCCACAGCTGCTGGGGGAGCTTTTGAGCACCCTGCACGAGGGGAAGCACCTCTCAAACCAGGAATCTCTGAGCATCCTCTGCCTGCACAGAGGGAGAGGCGCAGCGTGCAAGTCATCGCCCTCAGCCCCCATCCCAACGGGAGGCTGATTTATTTGTTGGGCTGGTTGGCTGGTGGTTTGGGGTTGGTTCTTTTTTGTTGTTGTTGGAGGGGAGGAGAGATTCCATTGCGGTAAATAAGTCACATCTCCCTTTCCCTGTGCTATTGCAAAGAGACCAGAGAATCGCAACTATTCTTCAGGCAGAGCAAACTTGGCGGCCAGCTAAAGAATCATAGAATCATAGAATGGTTAGACTTGGAAGGGACCTTAAAGATCATCCAGTTCCAACCCCCCTGCCATGGGCAGGGACACCTTCCACTACAGCAGGTTGCTCAAAGCCCCATCCAGCCTGGCCTTGAACCCCTCCAGGGATGGGGCATCCATAACTTCCCTGGGCAACCAGTTCCAGTGTCTCACCACATCCTTCCCTACAAATCCAA
This sequence comes from Gallinago undulata, assembly GCA_026546715.1. Lineage (NCBI taxonomy): Eukaryota > Metazoa > Chordata > Aves > Charadriiformes > Scolopacidae > Gallinago > Gallinago undulata. The sequence goes on along the minus strand of JAOTQQ010000001.1, from coordinate 3,033,681 downwards.
CCTGTTGCAGCTCTAGTACATTGTACATCCCATATGAGCTCTGCTCTCCCCTGCCAGCCCCTTCCCCAAAGCCTGTTTAAGGGTCAAAGACCCTGACTAATGAAGGAAACCAGGAAAATCATGTTCTGGTGGGATCACCTTCTGCTCTTCTGCCTTCCTACCAGTTCAACCTCTGGTTCTTTGCATGCAGCTTAATTACCTTCATCAGCAGTACAAAGGAGAAAGCTAATGGATTTGTTTTGTTCTGAATGATAGTTATTTGCCTCCCTGGGTCTTTGCAGGTTGGAATATTGCAGCAGGAGCTGCTTCTGGACCAACTCAAGTTTGTCAAGACCAAAGCAGCTCTGCCTAGGAGTGCTCCAAGCCTGATCTCTGGTCAAGGAGCAAAGGCAGCAGGTCTCCTAGTCCAAGGACAAGGCAGGAAGGCAGTGAGTCGACCTGCAGCCAGGGAAGGTGGTGAAAACCTGTTCGTGGCTGTGGTGATTGCCTTACCCACACCTGGGAGATAACGATGGAGGAAAGCTGCCTCTCGCCCTCCACTTCTATACTCAAATAAGAGCTCACAGCAGTCATAACACTAAGGTGGTGGTTAAAAAGCAATGGAAAAGTTTCAGCAGCCTGGCTGCGGGGCACACAGCATTAACCTTCCTCTCAGGTCCCGCCGGCTCCACCAGGGGTTTCAGTTAAATGGCAAAATAACGAAAAACCCATGAGAGACCGCACCAGGAGAACAAAGCTTATTATTTCTGGCAACCCAGAAAGCCAACCCCATCCTGGGCTGCATCAAGAGAAGCGTGGCCAGCAGGTCGCGGGAGGTGATTCTACCCCTCTGCTCTGCGCTCCTGGGACCCCACCTGGAGCACTGTGTCCAGCTTTGGCGTCCTCAACACAGGAAAGACATGGACCTGTTGGAACGGGTCTAGCGGAGGGCCATGAGGATGATCAGAGGGATGGAGCACCTCCCCTATGAGGACAGGCTGAGAGAACTGGGGTTGTTCAGCCTGGAGAAGAGAAAGCTCCAGGGAGACCTTATATCAGCCTTCCAATGTCTGAAGGGAGCTTGCAGGAGAGATGAGAAGGAAGGGACACTTTGTCAACAAGAGCAGTGATAGGACAAGGGGTAATGGTTTTAAAATGAAAGAGGGGAGATTTAGATGGGATATCAGGAAGAAATTCTTTGCTGTGAGGGTGGTGAGACACTGGAACAGTTTGCCCAGAGAAGCTGTGGCTGCCCCATCCCTGGAGGTGTTCAAGGCCAGGTTGTATGGGGCTTTGAGCAACCCGGTCTGGTGGGAGGTGTCCCTGCTCATGGCAGGGGGGTTGGAACTGGATGATGTTTAAAGTCCCTTCCAACTCTAACCGTTCTATGATTCTATGAGTCCCAGCCTGGACCAAGAGACTCACTGCTGTGCACAATCAGGGCATGGGAGAACTCGTGCAAATACATACACCCAAACTCCTGTGTACAAACCGAGTAAAACCCTCTGCAGACTCAAGGCTGCAGGTCTACACCTCCTGTCCAGGCACACTCACACCCTGAGAATGGCAACAGCATACTCCACACATGCACACACAGCTGCACTTAGCATCACAGAATCACGGAACGGTTCTCTGGGCAACCTGCTCCAGTGTTCAATCACCCTTTACAGTAAAAATCTTTTATAGTAAGAAAGTTTTTTCACTACTAGCAAGGCCCGGACACAGGGGTCAGATGGGGTGAGCCAACGTGATGACTGAGGTACAGACCTAACCAAGAGGAGCCAGGCCAATTAACTAACTGGAAGCGCACTGGTGAGTTCCCAAACGACGCAACACTGACTGAAATGACAGTTAAACCCAAATGCAGCTACAGTTGGGGAGTTATAAACGTTACAACCATACATTCCATATGAATTTATAGCGAATATTGTTAAAACTGCTCCCGTGTTTTCCAGCCTGACAAGGCTTGAAAAGACCCAGAGTGCACAGACCTTGGCAAGACAGGAGAAATAAAAGTGCTTTTTTTTTTTGTTGGGATGTTTCCTTTTATTCCGCGCAGTTAACGTGACGGAACACCTTTTAGCACCTAGTGCAGCTGCCGTTTAACACCTCCAAGGTGGGATTAGCGGGTCACGGGACACCCCGGGAGGCAGCAGCCTGTGTGGGCACTCTGTGCGTGCCTCTCTGCGGAGAAGGTGCTGCAGGAGGGCTCAGGCAGCAAAAGGAATCTCCACTGAAGAGGAAATTAATGGCATTGATTTCACGCTGTCTCCATCCATTTGTTTCCATGCCATCCTGAGGGATGGAGCTGGAGGCCTGAAGGTGTACCTACACCAACATACTCCCCCCCCCCAAAGTTGTCCCCATGCGCTGCACGCAGGTCACACCACAACGCAGGTGAGCTCAATCCCTGTTCAGGCAAAACCCATCCAGAAGATGGGAACACACCAAATAGACTCCATCCAGCAGCAGGAATTGGTCACCCTTCGCTCAGGGCCACTCAGTGGCAACCACAGCAAAATTCTGGCAAAATATAGGTTGAACCTATAGGCAGGGATGGGTGGGGGGGAGAAAAGCAACAGTCGGGGGGTTGCTGCTCCTCTCCTGCTGCCCTGCCCCTTGCCGAGGGGCACGTCTGTCCCACGACCGTGCATCTGTGCCTGCATCTGTCACACGAGCCACTGTCCCTCCTCGCCATGTGGCCCCAGACGTGCGTCTCACACGTCCCCGCGTTGCCCCAGACAGGAGAAGTCTGCTCCCACCCTCCTTGAACTTCTATTTATCACCATTAAGGGGACCCTCCGCAGTGAAAGAAATCAGGGCCGGGGCTGTGCTTGTGCCTTGCGGGACCGAGCGCTGTGTTGTCAGCCCTCCTGCCTCATAAATCTCCTTCGGGGTTAAGGGGGGTTTGTTCCTGGTTTTCTTGTTTGAGGGCAGATGCTCGGTGGGGTCTGTGCTGCGTGGAGGCACGGGAGCGCGGGAGCACCACTTTGGTGCCGGGCAATATGGCCAACAGCACCTCCAAACTGACATATTAAATGGGCCACACACAATTCTGCTGTCCCCGAATGATGTGGCAAAGCTTGATTTGATCATAGAATCATAGAATGGTTTGGGTTGGAAGCGACCTCAAAGATCATCCAGTTCCAACACCCCCTGCCCTGGGCAGGGACACCTCCCACCAGACCAGGTTGACCAGAGCCCTGTCCAACCTGGCCTTGAACACCTCCAGGGTTGATGCATCCACAGCTTCTCTGGGCAACCTGTTCCAGTGTCTGACCAACCTCACAGAAAGGAATGTTTTCCTGGTATCTCATCTAATTCCCCCCTCTTTCAGTTTAAAACCTTTCCCCATCGTCCTATGGCTCCACTCCCTGATCAAGAGTCCCTCCCCATCTCTCCTGTAGGCCCCCTTTTGGTACTGAAAAGGGTTCTAAGGTCCCCTCAGAGCCTTCTCTTCTCCAACTCTCTCAGCCTGTCCTCATAGAAGAGGTGCTCCACCCCTCTGATCATCCTCCTGGCCTCCACTGGACCCATTTCAACAGGCCCATGTCCTTCCTGTGCTGAAGACTCCAGAGCTGGACGCAGTGCTCCAGGTGGGGTCTCACCAGAGCAGACATATATATGCTTTTATATGTTTATATGTGCTCGTGCTACCAAACCAAGGCGACTGCCTCAACTCTGCTTACCCGGGACGCTTCCTGGTAGATGATGTTATCCCTTGAAGCAGGTCTGGGCTTAATCTTGAGACGCGACAAATTGGCTCAGGCTGAAACCACACTGGCAAATGTGCTGGAAATCAACCATCATGGTCATACAAGGGCCAGAGATGATATTAACATCCTACCATCGACGTAACCTGCAAACTGCCTGCAGCAGCACACGGCATCCTGGCTCCAGCAACAGAGACGGAGGAGACAACGGCAGCCAGGGGCAATGCCAAGAAAGATACTCCAGACTTCCAGCTCTCTCGTATGGCCGACAGCCCAGAAGATGCTGCAAGACCCTCCCTGGAAGCTGGCTGAGGAGTCAGTAAAGCGCAGATGAAACTTTGACAGTCTGCCACCTCCCTTCATTATGCCCAAAATGCTCCTGCGGGCTGCTGACAGGTCTGGTGATACGCAGCAAGAACTCTGTGTCGAGCAAGCAGCTCGGCCTCTGTGTCAGCAACCTGGCTGGGATGCTCTGGAAACCTCCTCTGCAGCTACAGAGGGGGACCCATGGGGAAAACTCCATTGGCGCTGGGACAGGAGATGATGGAAGAGTGCACTCAGGGACTGCTGCATGCAACAACTCATGGAGAACTGGATGGGCACGCTGGTATCCAGGTGGAACCCTGCTATTGGCAATGTCAATCATAGAATCATAGAAAGTTTTGGGTTGGAAGGAACCTTAAAAATAATCTAGTTCCCACCCCCCTGCCCTGGGCAGGGACACCTCCCACCAGACCACGTTGCTCAAAGCCCCATCCAACCTGGCCTTGAACCCCTCCAGGAATGGGGCAGCCACAGCTTCTCTGGGCAACCTGTTCCAGTGCCTCACCAACCTCACAGCAAAGAATTTCTTCCTAATATCCCATCTAAATCCCCCCTCTTTCATGACACCGTCCACCTGTTCTCTCAGGAGGGGTCCCCCCCGTTTTACTAACACCTCCATTTGACTTGTAAATCACCTCCAGGACCCATCCATCCATGCCTGGCCGCAGCAGCAGTTTCTGCGCCGTGACTTTGCTGTTTTGAGTGCATTCCACACCATTTCGGTTTCCATATGTCAGGCCACTGCCTAAAAAGCCTGCAAGCATTTAAGGGAGCGGTGCGCAACGCTTGGCTCTCAGATCTGAAAGTGGCACCGATCATAAACGCGGGGCTGTCAACGTGATGTGGGCAACATCTGCTAATCCAGCCCTTCACCCAGCCGTTCTCCGAAGCGCTCTTCCAACTGCATAATAAAGCATGTTGAAGGACGAACAGGATTTTTTTATTTTTTTTTTTATTTTTTTCCCCACATTTTTAGCCTGTCTGAACGTACCAATGGCTTTGATCCCAGCTGCTGGGTTAAATTAAAAGAAATCCAGAAAGGGGCTGACGCAAAGGTCAGGCTTTACTTCTAACTACTCACAGGACGCACCGACATATGGTAAAGAAACAGAAAACATGTATATGCTGGCTTTTTATGTTTGCATTTTTGCAAATTTTTAGTAATATTACAGGCATTAAATGTGGCTTGTTACTATTATGTCCTGCAGCCATACAATTGTGATGGTTTGGGGTTTTTGGAGTTTACCCACAGGCCTTTGCAACAAGCTCTGGGAACCAACTGTTGCCGGGCGAACTTTTGAACCCCTGCGAAAGCGAAATGTGTTAAATTGCTAGAAAAGGGGAAAACAAATGTATGATGTTTTGTGACATCCACAATCTGGGAAGCTTCACTACTTTGGACTTCCCAAGGAGAAGAAAGGGATTACTGAGACGTTTTCTGTTTTAAACAATTAGGAGCCCAGTAATAGATCAAGGAATTATGGTTAACCGAAAGCCTGCAATAACCTGTTGTTTAAGAAAGCTATAAAACATAGCCAGTTTAATACAACCAACTAAAGAAAGGATGCTAGGGCCACCCTTTGCATGGACAGGGACTGGTCACAAGGGTGGGTAGACAAAAATCCCAGCACAAAGCTAGAAATGCCCCCAAACCCCCCAGCCTAAGTGCAGGCTGGAGAAGCTTTCGTGAGCTGTTTTCAATAGACTTGAATAACTCCATCATTTTCCTATTTCACAGGGCAGAAGGAAAAAACCTCTTAGGCTAAGAAGAAAAGCCCCACAGAACAGGATCTGGGGGTGGGAGGGGAGATGGGAGGCTTCCTGCTTCTCCGCATGATCTCCCCAGCCTCCCAATCCTCCTTTTCAAGCAAGCCCACCCCTTCTGATTTTCCAGCAGCTGCTCCCAGTCTGCCCAGCTCTCACATGGCACCAGCCCCCGGCATCCCACCAGCTCCCACCAGTATGGTCGTGCCTACTGCTCCAGTTTGCCATGTGCCTGCTGGGGTCCTGCAGCCCCAAGAGGGCCAGGGGTGGAGAAGCTTCAGCTCTTGACTTCTGATGGAATTCTTTCATCATCTTGTTGCCCTCCAAGCCAGATTTTGGAAGAAAAACGATTTGCTTCCCATTCGCTCCCCCCTCCCTCCCCGGACAGAGATGGGGAGCGAGCACCGCACCCTTCAAATCATCCTCTTACCTCCCACCCAGCTCATAAATACATGTTTGATCCCGCAAAGGTGCTGCTGGCTTTCATCTCCCCCTGAATTCAATGCAGGCTTCCCGGCTTGCGAGAAGAGGGGGTCCCAGATGGGAAAACAATTTGACAGATGCTTGCGAAGGATTAAGAGTTTCCACTCGCTCAGAGTGATGCCTGCGCTGACGGAGACACGATCAGAGGGAGAAGCTGCATTCAGACTGAAAACGGAAAAAACTACCTCCAGTAAGTGGATTATTTGAGCGTTATCATCCAACACGAGCCTCCCTCTGCCATCTCTCCTGGCGGGGATGGTAGGCAATATTATAATAATCTGTGCACCTGGTGCAGCAGCAGCTCTGCAACGAGATTAATGAACCTGCTGACTGGCAAGGAAAACTTTGGGGAACAATTTGCCCTGCTGCTTCTTTCAGTTCCCCCCGCGATGTTGGGGAGGGGGGCGGGGGTGGGCGGGGAGAAGAATGGGTCTTAATTCAAGAGGAATTTAGGGCCGTGCATCGGTATTTCCCATGCAAAGCAGGCAAAGCTGGGAACCTGCTCGGAAGCACTTAATTCCAGTATTTAACCCCCCTCGTTTGATCGAGTGCGACGAGGAGCGTGTCTGTGCACATGTAGGTACGTGAAGGTCGTTCCCAGGCTCACACGTCCTGGTTGCCAGCCAAGCAAAACACCTTATCGGGCTTAATTTCGGTCGGGGTTAATCCACACCACTTGTTTCCTGTACTTTTCTTACCGAAATGAGAGATTTGTGAAGGGAAACGGGTCAGGTGAAACAAAACAATTAGCTTGACCTGAAACAAACCATCTTTTTTTCCCCTCTTCGCATTGGTCTTTTATTATTATTATCTTCAGAAACAATGTCACTGCCACACCAATGTTATTCAATAACATTACAGTGAATGTTGAAGATAAGCTTGTTTTCAAGAAGTTTCATTTCAAAACCCTAAAGCCAAGGCATTTTCCAAATTCCCACCCATCATTTGGATTCCCACCCATCATTGGGTTGCAGATCATTTTCATTAGCCCTGAATTTGATGCAAGTTTTTCTGTTGAGGTCACTCTGCATTTTTGGTGACTAAAAAATGGACCTAAAAAATGGACTGAAAATGGACCTGTTGAAGCAGGTCCAGAGGAGGCCACAAAGATGATCTGAGGGCTGGAGCCCCTCTGCTGTGAGGACAGGCTGAGAGAGTTGGGGGGGTTCAGCCTGGAGAAGAGAAGACTCCGGGGAGACCTTAGAGATCCTTCCAGTCCCTCAAGGGGCTCCAGGGGAGAAGGGGAGGGATTCTTGGTCAGGGAGAAGAGCCATAGGATGAGGGGGAACTGAAAGAGGGGAGATTTGGATGAGATACCAGGAAGAAATTCTTTGCTGTGAGGGTGGTGAGACCCTGGCTCAGGTTGCCCAGAGCATTTGTGGATGACTCATCCCTGGAGGGGTTCACGGCCAGGTTGGATGGGGCTTTGAGCAACCTGGTCTGGTGGGAGGCGTCCCCGCCCAGGGCAGGGGGGTGGGAACTGGATGATCTTTAAGGTCCCTTCCAACTCAAACCGTTCTATGATTCTATGATAAAATAACAAGGCAAAGGAGCTTGCAGCAGCGCTTCCACGCTCCATCAAATGAAGCGGGATGTCCTGACCTACTCCACAGGGGTTGTGCAGAGCCCAGCCCTTCCCAGATGAGTTGGATTTATAGTGCATCACTGCCCATCTGATCTCTACGCATGCCTGGGAGGTGCTCGGCATTTCTGGGTGGATGGCTGCCAGACCAAAGATGCCCTACAGCGGTTCTTCTCACTCCCCAAGGAGAGAAACCCACAGCAAATTTACATGGACAGAGGAATAAAAAAAATAATAATTAAAAAAAAATTAAAAAAAAGAAGAAGAAACCACATACGAAAACCCCAAACCTCAAATACCACCCGGAGAATGTTTCCAGGTAGGAAAATGAAAGTATATGCCCAGAAACCCAGATGCATCATAGACCTAACCTGGAGGCATCTCTCTTAATTCATGACAGCAGATTCATGTGTGCAGCAATTGTGACAGCTCGTGCTGTTACCCACCGGCTGGCACACGGCGAGAGGAGGGCTGGCGTTTGGGAAGGTGGCACTGTGTGCAGAGAGCCATCACCATCTGGGGTGCTGGAAACACTTTTTTGGATCTGTTGTGCTTACTCAAGTAGTATCTGAGCCCTGTCCAGGGAAATCACTCAGACGCAAAGAGCAAGGTCTCTAGGTGGACGTTTCTCCTTCCTGAGTTTTGTTTTGGGTGTTGCTATCTGCTGGGGGTGGGTTGAGCTCTGATGGGCAAATCATGTTTGGTTTGGAGAATGAGTGACACCAGGACACTGCTACGTAATTAGAAGCATCTTGAGCAGATGCAAGGGAAGCTAATCAAGCACCACTTCGTAAGTGTTAACCATAAGCCTCATAATTATTATTATTCAATTCCCAGGCGGCAGAGACAACGGGGCTCCTCCTTCACGTGAGGTGTCATACGAAGTCATAAAAATCCCAGTCCCCCTTCAAAACCCCTCACGGCTCTGGTCATCTACTTCATGCCACGTCATGTCACCACCACCTCCCACGTGCCACCCCAGAGACGCAGCCACACCGTCTCGAGCCAGCTCATCCCCGTCTAGAGCGTGCGGGCTAGTGCCTCGTGGTGGGAAAGAGCCTGGGAATCCTTTCAAGTAGCAGGACAACATCAAGGCAAGGTGTTAATACAAGTGTCACCGGCTCCCTTGCCCGCCAGCCCCGTGTGGCGTTGCGGGGAAGCTGGTTGTGATGTCAAAAGCAGATGGCTATGTCGTCAGGGGGGAGGTAAGCTGCACAGCAGATGGGCACTTCAGATACAAAGATCCCTTTCATGCAAATTGCCCCCGATAATAATTTAACAAAAAAAAAAAAAAATTACAGAGAGAAAGAGAGAACTGGAGAAAACATCTGATGTGTGAGCAGCAAGGTCTCTAAATAGAATATTTTCCCGTTTTCCCATGAAGCCTCAGGAGGTTCTTAAGCTCCAAAGTATTCATTTAACTCCTTGAAGCTCTAGTCTTATATTTCCTTTGCACCATGCTGCCCTAATATACAACACACTCAAAATTGCTGTCTCTCCCAGTTTATTTCTAGAAAGCCAATCGTTTTGCACCTGTTTACACACAAAACTTAATATAGCACAGATTTATTTTTTGTAAAGTCACTTTCATCCCAAGTGCCTCCGGTGGATTTACAGCCAACATACGCACAATGTTAGAAATCAGCCAGTATGCACCAGGTTTATCTTTCAGATAGGCACATTATGAATTTAAACAGCGAAATCAGACTGGTTTCTTCTTGTTGGAGCACTGTATAGGGACAGGTAGGCAGGAAAGTTCAGTGGATACATGGAGAACTCCTCTTGCATACCAAGTTCACACCCAATTTACAGCAGTGTTAAGTGAAGGGAGAACCAAGCACATACATGAGAATGCTGAGATTGCTATAGATTAGAAAATAGAGAAAATCCCTTAATCCACTGAAGAAATGCACCTAATTCTAGGGTGAGACACGGCAGCGACTGACAGCTTATTCAGCATCTGAAATTCTCACAGGTGTTCCCAGGGTGCCTAAATGAGCAGCGAACATGGGGAAAGTAAGTATGCAAACAAAGCTATGTCTTCATAGCGAGTCTACTACAAGCACAGAAACACCAGCAAAGCTATGCCTGGGTCGAGAAGAACAGGTGTATTTAAACATGCATCAAGTAAATAACATGTGTTAAACACATTCCCGCATGCCCAGGGAAGGGAATATCTAAATAATGGATGTCAGATCCCTTTCTCCGGGACTCGAGCAGGTCCCGAACGCTTGGTCCTTTTCCAGCCTGAGGATGCAAACTGGTAAGACTCAGGAGAGGGCATTTTTAGGGCTCGCAGAGGCACAGGCATGAAGATGATAAAACCTGGGAGCCTCTATTTGATAAGTACTGGAGCGTGGGCATCTCTATGGGGCTCGGGCAGTGCTTCTCTCTCAAGGTGGTGGGAATGGAAAAGCAGGGATGGGACATCCTCCTCCTCTCAAAAGAGCCCGGCTGGGTAATAAATTGTCCCAGCGATGATAAATATCAACATCCACTTTGCGCAAGGAACTCCAACCCTCACCAGCCCAGTTGCTGAGAAAACTGGGGAGGTTTGCTTCCCCAGCCCCACCACCACTGATGCTTTGGGGTCCTTCATCCAGGCGCACACACGTCCCTTGTCCCTTCGCTCTGCGATGCGCCGGCAGGGATGCTGCCATCCACCTCCTGCCCAGGGCATCGTGTCATCTGCTGTGCTAAACTGGCCTCCCCCGAGGGACCCGGGAACTACCATCTGAATGGGGTCTGGAGATAATGAACCCTCGGCAACGAGTAAATAAATAGCGTCCTGCCCATATGCCCAGCTGCACCCAGGACCCTGGTGACAGCTCGCTGACAAGGGCAACAATGTTTTTTGATCCTTTGCCTGCAAGGTATGGTACCTTCCGGCTCCAAACAGCAGGGAGCCGAGGTCACAAGCGCCAGGCATTCAGAGATCCCTTTAATTCCCCTGGACTTGAAATCGTTGCCCACCCCACATGGCAGCCCGCACACCCGCTCCTGCCAGCGCCGAGGAGGATGAAAGGACAGGAGACTGAGAAGATGTAGGAAATGAGATAGACACAAAAAAAACCCAAAAACCTGTCCATGGGGTGATGCTGAGGTTTTTGGATGCTTTGCTGGCCGAATCGCTTGAGCTGCTGATCGGAGGAGTAAGATCAGCCCTGGGTAAATCCCCCCCTGGCAAAGTGCCTGGAGAATACCAAATGCTACTGGCCCAAATCACCTCTCAGTTCTTTCCCTGCTGGTTCTTTCACTGCCTTTTCCTGCTGCCATCTCTCTGCCAACGCAGCCAAATCGATAGCGCAGGAGGTTATGGCCAGCAGTAGCTCAGGTGTGTCCTACCCAGATGTTATCTATGACAGCTGGTCAAGGGGTTAATGTAGGTTCAGTTAAGCTTGTTGCCTCAGATGAATTAACAGGCACGGGTGTATAAACACACACAGAGGTCGGCCCAATTGATTTAGAGTATCACACCAGCCTCCCTAAAGGGAAGGATGAAATCCCTTCCCAGACCCCACTGAGCACTTGGTCTCTGCCACCACTGTCCAAGCTTTAGGCTCATGGTGGCACAGATGATGGGCTCGTGGGCCACGTGATAAAAAAGAAACCACCAGGCTGATGACCACTTGGCCTTGAGCATGAACAGAGTGAGAACAAAGGTCTCACAAAAGACTGAGAAGATGGTCTAGGTGGAGCAGGTCAAAGCAACGGGTCACCTAGCCTGGGTAGACCTCCAGGGTACAGACCCTGTGGAGTCCCTGCACACCAATCACCAGTCCAGGCAGAGGTCTCTGCTGCTCTCCCCCTTCACTGTAGCTAAAAAACTTTTCATGGCAACAATCACACCTTCATGTGAATATGCCTGAAGCACCTCAAGGGCTGGCTACTCCAGAGAAAATAATAATAGCAGGGAGTAGATCTGGGAAGTTCAAATCACAGACACCAACAGATTGGTGGCAGTTTGGATGATGGATGTTGATGGGGGACATCATCTCTGCAGTGGCTGGAAAAATAGTCTAGTTCATGGTTGAAAACTCCCCACCAAAACTGAAGCACTGGAGATATTTGGGCTCTGGTTTGAATCCATCATTAATTTCTAAACCAACACAGACCTTTGGTTTAAACACAAGCTGGTTCTGATAGGAGACCCCAAAAGACTGTATAAAGTAACAATTTTTACTTTTCTACACTTTTCCACACTCTACTTATTTCTCTTTCTGAGATTTGACCATCCCTTTAAGAAGAAATGATCCTAACATAGAAAAACAAAGTCACGTTTTAATCCTGGTGGGGAAAAACAGAGTTGTTATTGGTTTGCTTTCACCTCACTGAGCTTTGGACAGTTAGTGAAGTGTTGAGTTGGGAATTAAGCCATCTCAACCTTCCCATCTAGTCAACAGAGAACAAGACAGGTGCCTTCACAGAGCGATTCAGATCTGAATTACCTTCTGGAGGTTGTAACCACAGAGTAATCGGTGCATTGACTGAACTGGTTATTTTCAAAGCCTTTCCAGCAGCTGGGCAAAGGTGGATAATTTCACCTTCATGGGACACAGCTGTACAGTCTCTTATTCCTTCTAAAGTGAGAAACTGTTCATGGGCAGCTGGTCAATGTTCAAGTCGACTCAGAGAGGTCACCTGTGCAGCCTTCCCTGTTTATCCCAGTATCACCAGTTCTATAGTGGCAGCCCTGTGCAAGCCACCTTTGAAAGTGCTGCTGCCACATTTTGCCTCGAGTATTAACAACAGCATCACATTTAAAACAAAAATCTGCTGAAATGCCCACTCAGCAGTCTCATGGCAAGGAGTGCACCGGGAGCGTGTCAAGGCGGGGAGGAGAGAGCTATTCTTCTCACCCTTCAAATATCCAATCCCTCCAAAATTAACCCTAGAAGCGTGGAGCTAAAAATCACCTAAAAAATATGATTTTTTCCCTCCTCTTCAAAATAATTTATCAACCTTGGTAGTGTTTAGGCTTTCTCTGCAGCCATGCCCATCTCGTGTCTGGCGTCAACTACCGGATCTTATTAACAAGAATTTATTTTCACTTCTTTCAGGGATACATCAGAGATGATTCACACAAAGCAAACTTTACCTGCATGTCTGCAGAAAACTACCCCAATAGAAATTTGATCCCGAGAGCTGCCTTTCTCCAGCTGCTAATGGATGTTTAGCATGTGAGGATCCGTATCTTGTGAATTTTGAACACAATAAGCTTTCTGCGAGCTTTTCATATAAGAGATATCGACTGGAAGTAATTCAGAGGAGTTATTCAGCGATTGCTTGGAACAACAAAAGAGCTTAAAGCAGATTTACTAGTGGCTGACAGGCTGCATGCCACCCTGGTACAGCTCCTCGCTTCTCCGGGAGAACTCCTGATGTGCCAGCTGAGCTGGGCTACCCTACACCACCAACATACCTCCAGAGAGGTAAAATAGCTGTATTTACAATGGAGAAAACTAGCCCAGGTGAACCATCAAACCCAACTATCACCTTCGGAACTAAAAGCCTGGTTTATTTATTAACATGGGGCCTCATGTCTCTAGGCTGCAGCCATCAAAAGGCGACAGTCACACAGCGAAGATGGTCTCAAAGTCCAGCCAGGGAAGCCAACAACACTCAGACAGGGACAAACACACTGCGAGCTAATTTATTTCTTCTCCCATCATCCGTCGTTGGGATATACACACATTATCCTTCAGGCTTGCTTCCCCACATCAGTCAGTGCTCCAGCCGCCTGAGTGCGAGATTTAGCTAGTTTTATGCCCTGCGAGGGGTATCTAATTCCACTATCTGATTCCCTGGCAGCTTTGAAGTGCCACAGTGCACTGGCGACAGTAGTTCTGAGCAGGTGCAGCTCTGCTGTGGCTTTACAAGGGTGTATTTTTGGCCTCCCTGCCCTGTGACTTGCTGGTGCTTCAAATCTGAAGTGCTCGCGGGCTTCTTGCCAGCGCGTTGCTTTCAGACTGGATCCCAGTTTAACGTCCCCGGCTTTCCTGCCTCCCGCCAGCAAGTGCTGGTTTTTTTTTTTCCTTTTGAAAGTCTCTCCTGCAGCAGGTGGGAGAGGGTATAGACTCAGATTGGATATTAGGAAAAATGTTTACACTGAAAGGGTTATCAGGCATCGGAACGGGATGCCCGGGGAAGTGATGGAGGCACGATCCCTGGAGGTTTTCAGAAGAGGGGTTGACATGGTGGTTAGAGTTTGTAATAGTTTACAAGACATAGTTTAGTAATGTGGGGAGTTCTTTTGTATGGTTTGCTTTTGGTTTTGTTTGTTGGTTGTTTCTTTTTAATCAGAGTTAGGTTGATGGTTGGACTAGATGATCTTAAAGGTCCCTTCCAACCTAGACGATTCTATGATTCTACGACTTAGAAAACCATGCATGGAAAAAGGCAGGGGGTGGGAAAAAAATAAGTAACAGAGGCCACTTCCAGTCTCAGGACCTACTTTTTGAGTGGGTTAGAGATCAGAGGAAATAAACCCAATGGAGTTGTTTCGTTATCACAGGGGTAGAGGATAAGGATGGGGAAGATGAGAGCCAGGAGACCCCCTCCCTCACCTCTTGCAGGGCATCTCCTCCCCGGCCCCTCATCTGATCTGGAAAACCCTCCTGGTTCAGAGCAGAAGAAAAAGATTTTGTAATGACGGTGTGGTGGAGCAAAGGACCTGTATCAAGAGAAAGAAGGAAGGACAGAAAAAGAAAAAAAAAAAGCAACCCAGCATCAAAGAGAGGATGGAAGAATAAAAGCACTCCTTTGCTGATCCACAGCTGAGCTGGGCAAAGCTTATACAAGATAAATAACGCTGACATTACAAAGCTATGGTTAATTCATTTTTCTACTTGTCACCACTTCGGATAATTGGCCTACACAACAAACGTGGGGGAAGCAGGTTGGCATTTTTTGTCTTTTTTTTTTTTTTTTTTTCCGGAGAGGTACAACTAGGATTAGACGGTGTGCTACACCACTGATAAAAATAAAGAGAATGATCCAAAACCCTCCAACTTTAATCCGGAGGGGTCGCCAGTGAATAGAGCAAGCGCTGGAGGATGAAGTGAGACCTGGTTGTCTCTATGGAAACTAAACCATCACTAGAGCAAGGACTGACCTGGAGCCTTCATGCAAGTTTGGCTTTGTCCGGGGCACTGTATGGCATGCACTATCATCTGTCCACTCTCCTGATTTCAGGGAGATTTTCATGATAGTCTGGAGTTTATTCAGAAATCTCCAGCTTCTGGATTCAAGTGTTTGTGTAAATGGAAGTTCTGGGTCCTCAGGTGGGTGAGAGAAAGCCTGAAAACACGACCTGACATGTTTCAAATTGAGGAGGAATGGTCTTGAAAGAGCCACAAGTTTTATATATGCTTCAAAACATAGAAAACTCTGGCTTGGACATTTCAGAATAAAGGAGAAACCAAGATAAAGGAGAAAGGCTGGAAATCAGACACAAACATAATGAAACCATAAGACAATCAAAAGAGGCCAAATTCATAACATTTTTTAGATCTGATGATTTTTGATGAGTGATTCATGATTTCAGAACCTGAGGGGTTTCACAGCAGATGACCCCAGGTAGCCATGATCCCCAGGTGGGCTTTCAGTGCTGCTTTATCACTCTATGAAAGGTTTATAGAGGCAACCACCGCTTCATAGAGCTTCCTTCCTAACAACTAGAAAATTGTCTCTAAGCCACCAAGAAAAAAAAAACAAGAACTTCTTTTCTCTCTGATCATGACAAAAGCTCCTTTTCTTCCAAAGAAATGATCTTCTACCTATGACTATTTGCTATGTACCTAATTTCCCTCATTTTACAAATGCCACAGGTCAGTTCAATAGAAATTCTATGGGGAAACCCGTTTTCATCAGACACAGCATTATACTTAAAGTCTTGTTGGGGTTAAAGGAGCACACTATACATAAGAAGTTAGGAATTTCTTATTTAGCTAATTAAATCCAAATCCCAATTAGATCCAACGCACACAAAATGCATGAGTATTTCTACATTTAGATTATGATTAAATATTCATAACCCCAAATGGCAAAAATGCACAAAAGCGGGTCGTCCAAGCAGCATTTCCAGGCTGCTTAAGGGGATCAGGTCCTTATCAAGTCTCAGCCTTGGCCCCAAATCAGCCTTGTCAGCCAGTATCTGTTATAAAATGCCCCAGGAAGAGGAGAAGATGGAGGAGAGTTTGGTTTTAAAGGCAATTTCCAGAGGCCAATGAGTAACGCCTCGGGTGTCCATCGGCCATAGACTCTGCCCGGGGACCCTCCCTGTCAAAGCTTCCCTCAGTCTAGGAAAGGTTGCCCTGGCTCCACAGGAGAGCAAACGACAGGGGGAAAATGTTTTCCATTTCAACACCCTCTAAGGGAAGGACTGGCTTTAAATGAGAACAGTGGGGTGCAATGAGAGCTCAACTCAAACTCCCATTCCTGGAAAGCATTGCTATCCACAGGCAATGAGAAAATGAGATGTTTCCTCCTGAGATTAGTCTACCCAAATGGGAAGACCATGACGCTTTACCGGCATAAACCAATGCATTGACTTTAAGGTGGTTTTTTCCTGATTTACATCACCTGAAAATTTGGCTATACCAGGCAATGCCCTGTTTAATTGTGTGGTCATGATGCTCGCGTTGCTATGTGCTTCATGGGCACTTTTTGCTGCTGGGCTGCATTCACCAGCCGGGGGGAAAGACAGGTAAATGAGGGATGGAGGAGAATCCCAGCATCAGAAGTGGGGAGTTTTGGTGCTACACAAAGCTTTAACAGCATGAGGAGCAGAGTGCACTTTCCCGACGTGATGCTCTCAGTGCACTGCTTTGGAAATAAAGCCATTTCTCCCTCTCTTCTCCCATACCTCTATCTTGCCTCTATAAGCCAGAGCCACTTAAAAAACTTTAGAAACCTTTCAGGAAGTTTGTAAAGTAATTTATTGCAACTAGTCTTCTTGTCCTCTATGAAACCAGATGACCGAGTCACCCTGGGCTTAAATGTGCAGAGCACAGAAGAAGCCATAAAAACCTTGAAAAGAATACTGAACAGCTTCACTAGGCATTAAAAATAAATAATAAAAAAAAATCACATTCTTATATCTAGCATTTAGGTGCTTCCAGGATTAGAAATAAATATGACACATCATAATGCAGACCCAGTCCCTTGGATCAGACAACTTCCACTTCCTCATCTCCTCACGTCCCTTGATCTAAATCCATTTTTAGGCCCAAGAAAATTTGGAAACCTGCCTGTCCTGAGCTATGGGAAGGATTAGCATGAGAACTGTAACTGAAAACCTGGGGGCAGAGAGGGGAAGTACTACCTTGGGCAGATTAATTTCATTTTCCCATGTACTTGGCCGCTGAGGATGCACAAGAGTTTCATAGAATCGTGGAATGGTTTGAGTTGGAAGGGACCTTAAGGATCACCGAGTTCCATGAATTTAGGGGGACAGATGAGTAAAAAAGGGTAAGCTGAGCATTCACTGGGGTTGAACAGTGGTGCAATTAAATACCGTGCCGTCCTTGAGACCTAGCTTGGCGTTACCATCAACAAGGGACTTGGGATTTGGATTGGAGCTGAAGAAGATGCCAACTGGTGTGCCCTTCACCAGCTCACAGCCGCTCTTGCACGACCCCAGCCTTTTCTGTCCTTGCTGCCTGCCAGCTCTCCCCTTCCCCCCATTCCCAAATGCCCAATCTCCGGCATCCATCCCCCACCCTTCCGCCTCCTTCACCCCTTCCCCCTCCCTCCCCCCGCCCAGTCCCCGAAGGATGGATGAGCTTTGCCAGAGCAATCTGGCCCTTGCTGGAGAAACCTCTCAAAGCCGGCAGCCGGAGCGAGCGCGGCAATCGATTGGACACGGGACATTAGGGATCCGCGAGCGCGGCCGGGGCGAGAAAGTGGCAGCTTTGTGAGGCTGAGCACACGCGAGGATTACGGCGTTAACAAAGCTCCCCTAACCCCTCAGCCTGCCCCTAGGTAGAGAGGGGAGCGAGCGGGCTGGGGTGGGAAGCCAAGGGGATAAAGGGGCGGCAGCGGGAAGTCGCCTTCCCCCTCCCCACTTTACAAAAATAAGAAGTCCTGGAGACACAAACCGCCGCCTGGGACCATAGAGCCACGGCGTTGCTCCTCAAGGCTCTGGGCCAAATTTCCTGCCAGCGTAAATCCGTTTGGTGCCAAGAGAGTAACCCAAGGATGAATTGGACCTGGCGGGGAGGGCTTGTTGCCTTTGGTCCAGGCAAGAGAGCAGAGCCGTGCCAGCTGGGGTGTCAGACTGGGCGACTCAAGAGGCACCTAAATCTATTAGGCACTCCAAAGAAAAACACACCAAATGTGCTCTCTCCCATTTTAAGGTCAAATCAGCCTTTTATTTTCCAAAGGCAGCTTTGAGGACCTCTGTTTACTATTGTTCTTAATCAAAAAATAACGGTAACAACTTGCGAGTACAAAGGGCCTTTCATGTTTCTGCCGAGGCTTTTATCTCAACGCATTTTAGTAAGTGCTATATCAAAATCACTCCGCCCACCACTGAAATCCAGTCGTCTCTGGACTGCAGAGCAGCAGCTGTGTAACAGTGTGCCGTAAAGCTGAGCAGCAGCTCGGGACAGCCAGCGAAGGAGACCAGTCTCCCCAGCTGAAGCTGACTTCCCCAGGATGCAGATGGGTCGAGCAAATAGTGCAGCAGCAAGAAGTATGCCCAAGAGTTTAGCATCTTGGGAAAATGTTCCTGTGGCTACAGGTTGAGTCCGTGCTCTTCTCCTGGGCTTTCAAGGGCATGCCCCTTCTCAGTTCATCATAAAGAGCCCAGCATGACCCTTGCTCATGGGCACAAGCAGCAGGACAGCCTTCTTACATGGCCATGCTACATGCTTTCTACATGCTCTGTCTGCACAGCTCAGATCTCAGTGAAGATCAAATCCCTGCCCAAATAACCCCCTCCAAAGCATCTCCAGGGTGACCATTCCCTAAGCATTATGGTCTTTATATCCTGAACAGCACCGTGCAAGGAGAGGAACTCTCACCGAGCCTGTCAGAGTTCAAGAAGCATCTGAACGATGCTTTCAGTCGTATGGTTTAGTTTCAGGTAGTCCTGCAGGGAGTTGGACTCAAGGATCCTTATGGTCCTTTCCAACTTGAGATATTCCATGATCCTATGATTCTACGAAGTGTTAATGCGGGAGGAGTAGGAGACTGTGGTCTAGCAAGCCTAAAGGACTTAGGGATTTATATAGTTCATAGGATCTTAGAATCATAGAATGGTTTGCGTTGGTAGGGACCTTAAAGAGCATCAAGTTCCAACCCCCTGCCCTGGGCAGGGACACCTCCCACCAGACCAGGTTGCTTAAAGCCCCGTCCAACCTGACCTTGAACACCTCCAGGGACGGAGCAGCCACAGCTTCTCTGGACAACATATTCCAGCGCCTCACCACCCTCAGAGCAATGAATTTCTTTGTAGTATCTAATCTAAATCTCCCCTCTTTCAGCTTAAAACCATTACCCCTCATCCCATGGCCCTCTCCAGCTTTCCTATATGCCCCCTTTAGGTATTGGAAGGCTGCTATAGTTATCCCAGTAGAGAAAGTTTAGAGAACAATCTGTGGGAACATAATGCAGTTTGAGAGACATTTTTGCAAATATCCTAAATTTATGGAAAAGCATTAATATCTTCCAAGCAAGCAATGGAAGAGGGCACCATGGGGTGCTCACTGACATTGCAGTGGTAGAATAGCAGGAGGGCACAGTGAAGTTCAGCAGCGGAAAAGCCAAAAGAGGATGGTCCCAGGCGAGACACAAAGCTCGAGCTGTGGACCGAGAGAGATGACAGCTGTGGGGCTGCATGAACAACACGGGGCTGCAGCTTTCAGGGAGACCACAAAGAAGATGGTGGAGTAATTGAGAAAGAGGGAGTGAAAAAGAGCAGGGAAATCGAGTTCTAGGTGTGTGGATAGATAGGAAGGGATGCATCTCTGAAACTGTCAGTGGAAGACATCTACAGAAAGCTGGCTTGTATCTGCGAGCGCCAGAGAAGGTCCTATCCTGCGCTGGGCCTGAGGCATAGTCAATGTGATGCTGTTGTCCACAATGACCAAGGAAGGTCAGGCACAGAAAATTTAAAAGAGAAACCAGACCCTTTGGAGGCTGGTGTTCGCTTCTTTGCATTACAGATCCCAGCCTGGGATGTCTTTAGAGAGGCTTCCCACAGAAATGAAGCAACTGGAAAAGAGGCAACCACTGCTGAGGTGAGCCATCTCCTGTCCACGCTTTGGAGAAAACCTTTTCGTTCCTAAAAAGGGAGCAAGCATGTGGAGTCCCATTAGAAAATAAAAAGGGGCCGGTTCCCTCATATTAAGCCTGTTATTAGGCTCAGAATCAAATTAAACCACAGGGCTTTTCACTAGCAAAGTGCTATTTTAAGGCTTATTAGACTATATTAGGATTGGCATAAATTTCCACTGACATAATATAGGCCTTTAATTGGATTTAAGGGCGAGGAGGCTGCATTAAACTAAAATCAGTCCTCGCAGGGGGAAATTGGGTATTCTCCTCACAACTCCTCTGCTTTCCCTTGGCGTGAATCCCAAGCAGCCGAGCAGACTGGGTAACCCATTCAAACCCAGATGCAATTGCTTATAGCCTCCTATATCAATCTGATAAGCAAGCTGGCTGCCAAAACACAGCACACTCACCACTGCTCGTTAGCCAAAGCCTCGTTGCCGTGGCCAGAGCTCTGGTTCACTTGCAGCTTGGGCAAAAAATGGCATTTTCTTGGACACAGGCTGCCTGCTAGACTTCATAAGAAGTATTTGGCCGTGAAAGGTTACAATAACAAAATCTCAAAAGCCAAGACCTTGACTTGACCTCCAAAGAGCTGAGAGCATCAGAGCCACAAGCAATAATGAAAACATAACCCCGCTGGTCCTCCCCGTGCTGGAAATGTGAGTCAGGAGGCACTCCTACGACCTGGCTTTCTTCACGCATCCCCTGATTAGACACGGGAGGCTCTCAGGAGCTTGGAGGTCAGGGGCTCTCTCAGCTTTCTCCGTGACACAACCATGTGCAACCCCTCCTTTCCCCAAGAAGCTGAGACCAGCCCTGAGATGTGCCCAGACAGGTCTTGCACTCTGTGTCATGAGATGCTGTGAAACACGGTGTTTTTTACGCTCATCAGCCCCCAAGTCATGTCTCTACTGAAAAAATTAGAGCTATTACAGGAACAAGTAATTTTTGTGTGTGTTTCTCCAATACTGCCCAACCCATATGAGATACAGAAGCTTAAGAAGGAGAAAATAAAACCCACTTAAAGATTGAGTGGGGCACGCCGCACCTCGGGTTTGATAAAGGCAGAGATTGTGTGATCATTCATCCCACACCTTAAGAGTTGTCCCTTATTGGGCACCTAATGAGCCATGACTGGCTTCCAGTAATAAGGCTCTACCAAAAAGTATCTGAGCTCTTCTGGAGCTCCAGAGACACAGAGAAACCTTCCACCATTGAAAAGCCTGCTTTGTACTTTGGTACTTGATGTTATGAGCTTGTCCCCTGCCATTATATCTTGAAACAACTTTGCCATGCAAATACAATCCTCTTCTTACAATACCAACCACTTCACGTCTGATTGTGTCAGGGATGGAGATATAATCTAAAACCAGCAAGTGGAAAGCAGTTTAAGTCTTAGTTGAGCCAAGCTTATGGTTTTCCTGAGAAGATGCTTCAAGGTCCATCCTTCCAAGGTCACAAAGCTCCTAGATAAGCTTTCCTCTCCCAAACCACAGCTTCTTAAGTTTTGGGGGATGCTATCAAGCCTTCCCTTCTGAACTTGCTTCTGAACTTGCCCCGTTCCCGTAGTAACAGGTACACATGACCAACATTAGTTAAGATAAGGAAGGAGTTTGGTGCTACTCTTCAAAGAAATTTCAAAGAATGCTCCCAGGTGGGGGATTAACATTCTCAAAAAGTAGATTTTAGCAGAAATTTTGGTACGGTGCTTTCCACATGCATGTGCATGTGTCCGTGCATGGGACGTGTGCATTATCTGAGTGTGGGTATGCATGTGGTGAGATCTGATATGTCACAACTCTGAACTGCATCCTATTAACACAGATGTTGAGCTACCCAAGATGGTGATACTTTTCACCCAATGAAACAACATTTATTCATTTTCTGATAGTTCAGGGATTACCTCAAGATGCATCTAAGAACCTCAGACAGGCAAAAAAGGGCTTTATGGATTCAGGGTGGCAACATACCCCAGCAAAGCTCCGTGGCTTCCAAGTAGCCATAAACCTTCTGCTGCCACATCCCTTGCAAGTGACCTCAATGGGCATGGTGTATCCACGCAGTCCTCTGGCACTCAGCCCCATTTACAGAGTCACAGAGAACCACAGAATCACAGAATGATATGGGGTTGGAAGGGACCTCTGGATATCATCTAGTCCAACCCTCTGCCAGAACAGGTCCACCTAGAGCAGGTTGCACAGGAGTGTGTCCAGGTGGGATTTTAGTGTCTCAAGAGATGGAGACTCCCCCAGACCTCTGGGTGATTTGAAGTGATTGACCTGGTGGCCTGCGAAAGCTACAAGGGAGTAGCCTGAACTGGGCAAATAGCTTGGATTTTCCTGAGATCTCAATCTTTGTGCAAGGCTTCAACCATATCCATTAGAAAAGCTCAGATGGGCAGCCCCTGAAGGAGGTCAGCAAGGGAAAGGAAAAGAAATCTGGGAACCCCAAATTGCTGTTCAGTGTCAGGAGCAAAGCTGGCTTTGCTGCTGCGAGTCAGCATTGTGAACCAAGATCTAAAGCTCTCTCCAAACAAATCTCCCATATTAATTTACCTTGACTGCAACCAACAAAACAACCTTTGTATCTAGAGATCACGGAAACCATGAACTTGCTTTGAGGACTTACTTCTCAGTGGCTGTAGGAATCTCTTTTTCCTTCAATTAGGATGGAGAAAAGCATGTTTGGGAGGCTTAGGAGCTTTGGGTGACAAGTGCAGCTCTGCAGATGAGCCACAGATGGGCCATCAAATGGTCCTGAAATGCTTTAAAGCAGTTTCTACAATAACTATACTCCTACACAGGCCCTTGTGGAAACACACCATCATGAAAGGGCTGCTCTACCTCTGGTCTCAGCTCCAGGTGGTCCCACAGCCCTTTGGACCCAGTGAGAATCAAAATGGGAAAAGAGAGCACTAAACTTGACGCAAGCAGGAGCTGGCTCCTCGGGGCATTCCTATTTTAAACACTCCATGTGATTCTGCACTTTCTGGCTCCAGATGGGACCCAAATACCAACGGATCAGGGAAAATGCTGTCCTCATGATATTTCTGAAGTAGCCGAAGTCAGGGAAATTCTAGACAGAAGATGGATTTTCCAGCTGTAGAGAAACTAGGTCAAACATTTGAACTTTTTGGATGCTTAGCTGCACTAAACTTCCTCCAGTGCTCTGTTGCTGCGTACGGCTGTTTATTGCCAGCTGTGCCAGGACTGGTCCAGTCCTGCCAGAAAGCTAAACCAAGAGAGGGAAAATGATTTTCCACTCCTGCTGCACTAACAGACAGCTTTGGAGGTGCCTTGCATATGCGTTTCTCTCCTTCCCTTTCCTTGGATGTGACTGCAAGACCCTTCTCAAGACTATTTTGCAGCATCTGACTTCTGCCTTAGCAAGAAAATACAGGCTGAATATGAAGACACTTTTCTGTTAGTCTGTGGGCAGGTCTCTTCTGGGATGGAGGAGAAGTCCCATTGCTTGAGGCATTTAGAGTTAGACTGGTCAAAGCTCCTGGGAGTCTCTATGGGGAGACAATCTCACCCCCCATCCCTGGAGAACGGAGCAGACCTAATAAGCCTTCTCTGTGTCTGATTTCTCTGATCCTCTGATTAAAGTATGTTCATATCATTTGCATTTGAATTTGCTTTTATCCACCCCCCGATGCCAAAACGTGTAGGCAGGCAATTCAGGAGATGATGTGTTTATGTAAGTGTAAACTAGGTTTATAGCAGTTTAATTAGTAATATTAATAACGTCACCTAAGCTTAATGATACCAATTATAACACAGTAAATATTTCTTATTGGATTACAAGTAGCAATATTGAAAGATGAACTTTCATGCTTGGTCAAACTTTCTAAACATATTATTTAAAAAGAGAGATAAGACAGTTTGCTTTTCACATGTGGATAACTCTTTTTATCTCAAAAGGGGATAATTATTGCAGATAAATATTTGCAGATGGGAAACGCTGTCCCATTTGACGTATCGGCACCTCTTCTCTCCTCTCCCTGCTTTTACTTTTACACATTGAGATGGTAGAGTGGGTTGCCCAACTGGACCAAGTGAAAGCCACCTTTCTGATAGCCAATACAGGTGATTACGAGCTGCTGTGACACACAAAGGAAAAGGAAGGGTGAAACATCTATAAGAGAGAAAAGGCAAGGTTACATTTATATGCTTCTGATGTGCTGTATTTTTTGAGGAACAGCAGATGCAGAGGAGACAGAGCTAGAAAAGATCCTCTGGGTCATCTGGAATGGGGGTTTCATAAGACTTCCATTTTGGCCCCAGGGCATCTTTTGAAGGGGGCGGATGGAAACAGTTAAGACAACTGAGAGCTGCTTAAAATCTTATAACTAACACAGCCCCATCTCTCCCTCTACCACGTAGGATTATCCTTGGCAGCCTCCTGCCTCTCAGGACAGCACAGGATCTGCTCAGTATTCTCTGAGCCTTGTGAGTTTATCACACCTCTCATGCCTACGCCTAGTTGACCAAAACACTCTGGATTTCCTTCATTTGGGTACTACCAATGATCAAAATCAAAATATCTGGGAAAAGATCCTTATTCTACAAAATCATATAATAGAATCATAGAATGGTTTGGGTTGGAAGGAACCTTAAAGATCATCTAGTTCCAACCCCCCTGGCCTTGGGCAGGAACACCTCCCACTAGAGCAGGTTGCTCAAAGCCCCATCCAGCCTAGCCTTCAACACCTCCAGGGATGGGACCTGTGGTACCTCCACAGCTTGTCTGGCCTGCCTGTTCCAGCACCTCACCACCCTCACAATAAAGCAGATTTACTGCATCCTGACCGTGCTTCCTCAGTCCTAAACTTAGATTTACTAGGAGGGTCTACAAAAGCGTAAGGCAACTTGAGTTTCTAGCATGGAGGAACTCTTCAGACTTGCTCCAGAAGCAGTTCGGAATATCATGTTCCTCCTGTCACTTTGGTCCCTTTCCCATCACTCCCTTCCCCAGGAGCTTTCACATCCACTCTTCTTCCCTCAATCAACACTTCACATGGTACCCACTTAAACAACAGGAGCAGACCTCACTTCCACTTGTCTTATGGAGACCAGGAGTATTTCAACAGTAGTTTAATGGAACTGTCCCCCAGGAGGGGTGAGGAGGGAAGGGGAGTCCTGTGTGAGGTCTGTGCCATTGTAGTTATTAGAGCACTGGAGAACCAACAGTTTATGGGCCTAGCTGGAAACCACATCTTCAGGTCACCGTTTAAGATGAGATATAGAACATCACCCTCAGGAAGTGCCATTGATCAGAGAAAGATGAGTTTGCTGCTGTGTGAAAGATGAGTTTTTAGAGGTCTAGAATACAGGGATGGGAATCCCAGCCTTAATGTCACCACTCTGAAAGCCAGCAGGTCCTGCAAAGAAACCAAGGAAAGAGAAGAGCTCCCAGGTTTGACGTCTCATGGCAACGTCTCCACTACATAGTTGACATTTTTCTCTCTCTGATTACCAGATCTTTGACCTGCCCAAAGGCGCACAATAAGGGAAGATCAAGAGGAACAAAAGGGTCTTTGGAGGAGGAGGAAGGGGTAAGGGAAGAGAGGAAGGGAATATGTCTCTCCCCACAGCCTCACCACACAATTTACAGGAAGGGGCAACTCGTCATAAATAACCCAAAGCTCCTGGGAACAGTGACCTAATCAAGATGTATAATTGCATGTCTTATCTAAATGAAAGCATCATTTCAGAAATGATAATGTGCATCACCGTGGATTCAATTGCTATAGAGTTCAGCACTGAAGGGTAATTATAATGTTTAACAAATATATTCCCTTTGGGGGCTTGCAGTTAAAGATACTGTGTCCCGGTTTCCCCTTATGATGCACATCTACTACCAAATTATGAGGGTTTCCTCTCCCTTATACAATTTCTCACTGATTTTCCAAAACTGTTTTTTCCTTGTCCCAGCCAGGCTGGCTTTTAGGAAGGCAAGAAGCAGAGATTACAGAAAAAAAAAGTTACCTAAGCGATGAACCAAGGTAAAAAGTACATCCTAAGAGAGAAAAAGAAATCATCTCAACCCCCCTCTTTCCTTGGCATCATCCCGCACTGCAAGTCCTGCAGAGATCTGACAAACTTGGGTTAAAGACTGTGACCAGGCTCTGACCACCCCGTGAGGAAGGATTTTCTCCCCTCTGACAGACCCTGCCGCCTGGGTATACGATTCTTCAAAATCCTTTCTGTTGATCTCCTCCTCTTCCTTCTACTCATATCCATCTGAATAACGCCTGTCCCTTATAGGAGAAAACACACATCAGATGGCTCCAGGTTGTCACCGTGCATAATTGATGTGCTACACTCAGCATGAGGGAAGGTCTAACACAAACAGGTACGTATCCTATATTTATGCAGAAGAAGGGGGGTACAGAATAAGCCCAAGTGCAAAACACCTTTCAAAAAGGAGATGTCACTAGCTTTTAGCCCGGAGAAGAGACAACCAATGGGGTGTCTATAAAATCACAGATTGGAGAAGGAGGAGGGCAAACGGCTGTTCCCTTCCCAGCACGTGGGAGCGAGAGGTCTGGTGGTGGCATTGGCAGGCAGTGGGTTGAAGACAAAAGAAGGGAAGTAATTTTTCATCCAGCATATAATTAAACTAAGAGAACTGGTTGGGGCAGGATGTCAGGCCGGCCAAAAAATATGACCGAAGTAAAAAAAAAAAAATATTAAAAATTAGATGACTCAAAGGAGGATAGGTCCACGAAGGGCTATTAAACATTATTCAGGATGCAACCTTCACCTTGGGAACTCCCGACACCGCTACCCGCTGGAAGATGGGAGGATATTCAGGCCAAGGATTACTCAGCAGATGCTGTTTTCTATGGGCATCTCCAGCTCCAGCCAGCAGATTGCTCCAGGGACCATAGCACGTGGCACAGTTTTATCCACATCAGCTGCTCGACAGCAACGTGGTTTGGCCTCTGCAGAACAAGGTGCTAAGAAAGGTGCAGAGCAATTTCACAAGGCTCTTGGGGAGAGCACGCTGAGCCCTGCTGCCCAAACTTCCTCTAGTTCTCACTGAGAGGCTGAATTGCTCCATGGAGATGACTTAGAAAATACCCTGCAAACAGACTGTCCCCTTGAGCCTTGTCTCTGCCATGGATGGAGCAGCCAAGCATGAAAGCAACCCCAAAATTGTGAGCTGTTGCAGTGGTGCCCTGGTTATGCCATGCCGGGAATGGGCTTGTCACAGCATGGATGAGGCCAGTTCCCTACCACTGTAAAAAGTGATGAGCTCATGGAAACAAAATATGTTTTCATTCATTTATTTTATAGTTCTATTTATTTATTTTTTTTTTTTCTGCTATGCATGATGGATGAATTCAGCAGGAAAGACAATCTAGTTTAGAGACAGATCTGTCAGCTGCAAAATAGCTGATCCCGCTTTGGGTTATTAGCTGGGAAAACAAAATTGAGCCAGCACTGTATTTTGAGAATCTTTTTTAAACCACATTAATAAATAAAAAAAAAAAAAAAAAAGAGAAAGAAAAACAGAGAGAAAGAGAGTGAGAAGGGAACTTGGTTAGATGAATAATTTTTTTGTCGCCTCCAACACCCTGATTAAAGCTGTGGTGCCTAAATCAAAGATACCAACAGCAACCTTAAAAGAAGACTGAAAACAATTTCATGTGATGCCATTTTTTCCTCTGCCTGTGTTTCATTATATATAAAGTTTTATTTTGTCCTCTTTTGATCTTTGAAAGTAAAGAAGAAAGGGGGGGGGA
>JAOTQQ010000001.1:2959324-2997791 GCA_026546715.1 Gallinago undulata | reverse complement strand
GTTGCACTTCTGTAAATGGTCCTGGTCAGCAACAGAGAGGATCTTTGGGGACGTATCAAAAGCTATGCGTATTTTACATCAGAGCTGGGAATTGCACCTTGATCTCCTAAATTGCAGCCCAAAGCATTAACCAGGGGCTCATCCTCTTATATTAAAACAGTGGAAACATTGCCTCCCTAAGGACTTGTCTTCTGGAAAAACTCACTCCCTTTTAAATTCACAGTCTGTTATACTCCGGAAGAACCTTCATGTGTGAACAGCTAAGCAAAATGATTAAAGAGAACTCTTTTCTATTGCCCTGATTTAAAAAAAAAAATAAATTAAAAAAAAAATCTCAGACAAAGAGAACCTTAAAATCCCTTTTTCCATTTCCTCGATCAATAGACACAATGGGGTATCCCAAGCCCACCCGGGCACCCATCAACCTGCTGAAACAACTCATTCAGACTTTTGCTCTGGTTTCAAAATACATCTGGAAGGAAGAAAGTCTTTTTGAATGAGAACCTTTCAAGCCGTGTCAAGTGAACACAGGCTTTGTATCCGAAGGGGTGTTGAGCAAGGCGCAACTCATCAAGGCTCAGAATTGCATTGGTTAGACCTGAGGCCCGGGAGGCAGTTGCCTTCCAAACACAATGCTCCAAGGGTTTTGATCAATCTCAGATAACGCTGAACCCCAAGAGGGAAAATTAGTAAAAACTGGTCAACTGATCTCCCAGTCTAGCAACGGCGTAAAAGCTAATCTCCCTTAATCTAATTCAATGGACTCTACTTAACATCCCTTGCCCTTTCATTCTTCAGAGGGGAATAGCAAAGGATGAAATCAACTCCTTTCCGCTCTCTGATTCTGCAGCAGGTCGCACAGACCTTACGTTACCCCCCCGCTTCCTCTCCCACCCACAAAGCAAAGTGCCACCCCAAGACACTATTCTTCCACTTGCCATCTAAGATTTCTCCCCAAAGCCTAATGCTGCCCACCTGGTAAACAGGAATCTCACCTCTCCTGCTGCTTCTATTGCACCCCACGCTTTGAAGTTTCCAGGAGCTAATTATATCGCTTGATTTGAGCAGGAAGAGTGGAATAGAGCCTAGAGCAGTGTTTGCTTACGGAGTAACTCATCCAGCCTGCATGCTTGCTCTTCATCAAACATGAATGTCAACAAAACCTCACTTTCCTTTTTTCATGAATTTTGAAAGAGCTCTTTCTGGTTTCTTTTATTTTTTTCCTTTCTTTCTTCATTTCTTCCTCCTCTTCCCCTAGGACTCTCAGAAGGGAAATGGTGGAGTTTTATTACAGAGGTCACTACATAAGGCCTGTGAGTTCGATGGTCCACAGTCTTCCTCGTTGCCCATTTGACCCCATATAAAATTATTATAAAAGCCTTCCATGTGAGACCAATCATATAGCAACCCCTCACAACAGAAGATGAGCAGAGGCTGCACACAGAGCTCACAAGCAGCAAAAGAAAAGGAGATAAACCAATTCCTGGGAAGAAGAAAAGGGCACGTTTCTCTTCCGGAGACTAGGAACACACAGTCCATGTTAAACCCATGGATGAGGACATCGCCTGGACAAGGCACTCTTCGAATCACACTCTAATGAGCCATAAATGCCAAGAATGTTGCAAACAAGCAAGCTGTGAAATTGCAGGGTTTTCATCTGAATATACCCTATCTGCAGTGCTGGAATTGAGTTACTTTCTGCACTTAGTCCTGCAGGGACAGCAAGACGAGGCTGGCCAATATCAGCTGGTAGCAGGGTCTTATTCTGATAGATCTGAGCTGTACTATTGTGAGAGTTTTCCAGACCTGCAGGGGAATATTTTAATTCCAAATAAGAAAAAAAAAAAAGGTGGGGAGACTTTGGGAGATTTTATAAAATCATGGCTTTTCTTTAAATCATGCCAAACTTAGTAGTTTTTTGCCTTAAAGATATGTAACAGCACTAAGATAATATTTTCACTGCACACAAAGTCCTCGTTAGGAGAACTCTTGCACTTAAGAATTAGGCTGTTGCTTATTATTGCTTCTTAATGTTTCTTTATTAAAAAAGATCTCATCTTCATTCTTCATTTATTAGCCTCTTTCATGACAAATACCCGTGGAGTGGCTCCACCTACACACACACTTCTCCCAATACCCCTTTGTTTCTATTGCCCTTTCTCTATTGATTATAAAAAGAGTCAATCTATTTTTTCTTTTTTTTTTCCATTTCTTTTTCTTTTTCCTTTTTTTTTTTTAATGGATATATATCACTAAGCTTTACAGCCACAAAGAACAGGCATTTTGAAACTGGCCTGAGCTCCACATGCTGAGTGGGCCAGCAAGGATTTAATTCGGAGGCTCCTGGAATCAATACTAGCCTTTGACTTGTCCTTATTTTATCCTTGTTGATGGTTGATGTCTGTTGTCAAAACTCCTGGAAAGCGTCTGCTGTGATTTGCTAGACTGGCTATGGAGACTTTAATGAGCAGAGTTGCTCTTACATTTGATATCACCTTCAAAATCCATTACCTAGTCTCACTAGAGAGATCTTGGAAAACTTCCACATGGAGAAGCAGCCAAACACCTCCTGTTGCACTGTTTTCTCTTCTACCATTGGACTTATCCTTCCTCAAATTGGCCACTTTGCAGCCCACAGCTCTCGTGTCCTGTCTTACCAGCCCAGGGCTCACTCCCCACAGAAGCAACAGCTGTAGACAGGGTTTGGGGACACTCAGCCTCCTGCATCCCTCAAGTTCCCAAGACAAGCTGGTTGGCCACAGCTGCCATAATGCTTCCCATTTGTCTAGTAAATTTTACAAGAATATTTCAAAGAGCATCCCAAGCTGACAAGAAGCCATTATCCTCATTGCCCTACCCAGGAGAGGCATCAAAGGGAAAGATTTGCCCCAGGAAACATCCATCGGTGAGTCACACAAGCCACAAAATCCCATTCCCAGCTCCTGGTCTAGCATCCACAGCACGCTCCACGTGAGCTCCTGTGAAGCAAGAGGACTTCGAGCCTCCTTTAAAGAGCTCATTGAACCCGTTCCCAATTCTTCCTTTATTGGGACTGAACAGCTTGACCTCTGACAACTGCCCAAGAGGAGACTGGGTCTCTTATCATTTCATTTTAGCCTGTAGCTCTGAGCAAACTGAGAAACCACATCCTTCCTGATGGTCATCGCCCTGTTTCAGCAGAGCCATAAAAGCAATCACGTCAGCCCTGTCCACGAGCCGGCCTGCCTCGCTGAATGGGTGCGTCTCATGTAATTTACCTTCTGCTTAATCGTTCTCATGCACACGTTAATTGTTCTCCTACATGAGCAGGATACTAATCGGAGCTCAGATAACCTCTCTATCCTACTTTACATGCTGGTTCACGCTTTCCCTTATTTTAACTGGAGCCGTTTTTAATTCCAGTTAGGAAATTGATTATTCACACTTTTATTTGCCTTCTTTAAGAAGAAAGCACAAGGAGCGCGACAGGAATTGTAAATGCCTAGGTTAAGACCAGAAATGGAAATCTTGCATGTCAATGTGTGTTCGTGTACGTGTCGTGCACGCGGAGGGACAGGCAGGAAAGTGTCCTCATCATGTTCCCAATCAATACTTGGGCAGCTTTTTGCAGCAAAGGTGCTGAGGCCAGGTCACTGGGGCACAGAGGATATAAGTCTTTTTAGGCTGGCAGAAGGGCTGAATGCAGGCTGCAAGGCAATCAGAGAAAAAAATGTCTCAACCCAGCACTAAAGCCTTGACGATGTCAGGGTCTGCCTTATTTCTAGGTGCAAAGCCTGTGCATGTCTCAGGGGCTCTGGAGTTTAAGATAAAGCTGAGCTTGGGACCGTGGAGCCAGAAGGGGAAAGGGAAATGGAGCTGAGCATCGGGTGGGTCAATGGAAATGGTCCTCTGGCCTTGGGTCACCATTGGAAAAGCGTGAGGCTGGTTCATTCTCTGTTCTTCCCGGTGGTCTGCTTACGAGCAAGTAAAAGTGCTGGTCCCAAAGCCCTCAGTGACCCCATCAGACCTCTTAGCTGTGTCTAGCAACACTAAACACAGACTCCACCATGCACCTCTTTGTCTGAGCTGGTCACCCCCAGCTCCCTCAACAGGCAACAGAGAAATAGGCAATCTCTGGGCACCATCCTCCTGAGCTCTTTTAGGTGCCAACCCCAGGTTGAGACAGTTTACTGTTAGAAATTCCCATTCCTTTCCACGGACTGCAGAGATGTGGGATGACTGAGCCCTGTGGAGCCTTCACAAGGTTTTCAGAGACAATTTAGCCTTCACAGGGCCTGTCCCAGGGCACTGCAATTTTTTACAAAGGAGTTACATGACGGAGAGGGAAGCAAAAACACCCAGCAAGAACAGATTTCAGCTACAGCAAGCTAGGGATGTGGCAAGGGAGGCAAATGTCCAGAGAAATCCCCCAAACAAAATATTTCTCTATTACCCAGGCATGTTACTAAGGTGGCTCATTTAAAGCTGCAATTTCAGATGTCCTTCGTTTCCATGCCTCTGTGCAGACTAAGGTCTCCAGATTAACACTGTCCCTCATGATACAGTGGGTAGTTGGAAATAATGCATCGTGTCATTCTCTGGCAAATGGAGAGTTTATCGGGGATTGTTCCTGGAGTTAGGGAGAACACAACCAAACCACAGCAATCACCACTGTCAACTGTTATCTTTTCTTTTTCAATATTCTTCTCCTTCTTCTTTTCTTCCTTTCTTTTTTTACTTTTGATAAAAAGATCAGAAATTTCTGCACAGAATAGTTCACAGAATCATAGAATACTTTGGGTTGGAAGGGACCTTTAAAGGTCATTTAGTCCAACCCCTCGTCCACATAGTCCACATTCTTTTGAAAATAAAAACCATTCAGTAAAAAAAGCTGGCTTTGTGCTAAAACAACAACAATAATAATAAGGAACAAAGCTATTTTGCACAGATGATGCTTGACTGGCTCTTACAAAAACCTAGAGGGAAGACCCAGAGTCTAATTCTGTGCTTATGTACATGGACAGTCTTGGCTTTCTCTTGCACAAATGATTCTACTGCAGTCAAATGAAGGAGTCAGGTTGGTTATGTGATGTGATTCTACCCCTCTACTCTGCGCTCATGAGACGCCACCTGGAGTACTATGTCCAGCTTTGGAGTCCTCAACACAGGAAGGACATGGATCTGTTGGAAAGGGTCCCACGGAGGGCCACGAGGATGATCAGAGGGATGGAACACCTCCCCTTTGATGACAGGCTGAGAGACCTGGGGTTGTTCAGCCTGGAGAAGAGAAGACTCCAGAGAGACCTTATAGCAGCCTTCCAATATCTGAAGGGAGCTACAGGAGAGCTGGAGAGGGGCTCTTTACAAGGAAGTGTAGTGACAGGACAAGGGGCAATGGTTTTAAATTGAAAGATGGGAGATTTAGACTAGATACCAGAAAGAAATTCTTTTCTGTGAAGGTGATGAGGCACTGGAACAGGTTGCCCAGGGAAGTCGTGGATGCCCCATCCCTGGAGGGGTTCAAGGCCAGGCTGGACGGGGCTTTGAGCAACCTGCTCTAGTGGGAGATGTCCCTGCCCATGGCAGGGGGGTTGGAACTCGATGACGTTTAAGGTCCCTTCCAACTCCAACCACTCTGTGATTCTATGTGGCTGAACTTCACCCATGGGTTAAGAACACACACAAAAAAAGCAACTTTTCTTTCCTTTTGACCTGCTTAAGGCTCAGAAACAGCCCGGCAGCTGTAGGAGTTAGAAGGCAGCATAACGCACCAGCCCAGTATCCAGCTATTTAATCTCTGGCCAGACATGCTCTGATGGAGTCACAACAGCAGCAGAGGCCAGATGCATTTGAGATAGGCCCCTCTGCATAATGCAGCGGACCAGCTCGCCGAGCCTGGCAGAGGCAGGTAGCATCTTTATTTCAATCTGGTTTCTACTTTTCCAGTCGAACGCATCGGGAAGCTCCATTATCAGACGTAAAAGGTTCAGTGCCGCTGAACTGGAACTGTGTTCCTAATATGATCGACCATTAGGAACCAGGCTTTGCTTACGGCTTCTCAGGCACCTTCAGGTCTCTATTAAGCAAGAGAAGACTACAACTGGTGAAACTCCTGGAGGCTGTGGGGATTTCACTGCTGGGAGCAGAGCTCCTGCAGTGCCGGCACAGCCAGGCGAGAGCAGTCCTTCCCTGAGTATTTGCAGGAGGCTTTAAGCTCCAGTTTTAGAAACTTGTTTTTTCAAGCAAACTAGCTGAGGAACCTGCCTAAATGCTCTTTCCTCAAAGCTCTCAGCAAGTAGCACTGCCAGGGTTATTACCTATTTCTCCTGGTCTTCTACTCCCGGGCCATGCATTGCCAAACCCCAGTGGGATGCAATGACTCGGATGTGGGCTAAAAACTCAGAATCATTAAGAATCAGATCTGTTTTCTCCAAATAGCTGCAGTTTGGAAACACCAAAGCCCAACTGCATTTTCCTTCCCTCCCCAGACTGGCAAGCATGGAGCTACTCTGAAGTGGAGATAGCAGGATTGGGTCCATAAAAAAACAATACCTGCCCTGAAATCTCCCTCAAAGTAACAGATATTTTAAACACTCTCTGCATGCAATGAACCTCTTGGAGGAACATCTGGTCTGGTGAACATCAGTTATGAGTTCTCCTCCTGGAAGCCTCTATAAATAATCACGCACTGAGGGCTGAGTGAAACCTCATTAAATTTGGCAAGCCTGAAGACTGCTCTTTGCTCAGGACCCAGGCAGGGGAGGAAAAGAGAAGAAGCAGTAGAAGGCAATGCCCAAAATTAAGTCCATGTGCAGAGTCAACCAGGAATAGGAACCCAAGGGGCACAACCCTGTCGCAAGGCACGTGGATTCAAACGCTGGGGATTTGATGAAACGCCAGAGACAAACACAAAGAAACCAGGCTGGGGTCCCCGTAGGCAGCTGGAAGGGTGGAGGGAAAGTTTTTAGCCAAAGTGCTAACTAGAAAAAGGAACCACAAGCAAGTTTCCTCCCCTTGTTTGATCGCCAGATATATTCAGGGAAAGAACTTTATGCATCCTTTATACGAGAGTGGGATTTCATCAAAGGGATAATAACTGCATCATCAATTTCTCCTTCGAAATGAAACCCAAACATTGCCTGAATGCAGAAGCCAACAGCAGTAGCAATAACATTGCTGGAAAGAACTCTGTAATTGCAACTCCATAAACCATAATCTTTGTTTTAGAAAAAACACCTGCTCTCCAAGTGACTAGCTCTCTGTGGTACCACCTCTAGAAACTCCCTGCAAACAGTGTCAGTCAGCTTAGGAGCTCATATAAAAAGCTCAAGCACACCCGCTTCGTGAAAACATATTAACTAAATGGAGCTGCAGGCTTCATTCCCCTTTGCTAGAAGATGATTCCTGCCTCCAGCTCCACTCCTCATAATTTATTTTCCCCTTTTAAGTGCTGATATGCACTCTCTTACAAAAAAAAAGAAATGCTTTTCTGATTACACTGGCAGAGAGAAGGCTGCTGAGCTGTCTGCTGCTCTGCATGGAAAACTTTCATTCACTTTTCTCCAATGCACATTTCTGGTTTTATATCCTTTGGGTGTTTTCTTTTTTTTTTTTTTGGTTGGGTTGTTTTTGTGTTGCGTTTGTCTGGGTTTTCTTTTGAAAGTGCAGACATACTTATTATCCTCTCCATCAAGAAACCTCACAGCTACCAGAGTGAGAGAAAAATAATTACCCCAAAGAACAACGGGGTAAATGTAAAGCAAGGAGGCAAAAAGGGGTGTGTGGTTCACTGGGGAGAGGAGAGTGGAGGGAGCAAGTGACCCACCTGAAGGGGACCAGATAGAGTTAGCGCCACTCAATGGTTCAGGGCAAAGGGAACCAAGGGCCTGTGAAAGCCACCAGCTTGATGGTCTGGGCTGCAAAGGGAAAGCTGCGTTCCCTCCTCATCACTCATCCTCATCCCACCTGTGTCCATCGTGGAAATTTAATTGCCTTTTTTTATCAGGAATATGAGAAATCAAGGACCTCTGTGTGAATTCACACTGTGAAAGGGGGACAGCCCTGTTCAATCCCCAGTGGCTTTCTGTTCCCCTTCCCTTCTGGCCAGAGCTGCCCCTGGGAATCACCAACCTTTCCTCACCCATCCTTCACTGAGAAGACCTGGGTGTGAGGGCTGAATTTCTTTCTCGTTGTTTTCACATTTCCTACCAACCACAAGGCTTAAAATCGTGTGTTTGGAAATTTGAGGCTCTGATAGGACTCACATGGCCAATATGCAAGAGAGAGGGAAAGGCCCTGCGGGAGAAGGAGGGAGCAATAGGTGGATGCTGGCCTTTTAAGGAGGAGGGGATGCTTTCCGGAATCGCAATAGAATTCCCCCAACATTGCTGCAAGAAAATTACTTTGCATATTGTCTGGAGCCTCACGAAGTAACAGGAGTTTCCCACTGACTTCAAAGGGCTGTAGACAAAGCCCACAAAGAGTTTTTCTCTCCCCTGTGCTGACAGACAACTGAAAATAGCAAGAACCGGAGAAAATCTTTCCTCCTCCTTTTGTGATACACCGGGATTCCCCAGATGGGCTGTTTCTAAATGATACAATTTAGGAGAGGCACCAGGATAATGGCTTTGAAAGGAAGCTTGCAGAAGTCCACAGAACATGTAAAGCAAAGTAGGGGTGAGTCTGGAGCCACTGACAGGATCCAGGCTTAAAATTTGGGGCAAGTCTGGACCCCCTCCTTCCACTGCCTTATTCTATGCTTTGCCTTTGGGTAGCATCAGCAATTCAGGAGGTCAGAGACAAACTCAGCAGCCAAAACAGAGATATAAAACAGACACAGGAAGCCTTTTCCCTCCCGAGAATGGAATAACAGCTTTGGCAAACCTTACATTCACGAACACCCCAGCACCATCCGCTAATGCTTGATACTGGTGTGAGCTGTGCTGTCTCCTAGGAATCATAAAATCATTTAGGTTGGGAAAGACCGTTGAGTCTAACCATTAACCCAACGCTACCAAACCCATCACTAAACCATGTCGCATGAAACAAAAGCATCCAACTTGTTTGGTCCAAGGGGAGAGGGTTTCCTGCCCTGGTGTAAAGCATCAAGTCCAATGGTACAACCTGGTACTCTCGCTACCCACAGGGTTACACCACCAACCCCAAAGTCTTAACTCCAGCTTTCTCCTCTTCCTGCAGAGCTGATAAAACTGATGTGGCCTTTATTTGCCTCCAGACCCAGTGCTCTTTTCCCAGCTCTATCTGTGGGACTTTTGTTCCTCCCAACAAAGGGAGACACTCTGTTCCCCAGCCAGGGAGCTCCCTTACCCTCTGAGTCCTGATAAAAGGAGTGACACTTGAAACCAACCCCGGATGGCTCGTGCCCTGTTTCTAATTAGCACATCATCTGCTGGCTTCTAAAAACAGCCGCCTGCCTGCATGTGTGCCTGGAAGGAGAGAAGGAGAGTCGCTTGCAACAGCACCTCGCTTTCCAAGCAGCCTGGAGACAGCCCGGTGTGGCCACCTGGCCACACACCAGGGGATGCACCGCAATTTTATAGGGACATTGGTACCCCCAACCCAATCCAAGTAGAGGAATTCAGACCACAGGGCATTTGGCAAAGCAAAGCAGGGTGGTTTTTCCCAGGGGTAAGTTAAGGGGAAGCAGGTGAGCTGGGAGTCTCCTTGTCCCCTTCACCCTGGGAGCTCTTCGGACTATCAGGTCTCCTTGAGTTTCTCTCCATGCTTCAAGACTTAGGCTGGGGCACCCAAACTGTGTGTGGATACTCCAAATTAATATCTAAACTGCTTGTTACAGAGGGTTCAGGTACACAAATAAGCAAACTGGAATGGGGTTTTATGGTGTGATTTCTAGCTGGAGGTCTAGGTTCAGGTTCTCTCCTCATTTGGACTCATTATTTGTCTGTACAGTGTGCCCTGAACCTTTTTTTTTCTTTTTTTTTTCTATTTTTTCCCTTTTTTCCTTTTTTCCTTTTTTCTATTTTTTCTATTTTTTCTTTTTTTTTTCCTTTTTGTCCCTTTTGTTCTCATTTTTCTTTTTCCTTTTTCTTTCTTTTTTCCTTTTTCCTTTGTTTTTTTTTCCTCTCTCTTTTTTTTTTTTTCCAATTCATTAGACAGCACAGCAGGCGTTTAGCCACTGAGAAACTTTCTGCAATGCCAAAATCACGTGCAGGCTCGGGGAACAGATACGTGTGGGAGAGAGGTAATTACAGCTCTCCGTATCTGTCTTTAGCCCTGAAATTAATCCGTTGAGAGCACTGAATTAACTTAAGACCAGAGAGATCTGAGGATTGTTTCTGGCAGTTTGTCCCAATGATGCTGGACCTGGTGTGAGTCTTTGGAGAAGAGCCAATGCTGACTGCAAGCCAAAAGACAGGACTGGAGACATGGCAGGTTCTGCAGAAATAGATGGCCCATCTACGCAAGGGATGTCCACAAGAAATTAGGGAAGATTCACTGTCCCAACCACCTTCCCAGACTTTAAAGAAGCCAACAGCCAGCGATGCTGCGTATTAAAGATCTGCCCTTAAATTTCTCTTAGTAAGAGAAAAGAGGGCAATTAGAAAAACAGCAAAAGGGAGGGAAGAGTCGGATCCAGGTCAGCAAGGAAGCGTGTAGGAGCAAGAAAAGGATGGTATTCCTTCCAGCCTGGCTCCTATTCCAGATGTGAGTCCAGTCTAACCCAGCCACTCCCGAGCTTTAGTTCTGCAACAGCAGTGAAACAAGACAGATATTTTTTTATCTTTTTTTGTTTTTAATTATGAAATAGCCACTGTGCTCAGTGAAATCTCTGTGGCTCTGTCTGGAGTGAGGCAGGAAGGGGACCCCAGACAAAAAAAAAAAAGAAGCAAAGAATCAAACCAAGAATAGAGAACTGATAGTGAAATTCAGGATTCACAGACTGTTGTCTCCCCAAAGTTTGGATCTTTTCTCCATTGAGGAATTAGGGATGAGGAGCATAAACCTGTACCTATATTACATCCTAGACTTCAGGGCTGTCAGGTAAACATTAGCTCTGCTCCAGCCTGGATGCAGCTTCCTACAGACAGCAAGGGCAGGCTTTGAGCTTAGGCAAGTCTCTAAGTTTTGCTTATGACTTCTCCAAAGTTCATGTGAGCCTAAATCCCAGTTCAGCTCACAACAGAAGACACATAATCCTGATCCGTTCCTGGTCCAGGCTTCATACTTCCCACTCAGCAGCATTTGGATTTTTTTGGTCCATTCCTTTTTAAACATCACCCTTTCTCTGTCAATGTGAGATGCTCCACATACTCAGAGAGGTTGGCTGGGCAGATTCAGGGCATACTAGTCCTCTCTGCCAGCTTGCCCACATGACACAACTGTGGCACTCTCAAAAGGTATCGGGGTTTTGCAAGCTGTGGTATTTCCTTTCTGAGCACAGCTCATCAAAGACCAAGATGTGATTTCTCTGAAGCTTTGCCCAACCAATCTCGAGCTCGCTGCAAACCCCTGGAGATATTCAGCTAAACGTGGTCCAGATGGCACAGGAAGACACAAGATATCAACAAGTCACATCCAGGCTAAGACAGTGATGTCTTTACAGAGGCTGCCCGAGCCCAGACAATGACAAGTAAAATCAGAACTGGCCCAAAAAGCAAACTGAGCTTTCCCTCTCCGCAACGCTGCCCCTCCATCGAAAGACTGTTTCTAAACCGATCCATTATTATCTTCATTTCCTTTCACAGTTTCTTCACAGCTCCAGCTCAAGCAGAAGTTGAGCCATCTGAGCACATGAGAAAGGCTTTTTGGATGTGAAATCTGGCTCAATGGGAGACCAAAAAAAACTCAGAGGCAAACTGGACCCATTCGGTTACTCAGCAAATATCCCAAAAGCTTGTGTGTCGCCAGAGAAGAGCTGAGTCTTGAAAACGTAATGAAACCTCTGAAATTTGCCCATCGTGGCTCAAAGTCACATCATAGCTCCCCTCCCGAAAGCTGTGTTCAAAATCTCTCCCTTATAAACTAATTTTTTCAGCTCTCACTGTTTACAACTCATCTGGCAGTGCCAGCTTGGGAGGATTCACTCCGTACAGAAGGATCTCGTGGCACTTTTCAAACACTCATGAGCACCCTTGAGAAAAAAAAAAGGGATACAGTAAACAGAGAACCTTTTATCTCCAGAGAATTAACGCAGAGTAAACTACACTGACTGACCTTCCCCACATGCCAAGAGACCGTGGCAGCATCTAGTGCACGAGCTTCACCTCCCAGCGCCTGATAGAGATGCTAAACAGCTCTGTCTCCATGTGACAGTACAGTAGGCACTGACTGAAAAGCCCCTGGCATGGAATGCCCTCACATCACCTCCGAGCACCGCTGACATCCCTCAGTCCGCTTCGTGCTGGAAAGAATCTGCTGGATCAGTTTGCAGCTATTAGTCATGGGGAGAACTGGGAGTCACCTTCGAAATGCCTCCCTCCAAGCATCCCACATCTCCTGCCCTGAATGTAAACACAGTCCAGAGCCAGAGCTTGGTTTCCACAACTCTATCTATGGGGCTATTTATATCCCTGGTCCTCGCTGCAT
The DNA here is from genome assembly GCA_026546715.1 of Gallinago undulata. Classification (NCBI taxonomy): domain Eukaryota; kingdom Metazoa; phylum Chordata; class Aves; order Charadriiformes; family Scolopacidae; genus Gallinago; species Gallinago undulata. The sequence continues at coordinate 2,985,245 of JAOTQQ010000001.1, read as the reverse complement.
AAAAAAAATCAGTAACTTATACCTCGCAGCAGCAACTGTGCCTACAATTACTGACCGGAGAGCCCTGGGTGTGAGTTCTCAGCGGCAAAAAAAGGGGAAAACCCATCAAAGTGTTGGCATCTGCACCCCGTGAGACTTCCACCTCAGCTCTTTCTTCTCTAACAAGGGTGATCGCTCACCACCCAGGGATTGCAAACCAAGGGATTTGGAAAGGCTTATGCACGGAAGGGAGATTAACACGGACTCCAGCCGTCTGACTGGAAAGCGTGGGAGGCATCACAGTGGTATTCACAGCCACGAACAGTTCCATCCAGACAGGGCCATCACTGCCTTTTTTCCCACCTTCTACATGGAGAACTAAGCAAAGTTTTTACATCCACCTTCTTTAGATTAGTCTTTTCGGGTCTCTTTTTTTTTTTTTTTTTTAAATCTCATCTGGACCACAAATGGACGATGATTTCCATCAAGGGGATGGCCCTGTAGGCTGCTGGGAGGATGGGTATGGAACTGCTCAGAGGGATTACCTGTTCCCTAAGCCAGGTGAAGAGAGGATGATGTAGGGTTGGGCCCTCATGGATCAAGGTTAGCCCACACCCCCCTTATGACAGGCTCCCCATGTAACCTTGAACATGTTGCTTAGAGGTTCATCTCAGAGCCGATTAGGGGATTTAAAATAATTTTCCTTCAAGCTAGCAGGAGGGGTTTGCTTGGTTGTTTTTTTTTTAAAAATCTGTTAGGTGGGTTTGAATATCTCAACCATAATCTCCCTGGGTTGCAGATGCAACCATGCAGCAGATGCTACTGATATATACACAGCAATAATTAATGAACACCATACTCTTTTGACTGAATGCATGGTCTCCTATTTATAATTTCTCTGTCTGACCAGATTAACCGGCTTTTCAGAGGTCAGTCTCATGGTAAAAATGAAGATGAACTGTGGTAGCTGAAAATAATCCTCAGAAGGAGTTCTGCGTCGTACAGAAAAAAAATCTTTTGTGCCAGTCTCCAAACAGGACAAATAGAAATGAGGTGTCACAAAATACATTCAGCACATGAATTCACACCAATCACCCTGCTATGCAGGACCTAGCATCCTCAGGGCACCTGGAAGGGGACAAGACCGACCAGATCTCCTGGGTCCTCCCATGGGGCCAGAGCTAAACGAGCAATGATATCTCTTCTGGGCTCCTCCAAAGGGAGCAATATGAGCACAGGGAAGAATAGATGCAATCAGATGGCCAAGAGCTATATTTAATTCTTGTCTCTTAATATTCATGTCTCTTCTGTGCCCAAATTAAACCACAGGATTTTGTGATGCTTGGGTGTGAATTCATATCTGGTACGGAGATAAACTGAAACAGGGCTGTATGAGATCTCCTAAGATAAAATCCTGTCTTATTCCTGATCACTCCAGCTGTGACATTCTTGCCCTCTAGCTACAGGGACTGGGTGATCATAGACTTTATTTCAGCACTGCAAGAACTGAGTTCAGATCTCCTGTTGCATTGCGGATGCTTGTTTTGCTCTCATGTTAGAGGAATGCTCCAGACAGAAGAATCATCAATGATCTTGAAGAAAAAGGATACCACCTTATGTGTGACCTCCCCAGAGAATGCTGTGTTCTCAAGTTCAGATATTGTTAACATCCTCCACATAGCAGCTGATCTTGGGAGACTGACTACAGAAAAAAAAACCCTCCCAGCTACGGCTTCAGTGTCAAGGAAACAGGGAGAGGGAAATGTATTAGTCCAAACCGCCTCAAGGTTTTGTTGCAGGTGGATGAATTTCACCCTATTTCTCCCAAGTTCTGCAAAGCCAGGAATGTAAAAGAGCTGGGGCAGAGATGAGCGAATCAGGCTCTCAGAGTCAATATTTAACACCAGGATGCCTCTGACGCCATGTGTTTGGGGTTTTGAGATAGTTTGGAAACTATGATTTGCTTTCAAAGACCACTAGGAAAACAGGGAGAAGAAGAACAGAAACACTGAGATACGTCTGCGCTGTGAGGTGAAGCAGGTTTGAGAACAGCGTGAAGCCACACAAGCCATGCAGCTTGCATGCTGTCCCTCTGCCCCGGTGTTTTTAGCTCAAGGACACGGTATTTATGCACAGGTACAGCAGGTACTCCCCAACCCCTTCTAGGAAGCCCTTCTAGGGGTGGTCATGAGCCTACACCATGGCACACTGAGACCATACAGAGGCTCATGCTTCATCCACAAACCAGAGAGACTGAGATTGGGTCCATGTGAAAGTATTAAATGTGTCCTGCTCTGGCAAACTTAGTTTAGACTGATGTTGCTACGTACCCTGAATTTCAGGTGGGGTTGATGGGCAATGCTGGGCTTGAGAATAGGCTGATAATACAGCCAGCCCCCAGATAGACTGAATAAGAGGGAATAACCACCTTGAAAAAAACCTGAAGAACAGAAGAACCAACCACCAATGCCTTTGACAACACCCAGGATTTCCTTTATGCTGAATCCAGCACATCTTCCCCATCATCTTCTATAAGACCTCACTAGTGCTCCTAAATTTGGCAGCTGTCATCTACAGGAGTTACGTGATCTGGAGCTAATGCAATTAGCTATGACTTTGAAGGCACACAGCAGTTTCTCATCATTCTCAGAAGAGCCTTAGACAACTTGGGGACTGCAGCCAAGCTCAAAATGACTGCCAGGAGTGTCATGTGCTGTTCCAGAGCTGAGATAGTGTCTGCAACAGGAATGGAGCCTTGAACAGATTGGAAAAAGGATGTGGGAGGGAGGGAAGACAAGAATGAATGAAGACAAAGAGGGATCAACATCAGAGAAGGGACAGCCACACGTTACAGGATCGGAGTGTGAAGGGAAGGGGAAAGATGGTGGGGATGGGGAAAGATGGTGGGGATGGGGGAAGATGGGACACAGTATATAGCAGGGGAGGGCGAAGAAAAAAATAATCAAGTGGATTAAACAGGGGGAGCTGGGAGAAAGCATATACATGGAGAGGGGGAAAGCCAGTGCATTGAGACTGGGAAGTTTGGTTTAGTTTGTAGTAATTATTAGGGAGAGTGCTCAGAGCTTCATCAGTCTCATCTACACAGCATCAGCACCAGTATCTCAAAGGAGATATTTCAGGCCAGGTATTCAGTTCCAGTTACAGGACATGCCCTTGATGGTTTCTTAATTCCCTCCCATCAGTACAATTTAACCCTTGCCAGCGGGTACCACCCAGAACCCCTTTCATCCTGCACGTTTGAACACTGCTGCCAGTACCCACAATGCTCAGCACTGAATCACTGACCGAGGACAAGCTTTTCAAATGCTCTCATTGATGGGTTATGATTAAACATGGCCTGGCAAAAAAAGGTGAGAGGATTAAAGTGCCATCAAAGGCAGAAAAGAGAGGATAGCTTGCAGGAGATCAAGCAAATAAGTCAAGAAATAGTCTCTACTGGCCCATAAAGCTGCTCCTGTTCATGTGGTTGGGTCTTTTATTAGTCTTGACGTATTGTAAAAAGTTACAATAACTACTCCCAAAGATCAGATTTTCTGCTAGCGGCTCTTAGAGGGCATGGCCCACTCTTTTCTTTCATCTTACTGCCAGAGACCGTTTGTGAGAGACACCTTTACCAAGGAGACCCCACCGCTCGTGGTTGGGGCAGTAGGGTCCCAGATGGACCATGATGGTGAGTTTGTGGACTTGCCTGTATTCTCCCTTGTGTGTCTGCAGGCTGGGGAGAGAGGGAGTGTTTAGGCACAGCTACAAAGGCAGGAGTTTTTCAGACTAGCCATAAGGAAGAATTTTTTTATGAAGAATTGAAGATGACCATGATCACTGCAGGGCATAGGGAGTGGATGACCCTTAAAGGCCCCTTCCAACCCAAAGTATTCTATGATTCTGTGGATGGCAAGGGTCAAAAAAGTCTGAGATTACATCAAGTCATTGTGGTATTTCTTAGATTTTTCCATCTCTTATGCCAGCATTGACATATCTGCCAAGCCTCTGGGGCTTCTAGATTCACATTTTTACCTCAAGATGTATACACATTTTCTAGGCTAATCTAGACTTTTAGACTCCCGTTTCGACCCCAAGGTGCACATACGTTTTCTAGGCTGATCTGGGTCACTCCTTAGCATCCTGCGTGCTCTGTGTGGCTATGAGTTATGCATCCAACCTGTGCACACACACAGCTCTGACTTACTGTGCCTGCCATGGGCAGCCACCATGTGCATACGCTGCGGACATCTGGGTTTCTTGGCTATCCAACAGCCCTTGATGGGAAGTCTGTTCTTGCAGACAGTTAGTATATGGCACCTGCAAAGTAGACACAGTCGGAGCCTTTCATCGTGGAGAAGCCCGCCAGGATCCAGGAGCCACAGATCAATGCAGGACTGCCTCCAGCTCTACGTAGGAAAGAACATGGCTTCCTACGCTCCCTGTGTATGAAAGTTATATGCAAACATCTTAACATATTTCTGCCCTGAGAAAGAATTGGTCTTTAGGGGCTGTAGCTCAATGGCCCATTGAGCTCTGCACAGAGAAGGCCCCTTGTGTTATTCTGGGCTCCACAATAAGGTATGTGTAGATTCCCATGTGTTTGTTTTCAAGAATACAATGTTCATACAACATGTGCAAGGACAAACACAGCCTGAAAACTAATGATAGCCCAACCAGCATAACCTGTTTTCTGCACCTTGGAAAGGAGACACGCCTGAGCTATCCCTGGGCAGTATCATGGCCCCACTATCTGGACCATATTCCACCTTGAAGCATCCCTGATTTTACAAAGCAAAAGAAAACCCCAGCCTGGAGGTTCACACCTTCCAGGAAAATGACTGCATTAATATGAGCTGCTCCTTCAAGTCTAGGGGGCCTGTGGGAGGAGACTGGTGTAATTGTAAATCAGTCCAGCCTCGTGCTTAGACCTCTTAAGCCTCAACTCCTCCAGCAGCCCAGCTTCTCCACCCCTGCCAGTCCGCACACCTCCGTGCATGCCATGGTAACCAAGAGCAGATGTCGAGGAGCTATTGCAAACAGATGCCGACCTAATGAATGCGTCGAGGTTGGGGCAACCAGGCATGGAAAGATAAGCAGGTGTCAACATCGCATCACCTATGACACCATCCATCAACGCTGTCAGGTCGAGGCAAGCTGCCTCCAGATGGCATCTAATCCGGCCGCGCGGGACGCCGGGCCAACAAAAGGGCTTGCGTCAACCTGCACCACGGTGGTGCCAGCCCTGTGAATCTGAAAAAGACTGATAGGGGTGGAGAGAAAAGCATCCTTCTGCGGCTTGCAAGAGGAGTCTGCCTCTCTTCCTGCAGCGGCTCGAGGAGGCAGCCTGGAGGAGCACGAAAGGAGAGACAGGCGGCCGCTTGAGATGTTCTGGAGAGACGTGTGGTTCACCAATGGTACAGAACTTCCTCTCCCAGCGCAGCTCAGGTAATAAAAGCTGCACAAACACTGTCTGCAGTGCAAAGGGGACCAGGAAGTTAATCATCTGGCAGGAGAGGGAAGCTTAGAAAGAAAAAGAAAGCTTGGGAGTAAACATGTTTTTTTTCCCCAGAGCAGCATCCTGTATCTCGCTGGAAGACGACAGCTCTGAGCCCAATCCTGGGCTGCAGCTGGGAGAGACTGCAGCTGGAGCACCTCGGTAAGTATTACCCACCCTGAGATAAATTAGATGGCAAAGGATGGAAAAATTGAAGCTAATATTCCCAGAACAGCCAGGACTTGGAGGCTGTTAACCCCTATTTTCTCATTAAATTCCATCTTAGGCAAACGCTTTTCACTCATCTCACTGTAACCCAGAGAGATGAGTCACTTCTCCTTCCCATCGACAGCTGTCAAGAGTATTGCTGGGCTGTTACTCCACTGCAGGGAGACCAGCTTTTGTCTCCTGGGTGTATCAATGTATGATGGACCAGAGCCCTCCCCTGTGCCCTTTCCCACCTTTGGTTGTTGACCCCCATCCACCATGCCACCTTTTCCTTGCGTCAGCACAAATCTGTGCCCACAGGGCCATGCAGCAAACTTGATCCAACTGGAAACTGAATTTGCAAAAAATATGTGTATCATTTCCGTCCCTGTATTTTTTTCACACCCTTCGGTGACCTGGATGTACAAGCAGCATGAGGAGGATGCAGTGATGTGAGGACAAGCGCCCAGGATATTGGGGTCAGTTTTTTTCTGTACTGGGTCATGCTCCTTGGACCACACAGAAAATCAGAGCACGTCAGCACAGGGGTGCTGCAGGCATAGACCCAACGGAGCCAGGTACCACTCCAACACCCCCATGAAAAAACATTTCCTTTTTAATCCTAAAAAAACATCAGAAAACATCATGTCGGTCACATCCAGTTCCCCGTCACCACAGGCACCTTTAATGCGGGGGGTCTGCAGAGCATCTACTACATGCACCGTGACATGTGGTCACTGCAATATGTTTCCCAAGATCTCCAGTATGAGACTAAAAGGTGTAAAATGAGATATGCCACAGGAGGAGGGAGAGAAGGGCATTTCCCTGTCTGGAAAGCTGCCTGGTGGAAAAGGACCTGGGGGTGCTGGTTGACTGTCAGCTCAACATGAGCCAGCAGTGTGCCCAGGTGGCCAAGAAGACCAACAGCATCCTGGCCTGTATCAAGAACAATGTGGTGAGTAGGACCCGAGAGGTCATCGTCCCCCTGTACTCAGCACTGGTGAGACCCCACCTCGAGTACTGTGTCCAGTTTTGGGTCCCTTACCACAAAAATGATATTGAGGTGCTGGAGCGGGTCCAGAGAAGGGCAATGGAGCTGGCGAGAGGTCTGGAGAGTAAGTCCTATGAGGAGAGACGGACGGAGCTGGGGGCGTTTAGTATGAGGAAGAGGAGGCTGAGGGGAGACCTTATCATGCTTTATAACTACCTGAAGGGGGGGTGTAGAGAAGCGGGGGTCAGGCTCGTCTCCCAAGTCACAGGAGATGGAACAAGGGGCAATGGCCTCAAGTTGCACCAGGGGAGGTTTAGGATGGATATGAGGAAACATTTCTTCATGGAGAGGGTTATTGGGCATTGGAATGGGCTGCCCAGGGAAGTGGTTGAGGCACCATCCCTGGAGGTGTTCAAAAGCCAGGTTGACGTAGTCCTTAGGAATATGGTTTAGTGATTTTTGTCAGGGTTAGGTTGATGGTTGGACTAGATGATCTTGAAGGTCCCTTCCAACCTAGACAATTCTATGATTCTATGAGTCCAACGCTGGCTCCTTGCAACAGCCAGTTAATTTGTCATGTAGTAATTCATTATGTCTTAAAATATAGGGTGGTTTCAGAGCAATGGGTACGTAGAAGTATGAAACGTACACATTCTGTGGAATGCCAGCATCATGGCATTCTAAACAGATTTGTTATGTTAATACCCTCATCTCCTTCTGAGATTATCAAAAGGCAGATGCTGTCACCCAGCAAAAAAATTAGAGTTGGGGATAGATGGATATGACTGGTGCCTACTGTTCATGCACTATTGGGAAGGCACTGAAAAGAACGCTGAAAAAAATAAGAAAAAAGAAAAAAAAAAAGGATTTTGCCATTTTCCTTCTCTTCCATTTGCGAAATCTCTCCCAGTTGGGACTTTCTGGACCAGATCCTTCCCCCAAGAATACACTGGTGTAAAAAGCTGCAAGCCCCAGGGAACCGGGCAGTGCGGGAGTGCTTCTGAGCCTGCAGGCAGAGCCTGGATGCAGAGACAGGGCATCCAGGAAGAGCTGCCTTAGTTTTCCAGCTCCTAATTGTACTAATTGAGCTTCTGCAATTTGCTGGAGTTAACCCTCCCCTCGCCCACTGCAGGAGGCCAAAATCTTGCTGCCTTTTTGGTTTCTCAGGGCACCCGTGCCAGCGTTTTCCACAACAAAAAGGAGACAGTAACTGTTGTTGCTCCCGGACCTCTCAGGGTCTCCCTTTGATTGTTGTATTTCCTACCAGTGTCAGCACTTGTGATATTAATGAACTAGACAACGGGTCATTAAAAACCATTCGGGAGGGGGGCTGCAGCCACATAAGGAAGGATTAGAGCCCCCGTCGCTATTAAAGAGTGAATATTCACCCTGCCCAATTAAAGGGATCTTTGCCTAATAGCGGGAACACCGCTCCTCCAACTCCCCTCTGGCAGGATGGCTGTGGAATAATTTTATCACCCTCCCAAATAAAGCCGAGGAGATATCTGACAAAGAAGCTGTTTTTCTGCATCTGAGGTGCCCACTCCAAAACATAAAAGTGATGTCGCTCCAGGAATCACGGGCTACAGTCTCACAAGGTTTGTAGAGATATTTCAGCCAAGGGGGACTGGTGGCCACGGCATTGGGGACCTCCAATTTCAGTGTCCTTTCATTTTCTTTTAATGTTAATTGGATTAAAATTTCAATGTGTTGGAGGTGTATTTTTGCATGTGCGAGATAAAGATGCAGAAATATGAGCACCGCTGATGGGAGAAAAAATGGAAAAAGAGGAGGATGAAGAGGCCACGGTGGCTGAAAGAGCAGACATATCCATGGCTTCTTCTCTGGGCTTGGGGAAAGCAAGATCTCTTTATTCAGAACTGAGAACCTGATCTTACCCCCAGGCCTGGAGCAGTGGGAAATCCCTTTTCTTTGTCAAGAAGCACCATTAATACAAAGACAAAAAAGCAATGGGCTGTGAAGGTGCCAAAGAGGAGTTTGGTGAAATGAGTCCTGTGCAAGCAGCTCCATTTCTCATTCCCATGCTAACAACGTGGAAACTTAGAGGTGAAGGAAAAAGGGCTACAAAAACCATAGCCCCCATGGCCCCCTCAGCATGGCCTCCATCAGAGCTGCTCCCAATTTACAGCATCTTCCACTATTGCCAGTCCAAGAGGTCAACAAACATCAGCCTCCCCCAGGAGATGGTGCACAAAGAAAATAGATTCCAGCTCATTCTCTCTTGCAACCTGCAGCCTTTGCCCTCCTGCCCCCCAAAATGACCCCGCTCCACTTAATTGGACCCTCATCCGACCTCCAAACCCACCTCCACCTGCAGAGCTTAGAGCAACCTGCGTTCTCCAAATTAATTCCCTGGCAATGGGGGTCCCAAAATCTGCTCCCAGCTCATGCATTGCTCTGCCGATCTCCGTGCTCCTGAATCACCGTGCCCAACCATTAAAAGAGAGCACCTCTCCCTACCCTCTCCGGATTATGGGCTGTAATCTCCTTGAATGAAAAGCACAGTATAAAAAACGCGATATTATTACGGCTACTTTCCCCACCGGAGCTGAATTTAAGGAAGGTAAATAATTGGTATAAAAAGAGGCTTTTGAAAAGCAGGCCTCTGTACCCATTTGTTGGTGGATTTCTAGCAAATGCATCGCCAGACTCACTACAGCGAACTACATCACCACCACATGGGGAGAGAGATTAAAAAAAAAAAAAGAAAAAGAAAAAAAAAAAGCTTCTATTTATTATAAAACTTTAATTGGCTTTAAAGAGTGACTGTCATGCTGTCTGACACTTTAAAGTGTTCTGTACAGTAGGAGACATAAAACATGAATCATTGCACTTGTTTTTCATCGTCTCTCCTGCCACATTTGCTAATTATTTAATCTCCCATGTCAGAAGCGGGACTTTTGCTCCTTTTTCTGCCCAGTTTTTTTCCTTCCCGTTTTCTCCCGTATTAGACAGGTGTTGCCCTGGTGCAGCTTGGATACAGATGGCACAGATCCAGAGGGGCCAAGGAGGAGGGATTCAGAAAGGGGTTAAACATATGCATGGATGGGAGATCATCTGCAGCAATTCAACAGGACACTCCCAACACAACTTCTTGCATTAATTCCTCTTCTTCTTCTTCTTGATGGAAGCTGAAGTTCTAGCCACCAGCTTCCCTCTCTGCTCATATCTCATTCCCATCAGTGTCTCCTACATGTTGGATATGGGATTCTTGCCCCAAACTGGGAGAGCGTTTTTATGCCCTGTTTGCCCCTTAAGGTCTTGCCAACTCTAGGGTCACAGATGGTCCCTGTTCACAAGTGACCAAGAGATGTTTGTGAAACAACTCCCTGAAGCACCAGAGAAATGCTGCTTTGTTGGGACAGAGCATCTGCTCCTCTCCATTCAGAAGAAAGGAGGGTCTCCCTGTAGAATAGCGGGAGGAACATCTTCCCACAGCCCTTTCTTCTGCATCCATGACCATCTGAAGACACATACACCCTTCTCTTCAACCCCATGACAGTGTCCACCCCATAGAGAAAAAGCAGCTGAAAAACCTGCATCCACTAGAAGTGATTAGTAGATTTCAGAGAGAAAAAGTATAGTTTTTCTAGTCTGCAACACCTGAAAAAAACGACCTAAAATAATGCAAAGCTAACCTGGGGGTAAGCTGCCAAGAAAAGCCCAGACAGACAGATGGATAAAAGCCACAGTCGTGTCTTTATACACTGTAAAAGATTTCTAAGAAAACCCTCCAAAAACCAAAAAGAAACCTAGATTTTCGGCTAGAAACTATGGATGGTGATGTGAAATCTGTCTTCTGGACAGCCCCTTGGAGGAAAGTGCAGCTCAGCAGTGCCTCTGTTGCACCGCACCGGGCTCTGTGGCACTGTGCCTGCTTCCAGTGACCTCCTGGGCAAAACCACTCCTTGAATAACAAAATTAAGGGAGTGAAGGACCACAGCAAGCCAGAAGACCTCATCCACCTTTCCGCACTTCAGGGCAGGACCTGCAGGGTACGGACCACTTTCCAGGTGGCCTGGAAAATTGGGCTTTCTCCTCTGTCTCTAGCGACCAGCTCCCAAGGGCTGGCATCCTGAGGGGATGCTCTCCTCTGCCAGCCTGTGTGCCCATGCTGTGATTTATCTCTTGGCAGCAGAGCTACACGGCAGAGTGGCTTCTGATGCACACATCTCCCTCCTGGAGAGACTCATCTTGGAAGGGGACAAGAATGCATCCCCTGGGATGCTCACCTGTGGTTTGAGGCCACTGAATGGTGCCTCAGATTGAGGTTTCCTGAAAGCCACCACCGTTTTCAAGCATGGGAGTCGGAAGGGGGGGTGGATGAAGAAGAGTCTCAGATGTTTGCGGAGAACAAATAATAATACCGCTAATAAGGCTGCATGATTTTATGGCACTTGCTTCCCCATCTTCAAAGGGCATCCCACAGCTTTTGGCAAGCCCCTGTGAAGCAGAAGCTAGTCACCAGCCCGATGCCAGCTCAGGGTTTAGCATTAGCAGGATTTAAGGTGACTGTTGATATCATTAATAGGAACGTTAGAACACAAACGCCGGCTGCCAGCCGGCAGGGAGAGCGTGGGCCTGGGGACTGCTCACCAGGGGAAAGAAAGCCATGCAAGGAGCAGCCCGAATTCTGGGTGCTTTGGAGGCAGAGGGAGGGATTTGCTCCCCAGGCTGGCACTTCTTTAATAACTATGCACCTCACAACAAGAGCGACCCAAGCAAACTGCTCGGATTCCTGTTGGATGGTAGCAGAGCATCTCCTGTCTCCTGCTCCCCAGCATATGACAACAGCTTTGTTGCCCCCCTGTTCGCCTTCACCAACCCCCTGTGCATCCCTCTCAGCCATCAGAGGGTGCAGCCCAGGCGAGAGCTTCATGTTCTACAAGCAGAAAGCCCCAGGTCATCTCTTCCCACCGAGCAAAACCTCAGCTGAAGTTCCCTTGTGTCTCCATAACCACCTCCAGCGACCTCAACCAGAAGGTCTGGGGATGCTTCTGTGCTGCGGGGACGAAAAACCGGCCACACAAGGGACCTTTGCAAGGCAGGCTCTTGCGATCACAGCCCTAAGGTGTGTTCAACTTGACACTCAAAGGCATCTGAAGAAGGGATGTCCGCACCCGTGGAGCCTCTCCAGGTACTGCAGCTCTCTCCAGACACCTCATGCAGCAAAAACAATGTGCAAAGCGTTATCGGAGAGGGGCTGCTGGGACAACTTACTGACCCATACAGGCAATCAGCTTATGATATGAGGGATGGGATCATGTCGGCTGAGCAGGCACAGCTGCTAATGTTATTCTTGTTCATCAGAATACTTAATCCGACTTCTTTCTTTTTTAATAAAAATAAATCCTCAATGACTATTTGCCCGAGGCTTTAGTTAGAGCAGCTAATGGGGCGGTCACGTGAACTGAACCCTCCGTATGGAGTAGTGAACAGTATCAAGATAGCTGAACCCTAGTAGGGAGGACAGGAGGAGCCCAAATCTGGGAGAAAAAAAAAATACATGCAAATGCTCTGCTGTGAATCCACAGGGGTGCAAAACCTCTGGATGAATGGGCGTGAGAAGGTCTGATATACCCGTGTGCAAGCCTACGTTGGGAGAGGTCAGGAATTGCTACAATCCTTGGAAAAATCCCAAACAAACATCAGTGTCACAAACCCCGGGGATGGGGAACGTGGATGCCCCATCCTTGGAGGTTTTCACGGCCAGGCTGGATGGGGCTTTGAGCAACCTGGTCTGGTGGGAGGTGTCCCTGCCCATGGCATGGGGTTGGAACTGGATGGACTTTAGGTCCCTTCCAACCAAACCATTCTACGACTCTATGAACCATGCCAGGTCCTGGCACGCAGCAGCAAATCTCATTGAGGAGACAGCAAAGAGCACGTGCAGCCCCTCAATTGGTGCCAGGAGCGGAGTGCTGGCACCATCCTGCTCTGCAAAGACGCGTCCTGGCACCCACTGAGCTCCCCAAACCCTCCAGCTTCTCAGGGAGCCATGCACCAGCAGGTCCCTGATCTCCTGACACCGTGCACCAGCCGAAGGAACCACGGAGAGCCTTGAAAAGGGTTTAAAAAGATTTAAAAACCTCAGCCAGCTGATGGAGAGACCTCAGGAAGAGGAATGCCAGAGGGACATATCCAACCCTGAGCTGGAGGCGTTACCGTGCAATCGCGTTTTGTAGCCTTTCTTCTTTAGTTTTGTTTACAGCCCCCAATTATCCTCCCTCTCTGAGCGGCCAGAGCCGTTCACACCTGCTTCGCTCTGGGCACAGCATCCCTCCCAGCCAAGTTCTGAGCCCCTCCACCCAGCACCACACCAGTCCCCGCAGCCAACAAGTTTCCAAGGCACGCATGGCATACAAAGGAAAGAAAAGAAATGCCGGAAGATTAGACCCTGAGCTGCAACTAATTGTTCAATAAGCCATGAACAATATAGCGTTGGTGTGATTTGCTTCTCTGCCTTTCATCTGCGGGAAAGGAAAAATAAACAGTACGGGGGAGAAGGGTGAGAGGTGCCAAGAGCCAGGATGGGGTGAGGGAGCTGGTGTCTGAACCAGGACGGGGCTACGATGCTCTCTCGTAGTCCCGTAACAACCCCGTCTGCTCCCACGAGTGAGCTCCTTCACCGAGGCCATCAGCGTTTTGCTCAAAGAGGGCTTGATTCAGCTCGGAGTAAATCAAGTAATTCCCAGGCCGACAGCATCGGAGTCTAGTCCACAAAGCAGATGAGAAATAAGACCTTACACTCCGGGCTATTATTCTGGGAATGGCAGTGCCTCGTTCAGATTAGATTAATTGACAGGAGTAAAAAAGAATATGTTGATAACTCCGGACATACAGAACATTTTTATTCATGCTGGAAAGAAGCCCAGATGTAATAGACTCGCACAGACACCCCTTCCATCTCTCCCCCCACCCCCTCCTCAGTGCAGTGGGCACCATCAGCAATTTCATTCCTGATCCTTAATAAACCAAGGGCAGGACAGGATCTGGGGCACCCAGTGAGATGGCATCCCCACAGCCTCGGCACGAGGCAGATTGCTGGTCTTCACCCGACTGCAAAAATTAACCATCTACCCAACATATGGGTCCCAGAGAGTCTCCTGCAGAGCCCACTCCCTCCACCCCCCAAGCAGGATAATCCCCTTATTGTTATTTAGAGACACAGAGATGGGTCTGCTCCACAACCCCAAAATCCCCGTGTCTGGAAAGGGCTGAGGAAGAGAGGAGATTAGAGATTCACCTCCCATGAAGGGGAAGAACTGGAGAGCCAGATCCAGACCGCCCTGAAATCTGTGAGCATCTGAAATTTGGACGCAGACCCAAATTTCTCAGACACAGCCCGGCTCCATCAGCACGTTGTGTGCCCATACAACAGGCTTACTGCAACCTAGCAACTAACAGCTGACTGCTTCCATGAGCTCAAAGCTTAAGGAAGAAAAAAGATCAACTTCAAAACAAGGACAAACATCGAACAGGCACCGAAGAGTTCAGGCATAGGAAACCCAGATATAAGGAAGAATTGTTTTACAATGAGGGTCATGAAACACTGGCCCAGGTTGCCCAGAGAAGTGGTAGATGCTCCATCCCTGGAAACATTCAAGGTCAGGTTGAACGGGGCTCTGAGCAACCTGATCTATACGAAGATGTCCCTGCTCATGGCAGGGGAGGTTGGACAAGGTGACCTTTAAAGATACCTTCCAAACGTAAACTATTCTATGATTCTATGAAATGTAGCAGTGTAAAATTTCCCTGGTCCAGGTCCAGCACCTGGAAAACTCCAGCAGTTCTCCCTTCTCCAGCTGTGACTTACCAACCCCAAGGCATTGGTTGGCAACTCAAAGTTAAAGGTAAAGCTTCCTGCTCTGGACCCAAATTGGAGTGCCTGGCTTTTGTCTGCCAGTAAATGCATAGCACAAACCAGAGCAAGTGAAATCATTGCAAGCATTCAGCATTCAAACAAGCCTTCTCAGTGAACGTCAAGAAGATATCAGTGTGGCTTTACACAAGCAGTCGAGTAATGGGATTGCCTCCATTAGATCCCACAGCACCAGCAGTCACCATGCTGTCCAACTGGATGGAGTTAAGTCAAGGAAACTGGAAGGAGTAGGGTGTCTCACTGATGGAGGGGTCACGGAGATAAACAGGACCGGCATCTTTAAGTCAAAATTGCCAAACGTTTTCTCTCCAAACAAAATCCCAACCCCACTGCCTGCTCACATGGCATGGAGAAGAAAGAAACCTTGAATATGGGACCCAAAGATGGGCTGTACTAGCCTAGTACAATGCTGCTGTCTCTCCTGCTTCATGCCTCCATGTGCCAGACACATCCAGGAGGCAAATGTCACCTCAAAACGACCAGATAGTGCCTGGCAGGGAAGCACGGGAGATCTGCAGTGCTGCAGCATGTACCTGTAAGAGATACTTCATCACCTAAAAAGAAACCCACAGGCAACTTGATCAGCATTAAGCAGGAATGAGATGGCCATGATATGCTGAGACTGGATGGGGTACGAGCTCACCTTCCAAACGTCCCATCATTTGGGATGGTTTATTGCAGAACAGAGTATCTCAAATGCTGTCTCCTACAAAATTAATCTCTCTGCCTTTCACGCATAGTCTCAGTGGCACCATACAAGGGCCAGGCAAAGAAAAACACCTTTTATTCCTTCTCAGGCCTGTCATTCCTGAAAAAGAACCAGCCCTGGATTGCTTTGCTCATATTGCAAAATCAGTGCAAGATCAGATCCAGAGGGAACTGAAACCCAGTGAAATCTTTCTTTCTGTCTTCCAACTCGGAAACAATCAGAAAATCCAACCACGTGCCCCAAATCAGCCAGGAACAGCTGGGAGGGTGAGGAGAGTCTGCAGGGGTCGCAAGGCCTTTGGGGAATGTCTTGCAGCAGTTCAGAAGTGGGATGCCATCACACTGCCGTCTGCTGTCCCCAGTTCAGTGGCCAAACCTATTCTGAAGAAAACACACACTCCTTGCTGGAATTCAGTTTCCACCTTTTTCCAACACACCTTGGAGACCGCGCAGCTGAGGGAAGCCCAACTCTGCCGTCTTCCCAGATGCCATGCTGTATCCCCAAATCCTTCCATGAATCAGCAGGGAACCTTATCGACGTGCTTGTTGTGGCAGCAGAATTAACTGCTGGGGTGATTTTACCAGAGCAACACGTCAATCCCATTTTCTATTATTAGGCATCTGTGTGTTATGTTCATTGATCCTGGGCACTAAATTTCCTCAGGGGTTAACAATACTTTCAACACGCGGACAAAAATCCATGGAAGCTTAAAGAATACTCAAGCGCAAGATTCCCAGAGGTCCCCAGGGCACGTGTTCTCTTCAGTTTACACAGACACATCAATATATCTCCTTAATTTCATTTCATTATTCCACCTGTATAGTACGTATGTTCCCCTTAGATTGACTTGAGGGAGTTTTTTTATGACAGATAGGAAGATACACTGCCCCACTCATTAGGTGCACCTTGTATTTTGTGAGCTTGATGGCCAGTCTTCAAGATCACAGTGAAAACATGCCTAATTCCTTTGGTTTCCACAGGAAATGAAATGTAAGTATTAAGGCCTCTTGTGGATGCAACGCGCAATTCCAAAGGGATCCTATTATAAAAGTCTAATTAATGTCCTATTACAAAATGAGATCCAGTGAATATCCCCATTAGCTAAGCAAAGATGGGCAGAGATTTAAATATGCAAAATCAGCAGTGAATAGGTAAATGGAGTCTAAATGAACAGTCCAGGGCAGATGAGAAGAGCAGACAGATAGCAGGTAGGGGGATGGGAAATCACCCAGAGACATAATAATAGGGAGAGGTGTACAGTAGCTTGACACAACAGGTAGATGATTGATGGATGGGTCATCGGATGGAAAATTGACATTGGCAGCAATTGCACTATGTACAACCTAGACCTTTCTTGGCTCTTACTCCCTTGGCATTCCCCTACAAAGGGCACTTGAACACCAGATCAGGCTGGAGAAACAGGGAAGAAACAGCTAGAGGAGTGAAGGTGCTTTCCCAGAAACGGACATCATCCCAGTCCGGATCCTGATGCCTTAAAACCTAACCCTGGCATCTCACTCATCTACCAACATCTTGGAGAGAAGGTTTAAACAGGTAGTGAACAGCATGATCAGTGGTGAGGGCTCAATTTACCTTCCCGCGGTGCTCCTCTAAACCCAAAAGTGGTTCTCTTGCTTCCGCAAAGTTACACCAGAACATACAAAATCAGTCTGGCCCATTACAGCTCACATTTACCTTCTGTGCAGAATGCAATTTTCTTACATCTGTTCTAGCTAACAAGCAGATAGAAAGGGTGAGACACCGAAGGCAAAAAAGACGGGAACAGTAGCTAAATGATGGCTAATGGGCAGCTGATCGAGTAGAAGGACAGATGCAGAGAGAGATGAATAGAATAGATAAACAGGCATCAGACCCCAATCTCCCAGCAATTACAGTCTGCTCGGGAAATCCTAATCTTCTACAGTGTCGCTCTCCAATAATTCCAGTTAAATTAGTTATTATCCCTCATTTGTGTTTGTCCCTGGAATTATTTTGGTGGCGTGGATCAAAGAAGCACCACGGGTTTTAATGTGGCGTGTGCTTTTAAAAAGTCAAAGCATTAGAAAGTGCTCCCCACTCTAATGCATTCTCGTCTCGTGCCAGAAAGTGGATCTTTAACTTCTAATTAGCGCATCTCAGGATCTGTCCAAACAACCCTGCCATGTCTTTCTTTGCAAACACAAACAGATGAGGTTCCCCGGGGACTCGGAGCCAGCTCGACACCTATGAGGGGTATCAGGGCTATCACAATTAATAAAGCACGAGCAGGCACTGAGCAATGCCGAATCCAGCTCTGTAACTACAACCCAGTTGTTTGTACTTTATTTTCCCTTTCCCACTTGATTGACTTTAAAATAAAAAAAAAAAAAAACACCCTTCTGCAACTGTACTCAAAAAAAAAAAAAAGAAGGAAAAAGAAAAGATCTCATTACATGTTTAATTTAAAACTCTACCAGTGATTAGGATATTTTATGGACTGATCGCCTGCCAAATGTTATGGTTTAAATCAAAACTGCTCCAGAGTTCCTCATGAGCCGTAAAGGAGATAGAAGGTTTGAGGGTTTTTTTTCCCTCTGCTTTAAAAACAGCCACTGACTCTGATATTATGCTGCGAATGGACAGGAAAGCAGTGGACAAGGAAGCAATGGTGAGATGGATAAATGAGAGAAGGTCTGAGAGAATGAGGAGCTTAAATCTTTGGCTAGAGGGAGTTCCCCGTGTCGTCCCCCCCCACCTCCCCACAGCAGGCTTGGAGATCCACAGTGACCAGCACGTACAAAGAATTCAGCACTTAATTATACGTATCAATGATGTGAAGCAAACAGAAATGTGCAGGAGCATTCGCCAGCATCAGCTGCTGGTTGTGGATGTATAAATGGGATGAGTCCCATCATTGCACCACGCACAACAGCTGGGACAACAACTGAAATGCAAGGAGTTGGGGCTGGGTCATCTGCAGAGCCAAGAGAGGCACCTCTGGCAAAGGGATCCCCCCAAAATGGGAGAGAGGAACAGCAGCATTCTTGAGGTCCTGGTGAAGAATCATTTTACCCACAGGAATGGATGGCAACCTCCCCTTCCACTCACTCATCCCCAAAACCATATCAGCAGCAATAAGGGTGATGCCTTTCAATCCTGAAACTCAAAAGCAAAACATGGCTTTTGGGATGGAACTGCATCAACTGCAAGAGAAGGTGATTTGAGGACAGAAGGTAGGTTTGTAAGGATGTATTTAAACACTGGTGCTGCTCCAACTGAAGAGGACCATGCACAGCAACGTGGCCAGAGATCTGCTGTGCCCACTCTGACCGAATGAGCTGGCAGGGCTAACTATACATTTTCTTCTCATTTCAAAGCTTAATTTAGGAGACCAAACTATATTTAGGTCCTAGACCGTAGCAGGAAGACCTTATTGGGAAGATGAAGCCAACTCACTTCGCACCTTGCCTGGATTTGAGATCAAACCAACCAGATCTAGAGGAACCTCTAGAACTTCAATGTCAAGAAGATCCTCATGCAAGGACAGGCTGGATTCCCAGCTCTATTTTAGGGTTGTCACTGTAAAGATGCAAAAACATAAAACTCATCTTGAACAAACAGCCTCTTCATGTGAAGAATAAGTCTGCATGGAACTTGGTAGCTCCAGCAAACCCAGAGGCCCCAGTGCAACCAGACAGACCCATCAGGAATTGCTCAGGAGACACCCATAATATGCTTTCTGACATGCGGAAGGCCCATAAACAAATGATTACACTTCTGTGCCTGACTTTCCCTAATTTGCAAAATGTTGATAATGATCGGGGCTAATTGAAAATTTCCCATCAAGCATTATTAAGATAGGGAACAGGGGTTTTGAATGAACCATTTGCAAAAAAGCCCAATTTCCCCCATATATTTGATTTTTGACAGTAAAACAAGCAAACAAAAAAAAAAAAAAAAAAGAAAGCCATCTTACGTCTTTGGATAAAAGGACAAAATTTTCCATAGAAAAACACCTACTATTTCCTGGATAATTCAGTGACCTCCCAGGTTTCGTAAGGCTTGTGAGGTTTCTTTTATTGCTCTGAAATAATTACAGATATTAAACAGGAGCCTCAGTAAAGCAAGCTTTATTTTAAACTTCCCTGCCATGAGTTATATCTCAGACAATGATGCAGGGAGAGGGCACTTGATTCACTAATGAAAGGGCCATCCAGCTGATGAAGAAACTGCACAAGAATGGCCAAACCCTGTGTTATTTACATCAGGGTTTTGAATAGCAGTTGCTGGCAGGGAGAAGGGCAGGTCTAGACCCTTCTGCCACTGTCTTTTCATGAGGACTGTGTGGCTACTTCTGTAGATAAACAAATAAACCAGATCAGAGTTTATTCCCTAGCCTCTATACCAGTTCGTACCTGCACTCCTACCAGCGCGGGAGCTGCATCTAGTCTGCTGACTGGGGCTGAATTCCAGCCCAAGCAACCCCAAACCGTGCCTGGTCATCAGCTGGGAGCTGGGAATTAAACTGCGGGGACAGCCATGGGCCAGAGCTTGTGCCTGGTGGACTTTCTGTCAATGATGTAGCCTGGAAAGCCGAGCCAGGCCAGTGGCTGGGACATCTATCCAGCCATCAGTGCGGGTGGGGGACAGCATACCATCAGCAACCTCAAATTTGGAGGTCAGTGCATTTAACACCCGCCTAAAATTACTGTGGCTGCTGCACCTGCCCTGACCTTCTGCCCAGCCAGGACTGGCTTTCATTATGCTTTAATTGCAGAGGTGACCCAGAGGGTCTGGGGCCAGTGGTGTCACTTCCATTAAGCAGATTGCCATGTCCCTTTATAGCCTTGGAAGAGCAGGGCCAGTGAGAAACACAAAGGGCAGGAAAATACATCAGTTGGCTACATCATCGGGCTAACAAATACACACACATAGTGACATACAGCAACGTTACCAAGTTAATACCAGTTAATAACCTACAATAATCGACAGGGCCCTGATCAGACACAGAAGCAGAAAACTACTGAAGGCGAAGGGAAGACTTCTGTCAACACACGGAGAGGTTTTGGATCAGCCACCCAAAGGCACATTCATTATTAGAGAGTTTTAGACACCTACATCCTTCCCTGCAGTATGCCTTCAAGCCTGGCCTCTAGGTTTTTTTTGCAGCCTAAAAGGAAAACAGAGGCTAGAAGATCCAAGAGAAGAAATATCACTGACAAGGGTTGAGGTTTCACAGAAACCTCGGTCCAGGAGGAGTGGATTTGCTGCTGCCTGAGAACTCTGGATCCTCCCGTCAAGGGCAGACCTAATCTGGAATCCCAGCTCCCACCTGAGTTGCAGGGAAGTTTAGGTCTGAAACCCTGAGGTGCTGCCGTGCTCTGCAGCTGGAAATCAGGGTTACATGGGACCCTGACTTCTGATTCACAGCAAATCCCACAAATTTGGGCTTCTGCTTGTGTTTGCTCAACTGGATAAAATCTCAAATTTGGAAATTTCCTGTCAGTGAGACTGGGAGGCTTGTTTAGTGTCAACAGGGACACTTTGCTTTGATTTTCTTTTAAATGAGCATGGCAGAAAAAACACTCCTTGCAAGGCAAAAATTCATTAAAAAAGTCAAACAACATGATCCTGATGGAAAACATAGCAGTCACTACCTTTCTCTTCTTTAGCGCGAAAGGCCCGCATCAAAATCAATAAACCCTCACAGAAAGTTTTGACACAAAACATGTTGCCTTGTTTTGAAAAAGAATCCACTGGAAAATTATGGATCTGCTTGAAAACGTGGTGGCAGTGTGTGCCCAAGGCTAAAAGAAGGTTTGGAAAATGCTAGAGCTAGAGCCATTCTCTGCTACAGAGCCTGTATCCTGTTGGAAGCTCAGCAAACAGCAGACTGGTGCCTCCCTCCCCTTAGAAGATGCTTTTATTTGGAGGAGAGGAGGAGAAAGTGGGATGCTTCTTTCTGTTGGCTGTTGTTGCTTTCCTTACACTGAAAAAAACCCTCTTTTCAAATGAGAAGCTCTATGGAATTAGATCTGGAGGTCCACCGGAGACTCCTCAAACCTCTTTTTTTTTTTTGTGATTTGTGGAGGTCCCAGTATGTGGATAATATAAAGCCCCCTCCTCCAAAAAGTTCATAGTACCTCAGTGCTCATCAGCACGCTGCAGGGACGGGACTGGCACAGGGGTGACTATCCCATTCCACATTGCTGTCCAGGAGCAGCTGGTTACCAATCATTGTTAGAAACACAGATTCATAGAATTGTCTGGGTTGGAAGGGACCTTTCAAATCATAGAATCATAGAATCATAGAATCGTTTGAGTCGGAAGGGACCTTAAAGATCATCAAGTTCTAACCCCCCTGGCATGGGCAGGGACACCTCCCACTAGAATCCCACTAGATCATCAAGTCCAACCATCAACCGAACACTGACAACGGTTGATCAGTTGATGGTTGGACTAGATGATCTTGAAGGTCCCTTCCAACCTAGATGATTCTGTGAAAAACCATCACTAAACATCACTAAACCATATCTCTAAGCACTATGTCTACCCACCTTTTAAATACCTCCAGGGATGGTGACTCAACCACTGGGTAGCCTCTTCCAATGCTTAATTACCCCTTCAGTGTAAAATATTTTTCCTAATATCCAGTCTAAACCTCCCCTGGCACAATTTGAGGCCATATCCTCTTGTCCTATTGCCTGTTCCTTGGGAGAAGAGACCGACCCCCACCTCCCTACAACCTTCTTTCAGGGAGTTGTAGAGAGCAATAAGGTCTCCCCATTGCTTGGATAACACAAGTGGGCCAAGCAGAATTTGTCCCCCCTGCAGAGTTCACCTGCAAATCTAGAGAATTACAGGAAAGATTTGCCATTGCAGGAGAAATTACCAGGAAAACTTAAAGGAAGATGCAAAATATGCAGAGGGAAAAGGAGAAGGAGAGGGGGGGAATCAGCCACTGAACAGAAAGGCAGAGCGGAGAGGTGAGCTGTGCCATGGAAAGGGATTAGCTGCAGCGCACAGCCCACCAGGGCAGGCAGAAAGCCTGACGGAGCCTGATCCGCCACGCCGTGACCTTCACAAATCAATTTGGTGCTCCTGCTCTGCCTTGCCTTGAAGAGAAAAGGACGTGCTTCCTCCTTTGACCACCCTGCCTGAACCCCCAGTCCCATGTCACAGGGTCCGGGTGACATTTCAGTCACCCCTTTCTCCAGCAGATAGCAGGGGAAGCTTCCTACTAGGGCCAAGCTGTAAGTGTGAGATTAATGTTCGGCACTGCATTTGTCATGGACAACCACCAACCAACCACATCCTGGGCGACATCAAAAGAAGCATGGCCAGCAGGTCAGGGAAGGAGATTCTACCCCTCTGCTCCACTCTGGGAAGACCCCACCTACAGTACTGGGTCCAGCTCTGGAGTCCTCAGCCCAAGAAGGACATGCACCTGTTGGGGCAGGTCCAGAGGAGGCCACGAAGATGATCTGAGAACTGGAGCCACTCTGCTACGAGGACAGGCTGAGGGAGTTGGGGGTGTTCAGCCTGGAGAAGAGAAGGCTCCAGAGAGACCTTAGAGCCCCTTCCAGACCATAAAGGGGGCCTACAGGAGAGATGGGGAGGGACTCTTATCTAGGGAGTGTAGTGATAGGATGACAGATAATGGTTTTAAACTGAAAGAGAGGAGATTTAGATGAGATACCAGGAAGATATTCTTTCCTGTGAGGGTAGTGAAGCACTGGAACAGGTTAGACCCCTGGGCTGGCACACAGTGGGGTTGCCCCCGCTCAAGACTTCCATTTGGAAAAAAACCCCAAAATTATTTAAAAACAGTTCTCCTGAGTCTCTGGAGGAGGACTCATAAACTCCCACAGTAATTCAAGGGCTTTGCAGACCTCATCTCCTCCTGCTGCCAGTGCAAGGGGAAGTTCTCCATCCCTGCCCTCCCGAGCACGAACAGCTGGCCACACATATATTAAAAAAATAGCTCAGTGTGCAGCTTAGCTTATAAAGCCTGCTTCCGTGTGCTGTTCACTCAGCACACATGTTCCTGCCAGCCCCTTGTCGTGCAGTCTCTCTGGTGTCCCCTTATGTGGTTGTGCTCTTGCTGAGCTTTGCCCTAGGTGACAGCACTGTACCCAGCCACCTACTTCCATAAAACTCATGGGAACTGAAAATCTTGGGAGCCCCTTCCCTCCTGTTAGACCTGGCTGAAATAGGATTTCCTGGTGCCTCTTCATGCAAAGAGCAGCCACTGGCCCATTAACCAGGAAACTGGAAACTTTGCTGGCAGAGGGGTGGGAGATGCTGGGAGCCAAGGTGGACCAAGACTCTCTTCAACCAGACATCACACCTCTGGCAGGGCTTCATGCTGATGCTATGGGAAAAAGCAGCTCAACCAAAACATGCCACACGTGGCCAATTGATCTGTGCTTTGCAGGGAAGTTCGAGAGGGTGAGATTTCTGCTGCCTTCCAGATGATCAGCTGAGGTTGGTAAACCTTGTCATCCATGGAGAAGACAGACCGTGAGTGTCCTGAGCCAGGTCTCAATGTGATGCACAAAAAGTAGCTTCTGCTGGTGGCAGAACTGGCTCATCCTCAAGAGCACTGGGAAAAGGAACACCTTTAACATCAGCTGTCTACACAGAGCAAGTTCACGTTGATTGCACCAGAGCAGAAACCAAATCAAGTGGGATCAAATCCTCCATTTGGTAGTGACACCCTGTGTGATAACTCCAGAAAGGTCTCTTGTGCCCCTTACAACCCAAGCCCTCAGGCACTGCAATCCTCATCATTGCCAAAAGTGGGGAAGTGCAAGAAAGAGGATCCTTCCAAGGTCACCAAGCAAGTCAGGACAGCGCTCATTCATTAGGCCATGATGTCCTTCCTTCCAAGCCATTTCAGCCTCTGGATTCATATATCCTGAGATCATGGTACGGATCCATATAGCCTGAGAGTATGGTATGGATCCCGTAACTACTCAGACCAGGTGGGAATTGCAAATTAACTCTTGTACGGGAATTGCAGACTTAGTCCAGACACTCATCCCTGTGATTAGTCCATGAACTTTGGTAGCTGTGCTGAGGAGAAAGGCCTGACCTCTAAAGAGCTCTTAACGCAATACTAAACAGCCCCTAAAACCTAGATGCAAGTTTGAAAAATAATCATTATTGAAAACAATTATATCCATATTATTTAAAAATAAACATTGGAGTTTTCTAACCAAAAAACCTGCTTATCAGAAATCACTGCGTGCTTTAACTCCAAGACCTGATATCTCATATAGAGAGCACATTGTCGTTCTTGCAGCTAAAGTGTAGGCCAATTTCTCTTTAATAGAATAAGATCTTCCTTGGAGGTGATTGTATGTTGCTGATAATTATCTGATGACATGTCGAGGTTTAGCAGATGGATTAATTTCATTTTACATTATGTTATTAGTGCCACTGGAGGGGCGTGTGACTGCATCCTTTTGGGTATTAAGCTAAAGACCTTGTAGTATACTTTACAGACAGCAGCAACTGCTGGGCTAAAAACAAGCCTCCGCTGTTTTTTGGGGGGGTAAAGATGTCTACACAACACTGTCAATCACATGCTGTTGTGCCAATCACAGGGAAAGGCCAAAACTCAGCCTGGTAACTGAAGCTGAAGGATGCTCCAGGTGTCCTGGTCCAAGCCTGACCGTCAGGAGATCTAGATGCGATACCAAACTGTGCAGCAAACAAAAATGCCAACACGATACCGGCTGAATATTCTGAGGTGCAACGTCCTTGAAGGCTTCCTCCCACCTGTAGCCCCTGGGAGAGGGGCAACTTTCCGCCCTCCACAGCGCTTGCTGCCAAACAACTCAGACCTCTTGATCTGCCAGAGCAATTTTCCGTGCACTCCGCCGCAGCCTCTACCTACAGCAAATCAAATGACTCCATCCACCACGCAGAGTGCATGCTTGTTTTAAAGATACTTCCCGATCTATCCACCCCTGCTTCCCCAAAGAGTTATTATACACAGGCGCGTGCAACCGGGGAACCAAAAGGCTGCTGCTCTCAGAATATTAAGCAAATAAATTGGTTGCCCTCGAACGTACCTTTTCTCTCCCAAGATGACCCAGGCTACTGAAAAGCTAATCCAGCTTTCTACAGACTGGAAAAAAGAGTGTGTGGAGTTCCATAGGGCTCAGCTACCGAGCTCAGCTCAGATAAGCAGCGAAGGTGGAAAACAGGAGAATGAAATTACTCTAACGGAGGATATTGACTGATTACCATGTGGGATGTCTGGAAGAAACTTGAGGAGTATCTACAGAAAACAGACTCAGAATAGCATCTATTACACACTGAAACATTCTCCAAGGGGGGGCAGGGGGGAAGGAAGACATGAAACTCCATTACCCTCAGCAGGAACAGTCAGGTTGGACAAAATAACCTTGCAGTGAAGAAATAACCTGGCATTGACTTCCATTACTGTTCCCAACAAGCCCTGCCCCGCTGTGATGGGACTCCAGGGAGCTAAGTGGAGTTTGAAGGTTGCTGCCACTCTGAGAGGCTGGGACAAGGGTTGCGGGAGAGAAGAAAAGTTGGCTTTGATATGATTTTATGCCCTCCTAATACCAGCCTGCTCTAACACAACAACCAGAGGCTGCTCTAACTCCCAGGTTTTAGAAC
>JAOTQQ010000001.1:2931261-2959224 GCA_026546715.1 Gallinago undulata | reverse complement strand
ATGATTTTATGCCCTCCTAATACCAGCCTGCTCTAACACAACAACCAGAGGCTGCTCTAACTCCCAGGTTTTAGAACCTCTATATACAACCATGAGACATGTCATACCAGGAACAGAACAAGACTGTTTGGATGCATTTTGGAGGATATGGGCTGTGTTGTCAGACCCAACGTGGCTAGAAGAAGGAAAGCTGCTGGCTTTGCAGCTGATGGTGCTTCAGGAGACCCCTGGCTGTAGCTGGCACTCTCTAATCCCTGGGTCATCTCTTGCGCACAAAGGCCTCACCTCAAGCAGCTCTGGTTAAAATAATCCATGGGTTTTTTTTCCTTATCTATAACCTAGAGCTGGCTGGGGCAAGGCAGAAAAACCCAGCAGGTCAGTGGAGCGAATTTCGGAGGCAAGGACAAGGTGTTTGGCCTTGCCGAGGGGAGCAGCTCCCCAAAGGGCAGCTCCTTTTCTGCTTCATCTGAAAGTTCCCAGGAGTTCAGCTGGCTCTCTCTGGATCTGGTCTCCATCCCCTCCCAGCCCATGGAGGCTGGTAGGCGTTTAAACATTGCTCTTGACAAAAATGACAGGCCCCGGGGCCCAGGCTTGCGATGAGAAATGGTTCTCATTTTTGTGAGTGCAGAGGGTTCAGCCAAGGTCGATGGTAGCGGCGCCGAGGGAAAG
The DNA here is from genome assembly GCA_026546715.1 of Gallinago undulata. Classification (NCBI taxonomy): domain Eukaryota; kingdom Metazoa; phylum Chordata; class Aves; order Charadriiformes; family Scolopacidae; genus Gallinago; species Gallinago undulata. Next base: position 2,958,555 of record JAOTQQ010000001.1, on the reverse strand, counting down.
CCACTGGAAAATATAACTAACTTTCCCATCACTCACTCTTCTCCTTCCTCAGCAGGCTGTGGGCTTGCTGGAGAAAGACGAGCAGAGCCAGGTGAGTGGACAGGCTCTGAGAGACAGGGCTGATGGGGCAGCCAAGGCTTGGGCTCGGCTCCTCTTCAGCCAAGGGTACACGCACCAAGTGCACGTGCTGCCAAAGACACCAATACCCCAAGCCACAACACACATCAAAGACGTATCCCCTCCAAGCCCAGCTTGTTTCAAGCAACCACCTGCGAGTCACTACACAAATATCATAAATGCCACAAAGAATATATAGAAGCCTCCAGGGAAACCTTAGAGACCCTTCTTGTACATAAATGGGGCTACAGGAGAGATGGGAAGGGACTCTTGATCAGGGAGTGGAGCCATAGGACAGAGCACTATGGTTTTAAACTGAAAGAGGGAGATTTAGATGAGGTGTTAGGATGCAATTCTTTCCTGTGAGTGTGGTGAGACCTCTGGCCCAGGTTGCCCAGAGAAGCTGTTGCTGCCCCATCCCATGAAGCGTTCCAAGACCAGGCTGGACGGGGCTTTGGGCATCCTGGTCTGGTGGGAGGTGTCCCTGCCCAGGACACGGGGGTTGGAACTCAATGATCCTTAAGATCCCTTCCAACCCGAAACCATTCCATGATCCTACGATCCTATGAAACACACCCACCAACACCACAGTGCAGCCTGTACCCTCAGATTGCACCGGGCTGAGATGCTCTGCCTGTTCATCCACCTGCACATATGCTCACATGAGGTGCGTGCTCCTTCCTTGAGCTTCTAACTCCCTGGAAAAGAAGATCTCTTTGAAGGACAGTGAGAAACCTGTGCTTTTCCCTTACCAGAGTCCCAGTGTCATGGATGGCAAGGTATTCGAGTAGGCCACCTATCTCAGGAACTGCAAGAATGAATTTATGAACCAGAACTGACTCAGAGCTGAAATGGTTTCACAGCAGAGACTACTCGTTTTAAGGAAACACCTCCCTTATCCCCCCTCAAAAAGAAGTTCTCCTGCCTTTGGGTGTTGTTACATTAATAATAGAGGGGAGATGATGAGTATGGTGACTGAAAAGTGAAGTTAATTGGATTAGCCAGAATTGCTCAATTGCTGTTGCCATGCAGCCCCTAGTTACAGATGAGTTCTAGCTGCACAGAGCTCATCCCCGAGCCGCAGAACCTTGGCTTCTTGGGCTCTTCTGACTTCTGCTTAGAAGGTCTTGGCAAGGTGCAGGGCTGGGCAAGGCAGTCTGCTCTCCTGGGGTGGGATGTCCTGGCAGTCTGTCCTGAAATGCTACAGGGAAAAGAGTGAAAGGGGAACAGAGACTGTTGCCAAAAGGAGCCTGACAAAAGCCAATCTCAGAAATCTGGTCCCATGTTGAAGACTAACCTTAATTCTGTGAGCAAGTAACTCTACATTCGCTTTGATTTCTTTATACAGTCCATTTGCTGCAATAAAATTGTGATCATCTTTTGCCCCTGCCCACAGCAGTGGGGTTGGAATTTGATGATCTTTGAAGGTCCCTTCCAGCTCAAACCTTTCTATGGTTCTATGATTCTATGATAAGAGAGACCATCTCTTCTACACCACAACAATCAGGTTGGCTTTTTTAACTGTGAGATCCTGAGGTTTCCCTTTTGCAGCAGCAATATCTGCATCAGGATTTGGGATTCCATCTCTTACTCATGCTTGGCTCTGCATCAAGAAGAATATTCCATTTTTCAAGGTTGCTGGGGTCACATCTTTATCTCAGGAGATGTGGCTTCAGTACTGAAGGTGTTCTGCTCCTCCGAGATGGTCATTACACCCATCCCCAGCATTAAATCAAACCATGTGTGGCGGCTGGCTTGCACATGTGGAGGCAACATTGATTATATTTTTTAAGTGTTACATTTTTAATTTTAGTCCCCAAACTCCTATCATTTTCCTAACGAATTACCACCCTGCACTGATGCAATGCAGCAGGACTTACGAAAGGAATACACCAGCCTTTGACATGAAACCACAGCAGTGCAACAAGAAGACAGACAACCCATCCTTTGCTGTCCAAAATTTCCCCACAGAGGGAATACCCCTCTATTATTAACACTAACCCTTCGGTGACATTTTACCTGGCTGCAGAAACCTCCTGCCACATTTCTGGCAAGCCCTTGTCGCCCTTTCTCATCGTCAGCATGATGACATAATTCTGGAGGAGCAGCGCTGGGTCCTGGCCAGGTAGACTTGGCACTTGGTGCTTGGCAGAGATGCTGCCCGTTGCCTTCCTCGGCTCCAGCCCTCGCCACAAATGGAAATAAAAACCAATCCAGCTTCTGCCTGCACTTAATGCCCATCACAGCTGCATCTGCATATTGTGTTGTACAGTTTCATAACACCGTTCAAAGGTTGACACGTTTGGTCCCAGGAGGAGCTGCAATCAAGTGACATGGTTTTTGGTTTTGTTGGTTTTTTTTTTTCTGGAAATCCAGCAGTTAATCCAGCCCTGGTGAATTTAATGGTGAAACTCTGACCAGGTTCAAACAAAACTTCCCCAGAGACGTCAAGGAACAAGAGGGAAGAGTGAGTAGCCTCCAACTCCACTTTCCCCTCCAGCCATCCATCTACCGAGATATTTATTTGATCTTCTGTCACTACAATATCCGAGTGTTTACAGCACACCACCATTCACGCCAAAGCTGGATGAAAATCCTTAATGGGGCTTACGTGCTGTGATGCCCCACCAGCACTCACAGTCACCTCCGGTGCATACGAATGAAAAAGAGAGATCCTCTCGTCCCTTGCACCGACAATGCACATGGGGAGAGAGATTTGCTGAGGGCTCCCTGGGTACAGATTTGTGATCTCGGATGAATAATGGTTTAGTTTATTGGAAATTCGCTTTTCATTTTGCCTCAATTAAGTGACCAGCGAAATCAATCACATACCTTCTGCAAACGCTAAATCTTCCAGAGGGAAAATATTTATCAAGTCCCAAGCCACCAGCTTTAGACCCCTTATCCCTCTTGTTCTCTGCAATTGCTTCACAATGTAGAGAAAAAAAAAAAAAAAAGGAAGAAAAAAAAAGTGCCAACTTGACAAACTGGAACTTCAGAGGATAAAAAGCAGGTTTTGAAGCAGCAGTGAGTGCTCAATACAGAAACATCCTATGGACTTTAGCAGAGACAAAACCAGGTGGTTATAAGCATGCATCCAAGTGTCACTGTGATGCCATAGCTGAGGATGAGCCCTTTTGCATACAGTAGCTATATTTAGTTATTTTTTTAACATCCCCTGAGATGCACACCGTAGGTAGGAAACTCCCCAGGCCAGAAAATGGTTAAAATGAAAAGTTTGCTGTTTAATTCTGCAAGACTCCTCCGTATGGCACCAGCAGGAATCTGCCATCAGGGAGCTGAAGTGGAGATGCAACAGCTTTGGCAGACTTTAAATAAACTAGGTTTGTCTCAAGCATCAGGTCATGGTAAATTCTCATCTCATTATACCTCGCTGAGCCTAGCTCACAGTACAGTGGTCAGGGATGGATGGGTTGTCTTTGGCATTACCCCCAGCAATATTACCGAGGATTTACACGTCCGTGCTGCCTTTTGATACCAAAGCTACTGCTTTTGCAAACCATACGGAACCAGTTCCCGTTCCACCTGCAGTTCTCATTTTCTGAGTACGGAGACACTGCAGGATCGTCACCCACAACCCAAACTGAGCCACCTGGGGAATTTGCAGCTGCGTCCTCATCCACATCCAGATTTCCTTAAAGTGGGATGAATAGAGACCTCGCTTTCCTCTTCAGGCCCATGTTCAGCTATCCTTGCTCACAGAGCCTGGATTTTCTGCTGGGTTTGGAAATGTCACCCGTGAAACTGGTCCCCAGGAAAGTGTAGTAACTGCAGTCATCTGCCTGCTGGCAGAAGATAATGGACTTCAGCTATCCTGCATCTCAGTCCCTGGAGGAAGCTCTAAGGTATGTAAAGGTCAGAGGAAGGCCCTCCAAATTCCCTTAAACTCTGGGGCTTAGATCCTCACTGCTATCACCGAGGGAAGTAGCTGATTTACAATAATCTGAGCTGCTGCTTCATCAGCTGGTTCTGCACCCTCCTCCCAACGATGTCCCAAGAGATGCTGCTGAGTATCTTCTTGGTTGCATGGCAAAGAACACAAACCTGAGCTGCAGACCTTGTCCTAAATGAAAATAGTGCTTTACCTTGGGCTTTCCAGGCACACCAGTGACATTGAAAGGTGAAAAGCAAGAGCAGACTGCTCAGCAGAAGCAGAGTCCCCCCTAGGACCACCAGAAGGATGCCACAATGGAAGGACTTTCTGTGTCAAATCCTCCACAAAAAAGCTTTCAAGAGCCAAGGCATTTTTGGGGATGGAAATCTTTCCTAGCAGCTACACAAACAGCTTCTAATCAAATACAGCTGAGAGAAAACAGAAACATTTGGGGAGAGTAGTGTGGACGAAGCAGAAGCATTCAGAAATAGCTGTTTGGGAAACACCATGGGCAAACAACACTCAATTGTCTTATTGACTAGCCTACAGGACATCTGTATGAAAACACAGTTCCTGCCTCACAGGCACAGACAGGATGATTCCTACAAGAAATCCTCTGCTAGGGACTTGATCTAAGGTATGCAAAGTCAGAGAGAGATTGTCAGATTGTCCTTCAATTTTAGTTGGCCTTAGACTGGTCGCCATGCAGTCACTGTGTTAGACTGCTCACAAGGACCCGGGGAGCACCGACCTGACCTGAGATACATGCCATGGTTTCTCCTGTCTCTCCCAAGCAACCCATTCCTGGGACAGGGGATGGAAACAGTCAAGCCAAAAAGATCAGAGCCCTGGCAGGGACCAGCAGCTGTCACCCAACAAGATGCAGGCACCAAAGCTGTTTGAACATGATGGGACAGAGGCTGAACAAGTCAATCCAAAACCAGTGAGGAGAAGCTTGAGGGCAGGAACATGAGTTTAAAATGTTGCTCTGTGATTAGAAAGGGATTTCAGACAGGCAGAAATCAGCAGTGCAGTGTCAGAGACAGAAAAAATGTTTTGTTATACACGGGAAGACAACGGAGCCCAGTCCTACTAGAACTCCTGACCCAAGGACGCAACCTTCTGCAGCCCCACATTCCCATGAGATCTAAGTGACTCTCCCCTTGCTTGCTTTGTCCTAACCTTAATGACCTATTTCCACCCGTCTGCCACCTAAAACAAACCACTGTTATGATGATTCCTTGCTCCATATACCAGTGTGTAGCAACCATATCCTCATTCTCCATCCCACAACACCCCTGCATCTGCTCTCCTGATGCTAACACACAGCTTTTTTCTCTCTGAAGCTGCACTGGTCATCCAGCATTCCTTAACCCTTACTGCCTTCCCAAACTTCATCCTGCTCATGCAACCCCCAGTACCATCTGGGAAACAAAGATGATTCTGTGTCCTGTCTTAAATTATTAAAACCCAATCTCAAGCCACTGGCATTAATATGCCAATCACAATTATGATACCAGATGACAACCACTGGGCTAGGTCCTCAAGAAATGAAAGCCCAAAAGTCACTCATAGAATCCTACCCCAAAATAGCCAACTGACTCTGAGCATGTATCATGTCATGGCAAGTTTTATACCCAAATAGATTTTTGCTTTTTCTGTGCAGCCATTGCAAATGTCTGCTCTAAAATGGCCAGTAATCTGCCTGCCAACTGTTCTCCACACATGATGAGGTCCATCCGCCATCACGTGTGACTATTACCACAAGTTTCCTCACCACAATGATCTAGACCCTGTGGAAGTCCATGCAAGTCTCCATGGACTAAGACTCAGAGTAGATTTGACACTACTGGGAAACGGGGAACACATAGACTATATTCAACACGTTGCTTTTGCCTCTGCTCTTTCCACCCCTCTTTTCCCTCCCTGCAGCTTTCTCTACCACTCCTTCCTTCTCAGGTATGGACATTAAAGCGGAGGAACAGAGAAAAGGGGTCAATTAGTAAAGACCTAAGTCTAAATCTCCTAAAAGCATTTTAATCTCAGCCCCAGTTCACATGAGGAGAAACACAAATTCTCCCAAAGAGGTTTCCACAGCTGATCTTAAAACCCTTCATATCATCTCTATGTGCTTCATTAAATACTCCTCCACTGGAGAATATTATGACTCAGTGCTTTTTAGTCTCTGGTCCATGAGCAATTTCTATCGCCACACAAAAAGGTGACAAAGAAAATTCATACATAGATACTACAGGGAAGTAGTATGACATCCTTAATGAGAAGATGGTTAGGGTCCATAAAAATAAGAATTTTGAAAATGCCCACAGACCAGTTAATACCACTCATGTTGTTTTGAAAGCCTAAGCTGGACTTGGCCAGGATGCTGAGGTTCATAACCTCAGTCTGCTGGCTTGGGCTGTGGGGCACTATTGATTTACAATAACCATAAAGAGGTCAGGACTCACATTTTAACTACTCCAGCTTAACATCATGCCAAAATACTCATGCATTCCAGACTGCCTCACTCTGAGAGGTAAATGCCACCTACCCAGCTCTTGCACAGCTCCAACTTCTCCCACTTTGGGGTTTTAAGGCTCCTGTCCAAACACCAGCCTAGTCCAAACACTCTTACCTTAAAGGTTACAGCAAAATTAATGCTTTGGGATCCCTAACTTCAGCTAAGTACACTACTTCCAGCAAAACTGCTTGACTGAGGACCAAATAAATCCCTTGCACAACTCCAATAAAGCAATTCCAATGGGCAGAAAGACTTTAGAGATTTATCTGGTTTCAGGACAAGGTCATCTTTTCATGCAAAAATCAGCAACTTTCTTGTGAATCTCATTTAAGTAGCAAGAGATTAACAATTCATTTCAATTCTTTATGGATCTTCACTCATTGCTTCCTGCAGACAGAGGTTCCGCCAGGCGTGTCCAGTTATGTGTTTTTATCAATGGTTATTGATGTTTTTCAATTACTTCTGTGGCACTTTTTGAAATACATTTGTGTGTGGAAAGCACTCGATATAATCCCATCCCAGCACTTTGCAGGCTGGTATCCTCTTATTGCTGAGCTGGGCCCCCACCTCAGCAGTTGGTAGAGCAGCTCTTCGCCACTCAGTCAAACACATCCCTTAGTGCAAGCCCAGGCTTCTTGCTAGAATAACTCCAGTTCTCTCTGCAGATGCAACTAATATAGATTTGGATCGGATATCTCAAAAGCATCCCTGTGCAGTGACTTTTTCTCTAGATGCCTTTGTAACCACTGTGTTCACGTCCCTGAATTAGGACCCTTGTAATAATATTCCCATGTGTGGTTATTATGCTTCTTAACCCTTCCCTCCAATACATTTTTTCTTTCTCAGCCTTCACTGTTTCCTCTTGGTACTAGTTTCTAGGACTGCAATTGTATTTTCTTTAAACAACCACACTACAGTACTAAAAGAAATCTCCTAGCCTCTCTACACTTCTTGCTACCAAATGTTATCCCATGCTGGAATTTATGCAGAGAATACTAAATAATTAAAAGTTATGTTGAACGAAGACCTTGCCTTGAAAACAATGTTCCCACAATCTGTGCCCCCAGCTTCCAAGCAGCCCAGCAGTCTAGCCAAAGGGATCACTTCTTCCATCAAACCTTCTGCACACCAAGAAATGACAAATGAAACCAGACCTTGGCACTTTCCATTTTGCCTTATTTCTCTGGGAAGAAACTCAAAATCTGCTGCAACCGCTCTATAAGATATTCATACAAACCCCTGGATCCTATGCTTGATCATTCCAAAACACAGTGCATTTCATCCAAAGAAGCAAATGTCCTCATGGAAACTACACAGCTAGCACAAAACCGCAACTCTACCACAAAATGAACTAAAACAGAGCACAAACTGAACTGGTGGGAAGAACATTTTTTCACAGAAAATAATCCTTCTCTGATTTTTCATTCCTGACCCTTCCCATAAATTTATGAAATATCTTCAAAACCAATTTGGGGAACTAAAGTCCCTGACTCTGCTGAAATTAAAGACCATGGACTACACAGAGCCATTGGTTTTATGGCCGTCTACAGCTATGCAGATGGCATCTCCCTTCTGCACTGGTACTGAAAACATTTTCTCTCTCTCTCCCACTATGGTTACAGACCTGCCTCCTCCACTATTTCTACTACCCTTCTCGGCTTTTCAGATGCTAATTGCTTTTCTCTCTAAATTGAAGGCTTAATTAGATTAAACGAAGAACAATAATTGCGTCTAACTAGTATTTAACTGGGATTTTGCTGTTTTTTTTGAGATCTCACGAAGAGATTTCTATACAAAACTGGGTGCCCATTTATTTTCAATTCTATCTGTTGATTCAATAGAAGATATTTTTCCTCTTCTTGCAGACCTGACATGCTCATATCCTTCCATCAGTCTGGGTACATCATCACCACGGCTAAATCCACATTAGTAATTTAGAACCACAGACTCATAGAATCATAAAATTGTCTAGGCTGGAAGGGACCTTTCAGATCATCTAGACCAACCATAAGATCATATGTATGTTGTTACTGTACCCACCACTTCTGGTTTGGGGTTGTTTTATATACAGTGGAAGTGGACACAACTAAATAATAAATTCGACACATAATTGTCATTATCGCCTTCAGTATTTGTCACTGATGGACACCAGAAGGCATTTCTTTAGCAATATCAGGGAATTAAGGTTATTTTCCAATAAACTAAACACAAACACTTGTGGCAGAAGTGAAACTGGTGAAACAGTCAAACCCTGAAGGCCAAGACGGGCAGGCACCTGAGCAGACCAGTTCAAATACCTTCAGCCCTCACTTCCACCTTCAGTGTTCCGGGTGCAGGAGGTATCTCAGACATCTATGCATTTGAGATGCATGGTGGCTGCAGCAGTTTTTCTAGGTAAGCCACAGCAGCCCTCTCCTTGGCAAAGCCTGGCAGGATCCATCAGAAGTTAGAAGCTCCTTTCCAGCTCAGACGGAGACAACCACATCCCTCTTTGATGCTGCCGCATATTTTAATTGTTAATAAGGAAACGAGCAACTGGCTGAAGTCCTTCCTGACTCTTTTTTCCCATCCCACTTCTGCTTACTTAGGATTATACTGTACTTGGCAAGAGCCCCTTAAAGGAAGAATAGACACTGTTTAGGATCCAATCTGTAGGGATCAAAGGTGGCACTCTGAATAATGCAGTACATCAGCAAGATGGCAATGCTTCTCCCAACAAAAAAAGCCATAGGGGTTTTTTTCTTTGCAGAAAAAGTCAGCCATACTTCTACGTTTGGTCTGGTACACTCTGCATAACACCCTGGTGCCAATAGCTCTAGAAATGGGGTACAATAAAGAGGCTGTTGTCTGCCAGAAGGGTTTGCTAGGGAATATGAGCAAAGGGAGATAGACAGGAGTATTATTTATGCAAGCTGAAACGGAAGCTGAAGAAGTTTAAATCCTCTGGATAATCAAAATTAGATTAAATTCTTGGTGTAGGACCCGATTAAAAAAAATTGTAATTATAATGAAATGCTATACAGAAAAAGCATTTTCTTACAGGGCTCTTTTATCTTGAAAGATCCCCAAGTCACAAGTGGCATGCGGTTTGCTCCAGGATGGGATGCAGTGAATAAAACAGATTATTATCTAGCTGGAAAGAGGGGAAGAAGGAAGCAGAAAAAACAGAAAGAGACTCCAATTTGGCTAGGACACGCAGGCTTCTCCTTCCCTGCTCTCAGGGCCTACAGATCAAATCATAAAGGTAACTCCACAGTATCTTGAGCCAGCGTATAAGAGTCAAAGAGAAATCACTGCAAGTGGACATAACGTACCCTGCCCACAGGGCAATGTACCCTGCCTGGCAAATTTAACCTCTTGATACCTCTAGAAGGTTTTTTCAAGAAGGCAGCCAGGCAGATATCAAACACACCTGACTTTGGTCAGACCAAAGAGGAAAAACAGCTTCTCCTCCTCCTTATTCTGACCAGTGCTCTAAAACAGATATAAAAAAGATGTAAGTATGATGAACATCTATCCCAGTCAATCTCCCTCTTGTTATTCAGAACAGGGTAAGGTGGCCCCAGTGCAATAAAGTATGGGTTGACACAAGACACTCAAAGCCAAGAACAATTCCCTGAGCAAAAATCTCATCGTCTCTTTCTCTTTGTTTTGTACCCGTACATCATCTTGTTCAAATAACTCATGGCAAGGACCCTGGTCCTCACACTGGCCCAGAGGACATCTGCCTTTCCAAGACGAGCTAATGGACTGGGAGACTGATGGATTTTTTACTCGGTGTGCCCACATGGAAACAGGTCTCAGCAAGACCATTTTAGAAGGCTGTGCTGAACCAGACCTGCCATCTCTCCCTCCTGTGGTCTGGAACAGCCACTGCTTGTTTACAAAGTTTCTGCAGTTTTGCTTAATTTAGAGCAGGCTCTTCTGGTGAGTGTCACCAGTTCCACTTGGCTGGCTTTGATGAGCGCAATGTGACTTCTGGGAACTGAGACAACCCTTCCCGAGCACTCTGCTCCTCCGCGTCTTTCTCTCCCTGAAGCATCTTCTGGGAGGAAGGAGGAGAGAGGAGCGAATGCTGTCGGATCGAACAGTGCACAGTCATTTGCAAACTGGCCTCAGGAATGGGTCACTACCCGAGGCCTGAGCGACCAGAGGCATTCAAGTCCTTGCTTGACAACAAATAGCTTAAAGAAAACAACATTTACATCTTCAGAAAAATCAGTGATAACTCCAAGTCAGATGCTCCCAGAGACAGCAATAGTCCCGGTCCCCAGGGCAGTTAAAATGAAAGTTTCGTCTTCCCTGTTTGAAGACAGTTTGCACCAAGGCACAGAAAGTGAAAAGATTTTCTCCTAAATCACACAGACTTGGTAAAACTAACACTTAAATAGAAACCTCATCTCCTGCTCTCTGCCTGATCCCTCATTGTTTCACATGTCTCTTTTTACACTGTCTTACACATCACCCTAAACCTTTGATGCATTGGTGCTGGCAAGGTCAATGACTCCAAATCTCATGTCTCACATGTTCTTTACACTTGTCCTTAAAGAGGAAAGGCAAGAAACACAGCTAAAAGCAAGGTTGCAGATCTCAGACTCAACACGGTGACCGGTAATGACCCACATGCCTTTACCTCCTCTAGCTATCTGTGGTGTACTGCAGCCATGTCCTACCTATACAAACACAGATCGTTGCTCCTCCATGACATTAACATATCCTGCATTTGCAGCATCAACTGCAGGGTCCTTGGGCTCTGGGATCCCATGGGTCCCATCTGGCCAACCAGATGGATCCACCTGGTCGGCCAGATGTTTGACCTGCCACTCAGGTTAGATCAGTACATGGGGCTCTAATGTGAAGAAGAGGTCACACCACCCTCCTAAAGATAGAGCAGTATTTGGGCTCAGAGGGGTGTCTCCCATCAATCCCCCTTTGCCACAAGGACTCAGGCACAGCCTCATCACATTCCCGTGTTTGGTCTCCTGGTCTGCAAGGGAAGAAACTTCAGAAGTTTGCAAGCGTGGAGAGTTGGAAACTGCGTGACATGAGCCAACTTAGGAACAGGTCTCCATGAGAACAAAGCTGGAAGCAGCGGTGTGGAAGGGAAGGATGCTGCCAGGAGTTATCAGCAGCCCCGCAAAGATGGAGGGAGCACTAATGAAGAAATATGTCAAGATCTAAAGTAAAAAAAACATCAGAGCCTGCTGCTGTAGGCTGGGGACCTATTTTGTTTTGAAAAGCTGTCCACCTCCACTGGCTTGATTAAGGAGTATTAATTAGCCAAGCAGAGAGCACTAGTGAATATACTGACCAAGGGTTGACCACTGTCTACAGAAGAACAAAAACTGATATGAATGCTTTAGGGAAAAGGGGATATAGCTGGAAATCAACATAGTCCTCTCTTGTGGCACTTGTCTGTCTCCCTCTCCGCCTCTTCCTCTCACCAAACACTTAAGAAAACCTCAGAAAACTGGTCTCCTTTTCTTCCCTCAGGCAGACTGCATTTCCTTTTTATTCACAGTGACTGTAATTGTATTATTTCCATAACAACAGACTGTGAGATCAGAGAGCTGCAGATGATGATGGGTTGGAAAAGGAAACCAGCCAGGTAGATGGTCTTAACCTCTCTGTTTCTTGTGTGATGAAGAGGACTTCTCAGGAGAAACAACACCTAAACTCCAATCGAGACCCTGCTTCATGCTCACAAAAAGGAAGGAGAGGGACAATGTGCAGCCTTTCTGCAGCTGATGACAGGGCTAAATGAGGAGGTGGACCCTGCCATATACAAAGGCTGCTGTTTATGAAGCCCTTTCTGCATGCACCAAAAGTTGAGCACATGCTTTGATTTGTGTCACAGTGAAGTCCATTTTCTTTACCGAAAAGCTGGAGTGGGTCAGCATCTCTCCAGAAAGTAGCAAAGAACCTCTTTCTCTGGAATGGCAGGGCAGGATTTGTGGTGTGAGAGCCTACAGCCCCTGAGCATGAGCGTCCACCCCAGTTCAACGGGTTGCAGAGCATCAATGCTCTTTAAGGGAATGGTAAGTGACAGAAGAGAATGTCCCCTCACCAAGCAAAAGCTACCTCATTTTTCTCCCACAATCATTTTGTCCCTATTCAAGGCTTTGAAACCACTTTACATTGCCACCGGTGGAGGAGGGAAGAGGGGAGAAGAGGTACTAGCAAGAGCAATCACCAGCCCCTAGAAGAGGCAAGGAACATTAATACACCTAGGAGAACATGTCAAGAGCCGAACTAAGAAGCGTCAAAGTTCATAGCCAGAGGGAGGGGAGCCACTTTGTTCTGCAAAGCTCACTCAAGTGAGCAGAAGCAGTTGTCACTGGCTCCACGAGCAAAGGGACGGCAGGTGCCGAGGGCTATTTCCTGACTTGTCCACAGTCACACAGGACAGACACATGCAGGAAGCACCAACTACATTGTCTTCACCTCTTCACCTTAATACTCCACATGGACAGAAAGAGGACACCCCAAGGACAGATGGGTTGGGCAGAGCAGCCCGGCGGACAAGGTGTCACTAAACCAAGTCTGGATATGGCTCCAAAAAAACAGTGGTTATGGCAGCAAATGGTCCTGGCTCTAAGGTGCAACCACAACATGATACCAGCATCCGTTTTGCAGGGACCAGACTCAGAGGGCACCTTGGAACTTCAACCAACGTGGCTCCCCATGACATTGGCCAGCAGGGACAACTATGAATTGCTTAGGAGCAAGTTAGTAATGGTATATTCCAACTTAACTGATTCGTGCAACAGGCCGTGGCTGTGCCCAACACTTATGCAGAAGCAGAACAGATCATTTTTCATCCTACTGCGTTCCCAATCAGAGTTTTCCCCAGCAAATACCAGACACACACAATTACCTTGAAAAGAAAAATATCTCTAAGACACATCCAGTCAGAGAGATGACTGGCTATTTTGTGGTTTTCATTTAGGGACTGGAAAAGGGGGAGTGGGCGAGGGGTGTTTTTAATAGCTAATTAGATAGCTTTCTCAAGCAGTCATTAAAATCTGCTAATTATCCCATGGTCTCAGTAAGAGGAAGAAAATCTCTCCCTCCGGATTATTCCAGTGCTGGTGAAAAATCTTCAAGGCCAACAAGTTGCCACTTTTAAACTTTGAAAATAAACCCTAGGAATTAACCTCGCATTTGGATTCTCGTTGCATCATTTCTGCCTTGCAAACTGTTCCTGAGCGATCGGATGTGAGTGGGCTTCCCAATGAGCTACACTCAAAACAGATGCTTTTAAATGGAAAAGTGATGAATGAAAAAAAAAAAGTGATGGTCTTCATGTCAGGGTTTAACATAGGTCTGGAAGAGCAGATGAAGGAATGTGATGGACCTTGGCAGAAATTGTACTAGCACCAGCAGTGTCTGCAGGAGATGTGACTGTTGGCTCAGCCCATTTGAGCTGTGTTTCTGTGATACAGGGGATGCTCAACTGTGTGGTTTGATTCAGGGGTCAATGCTGTCCCAGCAAGATCCAAGAAGACGGATACCCTGCACCCCTGCTTTGGCAGGCAGCACTTAGCCGCAGACAGCTTGACAACAATCCTGAATAATCTATCATTTTGTGCTAGCACTTAGCATCTGAGAGCACGGATATGGCTCAGCCCCTCTCATGTAGTGCTGGTGGTAGTATTGACCTGTGCAGACTAGTTAAAGCCAGCAAAACTCAGGCTTCTTGAAAATATTGGCACAGAGCCTCTTGGAAGAGGGTTTTGAGCCTTCATTTTAAATCAAATTAGTCATTCAATATAACTTCATCACATGAAGGATTTCTCTTCTGAACTCCGTGTTGTTTATAAAAGTCTATACCTTACTGCTCAAGGCACATCTGTGAGACAAGGTGAGAGCTGAGCATCAGGAATTTCACGCCAGAATTTGCAGAAGAGGCTCATTCACTGACCTTGACTTTGGATCATCAGGAGTCAAGAATCTGTGCCACCAAGCTTGATGTCAGCTGGAATCCCTTTTGAGGAAAGGAACATCCCCATCTGGGCACCCTTCAGAGTTGGGAGCCCTCATCGAGGCTTCCCTGATGTACTTCAGACACAGAGGACAGCACCACTGAGCTACTGTAGGGTTGATTCAAAGCTCCTTATCAGCAGATGTGAAAACTAGTTGTGGATGCCCCATCCCTGGAAGTGTTGAAGGCCAAGTTGAATGGGGCTTTGAGCAACCTGCTCTAGTGGGAGGTGTTCCTGCCCATGGCAGGAGGGGTGGAACTGAATGATCTTTAAGGTCCCTTCCAACTCCAACCATTCTATGATTCTATGAACTAACCCTGCCCCATCAGAATGAGGAGTGGGGCTAGATGACAAACTGGTGGAGGTATTGCCTCGTTAGGTTACATACAGACAGCTCTGAATGCTCATTTTGGAGGTTGTAACCTATTTGCCAGCAGTTTCAATGATGTGGTAAGGAGAGACATAGAAGAGGGTCACAACTGGCTAAGAAATACCCATGTGAGCTTGCAGGATGGAGTTGAGAGCAAGCTATGAGGGTTGCAGGACCCCAGGCTGGAGCCACAGAAGCAAAGCACAGAGTATTTGGCAGGTTGTTAGAATCTTTCACAAGGACAAAATGAGCCAGAAAAGCTTATTCATCATGAAAAAATAGAGTATTGACTTAGACTCCCCAAAGAGGAAGGCATTAAAACAAGCAAACAAATAAAAACATTGCTCCTGAAAAAAACCCTTAGGATTTGTACTGTGTAAAATGAGTTGCAAATCCCCAGAAAGCTGGGGGATTCAGGTAAACAGAACAAAAGCAAGGTCCTACTTAGGAACCTGGCTGGAAGACAGGAACTGGAATTTCCCAACTCTGAAGAAAATTATTCTTTTTTTTTTTTTTTATGAGCAGAAGTCGAGACACTGATCTTTCTCACAACTGAGAACTGATTCTCCTCACATCCTCCCTAGCCTTCTTTTGCTGCCTGAAGCAGAGAAGGAACAAGTATCAGCTCATTAACACCTCCTTTTTTAAACACCCATCAGTTTCTGGGGATTTCCCATTTGACTGCTCAGCTCAAGAAACCTGAAGAAATAATGACATGAGCGGGTACAGCTACTGGCTAGAGACCGCTTCACCACCTGAACGGCAGAGCAAGAACAGTACTTCCTCATAGACAATGAATCGAGACAAAATGGAGAGTGAGGGTATCTCTGGGAGTTGCAAAGCAAACCCAGACCCAACCCCAGAAAAGCCTTCCAAAGGAAAACATAAAAAGGCTTTGAGCAGCCACTGGGTGGATTGCCTGGGATGGAAGAGAGAGCAGATCAATGTTCTGTGAGACCATTGCCTCCTCTCCTTCAAGCTGCCCAGCAGAACCAGGAGAGCTGCAGGAGGGGGTCCAGCCTCTCTCCAGGCATCAACCCCAAGCCCTGCCATCATCTCCAAACAGATGTTTGGGGATGTCATTTAGAGCACTCCAGCCCCAGGCTTCAAATGGTTCATCTGTCTGGTTGCAGTCAACACGCAACGGTCCTCAGAGCAAACGAGGAGGAGAAATCAGCTCTGGTGCTGCTGCTGCTTTCTGCAGAAGGGAACGAGGTCTGCAGGGAGCAGGGGCCCAGGAGGACCAGAGCCCTGGAGGAGCTTTAACTGTGAAAGACATAGAAGATCCCAACCAAAAGGCAGGGGAAGGGATGGAGGGAGAGCAGACCAGTTGAGTGGTGTGAGGGTGCCTTAACACGGGTGCTGATGCGGGCGAGTCAGTGTCTGTTAAAATATTATTATCAAGACTGAGCCTGAAGTATAATTCAATCTACTTCATTAATGTCTGTGACCAATTCAGCTCACTTCCCAAATGTGGATGACCCAGAATAGTTCCTGTACATCCACAGACTTTCTAAAAGGGGCTGGTAAGAGGAGGAAGGGAGAGAGCTTGTTGAATTCTCTCTCTCTCTCTATTTTTTTTTAAATACTCAATCAACCTGCAGGCTGAGAAAACAATAAAAAAATATAGACTCCATTAAGCTACTTAGAAGAAAAATCACTGCCTCTGGATCGTTGAAGCCTGCCAATTTTCTGCCAGTCGCACTGTATTTGTTCTAGTCTGAGAAAGGAAGAAGAAGAAAAGGGGAAAAAAAAAAAAGACTAATAACAGAAGAAAAACAACTGTGCGAAACACACCGAAATAACATGAGTTGCTCTGATTTTATTTCCCGGCAGCTAGTCCTTGGACTGTGTTCTGCAGAAGAGAGAAGAATGCAATGCAAATATGTATGGAGAGCAAAGCAAATGTGCACCTCACCTCCAGCCAAATAACTAAATAAATCCTAGAAATGGTGGGAGAATAATTTGCCTCTGTGTGGTGTTTGCATCTGGGAAGGAACTGAGATTTTTCTCCCCATTCACACCAGTTCCCTCCACTGCTCTGGTGGAGGTGCTCTGCAGGTGCGGATTCTTCCAATGTCCTCATGTTGACACCATCCTCTGCCATCCCAGTGCCCAGGTCCTGCCTTAGCCCTGGCTTAATGGTTAGTATAGGAGAAAACATCTCCCTTAGCTTCACATTTTCTAGTAGAACATCCAACTATGACTTCTTAGAGGAATGTCTTCTGCAGTACAATGTTAGGTGGTCTTCCTTGCTTTTTCTGAGAGATGGGACTTTCTGGTAGTGTCCAAAGTACCACTCTCTACAGAATTGCCACCCTAAAAGGCTACAGTCTGCCTAAAGATTGTCCAGAGGACTGTGACAAGACTGATCAAGGTCATAGCAAAAATTTTCTCATGAAGAGGGATTAGCACAGACTCCGAGACCGTACATTTCAGAGAGGAGATGAATGTGAAGGGATGATAAAGGTATATTAGAAAATGATAGAGGGATCTTTTGTTCTTTCTGCCTCATAACACAAGAAAAAGGACAATTCCACATGAAAAATTGAATTAAAAATGGGGAATTGTAAAGGTGATAGAAGGAACTGCTCTTCCTCTATGTTATATCACCATGGGAACTTTTGGGGTGAAGAGGCTCCTGAGCCAGAGGCAGTTGATGAATTTATGCAGCCTACAACAACAGCCACTGCTAGGGGTATAATCAGTAGGCCACCCTAAATTTAAATAGAGCCAATACATGAAAAAAACAGGCCACGAAGATGATCTGAGGGCTGAAGCACTTCTCCTGCGAGGACAAGCTGCGAGAGTTGGGATTGTTCAGCCTGGAGAAGAGAAGGCTCCGGGGAGACCTTACAGAAGCTTTCTGGTACGTAAAGGTGGCCTACAGGAGAGATAGGGAGGGACTCTCGAAGAGGGAGTGGAGTGATAGGATGAAGGGGAACACTTTTGAACTAAAAGAGGGGAGATTTAGATGAGATCTCATGAATAAATTATTTCCTGTGAGGGTGGTGAGGCACTGGCATGGGTTGCCCAGGGAAGCTGGGGCTGCCCCATCCCTGGAGGGGTTCAAGGCCAGGTTGGACGGGGCTTTGAGCAACCTGGTCTAGTGGGAGGTGTCCCTTTCCAGGGCAGGGGGTTGGAACTGGGTGATCTTTAAGGTTCCTTCCAACCCAAACCATTCTATGATAATATGATCTGCCAGCCATCTAGTTGCGTGTCTGTCAGCACTGAGCAAATCCAGGATTTAGGAGGTAGCAAAAGGAGCTTCAGCCTTTGACAAAACCGAGTTGCACTCTTTGGGTTCATGCAAAAGCAAATCCTTTCCCCAGACCCACAGCGGCATCTCATGGTGGTGCACATCTGGTGGAGGGGCACACAGGAAGGCATTTGTTGGGAGCTGTAATTCATTTGTTTGCCATTCCCTCACCCCTGCTCCCACCAGAGCTGCAGAGATTACAGGAGATAAGGCTAGAGAGGACTGTGCCAGGGGCTACATCCAGCCTGAAAATCACCCATTAAACCATTCCCTAACTCATGGTACAGCTCTCAGATGGGACCACATCGCAGCCTGTTTGTGACACAACATGTCCCAGACTTTCTCCTGACACCTGGTGTGTTCCCAACACAGAAGAAAAAATCCCATCTGCCTTCTGTGAGCCAGTGGGGACAGTTACTGTTGGCACTACATGCTAGAAAGCATGAGATGAGTTGCAGAGTTCTGCAAAGGAAGCAGGGCTGACACAGGAGCCACGTCTCCCCAGATGAAGATCGGTGTACACTCAAGAGAGGACTCAGCTGTCATTAATGTCTATCCTTTGGCTGACCAGCTGAGTTTTTGGGGGTTTTGGTGGTTTTTTTTTCCACCTTGGTCATAGTGGATACAGACTCCTCTGGTGGAAAGTACAGGCAGGCAGGACTATACCAGGGCTCCAAACCACCACTCCAAGATGTTTCCTTCTAGCTCTACCCAGGCAGATTGCTTTTGCCGTCTGGAAATAGATCACTGCAGTCATCTGTCCCTCCTGTAAGGGGTCACCACAGGGGTTCACACTTTGACTACCCTCCTAGCCCTCAGCCCCTATTTACCTCCAGGCATGGACTGGATAATTTCTCCTAGGAAACAGGAGGAACCAGAGGTGGAGGGAGGTCTCCACTCTTCTGTCTTTCACCTCTAAACTTCCACTACTTTCCAGCTGCTCCTTCTGGCTATTTCTCAGCCCCTCCTGCCCAGAGGTGGCTGGAGATCACCACAGCTCAAAACCCTCAAATTCCCACGCATGATGGAGATGAACCACCTCCCCTGCAGCCTCCAGCTCTTGTTCCTATCAGCCCCATCTCCCCAACCCTGCTCAGCCCACAGCAGTAAGGAAAACTTCTGATCCGGCACCGAGAGCAAGCCTGAGGCAGCATTTCTCCTCTCCATCCCGGAGAGCCATGCACAGAAGCCAGGGAGGCTGGCCAGCTGGGATAGCGCTGGCAGCGGCAGCCTGGAGGCACGCAGAGAAGGCAGCGGTGATGGAAAAACAGCAGAACAGCCCTGGGTTTGGAAGAAGAGAGGACAGCTCTGATGAATTTATTCCTCCTTCCCCCTCGGCTGCCTCTGCTCAGTCAGCGAGCTCCCAGCTGCCAGCACTAGATGGAGATTAGGCACCCGGAGACTGGGATGAGGAGGGCAAGTTACCACCAGCATCCAAGGTTGACCCAAAGCCTCCTCCAGTGCCTGGTGCCAATCCCACATGGATGAAGTGGGTCTGCTCTCGTAAGGCTGCCTCCCATCCCACAAGCCAGCCCTGTTCATCCCAGGGGTTGTGATGCTGCCGTTTGGTGTCCCATCCTGTAGGATGCCACGTCACCCCACTGACACCTTGTTTTCTCCTCCTGCCTCAAGAAACTGATGCTCAGACTTTATGCCTGGAAGATGGGGGCTTGTTTTGACCCTCTCTAGGACCAAAATAATACGCTCCCCCTTCCCTCTGTGTTGGCAAAAGAGGACTTTCAGTGAAAGAAGAGCGGAGGGTTATTAGACCAAGTCTCTGCTGGATCCCCAAACACCTCTGGGCTGCACATCACTGCAAAAAAAACCCCTCACCCACACGGGGAGAGAGCAGCGGGTGAAGAGCAGCAAGATATTTGCAGAGAAAATGAGAGTCAACATAACAACAACTGACTTCTGGGGAGCTGCCCCCCCCACGGTTCCCCTGAAACCAGCTGTCAAGCAGGAAGAAAACTCATTGCAATATCTCACCCCCCTTCTGCCCTGCACAGCCTTCCCCCCAGATGCCACATACCCAACTGCCCCTTTTTTCTTTTATTTCTCCCCCTCTGCAAGCAAACAAACAACTCAATGCCAAGGGGAGAGGACGACAGTGTCCCCAGGAGATGGGCAAACCTTCTGCCCCCCCCCCCGCCTCAGTGAGGGTTCAACCTGCGTCATTCGAGTGTGGGAACAGAGGAAAACAGCAAAGCTCTGGGGGAGGAGAGGTGTGTCGGGGATGGGGGAAGGCTTGAAATTTCTTGAATGTAAGACAGATCACATATGCAGGAGCCTGAATGAGACATCCCCTGCCAGCGCCTCCCAGCCTGGCAGCGGTTCAGGTGTCCCCCCGATTCAGGTCCTGGCATCCAAGTCTCCACCGTGGGTTTTCATTTAATTTTTTTCTTTCTTTCTTCCTTTCTCCTTCCCTTCTCCCTCTCTCCCTTTCTGGAAAGCGTCGTACTACCCTGGCAGCCAGCCATGCTCACGTCTGCCTCCCACTTCATCCCCGTCTGCCATTGTTTCCAATCAGTTTAGGAAACAGCGCTGAGAACAATTAGAAAAGATAACGAGGAAGAATTACATAATTACAGGCCACCGAATCCAAAGCATTTTCGCAGGCTGAGCTCTGCCTGAGGGAGGGAGGGGGACTTGCTCACATTCTGTCTTTGCCTTAACTTGACTGTCTTACTGGTGTCATCAGGAGGTACCTGGAGAGAGGTCCCTCCTGCAGCTGGTCCCTGCAAGCTGCCACAAGAAGGGGGTTCCACCCCACCCCCCCCCAAAAAAAAAAAAGATAGCAGTCTTGGGCTTGGGAGAGAGAAATATCTTTCTTTCTCCGGTGATTTATCTGTCTAGGGGAGGTTTCAGGCTCAGCCCTGCCCAGCTGTCTCCCTGGATGGCATCTGAGCAGCAGACTTCACCGGCGGCAAGAGGGAAGATGCTCAAGGAATTAATCTGCTCGCAAGGTCCCCAGCGAGGCTTATGCAACAGTCCCCAGCTAAGGGAGGCTCCAGTGTGCCAGCAGAAGGGTATCATGAAACTGCAAGCAAGCGAAGACAGCAAGAGGAGCTGGGCACAGAGGAACAGATCTGCATCCACGATACATGGAGTCCTCTACCAAAACCCCTGTACCTTCAACCAGACCTCCTTGCCACAAAGGAGCTGCAGTTCTGGTTGCGTGCAGGCATCTGGAGCTAACACGGGCTACCCACCTGAGCTCTCCCATCCAAGTGCTGCTTGATATTTAGAATCATAGAATCATTGGAGTTGGAAGGGACCTTAACGATCATCAGGTTCCAACCCCCCTGCCATGGGCAGGGACACCTCCCACCATACCAGGTTGCTCAAAGCCTCATCCAGCCTGGCCTTGAACACCTCCAGGGATGGGGCAGCCATGACTTCCCTGGACAACCTGTTCCAGTGCCTCACCACCCTCACAGGAAAGAATTTCCTTCTAGTGTCTAATCTAAATCTCCCCTCTTCCAATTTAAAACCATTGCCCCTTGTCCTGTCACTACACTTCCTCGTAAACAGTCCCTCTCCAGCTCTTCTGTATCTCCCTTCAGATATTGAGAGGTTGCTATGAGGTCTCCCCGGAGCCTTCTCTTCTCCAGGCTGAACAACCTCAGCTCTCTCAGCCTGTCTTCATAGGGGAAGTGCTCCATCCCTCTGATCATCCTTGTGGCCCTCCGCTGGACCCGTTCCAACAGCTCCATGTCCTTCCTGCATTAAGGACTCCAAAATTGGACACTTTTCACCCCTGTGGCCCAGGCCGCCCATTATTTCAATATTTTTTTCCAAGTGACGTGCACAGCAATGCTGTGACACCGGAGTCCGGGTTTCTCCAGGTGGCTTGGAGGTGAAGCGAGGAAACCCAGCGCTGAGTGGCTGCTGTTTGTCCTGATAAACACCTGCCTGATTTCACCTATCCGATTCCCCCATCCCTCCCCGCACAACAGGTTCACCACCTGCCACCTCTTGTATTAGAGCTCCCAGAGAACACAATGCCAGGAAAGGAGAACGTTTACCCAGGAGAGCACGGTCTTGAATGCTCTTCTTGGGAGGATTTCAAAGCCATTCTCCTATCACCATCCTCGTGTGGCTGGAGGCAGGGACCTCCGCATGAACTGATATTTGATCTGGCTTCAGAGAAGCCCTAAGCTCGCTGCATCTTCCTTGCCATGCACGCCAGGGTTGATGTGCTGCTCAGTCATTATTTCTGGGAGCAGGGAAACATCTTCAAATTTAAGAATCCACTTATTTGGCCGTAAGCAACTCTTAACAAACATCAGAGTAATTAAAAATCTCCCAAAAGCATGAGATCTGGGAAATGCCTTTGATATTTGCTCTGACTACAAATGCTCTCATCCTGACTCAGTGTGTCACAGATGTTAACTGTGAATGCCCCTTCATTCTTTAACCTCCTGAGCTCAGCAAATCCACCATTGCCACGTCCTTCCTGATCTGGGTGTAATTCAGAGCTTTTGAAATTAAACCCCTTTCATGACACCTTTGATTGAGACGTTTCTGCAGAAGGACTCTAGGGCTTCTCCGTTCCCTTTTAAGATGCCATGAAAGAGAGAACCTGTCCAAGCTTTGCAAGAGGACTTGAAATTTGAAAATCAGGCATGGGAAGGAACACATAATCATAGAATGGTTAGACTTGGAAGAGACCTTAAAGATCATCGAGTTCCAACCCCGCTGCCATGGGCAGGGACACCTCCCACTAGAGCAGGTTGCTCAAAGACCCATCCAGCCTGGCCTTGAACCCCTCCAGGGATGGGACATCCACAACTTCCCTGGGCAACCTGTTCCAGTGTCTCACCACCCTCACTGTAAAGAATTTCTTTGTGTGCATGTACAGGATTTTCATGTGATCTTGGAAGAGGAGCAAAAGGGCGGGAAGCTGGTGACTTCTTAGAGGTTCCTTCTCCAGTTTGGCTGATGGTCTCCTGCCCTCCCTCCTTATCAGGTCTTTGTGGGCAGGTGAAGCATTAAGAGATCCTTGTACAAAAACACCCACGCTATCCTTTAATATAAATCAGACAGTGCAACCCAAGCTTGGGGAATTACACAGATAAGCGACACAGACATTTCCAAATTAACTCACTCTGAGATTATTGTCGCAGCGAGTATTCAGGCCTGGATTCCTATCACATAAATTTAAGGTAACTTGGGCTCAGTGTTGCTGCATCAGGCAATGAGATGAAGACACACCTTTGGAGAGCAATTCAGACCTCAGATAGAGACAGACCAGCCCCAGACACACTAATGGCTCTTCATTGCCAGTGAAAGCCCAAGGGTGGTCAGGAAGCTCACTTAGGTAGCCAGGAACCTGCCTAAAGTGAATGGGACTGTGTTTTTTGAGGATGTAGTTCTCAACTGCTGCAATGATGAATATAGCAGGATTGCAGCATGCTTAACTGGAGGGCACCAGTTCTGCTGAGGAAGTCTGGACTGGGACATGAGATACATTACTCAGTGAGCAAAATTATCACCATCTCCATGGTTTTTAGATAGTCCATGAAGGTTAGCTTGAATTTCAGAGAAGGCCTAAACAGCAACTCAGCCTGGACACTCCGCTTTGAAATGACGTCAACCAGTCTGTTTTGCTCCATCTCCATCCAGAAAGCTTGAGTTATCACACAAGTTTGGAGATGCTGGTTGTTAGGAAGTCCTTTAGAACAGGACTGAATGGACACCACACGTTAGGGTTCCCCAGCCCTGCTCCAGATGCAGTAACATACTCGAGCTCTGGCAGGGAGGGGATTCCCACCCAGAATTTGAAGTGCTTGGGATGGGTCTGAGAAAGAGCCAGGGGATTTCCCAGGGAGGGGACAAAAGCAAAAGTGGATGAAACTCTCACACAGGTAGGAGTCTGTGTTTATGAATATGCCTCTGTGGTTGAAAGGAAAACACAAAGCAAAACAAACCAGGGGGGTGGTAAAAATAAAAATAAAGGTATGAAATATGAAATGTGGGCTGAATGATCTATAAGGAAAATGCTCCTCAAAGCTTCGCACCAGCCATCAATGGCTCTTCAACTAGCTGCACAGTAACAACTATCCCGGGGCAGGGTGTTTTTGCATGCATTTGAGAAAAATGAAAGAACCTCTACCAAGATAGGGAGCCCAGGGAAGGGTGGGGAAAGGAAGAAGAGAGGGTCCACTTCTGTCTCTCAGCACTTCTTAGGGCACTGGATTGATTTCCCATTGTTCAAAAGATGTTTTCCCACCATGGTCACCATTCCCAAGCTCAATGAGGTGATGGAGACAGTGTCATTAGATTAGATGAACTCCCCAAGAAGGGACCCCTCTGATGCAGAGCCTTTCAGATGCCACAAGCATGTGCCTTTGGGAGGAGGATTTACCTGGATATCTCCACCGCACCCTGCCAATACTGTGACTCTCTGGGGGCCACCCAGATCCCACTCTTCTGGGGTCCCTACAAGCTCTGTCCTGTCACTGGACCATCAGCGAGGGGGTCCCAGTTGAACAGCCCTCCCTGACCTGAGCAGTTTCTCTCACTGCCTTCCTAGTCCCAAGGGCCCATCTGCAACACATCGCCCCAGGAGAGCACATCTCCAACAAAACAACAGCAAAAAAGGAGGAGAGAGGAGGGAAAAACAGTTTCAAAACCTGGACACATCAAGAGACTGTTTCCATGGCAACCTCTCGTTCCTACGGCAGCTCAAGCCTGTTTTAATCAGTGGCAGCATTTGCCAATAAAGTCTGCTGGGGTCCACACTTCCTTCCACTGTATCTGCACCGGGATGGATGGGGCCATGCATCCCCAGAGGCAGGAGACACCTTCAGGAAATGACAGTGATTGTTTTTTCCATGGGGCTTCCGTAGCTGGGGTGAAGCTGCCATGAGACCTACACCATGGGGGTGGAGGGCAGTGCTGTGGGCACCCAAACCTCTGCAACCATCCTTACACTTGCTTCCCCTTCCAGAAAACCCCAATCCAAGCAGCTTCGCAGCCTCCTCGACCTGCTGTCACCAAGCTTCGCCCCCTTGGTGGTTTGCAAAACTGCCCCCCAACCCTCGAGCTGCCCATGCTGCCTGCAGATGTCCAACCACGGCGGAGGTGGGAGCAGTGGGAAAGGTCTGGAGGCAGCTGCTGTGGTCGGTACCATAAGATGTGACAACGGAGGGGACACATGGAAGAGGTGAATAGCTCAATCCTCGACAGCAGAGGCAGAGGATCTTACTTGTAAAAAATGGTTATTTTCACCGATCTAGTTCAAGTGCACTTTGTTCTTTGCTACCCAGAGCCTGCAAGGTGCCCAATTACCAGATGATACCTCATGGCGGTTTTCATGTTGTTTGTAAGGCTGCTATTTCTAAGGAGCCCGAGAAGAAAATGTTTTAAATCAGTTCTGGTTCAACTCCAGAACAGCAGGTCTGGTTTAGACGGCTTAAATCAGCTTCTAGTTCAAGTTCACCTCACAGAATCACAGAATCACAGAATCAACCCCTCCACCTTGGGGTTTCGCACGGCAAATTTAAATATTGTAACCCAAGCAATCAGAACTGCCTTAATGCCCTTAGTCTCAGCTCTGAAACATCTCTGCAAAAAGAAATTCCTCAAGGAGAAAGTGTCACAAACCTTTGTTAAAAAATCTTCACGCTCACCATTTATACAGCATCTGTATAAATGGGGGTCTGCATTAAAGTTGGACAGAGATTTTTGACTCGTACACAGTTGTCATCAATCAACACAGGGTAAGTGTTACCCACAGCCAAAAAAAAACCCCAAAAACATTATCAACAGTTTTGAAAAGTTTGAATAGTTTCTTCGTAAAATTTTAAAATTAAAGATATTGATACTTTATTTTTGAAGGAATTTTAGTTGATTTTTGAAATTACAAAAATTAGAAAATATCAGTGTGGAAAAAAATAACTGATTAGGCTCTAAATACTTAACTGGGCCTTACATTAAAGCAATCCATTCTTTTGTTTCTTTTTAAAATGCCTTTATGTCAACAGAAAACTGGAAGAAAACATTTTAGGTCAACCAAAACCAATTTTTCAATGTGTTTTTGCTTTCAACCGGTGAACCTAAAATCAATTATTTGTACATATTTAGCCCTGATCCATGACTAGGACTTCTCCAGGAATTCAAATAAACACAAATTGTCAGTAATCTCACTTTGTTTGGGTTTGCTTTTTGCAGATGCTCTAACGGACCAGTTTCCATTCTGCAGATGGACCGGTTTAGCACCGGGAAACTTTGCAAGCATAAACGTGGAGCAATTTTCAGGGACTGTCTCTGGAGAGGGAATTTTGCTGCATTTACTCATCCTGCTTCTAGGAAGTACCCCATAAACAAGTGGTCTGTCACAACAGACCGCCGCAACACAAATTTTGTGGGCTTGCAATGAAGTTCCTGACCGAGCTCACTGCTTTTTTCCCCGACGGGGATCACCCAATGGAACTGATGGGTGAGATGGGCTTAAAATGATGGGGGGAGGCTATTTCTTTGCCCAACAAGCTGTCACGAAGCTCCCTGCCTCGGGGCAGCCTGGATGCTCGAGGTCTGCACAGGTTCAAAAAGTACACGGGCAGATTTGGGGAAGAAAAATCCACTGCTGGGATTAAATACAGTAGCAGTGAAAGAAACCATCCCGGTCGCTCCTCGCCAATGCCTCTTCCCTACTGGCAAACTCCCTTCCTGATGCCTCCGTGCACCTTCACTGCAGCTTCTGCTCACTGTAAATATTTAACAAAGCTTGCTCCCTCCGGAGACCCCCATCCTCAATGCCTCCTTGGCTGAAACGCTGTGCGTCTGAACGCTGGCCAAGGTTAACAAATTTGAGTGAAATGTCAGGGCTTAGCCCTTCCTCCCTTCCCTGGCACCCTCCAGAGTGTAGATTCATGCTCCACAAGCCACAGGGTGTTGTTGTATTTGTTTTTTCTTGCAGGGAGCTATTCCCATTTAATGCTTTGCCTGACAGCTGCTGTGATTAATAGGTGATGTGCCAAAAGCCACATACTATTATTATTATTACGGCAACATTTAGAGGTCATAACCAAGAGCAGGATCCCATTGTGCCAGGCAGTGTACACTGTTGGAAGTGGTCCCTGGCTGGGAAAACCTCCATCTAAGTAGGCATTTCTGGGAATGGGGGGGGGGGGGGGGGGGGCA
>JAOTQQ010000001.1:2897293-2931251 GCA_026546715.1 Gallinago undulata | reverse complement strand
CCCCCCCCCCCCCCCCCCCCCCCCCCCCCCCCCAAACTACAAAAATCTAAGAGCTGTGGGTTTTCTTCCTACAGTATCAGGCACAAGGTAAGCAGGAGAAGAGAATAACGCCAACACCATGACACTCAACGTGCTAGACAATGCTGTCCATCATCTGGGGATTAACTTTCATGCATAATCATTCTACCACTGCGCAGGGTACACGCATGGGTAAAAGGGCTTTGGTCAGTAGGTTAGATTGTATCTGCAAGGTTAGAGTAGCACATTCACGAGAAACAAACAAAACCAAAACCAAAAAATCCCAAACAAGCGAAAAAAGCCCAAAATTTTGTTAGTTTTAGAAAGCCATACCTTTAGTACAGACTCACTCATCCATCCTGGAGAGCTCAACCTTTCCTCTTTGACAGTGCACGTTAACGGAGCAAACTGCCTTATCTTCTAAGAAGATCAACGTGAACACCAGGTCAAGTGATTTGACCAAGGTTGCGGAGCAGTTTGGTGGCAAGGGCACAAATAGAACCCTGAAGTCATAAGAGCCCGCCCACTGTGTTGTCACCTAGATCTCACAGTTGGCTCTGGGAGACGCAACATCCCTCAGCTCCCTGTGCTGTGGACCTTACTGGAAGTCTGCTGGCCTCCAAGGTGGAGGCCACACCTCCTGCTTGACTTCTGTCAGCTGGTGAGAAATGGTGATTCAGATGCTCAGTTAGAGCAGAGGAAATATTACGTGGCCAACAACCACAGAGATGAATGCCCAAATTCATTCACTGCATAACAGGGCTGGGTAATATCCTGTCTCCAGCTATTTGCTTGTCTTTGAGTTCAGGTATCATTCCATCCCAATATAAGAGATTGCTGTTTAGAGGGAAAGAAACAACAACTAAAAGGATGAAAAATACAGGAGTGGAAACAAAGGTATAAATTATTATTTAAAGGGTGCAGTTCCCTGCAAGCTGTAAGTTCCGTATCACCCCAAAGTATTTGATTTGCAGACTTGGTTTGGGCTTATGCCCAGGGGCTGAAACCTGAATCCTGATATCTGCCCAAATCCACTTGGAATCATAGAATGGTTTGGGTTGGAAGGGACCTTAAAGACCATCTAGTTCTAACCCCCCTACCATGGGCAGGGACACCTCCCACTAGAGCAGGTTGCTCAAAGCCCCATCCAGCCTGGCCTTGAACACTTCCAGGGATGGGGCATCCACGACTTCCCTGTGCAACCTGTTCCAGTGTCTCACCTCCCTCACTGTAAAGAATTTCTTCCTAGTATCTGATCTAAATCTCCTCTCCTCCAATTTAAAAAACATTGCCCCTTGTCCTTTCACTACACTTCCTGACAAAGAGTCCCTGTCTGGCTTCTCCACTTCTCAGCCCTATTGCAGAATTGATGGACTTTTCAAGTCTTTGTAGACACCTCTGTTGTCAGCATTGGGAAATGTAAAAATAAGACACAAAACCAGGCTACCAACCAGACACCCTCTTAGCTGGACACAGACCAGGCAGAAAGAGACCTAGATACCCAGGGATGTGGCAGTTTAGTTTTAGGATTGGTCATGTTTTCCCGTTCAAGGAAATTACCTGATGAAAACAGACAGAGGAATGTTCTCCCTCTGAATCCATGAATCCACCCTAGAGGCAGCTCTTGGCCTTTCTCCAAAGCCCTGTACAGAAGCAGAGACCATGCACCCTACCCAGAACCAGTCCAAAAGCTCAACAGAGTGTTCTTTGAACCTCTTAATGCAATTTACCTTTTTAAGACCCATCGCTTATAGACCAGCCCATGCAGAAGCTGTTTTGTTCCCAAGTGCTGCCACAGTATGATTTATTCACGACAACATGAGCTCCTTTCTGCTCTCTCAGCCTTGAATCTCTACTGGCATCAGCGAGGGCAGCTCAGCTACCTCCTACCCTCTCCCACCATCCTCTGCCCTTCCCACCTCACCATGGCCAAGACCAGCTCCTCATCCCATTAACTCTGTTGTTATCCACGTGGAGGTCTGAGATCTCACGTGATCCTCACGTCATCTCCTCTGCCCCCAGGAGTGAGCAGCTTTTGTCTTCATGTGCGAGGTGGGAGCACAGTCAGATCCCTCTGAGCAAACCCTCTACCCAGGATTATTTCCAATCCCACGCAAAGGAAAAAAGAATGGAAAAGAGTGAAAAGGGGGAAGGATTTCTGAAAATGCATATTGCAGCACATGAACGACTGGCTTGCTGCTGTTGACTGGTGCTCTTTTCTAAACCCCATGGGAATAAATCCTCCGTTATCACACAGCACTGGGATCTCAGTATGGTTTTTTATTAACTAAGAGCCACCTTCACTCCAAAATGGAATAAATAAGTAAATAAGAGTGAATATCGCTACAGAAAAGCTGCTTTGGATCCTGGTGGGATATTACATTTCTCTGGGCCTGTCAAACCACGTAAGCTTGACTCCGCATAGGAAATTACATTACAATACACAACGGCCAACTCTGGAAAGAAAGAAAGTTGTCCCCCAATAAAACCCAATCAGCTTCTTTTTTGCAGCGCTGTCTCTGAGTTAACCAGCCTGAAAGTGCCCAAAAAGAGTCTGACATGTAATTTATCCTACGGCAGAGGATAATCATTTCGCTTAAGGAGATCGTCAACTGAATCAGAAAATAGTTACACCCGTGGAAGACAAGTTTAATATTATAACAGTTCTGGGAGAATGAAATAAGTAATTTTCCCTTATACGCTTCTACTTTAAAAAAAACACCAACCAAACCAAAAAAAAAAAAAAAACCACCCAAATCCACCACAACCCTCTGCAACCCTGCTGCATGGAATCAATCAAATATCTCCCACATGGACAGTTATTAACTGTCCCTTGTTTGTGCAAAGGACAATCAAATAAGAGCTGGGCCTTGGAAGTACTTCTGAGTTATTGGCTTTTCCGCGCTTATGAAAAAGTCATCATGTTTATCTCTGTAGAAGAAAAAGCCTCTTCTTAAAAAAATATTTTAAAAAATAAGAAAAAAAACAACCCGGCAGCTTGAAGGGAAGAGCCACATGGCATGCTAGAGGAGAGGGGGAAACGGCACGCAGAGCACAAAGCCACCCCCAGCAGAACTCTAGCTAGCAACCACCTGTGGAAACCTTTTCTCTTTATTACAGATGCAGCTAAACAGCATTAAAAGAAAATAAAAAAACAACAAGAAGCAGGGATGGTTTTATCAAACCTCCACAAAAGTCGAACGGCTCCTAGGAGCTGTTTTTTGGGGTGTTTTTTTTTCCTCTTCTGAGCAATTCAGCAGTGAAAGAGAGGAGGATTTCTCCCATTGCACACCACCCATAATTCCATTGTCGGATTTGATGTTTCAAAAGGAAGCTTGAGCCTGCATGAATAAAAGCAACTGTTTGAAAGAGATTATTCACCTGCCATGTAACCTAGGGAGGAGGGAGCTGACAGCTTGCAGCAGGTTTGTGATAGTCCAGCCTTTTCCCCTCCCAATCCAGATTCAAGCAGACACCAGTAATGAATTTTCACCCAGTGCTGATAGGAAAGAAGGTACCTCTTTCTTCTTCTCGTGTCCTCCTCACACTACAACTTGCAGTGTCCCCTTCTCCTTATGGCTGATACAGTTTTGCGTTTTCCGAGAGAGCAAAAGAGAGATTTGACTTCAGGGGGAGCCTTGTTTATTTTGCTCCCGCACATAACTCCAAAGGCAGGTTGCTGCCTCCATCTCATAGTTATTGGAGGCCTCGTAACTCTCCTCCCACTTGGATACGAGGTCATTGGTTGCCTCCTCTGAGCTTCCTTCACATTCTCCCTGTTACTTGACTTTGCCCCCCAATTACCTGTGTTACAGGCCTTGGAAAGAGACAGCCAGTGATCACCTTGGAGATAACTCTAGGTTTTTCATCTATTGTAAGGAGAGAAAATAGCTTTAAATAAAAATGGAAATATAAAGTAGAGGGAGGACAAGAGGTGATAACAACACCCATGTCCTGCTGTGAAATAGCTTAGTGTAGCGTTTACCCTTCATATAAACCCATGAAATAGTCAAGGGCTTTTTTATCTTGAAAAGAGCCAGCAATGTATCCATCATCTATTTTGCTGGCATTCTCCAAAATGTGAGTGATGGATTTGCCATCAGCAAATTCATGCCTTCCCATTTTCCCTCCAGACAGCCCTACTCAAGTCGTTCATTTCACCCTGCTTTCCTCCTCTTCTCTGGGCTAGCAGGTCACCTTTTTGGTCCCAGAGATGATGCAAGGAAGAATAGAGAAAAGGAAGGAAGAGGGCAGTTCCCATTTCCATCTGCCCAGGAGATAGCAGCCACCTCCATGCACCTAAGGATTAAGAAACCACAGAATCCTCTCATTAAAAAAAAAAAAAAAATAAAGAAAAAATAGGCAAAACCCAAAGAATGTATTGAGTGAGAACCAGAATCAGGACAATCCAATAAGCCTTAGAAGATGCTTTGCCAAAAGCACAGCTAGCACTGCCCTTTGCACAAGGAAACGGCTCATCCCTATCTGCACTAAAATAAACACCCTGGACATGACGAGGTATCCACCCCAAGCCACCTGAAGCATTTCAGAAGAGAGAACAAAACCTCCACTGTGGACCACATAAAAAATTCACTGTGGATATTAATGATCTTAAGACCGGTCTCCAACCTGAAGAGCAATGTTTAAAATTCCCTCAAACAATTTCTTGATAAAACACGCTACTGGAAGCTGGGAAAATGAAGTTGGCCCATATTCTTATTCTTCTCCAGGCTTCTTCTCACTGTTTGGACAGCACAGTGGTCTTAAAATTGGCCTGGGTGGGCAACACTTACTACAACTGTGTGGAGATGAAAGGGAACACCAGCTGTTACTGAACCTGCCTCAGTCCAGATGATGAGGATCACCAAACAGCTGGAATAGCACAACTTGCAGCGTAGACTAGAAAAGCTGTGCTTTACCATAAAGTTTAGCTTACTTCAGCCTGAAATCAGAGCTTGTTCTGTAAGATTTTTTATTCCAGTGAGTGGAAGCAGAGGAAATACCCAGAGCAGCACGTGTAGCTGAATTGTCTAGCTAAAGGGGAGGTTGGGATTCCCTTGATACACAAGGAGTCTCATCCTCCTGAGTTGTCTGGGGTTTTCCCGGTGCTTTTTCAATACACGTTCTCTGTCATGGAGTCTGTCTCTGATATCCTCTGGAACCTATTATCCAATACACCTAGGCTAGAAATACACATTTTGGTTTGTGCTTTTCGGGAAGCAACAGGGAAAAAAAGAAAATGAAAGAAGCTGAAAGAGCTGGGGAAAGGAGATAAAGGGGGTGGGGGGAAATTAATAAAGAGGAAATAGGAAAAAAATGACATGTGTGAGGAAAAAAAAAAAAACCAACCTAGCAATATAATTAGCAGAAACCTATATTGACACAAATTAGTCCTGCTCTTCTAGGCACCTTCCTAGGGTGAGAAGGAAGGTCAGGGAATCCAATTTCCTGCCCTCTTTGGATGGAGCTTGCTTTCCAGTGCCAAGAGAGCAGAGTGTAAGTTCAGTTGTGGAGCTTCACAATGCCCACACATCCCTAAACCCTGAATTCTGCCTTCTGTGTTGGTCGGTGCCTGGCAAAACTGGAGGGAGCCCTGGGAAAAGCTGTTCACTCCAATCGGCCCTGCTCTTCTTTCTTTCTAAGCCAGGCATAAAAATCTTGGGAAAAAAAAAAATCAGGAATCCATGAACTTTGCTTTGAGAGAAAACGCAGCTGGGTCTCATGTGGGGAAGGGAGAGAGCCACCTTCTCTGACACCGAATAAGAAGTTATCCACAAAGTTTTCCCAACATCCCAAACTAATGATAGAATACACATATTTGCTATTAGAAGAAGGAGAAAATTACAGATATTCTGGGCTAGTTCTACAAGGAGTGTGTTTTTCTGGTCCCCAATGGTCCTTCAGGAAGAAAGCAAAGGAAATCCTTCTGGACCTGGAGTTAAAATGAGTAGATATGTTCATCATTCCATTGCTTCAGACCTGTATTGTGGTGCTTTTTACAAACCAGTTGTGGGATAAATAGACTGCAGAGCAGGACTTCTGTCCTATTACACTGTTACTTCCAGTTTGACTGTCAATGTGGATGTGAGCACCTTTCCATTCATAGGGAAAGCCTTGTTTCCTTCCTTGAAGGTGTATATCATATTGCAGCAATTTTTGAGCAACTTCCATCACGGCTTAGATAGAGAAGACTCTAGAAGGGGAAGAAGCCAGATCACCAATGACCTCAGTGCTCAGAACGACCTTGGTTTTGCTCAACAGCACTTTTCCCAGAATGAGCACAAATCACAGGTAATCCTTGGGGTCACCTGGCTCTTAAGTTTTATTCAGATCCCCAATGGGTCATCCTACATCACCTATCCTCCTATGGCACTCTAATTGCTTTGTTCTGACTTGGAGGGGGATCTAGGTTTTGCTGCTTCTTGGTATTATTGAGAAATGAATAGTTTGAAAATAATTAAAACCTGCCATTCTGCTTTCTTATCCAGAGGTGACAATCTGTCTCTTTTCCAGCCAACAGCCTGAGGCAAGCTGCCCACACCCATCTTTTGGGACTGAAAAACTGAGATTCAGCCCTACCCAATAATTGACAAATCCAGCAACTTCCATCAGCTTTGGCTCAGATCTTAACTTTATGGAAAAAGGGTGATTAATTTTGTAGGAATGCAGCATCCCCCTTTCTCATTGCTCTTGAACACATACCCAGATACATCCCAAACCTGAAAACAACACGTTGCGGTCATACAGCCTGGAGAGTCCCATTGCATTTGAGTAGAAGTTTCAAGCTGTCTACTTTACTAGACTTTACTGAGGAGGGAGAAGACAACCCTTGACTTTTAGACAGTAAAAATGGCCTTGCTGGGTTTACTCAAAGATCCAGCTAGGAAATAGCTGCCTCTGGCAACAGCCAACAACAGATGCCAAGGGACAAGCAGAGAAAAAGGGTAAACATACACAGTATGTGCCTAGAATACTCTTTCCAAGAGTTTTAGGCTGAAGGATGTCCCAAGCCAAATGTTGTAACTTTACAGTTAATTGACCACTACTGATTGATACAGATTTGCCTGGCTGTATTTTTGAACCCAGAATATGTCCTGCAGCAGGAAGTTCTACCAGTCAATTAGTTCTTGTGACCAAGAGATGGCTTTTTTCCCCCCAGAACAAGTTGTTGTTTGTTTTGAACCTGACAGCTGCTAATTCCCTGAGAATGTCCCTAATTCTCACATTGGAAAAAACAATGAACAATTGATCTCCATCTACTTTCCATGGAAATTACTCCCCCCACCCACAAAAAGAACCCAACAAAAACCACCAAAAAAATCAAACAGAGCTAGAAGCTGGATTTCTTACCAGGGAAAGAAAATAGAGGAATAATGCTGGGGCTGTGCATTAGGAGACCTGTCTCAGTTTTTAGATTGTCTTTAATCCAATCAGGTTTATACCACGCTTCCGTTCTTGCTATTTGTACAAAACAGTTGACCTCTCCATAATAACTGCTTCTTTATCAAAACCTCTTCTCCCGTGGCGAAGATGTACATCTTTCACTGCCAGGCTCTCCCAGGACTTCAGGGATGACAGATCCATCCCGGCTACACCAGAGCACTTTCAAATTTCAGCAGCCAAACCTAGATTCAGACATCCCCTCTCCTCACTAGCACAGATACCTTGTCTCTCTCCCTCTTGGTTCTGCACATCTATTATGCGCATTTTCATTAGGAGCATTTTGCAAGCGATCTGTTGATTCATTGTATTAGAATTGCAAACAAATGGTATCATTTTCCCCGCACGCTCTTCTTTGAGAATTCAGCATTGATTTCCCAGCATTGTCGGGCTACTTGACTGACACTTCTGGTTGATTTGAACCCTTTAAGATTTCTCGCTGAAACCACTCCTGCTCATCAGTTCTTCTGCTAGGACTCAAGAGCTCACAGGAGCTCAGGCACCTGTATGAGTTATGCAGTCCCCACATTTCCCTATTCTATATCTTATTTATAATGCTTTGCCTTGAAACCGTAATTTGACAGTGCAAAGTGGGGAGCAAGGGGCCAAATTCAAACCTGTCCCTGATGTAATTCTATTGACTTCAATGTTGGTTGTGTGTCAGACGGGCATGAGCATTATTATCATCACATCCAAACCTTCAAAGGGCCTGTTACGTTGTAGACAGTATTTAAATCCTTCAAGTGCTGGGATTCTTTCTTTTTCCTGTGTGTAGGGGTTTTTTTTTGTCTTTTTAATAGATAAAAGTGAATTTTCCACGGCTGCTGTTATATCTGAAACCACAGCAAAATACTTTCAAATGCTGTCACCTTCTCTTCTCACGTTGAGACCCATGTTAATGGCTCTCACACACCTTGACAAATATTCATGGCTCTTTACATATCTGGCTGGCATAGCAAGGTTTAGGATCTTACAGAGTAAAATAAAAGGGCAGCAGCAGTAAATAATTTGCCCACAGTTGCATAAGCAGGGTCCCTCTGATTGCAGAGATCAGCACCAACAAAACAATCCATGTAAACGTGGCACTTTCAAAAGTCAAACTATCATCTCACTGGAGAAGAAAAAAATGATTAAAAGCCGATTTGGGATTTGTACAACTCCCATGGAAAACAGCAGGAGTTTTTGTACTGCCTTCAGTGGGAGCTGCATCCTGCTGTAACATTCTCAGGGCATTTCAGCGTAATCTGCCTTAAAAGAATGAGGTTTTGGCACCTTCGGTGGATAAATGCCTTCACACTCCTATGAACCTGGTCCATAATGTGAGAGACCAACTCTCCTTGCAGATGACCAAGTAGGGATGCCAAGATCAAATCCAGCTACTAATCCAAGACTTTAAAACAAAGCACCAGAGCATCAAAGC
The DNA here is from genome assembly GCA_026546715.1 of Gallinago undulata. Classification (NCBI taxonomy): domain Eukaryota; kingdom Metazoa; phylum Chordata; class Aves; order Charadriiformes; family Scolopacidae; genus Gallinago; species Gallinago undulata. Next base: position 2,922,373 of record JAOTQQ010000001.1, on the reverse strand, counting down.
CATCTGCGCTCACAACCAGTGCAGAATCAAGGCATCTGGTGGGGAAAAGGGCCTTTGGATGCCCAGGATTCAAGATGTTCAGCAGGAAGCACAAGGAAAGATCTTTTACTGCAGGAAGCAATCTCTTCAAGACAAGTGAAATAATTTCAGACCTTTCAAACCAAATCATGCACGCGAGGCACGCTGATTGGGGTGCTTACTATGAGGTCTCGACGAGGAGATGATCGACTCGTTCTCAAACCCTTCCAAATGCCCTCCCTTTGCCGACAGGATAACTGAGCCCTCATTCTGCGGGACTTCAACTGGGCTCGTGCAGAGACCCGAGGGCATCTCAGCGCAGGGATGCGAGCCCTTCTCTGCTCATCTGCCTCCCACGCAGGTCTCCGAAAGCTTGGCCCAGTGCCATTAATAATGATATCTCCTGGGTGCGTTCCTCTTCCGACTGGGTGATTGATTTTATTGCCGTGGCAGAGGATTGCAAATATGAAGTGCTCAGTGCACCAAAATGACATTTGTGTAACTTATATTGTAAATACTTACTGACACGCTGACACTGTTGTTAATGCAAGAATGTTAAGAGGCTATTAATTTCATTATTGCTTAATCAGCAGCGAGCACTACTGTTGTCTCCAGCCCAGCTGCTTTGCTGATGAGGTGTTCTCCAGAGAGGAGACTGGGAATGCAGGACAGTGTTGATGATGCCAAATGCTGGTGCATGGTGGGGCACAACTCCACACAACATCTGTGTGCATCTGGAGCCTAGATGGAATAGCTGTCCTTATGAGCCTTAAACAAAGAGGGTATCTGGAAGATTCCAGTGGTGTCCTAGCCTTGAACTTAATCAACATGGAGAAAGAGCCTCCAGCCTTTTCTTCATCCTCAGATGAGCAACAGAAGTGATCTATCATGTTTTGTTTTTCCTGCCTTCTCTTTCCTGTCTCTTCTCATCCTTAGAAGACCCTGCTTCACATCCGAGAAACTGTTTTTCTCAGCACCAGAATAACTCAACCTTTCCCTGTGCACCCAAAAGTCATGTACATCCAGGACAGAAAAGACCTTGTTTTACCCCTTCTTGGATATGATTCTCAAATTTATGAGAATGTCTAAACCTGGACGATTTATGAACACCAATGTCTTCGTTGCTTATTTTATCAAATTTATTCTTTAATACACTCTGCCGGAGTTCACCGTAGGTCAGATCCAGAATATCTCAGACTCCAAGAAGTTAGAGCAGGAGGGGAGAAAGAGACCTGTAAAGTCATATAGTCTGACCCTTTTTTTGTGCAAGAAGAAAGAGGTTCCCTTGGGGAGACCAGGGCGAAAGGACATAGAGAGACAGCTCTTGTAATGGGAAAACTATTAGCCCAATGAGTTGAAAAAGTGACAGACTGATAAGAAGTAGCCTGAGTATGAGGAATAACTTCCTGACAGCAAGATCTATCAGACTGCAGGAGAGAGGCCCAGGGGAAATGTCAGGAGGACCAGCTTTCAAGCCACTTAAAACAGAACAAAACATATTTGAAAGCAAACCTGCAACGACCAGAAGACTAAACTAACTACAGTATCTTAGCAATAAGTCTTTTCCATAGCTAATAATTCATTGGGAGATATCAGGAGGCACAAACAGTGTCCAAAGAGGAATGCAGTTGGCTTATCCAACTTCACTGAACGAGCGTACAACTGCTACAGTTAATATGTCCCCTGGGACCTGGTAGGGCTGAACTGGGCTGGTCAGAAAGATTTGCAAAATAAATAGCTAAATGCAAATCCCTACCCAACCCTGGCCAGAAGCAACAGCAAAGTAAGATTCACCACTACGCAAGTTCTTACAGGTAGAAACGTTGCAGCGCTTAAGGCTGCAGGACTTCTAATCCCCAGGTGACCCCAGGGAGGCAGTGAGTATCATCCAGTGCATATTTAAAATTAAGCACCAGTCTTTATCAGTGGAAAGCCATGCAGAATAGCCTCTGACTGAACCCTTCAGACAACTTTTATCTAGGATATCAAGTGACAACACAGCCAATTAGAAGTTGTTCACCACCACTACAGCTATCCCCTGGGAGCTGACCCATCAAGGACAACGTACTCATCAGTAGCTTCATGCAAGTGCTGTCAGTTCCAAGGATTAACTAGAGATGGTTGGGGTCACGTTACCCACTCCCAGGGTTGCACCCTTCCTGTAGAAACATCTCGGTTAGGAGATGCTGGGGTATCAGGCCCAGAAAGTTTGAGTGCATCTCACCTTGGAGATTAAAGAAGCAAGGGCTACTTGTGTACGCCTTGGCTCCTGAATCAAGACTCGCATTCGTTCACTGGTTCTGCCTCTGACTCACTGTCTGACCTTGAGAAAGTCATTTAATCTCTCTGTGCCTCAGGATCTGCATAAAAATAATTATTATAGCCGACGTTTTATGGCAAAAGACTGTTACCATATAAAACATCACTCTAAAATGCCCTTTTCAAATCCTTCATTAGAAAAAAATTCTCCAAGAGGGCAGAATTTCAGAATCTTATTACGCCTCTCCCGTCATCTCAATGTGTTTGACTAACTCTCCATACACACCATCCTACATTTAGATCAGAATTTGAGACTACGAATTGTCCATAAAATCTTCTCACTTATTCCAGTGGCAGCTTCAAGTTCTGAAGATGAATTGTGTCTAATTAGTTATTTTGTCATTTGCAAAGATAGCAGGATAATAAATCACTATTCCCAGCTAGAAAACTTTGACTTAGCATCTCCCCTCCTCCTTAATCAACTTTTAAGCCATTCATTAGGTTTTCATCCAGAAATCCCTTTTCAAACAATTGTCAAGTAACCAACATTTTTCAGGTTAAAATGAAGCTGGAGATTAGGCAGTTATTTTCATATTTAAGGAAAAAAAAATCCCTGATTACTGTCAGCCGAAAAAACATAATAATATATATATATATGCAGCTTAAAGCTTATCTTTTGTAAAATAAACATCGCTGCAATTTTTCACTCTGTTCCAAGCCCTCCAGCCAGAGAAGAAAGGCAGGGTTTTGTTGACATCACTATTTGCAAGAACAGCTTTCCTCTCTCTGTTTCAGGTTAGGATCTCTGGGGAAGAGGGTAAGAAGAAGGGGGAATTTCTGAACCTTCTTCACACCAGCATCCCTCCTCAGCTGGCCACGCACGGTCCCTTCAAGAGGAATAATTTTTAGCATCCAAATACAGAATGCAGAAGAAAATGAATGAAGAGACTTGATCTGTTCGGAGGGCTTCATTCTGCCCTACTGTGCTATTTTTTCCTCTCTCATGGCAAAAATTATTAAACAAATCATTAGCTGCCACTCATTCCAAATGCAGAGACAAAAGTCTCTTCTGCGCGAAGCCACCACAGCTCAATCAGTGTCATGCCACCACCCGTCACTCACGTATTATACACTTCATTCATGTTAAAGACCTACTCAGATCTGAGACTGTTCAACACCTTGGCATCATACACTTCTCACCCAGAAATAACAAAAGAAAGAGTGTTGTGCTTCATTTGGTTGTTGTGGAAGCTGCAGACGACAGCAGTGGTGGTTGCTGGTGTTTAGTGGATAAAAGCATAAAAGATTTGTTGCTGTAATAGGACGTAAAAAAAATGGGAGTTTCTTTGCATGAGTTATACCTCCACTTATTTAAAATCAAAATACTGATGGAACAGCTTTCTGGTCACAGCCTGAATTTCCTTCACTGAGTTTCTAGGGGGATTTCCTCTCCTGAGGCACAGGAGAGTTCCTGACACCCTGACTTGTCTCCAATCAAGTCCCGATGTAGGACAGTAAATACCCAGGCTTGGATGAAGGACCATCCCTATCCCCTACCGCAGAGAAGGTCAAGGTGACCAGCTTTATTAGAAACTCAACTTTGTCACAATCTAGGAAAGTCACTGCAGTACTGAATGCAATGAACCTTGCATTGAGCTCCGTCATCTGATGGCAAGGGGATATTCCACCACCAACCCAACATCCCCCAGAGGGGACGTCAGAGGATGCACAGATGAATCCAGCCTTAGTGTCCAGAGAGTGCAGAGCACGTGCATGGATCCTAATGGCCTGACAGGGAGGGAAAGTCAGGGTCATCCTTAGTGCTTACACGAGGTCCTCAGGCATTTGGTGGAGAGGGAAGCCCCACATCCAGAGCAGGTGCATTTCCAAATGGTTGCGCTCTCTATGCTTAGCTCCGTTTCCCTGTGCTGGTCCTGAGTTTAATCACAAGAAAATAATTCAGGTGACAGAGTCCCAGGGCAACAAATGAAGATAGAAGCACCCTGCCAAAGTCTTCAAGCACTCTTCCTTGGGCTAATTAATTGCTGGATGCAAGGTTACCTTGGAGAGAAGGCAGGATGCCTTTCTCATTGTTCTCTATGCAATAGCCCCCTCAACATCAGGGATTTAGAAATGCTCGTGGATACCACCACCACCACCGTGCAGCCACTTTTTTCCAGGAGATGGATACTCTGCAACAGACAGAGGCAATAGGATCGCAGCAAGCCTACCCTGTTTTTTCAAGTTCAAAACGAGCTCTGGATTCATTCATACGCACTTAAAAGCCTGGCATCTTTAACGTGCCTGAAGGTTTTACCATCTTCTGAGATTTCCACTTGAATTACAGCAGCAGGGGGAAAAGACTGAATGAGTCACAGTCTGGAGCTCTGCCCTCCTCTCATCCTGCTGAATCGCACACAGATAACCTGACGAGAGGTTGTGCATCAGAGAGCACAAGGCAGCCGTGATTTGAAACATGCCTGACGTCCAGCACCAACAACTCAACATTCAAAACAGTGGGAGGAAAAGTCAGATCCATCTCAGGCACAAGTCTAGCCCTGTTTTCTACTCTCTTGTCCTGAGAGAGTTCATCAGTTGCTTGTAAGATAACAGAAGGACATGCAATCCAGCCATTCCCAGGGAGGGGAGCTGCTAGTGGGCAGGAGCATGGGGTAACAGAGGGACATGTGCAGTCTTGGGTGGTCCAGAATCCCATAGACATATTCCATGAACTGCCTCACTCCCAAGCCCGTGGACTCCCTTACTCATCCTCCACAACTTCAGCTGTAAGGACATTAACTGTTGAAAAGAAATACTCCAATACCAAGGTGGAGGTCTGCAAGGGACACAGTTTCATGTTTCAAGGCATAAGCCAATCCTACAATCAAAGATTGGAACAGGCTGCCCAGGGAAGTGGTAGAATATCCATCCCTGGAGGTATTTAAAAGACAGGTAGACGTGGAGCTGAGGGACATGGTTTAGTGGTGGTTTTGGCAGTGTTAGGTTGATGGTTGGACTTGATGATCTGAAAGGTCCCTTCTAACCTAGACAATTCTCTTTGGTGATTCTATTCTATATAGATGCATCCAACCCTATGCAGACAATTCAAGGGTACATATTCCCACAGGTTGGAATATCTCATAACTCCTTTCTGACAGTTTTTCTGCACCTTCTTCTGAAACAAAGGCCAGAAAAACATCAGATAAACTGGACTACAGATTCACTCTGATTCTCTATTTGGTCAGCAATGATTTCCACCCCATGAAGCACTCAGATGTCATCTTTATAATGGGAATTTTGGTCAGAGGGATGGAGAACGGAGAGAAAGCAAGAAGCTGACACTTCTACATGCACCACATTCTAATTGGGGTCAAGGGATGCAACAGTTGGAGAGCAGCAAGTTATTTTCTGCATCACTGGCCTGTCAAAATATGATTCTACTCAGATAAAAGGAAGGAAAAGGACAGAGCCCAGGAATAGCTCCCTGTTGAGTCAGTTCTAGGAAACATGGCATGCTAGCAGTTGCCACCATGAACTGGACTCAGCAAGGTGCTTCATGCCCTTTATCCTGGAGATGCCATGGAGCTAGGAAGGTTAATGGAGAACCTCAACCAGCCAGAAAAGAAAGAAGGGGAAGGGCATCTGACACAAAATCATCCAACAAACATTTTCATAGGTAGCTTTGCCAATGAGGTCATATGATCCATCTGTTGACATTTGGTGGACTTTGACTTAGCAAGTATATTTACCCAGCTTCTGAGGGTACCAGGGGTGAAAGCTCACACTTGCATGGCCAGGCTGGTTTCCCAAGGTCCAGAAAATTCAACCTCACACAGGTACAAAACCAGAGCCTCTCCACTCAACCAGAGAGAAAGTTTGTGAGCCAGGATCCTTGCTATATGTCTAGGATCCATGTGGATCCTAGCTGGTGGAATGGTATGAACCCAAATCCTAATGTGGAAACGGTTCTTCCTGATGACAGAAACAGAACTGCTCAGTGTGGACACAGAAGACAAAGAAGAGAGGGAAGGCCTCTTCCTTTCACAATCACTGTGTTTATCTGCTTTGGATGGAGAGTATGATCAGATCCCTCCCTTCACTTGCTGCGTTTCCTAAGAACGACCATTCCAGCTAAACAAACAGTGCAATTAGGGGTATCTTCACCCAACAAGAGTGGGCCCTCTGCCCAAAGCTGCAGCCAGCACAGCAGTGCTTTCTAACTCAAGGCAAGTTGCCCCACCAAGGGGCTTCCCTATGAGAATGGAGGGACTAACGGGCAGGAACCAAGCAGCGACAGGAACAGAAAGATAAATTCCAAGAGACAGAATACAGTCCTGTAAAAACCAACAAAAAGCGCTAATTTTGTCACATAGCTAACTGGAAAGGCAAAAAAAATATTTGGGGCTATCACTCTAGTGCATATGCAAGAGAGAAGCTGAACTGGTGATTCCAGAGATGGATTTTCCTGTGAATACCCATGAAGGAGCCCTGAACTGCACTGCCCTAACAACACGGTTTAGTTTTGATCCAGAAACATCACATCTCACGTTAAAAGCACAGCTCTGTGTTTGCTCAGGCTCCTCTGCTGGCATTGCCACTAAACAAGCACCCCAATCTGATTCCTTCCCCACCCCAGGAGATGCCCAGATGCCCACCGTGGCCCAGGAGCCACCACGAGCACTGTACCCTACAGCTAGAAATGAACTCCATCCCTAGCATGGCACACACAGAGACGTTCCCTGTGTGCAGCTCTTCATAAGCCTCTCTTCCTCATAAATGAATGATGAGGCCCCTTTAATTGAATTAATTCTAACTGCTGATCTTGGGATGAATTATCAATGTAAAACAGCAGCGCAAGCAGAGGGCTTTTGCACAGTGCTGCCAGCCACAGTGGCTCCCTCGCTGCTTACAAATGTTTTCAAACAATGTTAGGTGAAGGGAGGGAGGGAAGGGCCAGGACCCCAGGGCTTCCCTGATGGGAACCTCGGGAGCTCCTGCTGCCTCTCACCTGCTCCAAGCCCCCAGCACCATCCAGGACAGGTCTGGGAGGTTCTTTGGATGAAAAAAAAAAGTCTCTGAAGACTGTGTGTTAATGTATAAGGTTGAAATAAGACCAGATGTATGCAAGTCAAAAAGATGCTGCTGTTGTCAAACGAGATATCCAAGCACCAGTCCACCCCATCACCACAACGAGGTAATGAGATAATGAAAAAACAAGTGTGGTCAAGAGTCTGATCACAGAGATGTGGGGCAGGACAAGCTCAGATCTTCCCTGGTGTCAGGGTTTGGGGTCGGACTGGCCTCTCAGAAGAACAGCAGAGGCTCTCCCATACCTCTGTCTCCAAGGAGAGGAAGGAGAGAGAGAGACTTATGAGTTTAGAAGAACTACTTTAATGAAACAATAAAAAGAAAATAATGAAATATATACAAAATATACAAAACCGTGTCAGGCTCCCGGAATGATGATCATATCACTGGGAGGCACTGGGCAAGTCCCAGACTGGACTCAGCAATGGACAGGAGCTGTATTCCAGATCTGGATTCAGGAATGAACGGATCAGGATCAAAGGCAGATGAACGGACAGAGTCCTTCTCAGACTTAACCAGCCATTGAGGAAAGAGAGGGCTGACCTCCTGAATCCAGGAGACCCGGCTCAGTCCTATATCTGACCTGCAGAAACACCGACCCTCAATGGACCAGCAGCCAAAAATGGTGTTCAAACAGTCCCTGAAACACTAAGTCAATGCTCCTCCCATCCCATCACCTCAACTCGAGGCAAGGGATCTTCCCTGTCCCACACCAACATGCCACCTTGGAAGGGCTCGGCGTGGGCTCACCTTGCAGGAGCACAGAAAGCCAAGGAGCAAGCAAAGCTGTTCCCACGCCTGCTCTTCCCAGCAGGTAGGTGCGAGAAGCCCAGCCGTGCAGGAGGAGAGCCACAGACAGAAATGTGTCAGGCCATGCTTTGTTTCCTCAGGAGCCGGCACAGTTGGTGGGGAGGAGTTCGAAGGGAAAAACAAAAAAGAAAAAAAAAAAAAAAAAACCAAAAACCACACCGTAGTGGAGATAACTGAGATGTGAGCAGTGATGCAGAAAGCACGGTGGGAGCAGGTGAGAAAGAGAGATCCAAAAGATCCATACCCCTCCTCCCACAAACCCTCTCCCCAGGAAAAGAGGTTTTCACTCCCCCCAGCACAACCACCTCTCTCCCCGTGGGGGCTGTTCCCTCCCGCACCGATTCCAGTGGGACCAGGGTTTTACCGGTTCGGTTAAAACAAACACAGCCCAGACACAAACCCAAACTAAACCGCCCCGTCCTGAAGGTATCGACACCTCAGCAGCTTAATCCCTCACTTTGAAGGGGGTTTTCTGTCCTGCAAATCCAGGCTATCCCACCTGTTGGCTTGGGATTACCTTCCCTTTTCCAGGTAATCCTTGGCACAGCCACCAGCTCCTCCACGGGCTCATCCCCCTCCCCACGCACGAGCTCTATTTGTCAAAGGCTTTTTTTCCCCCCCCGAATTTCCTTACGCCGAGCAGCTTCTCAGCGCCAGCTCTCTGTGGCCTGTCAAATATTCTTCAAAACAACGAGTCCGAATAAATAAAACTGAAGCAATTGTCTCAGTTGGAAGTTTTAGGGCAAGATTTTTGGTCCGAGGCCCATCTCCTGTCTCTAAAAGCAATCAGAGCTGGAGTTTTATGGCACATGGAGCAGGGTAAGTACAGATTGATTTTTTTTTTTCCCTCCAGTTCATTCCTGGTCCGGGCAATAAGCTCGGGAAAATCTCAGCAGTCCCATAACACCCAAACACAATAGTGATGAGGATGGGAATAGATGATGCAGCCTTACAAGTCAAAGCTAAAGACACCAGCAGGGCTGGTCACGGTGGTTATCAGTGAAACACAGTGGGTCAAACCTTATAAAAAGGGGTGCTGGAGTTTTACTGCACTTACCAGGAATTTAACCCCACATCAAAGACACTCGGATACAACTACTGCAGACTGATCTTTCATTACACAACTGCCATTAATTTGTATCATCAGAACATTAGCGACAAGACTATTTTCCCAATCCTCACATCCTTACTGTGCTCAATACCACTGCTACTGGAGAGGAGATTTATTTACTGCATCCAGTTTACGATGTGTTTATTCACATCTGTGCCATGACCTTTGTGGTTGGAAAATTAGCAGTTATTAGAGGTAGCTACAAAAAAATAAGATAAAATAAAATGAAATTGCCACAGCGTAGTTAAACTCTAATTATTATTGAAATGTGACCTAAAAGAGATTCCATCTGTGTAATACCCTTTCTTTAAATACACACGTATATATAATATCTAAAATAAATACAGACAAATCTCTTCTTCTGTAGGTGTAATTATACAGCTACATAATTTATACACAGCCACACTGTATGTGTATTCCACAATGCAGAAACTGTAGGCCGTGTGTGCATCAGAAGAAAGTTATAAACTATATTTAAAACATGATCGTTACTCGGGAGCATTTGACACCTCAAGTATCAAGGGAGACATTTGCACTGAAATCATATTCTGTTTTCTAATCACTCAAACGCAAGTTTCCTATGAGCTTCCCCTCCTCGACAGCAGGGTCCCAGCAACGGACTCAACTATCTAAAAAAGTCCAAGAAACATTTCCTGCTTGACAATTAATAGCAAAGCAGAACTGGCTGTGCTCAAAATAATAAAAAAAGCCAGCGCAAATTCCTCTGAGCAGCGGCCGGGTGCTAAACTGCTGAATCAGCTCCTCCGTAACGCGGAGCAAAATGTAAAGCAGCCATCAGAAAAAGCACTAAAAAAAAAAACCCAAAACAAAACAAACCCAAAAAACGAACCCTCGCCCTCAGAACGAGATCAGAGGAGGCAGCAGCACGTATTGTGGCATCTCCGCTAACAAATCCCTTCATCAAATTTGTCTGGTTCGTGTGTGTGTGAGGTGAGCATATGTCTCTATCAAGTATTTCTGGCGGAGGCGCTTATAGGCGAGACATGCTTAATGCCCAGTTTTTGCTGGTTTTGGGGTTTTTTTATGAAGAGGCCAGAAGAGAGGCAATTTTTAAGTGCCATTAGCGGCGTGCTGCTTCGTGAGTGCCGGGCGCCACACGTCATTCCGAGGCTGGAGTCACTTCCCATTGCTGAAGATATCTGGGCTTTGGGGCTGTTATTTGCAGCCCCCTCAGAGATTATGGTTTGGGTTGGAAGGGACCTTAAAGATCATCAAGTTCCAACCCCCCTGCTATGGGATTGGAACACCTCCAACACCTCCCACTAGAGCAGGTTGCTCAAAGCCCCATCCAGCCTGACCTTGAACACCCCCAGGGATGGGGCATCCACAACTTCCCTGGGCAACCTGTTCCAGTGCCTCACCACCCTCGCTGTAAAGAATTTCTTTCTGGTGTCTAAGATTGTGTTACCCTTAAACAGGCAGCTGCAGCCCCCAGACACCTTGCAAAAAGCAGCCTGTGGTAATCAGAGCTCTCCCCAGCTTTGTGCAGACAGATGCAACGTGGTCTGCTCGCTTGCTTGAGGTGACCTCCTCAGAGCAGAAAAGTTCCTTTGGCCCAACTCCTAGGATGTCACCTCTGGGCCTCAGCATGGACACATGTTGCTGGAGGAGGCACGTTTCTGGGTCCACCTCAGGCTGGTCCTCAGTTCACCCAGGCTATTTCTGGAATAACCCTGTCCTCAGCTTAGCACCCAGTTCAGCCCCAGTGTCTTCCATCCACCAGCTATAGCCCTATGGGACCACCAGCCTGCCCAACCCACCAGCAGTGAGACACCCTTGAGCTGGGCAAGCAAAAGCAGCAAATGAAGGTGAGGATGGAGCTTGCCAAGCTTTCCAACAGAATCACACAATTTGATGCCAGGGGCTTGGATTTGACCCAAGACATCCTTACCAGTCCTACACCTCCTTGCAGCACGGCAGAGCTCTGCTCTCTGGCCCTGATCTAGCAGCGTGGGGTCAGAAAAGTCATTCTGATGTGGCACAGGGCACGTTTTGGAGAGGACACTGATGTAACTTCTGCTCTGACCTGCTTTGTTTTGAAACGAAGCCAAGGAAAAAATCAGGAGCTAATCAAGCAGCTCTGGAAATGAAGCAGATAGATGAGTTTTGTTTTTCATTACAAAGCCCCAGCTGTGCAGAAATAACTGCAGAGAGGTGACTGGCAATGACCCTCCGGGGACAGCATGAATGAAATCATGGTGACAAGGGACTCTGAAAGCCGTACCAGGAAGAATGGGATAGGGGGAGTCATGAGAAGTGATAAACCACAAAAAGGATAAAAAAGATCTCAGAGACACACCAGAGGCTGAGAGCAGAGAACAGCATGGCTGCCTGTCAGCACAGAAACAGCCCTGAGATCACAAAGGCTTGGTCTTCAGAAAACAAGAAGTACAAGCCACGCAAGTACAAGGAGAGCAGAGATGTTCCCAGAAAGAGAAAGGGGGCTCCTCCTTTGAGCAATTCTTCAGCAAAGATGATTTTAGGAGGAGCACGGAGGGAAATTTCATCTCAACCTTGCAGATTTTGCACCTTCTGGGAAAATTACTGCTCTTCAGCAGACAGAAACAGTGACAGGGCCATACATGTCAGGTGACTCAGGCAGGGAGATGAGCTGATCAGACTGTCCACTCTGGCCTTTAAAGATGTCTGTCTTGCTGTGGGAGAACCAGAGACTCCAGGAGGAGCCTTGGGCAATGCGATGCTGTGATGGGAGAAGTGTTGAGGAGACACAGAACTGCCTCGTGAACTCTCTTAGAGAGAGCTCTCTTAGACTTTGGACTGTCAGGATGGCCCACCAAAATGATCATGCTGAAGAGATTTGCAGGCCACTCATCTGAAGCCCACTGTGACTATAGAAACACGGGACTGGTGAAGACCCGTGGAGATCAGCACCCACAATATGGCATCATAAATAGGGTATGAAACGCCACCAGAGAAGCACACGAATGGCTGTTTGAGCACCAAGCCTGCTTTCTCTGTCTGCGTGTGCTCTGAGCACCGAGCACAGCTTCCCTCCTAACTTATTCATGATGTTCTGGCAGTCTCGCCAAGTTCACCCCAACTCAGCTCATGCAAAAAACAAAAGCTTGGAGCCTTACAAAGTGCATTTCACCAGCACGGTGGAGGGAGGAAGGAGTTCACAGCGGTAACAGTGATCTTCCAGAGAGCGGTACAGCTCCAGGAGCTGCAAGGGGCAGGGAGAGAAGGTTATGAACTCAGGCCAGCTTGTAGCTGCCTCTTCTGGGAAGTCAGGGCCTCCCACCAGGATGCAGAGTCAGCTTCAAGCAGAAGGGTTTGAAGCAGAGCCACTGCAGGGAGCTGTTTCCAATTGATACTCAATAAGCACAGAAAGGGATCGTGTAATCAAGCCCCAGCCCTTCTGCCTCCCTTAGCCCCACGCATCCCTCCTCACGAGCACAGAGGCTGCAAAGAAATAAATGAGCTCTCAGCAGACTCCCTTGAAAAAAAAAAAAAAAGTTTTTCCATACTAATCTGGCCACTGGCCTCTGGTTATTCCCAGCAGTGCAATGTGCTAATGTATGTGATCAGAGTTTACATCCTCCAGATAAGCAGATTCACAGAATCATAGAATTCTCAGAGTTGGAAGAGACCTTAAAGATCATCGAGTTCCAACCCCCCCTGCCATGGGAAGGGACGCCTCCCACCAGACCAGGTTGCTCAAAGCCCCCTCCAACCTGGTCTTGAATCCCTCCAGGGATGGGGCATCCACAACTTCTCTGGGCAACCTGTTCCGGTGTTTCACCACTCTCACAGGAAAGAATTTCTTCCTAATATCTCATCTAAATCTCCCCTCTTTCAATTTAACACCATTACCCCTCATCCTATCACTCCACTCCCTGATCAAGATTCCCTCCCCATCTCTACTGTAGGCCCCCTTTAGGTATTGGAAAGCAATTGGGAGGACTGTGGTCACCTTCACCGTTCTTACTGCTCCAGGACATAGGAGAGCTGATGATCAGGCTGGAAAGGAAAGAGTCACAGAGACTCATGCATTAGGGCTTTGCTAATTTCCTACTTTTTATCCTGTTGACAACCCTGGGAGATGTCCTCTCATGTCAGCACTGTGAGGACGAGATATAACAAATGTGATAATGCCAGATACTGCTGATAAGGGATGGAAAAAAAGCAGGTAGGACTGCTTGCTCCCCTCCCCCAGGGAGAATAAGTTAGATAAAATTGCCAGCTCAGAGCAGCCTGCTGCCTTCACCATGAGCCTTCACCTTCACCATCGCTATTTCACTGAGATCCACTCCTCTTATCATTTGGGGATGCTTAGCACTTATTTTCAGCATCCCAAAAAGGTCTGCTGGATGTTCAAGAAGGTAACACAGTCCTGCTCCTGCCCAGACAAAATGCATAATTTTAATCATGGAATGGTTTGAGTTGGAAGGGACCTTAAAGATCATTGAGTTCCAAGCCCCTTGCCATGGGCAGGGACACCTCCCACTAGACCAGGTAGCTCAGTATTATTAACAATAAATGATTTTGGCTTCAGATAGACCCCAAAAGAGTAGAGGTACGAATTTGCCTTGGAGGGCATTGCCTTTAGTCCTTACGGAGTGCATCCTACAGGATCAGGGTCTTGCTGCTTTTCATTCCCTGCAGGCTCTACCCTGAGGGGAAGGCGAGGATGAGGACAGTGTCCCACGGCTAGGGGCAGCATAGGTTCAGGGTCACCACCCCAGTCCATAATCCAGCCCTGCTGCCCCCTCTGATGCAGCAGAGGGGAACTGGGAAGGGAGCAGGTGATGGTAACCCAACACTGGCTCCAGCTGCCTGGCTGCAGGCATGCTGTTATAAATAACATAATCAGTGGCTCTCACATAAAGCCGATGGAAGAAATACATACATTGGTCTGAAAGTGGAGGATGGATGCATAGGCTGATACGTGGATCAGGGCAGATCAAGTCCAAGATGAACCCAAATCTCATGAAACTCATTCTAGCTCTTGGCCAGGCTGTTGGGAATTATAATTCTTTAATTATTTTTTTTTCTCTTTCCAGGGAATATGCCATGATCTTAACCTGGCTTTACAAATTATTTAACTCCTTTGCACCTCCAGCCAGTAGAACTTACAGGTTGTTTCCTGGCTTTGATGAAGAGCTGAGACACCCAACGAGGGAAGCACCCACGTAACGCAGAGTGTGTGCACGCTCACAGCCACGCTGACCAACCTCAAACTCAGGGAAGGAAGGGTGTGAATTTTGCAGCTTCAAACTTCCCATCTGCCTGCTAACCCAGCTCTGCCAGGACTACCCCTAAGATGCCAGCAAAGTTCAGCACAGCTGCCATTTAAAATAAGTCTCCTCACACAATTTAAAAATACCCCACGCTCATGCCAACAATAACTTTCTACCACACCACAATAACCCTGTATTTATAGCTACGTTTTCTTCATGCCACACACCCGCGTATTGCCCCCAGCAGCAGATCCAAGAATGCCCATCCCCATAAAAAGCAAATTTGTTATTTTAACAAGCTGCGGTGAAACCCATTTCTGCTGGGGAAAGGAGTGAGTTTCAGCCACACGACCACAGCTCCACGTCAGCATGGGCAACGCTGGATTTCTCCCCCTGCTCCTCACTAGAGGTGACAGGGCAAAGTCTCCCGAGGGCTAACACAAAGCTACAACCACTTCCATTTGAGCCATAATTGAAAATCAATAGGATCAGTAGTTTGAATGCTCATGTGCTTGAAGCAGAGGTCTAGGAATCAGAAGACAGAGTGATTTCTTCTCCTGGCCCTGATCTGAAACAGAGTTGGGGTTTTTTTGAGTTCTCTAGGATTACGATCCAGCACCAATAAAATGGAGAGAAGCCGCTGTTGGGTTGTAATTCAATAGAGCTTAGAAAGTGCTGAGGCACACGAGTGCATGGGACATACTCACAGAGAAGAAGTTATTATTAAATATATTTAAGTGAGAGGCAGTGAGGGATGCAGAGTCTTCCTTTTTTTAATTTTATTTATTTTTTTATTTAAAAGGAACATCAAAGAAAACTCTGCATCAGCAATCCTTGCTCCACTTGACTTATACCAGGAAGGAGTGGTGCCAGGACACTCAAACTGAGATCAGTGTCTAAGGGCAAAAGGTGGTGTGCAAAGACACACGGGTCAAGCAACCAACAAAGACTTTATCATTCCTGCAGGGATGAGGCTGGCTCTCAAGGAGCTGCTGCTGACAACGTGCTCCATGGAAGGGGCTGTGCACACTCCTTTCTCCAATGTGTATCCCAGCCTCTCCAGCTCCACTGACCAACAAGGGCCTTCTCACCCAACAACAAGAAGCAAATTTCAGCCTCTTGCCTTGCTCCCTCCACCCTTTTCCTGCTCACTTCTTGTAGCTGCTTGACCTTGAAGGTCCAGAAAGGGAGGAGCAGCACGGATGGCTGTCAGAGGCATATCCCATGGTGCTTAGAGCATCAGGAACATCCATTGGGAGCGAGCCCATCTCTGCTGTCAAAATAACAGACCTTGCTACATTACCCAGCCTCTGCCCTGTGCTGCCTGGGTCCCCAGGACGGCACTTTCTCATTATGTATATTATGGGCAGGCAGGAAAGGAGAAATTAATTTCACCCCATAAGGGGGTGAAAGACCACAGTGAAGGTTAGGGGGAAGGTGGAATTACTGATTTATCCTAAAACAAGATTCACGACAAGAGGAAAGGATAAAGGTGCCACCAGTTGCATCTCCTGTCTCCCTCTTCAGCTGCAGGGAATAGCTCCATACGCTGCTCCACGAACACCCATCAACAAGAAGGGTGTTTGTTTTTTATAACCCAACCCATGGCAGAATTACACCAGATTAGGAGGATTTATTGCTGCATGACACGTTTGTCCCTCTACCATGGGAACTGCTGTACTTGTAAAAGCACTTTAATAGACCAGCAAAGACTTTAGGACTTTAAGAAAAGACTTTAAGACCACGGAGAACGTCTTATTTCCTTATTACAGCCCAAGCAGCATGACTCCTGTAGCAGTCAAGGTTCTTGCCATTCTTCAGTTCCAGCATCTCCAAAGCAGCTGCCCAGTTCCTATTGGATCCAAACTTATCGCTCTCTACTACTACCTGAAAGGAGGGTGTAGAGAAGCGGGGGTTGGTCTCTTCTCCCAGGTCACAGACAATAGGACAAGGAGCAATGGCCTCAAGTTGCACCAGGGGAGGTTCAGGTTAGATATTAGGAAATATTTCTTCACTGAAAAGGTTGTCAGGCATTGGAAGGGACTGCCGAGGGAGGTGGTTGAGGCACCGTCCCATCCCTAGAGGTATTCAAGAGACGAGTTGACATGATGCTCAGGGATATGGATTAGTGTTGGGTTGGTGTTGTTTTGGGTGTGATGTGTGGTGGGGTTTTTTTTTTGGGGGGGGGGGGGGGGGGGGGGTGTTTTGGTGTTTTGTTTTTTTTTTTTCCATTGGTTGGACTAGATGATCTTAAAAGGTCCCTTCCAACCTAGGTGATTCTGTGATTCCACAAATCAGTAACAGAAACCTTGTGTTCCCAGGCAGAGGCATCCCCAGTGGAAACTTTCATTTTGCCCAGCCCTGTTCACAGCATTGCTTGGAGGTGTCATTAAGAATCCAATCAATGTGACGTCATGGGTGTAATTGAATTATATGTATGCTCAGCAGACCCTTTCCACTTGGTATCCCCATTGGCTAATGCTGAATTATGATGGATCATACACAGGGATATATGAAACATGCATGAATAACCCAAGCATGCATTTTTAATGATGCAATCCTGATAACTTCCCCCTCCTAAAGAAATCAAAATGAATTAAACACAAGTAGCTGTCAGTGGCATTAAAAAAAAAACCTAGAAAAAAAACCCTCATTATTTAAATGGCAACATGAAATGTTCACCCGAATTGCAGTGTGACTAGGACCGTTTGTTGTAATGATACCAATTAACATATCTGTCCATTTAAAGTTTCCAGTGTGAAAAGAAAGAGCAGCTTGGGTGATATTAATAGTAGGGAAGAATGGTGACAATAATGGATCGCAGGGAGTGAATAGGACTGAACTGAATGGGGTAATTCAGATTAATTGTCTGACAATGGCTGGACAATCCCCTCGAAGGGCATGTCCTCGATGGAAGATAGAGCTTGCCTGCTGGTGACATGCAGTAAAATAAAACAAGGGCAAAACCTGCAAACCCAATGGTCAGAAATGATCTGAGTCAGGCAGAGACACCAGGCCTCTTCCTTGAGACACTATGATGACCAAGTTGACCTGAACATCCCAGATGAATGGCTTAGCTACAGTTGCTACTATTCCCTTGAGGTATAGGCGATCGGGAGATTTTTTTGAGGTCACTTCCATAGCTGTATTCTCGGATTTAACTGATCAAGAGCAAAGAGAGAATCATTTGCAGGGGTGGCCCAGCCTTTTGCATTTGCAGTCCTCTTCACTACAGACCTCTTACAGATAGAGTTCAGGAGTTATCTTGGACAGGTAGGCAACATGTGCCCAGATCTGTGTGTCCCCATCTATCAGAGTCACTTAAATACTCTTCTTTTGCCTTCTACCCTGTCAATATACATCAATATCACTTACCTAACGCACACTTATAAGCCCTGCGTTCAGGATTATAGTTTCAACTACCTGGACTGACACCATTCTGATTTCTAATTCCCTAGAAAAACGGGCAGCAGCTCTGATTTAAAAAAAAAAAAAAAAAAAAAGAAAAAGTGAGGGGTGGGATTGGAAAGAAAAAACCTCCAATTTTAAAAAGTAAGTCCTTGGGGACTTCTAAAGAATTCAAGTCATAAAGGAGAAAAATTTGTTCTTACTCTGCGAATCATGAGTTTCTGCTATGTTCAGTGAAAATCAGACATTTTTGTCTCGTTGCAGATTTAGTAGAAAGCACAATGTCACAGACCTTGTTCTTAATTGCAGACAGGCTGGACACGGTGGCAAAAAGATAGAGCCACTAGAGATACCAGTATGTGTCTCATAACAAGCTCATTAGCTCTAACACCAGACCCCACGTCCCTCCAAAACTGTCCCGGGGCCCCACTCAGGATTTGTGCTAAGCATGCTTAAGCAGCAAGTCTCTTGGAAGACCTGTGGAGAGGAAGTCAATATGTTTCATAACACACAAGAGAAGGGTCATCCTTTGCAATTAATAGCAAGTAAAATAAATAAACGAGAGATTGTTCACCTTCTCCGGGTGGGTGGGTAGCATGCTTTACTTGCCCTTCTGCAAGAATTTGGCATGTCAAGCCCTATCAGCAGATTTTGAAGATGGTGGGATCTTTGTACAACCGTATCAGGGCTACAACAAAATTTAGGGTGGAAACAGGGTCAGAGAAAAGCCCTTCTTTCCCAATTGCAGCAGAATAATTCATTAAGAGAGTAACTTTGCTGTTGTCCTAGGGATCTTGAGGTTCACCCCTGTCCTGTGCCACAATTTGTGTAGCTTGTGCACGTTCAGACTTTCTGCTGCAGTGCTTCACATGGAGTACATACTCCTGGCAGCTTGTCTGCACCAACAGGGCATTTCATGACTCTGCCCTTAAACATTTGAGTTTTTTTGTATAGAAAATAGACGGGTAGCTATCTCCAGGGAGTGCTATAAGTGATACTTTGAACTCCACTGTCTATATACACAAGGACATCCTGCTAGGAGGTGATCTGGACCACTTTCTTAAAATTAAATATCTAGCTCTTTTCCAGGTAAATCCACTTTAGGCATCCAAGTACATATCCTGAATAGTTTTGCTCTCTCTGCAACTCTGGGACAGTACCACTTCCATACCTGTCAGCAGAGCTGGGAGGATAAACACATTATTGATTTGATCTGCTGGGCAGCCAAATCCTACAGCTGGAGAATCTCTGAGTGGCACATTAAGTAGAATCCACAACACCCAGCAGAGACGACCATAGTCTTGTCTGGAGCAGCAAGACTTCACTTCCCTTTCATAAACAGCCAAGATTTTTTTTAAGGAACTGGTATTCATCAGGAGAGGAGTGAGACACCTTAAAAGGACTTAATTTCTGAGGATGCTCATGGCATGCTTGCTAAAATGCCAGCATGTCTGATGCAGTAAAAAGCTCAGTGTCCAAAGTCACATCTCAGGTTTTGTGATCATGGTTTTTCACTACAGACAGTAAGTTTGTGAGAGAGTGAAATCACTCTCCCTCAAAGGGCTCTTTGGTGACTAGAGCTGTGAGCTGTTCTGTACAGACAAATCATCCCCACCATGTGCACACCCGAGTCCCTCAGAAGAGCATTACAGACTTAGCACTGGAAGATTTTAAGTTAAGTGGGTTGGTTTCCCCCCCCCTCTCCCTTTTTGGTATGTAAATGTTAAATCACAGCATAATTCAGAGGCGGGTTTGTTTATCTTAAAGCGAGTCAATTCATCTTTCTTGAAGAAAAACTCAAAAAAAGATGCTGCAGCTTTGTTAACTTTCAAAAATAAAATCACTTCATAAAAGCTGCTCAGAGATGGTACATCGCTGGGAGATATTTAAAATGCAGGCAGGGGTTTTTTAACTGTTCCCGAGAAACACTCCCGTTGAACAGAGTGAGGGCCATGAGGTTAAAACACAGCCATCATAACCTTTATTGCTTCATTTTTGTGAAGCCATTAACCACAGGAGGACCACAGATGTGCCACAGCTCCAGCAGCTGGAGTGAAATCCAATACCCACATCAGAACCTAATTTACGACCAACCTGTTGGGAGAGGGGCTGGGAGGCCAAAAGAGGACATTCCTGCGTACCTCGCGGCGGGGAAACCAGAGATGCACCAGGGGCTAAGAAAAGTCACACGTTGGAAAAGCTCGGGCCAAAGCCCTTCCTTGCATGGACACAGGAGCACGCGTCACGTGGAAGGAGCCGGCAGCGAAGTCAAACAAGGGGAAATCCTGCATCTAAAAAGCAGCCGAACCCCCAGCATCATCCAGCTTTGAACAAACGGGAAGCCTCAAGACAAAAAATTAAAGTGCCACCGGGCTCAGGGCAGGACGTGCTCATTGCGAGTGACAGCCCATTCCCTGAAGAACCCCCAGCCATGTAGAGAAGAGTGTAGGAGGCACGGAGGGAGGAAAAGGGTTTTTGCCTGAGGTCGTGCTGCAATCAGCAACAGAGCCAGGAATAGATCAAGGGTTCCTGCTCTGCCATTATGTCATACCGGGTTTTTTTTCTGACTGCTCTTCATGCCCTCGTGTTCTCTTGCATGGCCTCCCCATCTGATCCGGCCTTTCCCATCAACCACCTGCTCCACTTCATTCAGGTCCTTCTAAGGAACTGGCTCCTTTTCCATACTTTCCCCTTTCGGTGTCTGCCTCCTCCAGTTACTTGAGCCCTTTCTCATTGCAAGTTCCTGGATATAAGGACCTCCCGCAGCTGGAATCATACACTTAAGTACTTTTGAAAGTATCTTGATTGCATCTTTGCATGCCTAAATACTTCCTTTCTTATTTAGTCCACTGCACCTTACTAACTTGAGTCTCCAAATCACATGGAAGTTATGTTGGGCATTCCAAAGCATGCTGTTGAATTGTGCTCCGTCACCCAGAGCATCATGCGGTGCTGCTGGATGACGACGTGATGCCCTGCCCACATGCAGCAGCAGAATCCACCAGGATAACATCAGAGCCAGCCCCGGGATTGCTGCGACTGTCAGATGTGTGATCCCAATGAGAGACCAGCCTGCTCATCCACTCGTAACTCTCTGAATTTGCTGGCAGTGCCCCTGGTCACTGCAGATGCCATAAATTCTGCAGGCTCCCTTTCCCTTTTAAATGAAGCTAAAGTTTTGGTTGTGTTGTTTGTTTTTTTTTTTTTCCTAAGCTTTTAGCAGTTTAGGGAGCATTTGTAACAACATCACAAAGAATCAATCATGTAGGGATGCACACGTGCTGGGTCTGCTGGCAGCCCTTTTTGTCTCCTACACCATATGAAATGTGGCCAGCTGGGCGAGGGAGGAGATTCTCTCCATCTATTCTGCTCTCATGAAACTCCACCTGGAGTCCTGCCCCCACCTCTGGGGCCTCCAACATAGGAAGGACATGGACCTGTTGGAGTGGGTCCAGAGGAGGCCATGGAGATGATCCAAGGGCTAGAGCCCCTCTGCTGGGAGGACAGGCTGAAAGAGTTGAGGTTGTTCAGCCTGGAGAAGAGAAGGCTCTGGGGAGACCTTAGAGCCCCTTCCTGTCCCTAAAGGGGCCTCCAGGAGAATTAGGACAGATTTTTCAGCAGTCTGTTGCAACAGGACAATGGGTAATAGCTTTAAACTGGGAAAAAAAAAAAAAAAAAAAAAAAAAGGAATATTCAGACTAGATACACAGAAGAAATTTTTTACAATGAGGGTGGTGAAACATTGGCAAAGGTTTCCCAGAGAAATGATAGATGACCCAATCCCTGGAAACATTAAAGGTCAGGTTGGACAGGGCTCTGAGCAACCTGATCTAGTTGAAGATGTCCCTGCTCATTGCAGGGGAGTTGGACTAGATGAGCTTTGAAGGTCCCTTCCAACCCAAACCATTCTATGATTCTATGTTGCAGCCCAGGGTCCCCACTCTCAAGCCAACTTCCCTATATTCTTTGCTGTCTTTAGGTGGTTGGCCTATTTCCTGGCCAAGAAAGAGCATCTGAGCTTCATGAAAGAGGTTGGATAAGTCACCTGCATTAGAATGAAGAAAATACAGGAGAGTACCAAGGACCAGAAGAAATGCTCCCATCTAAGTATATTAATCAAATTCCAGCAGGAAAATCATGCATAAGATAACCCTGAACCGAGCTTTCCTATTATCATAATGTTGGAGCACCTCTTAACCACTAATTGTTCGAGACAAAGCAGGAAAACACCATTACTGTCACTTAAAGACAGGGAACAGAGACAGAAGGGGTGTTTACATCTGAACACGTTGCCCTCAGTTCCCTTTATTGCTAATGGTGAGAAAGAGACATTTTTAGGACACAATTCATCTGACCTAAAATAGGCAATTTCAGTCTCCTCCAGAAGGAGATGTCTCCTAAAAGGTCTGATTTCCCTCACTGGACTGGAAAGGGAGTTGACAATATCTTCTGTGGATGGAGATGTCTACATTTAATGAGATGAAACCTCACCTTTCAAAAGAAGGGTCCATAAAAGTCAGTAGTAGAGCAGAAGACTGAACTCAGATTTCTTATGTTTCAGTCTGATGCTCAGATCAAACCATCAATGGACATCCAAGATGAACAAGGCCAAAGGGCCAGCCAGCAGTAACAAAACTGTGGAGGTTTGAAGGAAGCTACTTATCGATAGGGAATGAAGGAGACAGAAGAGGTAATTTCAACCCTAAAGAGAAAGGTCAAAGGACAGTCAAGCAAGGGCACTACTGGAAGAAGAGAACCAGAAGGCAAGACAGCAGAAGAAATGGAGTAAACATTGTCCATAAGATGCAGCAGATGTGAGGAAGATCCAGGAGCAACATAAGCTGGCTATACCAGAGGAGGTATATGGGGTAAACCTTGCTGAGAACCCATTCCCAGTCCAGACAGTGTTCAAGGAAGTACTCAGTCCTTTCCCAAATACCTTCATCCCCCTCCTCTCTCCTTTTCCAGCAGGAGAAATAGGGAGATGGAACACATGAACCTATGATCACCCAGAGAGCTGGTGGCACACAAGGAATGTAACCGAGAGCCCCTAAACCCCACCACAGCACACTAGACTGAAATCCTGAAAGTGAACTTTCTAGGAATTCGATTCCAATTCCAAACTTTGCAACTCTAGCCAAAAAATAAAAATTAAAAAAAAATATAGAAGTAGGTTTGGAAGCCAGGTGACAAGGTTTTCGTGCACCTTGGAGAAGGGAACTGCAAGGAAGCTGCGAGCACGTGTTTCTGTCGGGAGGATGAAAACAAACAAATAAAAGCGAGGCTCTCTGCAAGCAATCAAAGAGCGGTTAATGAAATCACCTGCCACCGACAGAATTGACAAAACATAGAAAATAAGTCACGTCGGAGTCTGCCAGAGCATCCCTGGCACGGAGCAGGGGCCTGATGGCTGGTGTATATTTAGAGCCAGTGATATCATCTTTCCTAGCAGGGCTCGCCTTCTGCAGCGAGGAGAAGGGCAGCACTTCCATGACAATGTCAGTGTGAGCTTTAAGAGGAAAGCGGCTGAGATTTCCTTAAGAGGGAAGAAAGCAGCTCGGCGATAGCCTGGGCTACGTCGCAGAGCAGGAGACAGGCAGGGGCTGCAGAATATGATCAAAAAACCCATAATATCCATGCTGGTATCTTAAGCACTGGGAGATGACACAGAGTTATGAGTTTGTGGGTGTTAGGTCCTGTTGACCGTTTCCCCATCGTAACCTCAGACTCCTCGAGCTTTGCAGGATGGGTAGAGCTCAGATCCCCTCCCTAGCACATCCCCCTCAAGACAAATCCTTTTTACCACAGTAGTGCATATAACACCTTCATGAATAGTCCTGCATCCGCTAATACATGCATTATGTCAACAATTTTTTTTAAGGGCAGACCATTGAATATTAATTGCAACAGGTCTTGTAATCTCTTGCTTCCCCCCCTCACTTCGCAGCACCACCAGTCTCCTAAAAAAAGTCAGATTCCCCTAAAAATGAGAGACTGGGTCAAAAATCATGAATTAACAAACAATGCTCAGCTTCAGTTTGCTGTTACAGTTAGTGTCAGTGGGCATTTGGGACTTGGAGCATTTAGGTGTTACATTTGCCTACGTTCCTCCAGCCCAAGCAGCTCTCTTCCCCCAAAATAAGAATATCTGAGTCATGTGGCCAAAGCCATATTACATCTCTAAACGAACAGATTAAATACACCAGGGTCGCCCTGCACTACTCACTGTCCTAAAGTCTTCTCTTTTCCCACTCTATTATGATAATTTATTTCACTCCTGGGGCTCCCCAAGTGAGTTCATTTCTCCAGCTTCCAAGCAGACAAAAAAAACGCTAACCCGGCAGAAGAAGTTTAACAAAGAGCCTAAATGCCATAGTCTCACAAGATCTTGCATCTCTCCATATATTGCATGCTAAGACAGACGTGGAAGGAAAACAGAGACATACAAATTTTGGAAACATTTTTCATTTTCTCCATGAATAACAAATGAGCTAAAAATTCGGAATTTAGGTGGGATTTGGGGAATTAATTTCCATAATCATCATCATCACAAGGGGGAGAAGGGGCTTGAAAGCATCAAAAGATTTTGACTTTTCTATCTCATGGTAGAAAAACCTGTAAGAAAAGAGCTAATTAAAAAAAAATAAAAGACAAAAAGGGAATAAGGAAGGTCAAATAACCATAAGTGGTTGTTTCATAGACCAAAAATCTTTCAGAGCTTTGGAAGTTTTTTTTGTTTTGTTGAAATAGAGAGGGAGAAACAATTGGTTTTGACTTGGCAGGGTTGTGGGGTTTTTTTTATATATTCTTTTTTGTAAAATTTTCTCCATTCTGTAAGAAAACAACAAAATGAGTTATTCTCATTGTAAGAGACAGACAAACAGTCAAACTTAAGAGGATGCCAAGGTCCTATCACTTTACCAACACAGAGGTGCTGTCTGAAGGGCAGGAGAAATGCATTAGCATGCACGGCGTGTCCTTATGGCTCGGGTTAGCTCTATCATCAATACGTTCCCTCAAGACCCCAAGGAGATAAATCGATTGCGTGTGAAATCCAAAAGAAACCCTCAGAAACTTGTAAGCGGTGGGGGAAAGATCAAAGGGCCTGTAGGGTGCAAAACCACATCCACCCCAGCAGATATCACAAGTCATAAACTTCCCCCC
>JAOTQQ010000001.1:2864396-2890387 GCA_026546715.1 Gallinago undulata | reverse complement strand
GAGGTGGTTGAGGCCCCTTCCCTGGAGACATTCAAGGTGAGGCTCGACAAGGCCCTGGGCAACCTGGTCTAGTTGGGAATGTCGGACTAGATGACCTTTGAAGGCCCCTTCTGGCCCAGATGATTCTATGATTCTACAACCAGGATGCACAAGTTCTGCATCTTTGATTTCACTCATGGAGACAGTATCCAAACACTCAACACTTCGAGGTCATGTTGGACTCTATTATCACCAGCCAATGACTTTTGCATGACCCACTCTAAATGGGTGTCACTGCCCAGTGTCCACACAAACTCTCATCACCCCTCCTTTCAGGGCAGCCTGCTGGTACACCCAGCATGAGCATCGAGTGCCAAGAACGCCACAGCTACCAAAAATCACAGCTTTCCGAATGCCGAGGCCAGAAAACTGAGCTACTCCTCAAGCATCTAGGTTGGCAACGACCTCTCAAAGAGGGACTGTCTATCAACGAAGGATGCAGACAACTGCAGCCTTCACAGACGTCAAATTCAGAGGGGAAGCGGTATCGCTCCATCACAAGTGAGTGAAGCACTCAGACTCCCGCTGATTTAGGAAGCTGCGAGGAGAGGCCAGGGTGAATGAGCCCCTCTCGCAGAAACCAGCTTCCCAGCAGGAGACAGAGCCTCTACAGCATGTTTTCAGAGCAGTCAAGTCAACTTGCCAAACAGCTGGGGGGAAAAAAAAATAAAATTAAAAAAAATAATAAAACCCTGACTCTTTCAAATCAGCAGAGGGAAGGAGAAGGAAGCCGAGTTTCCCTGCTGACATTCTCACAGAGCTGTCAGCAGCAGAATATCCTCCAGGGAACATCAAAACCAAGCAGGGTTTCTCGTCTTGTGCGTATTCAGAAACCCCCCACACCTCTTGCCTGGAGGAACAGTGAGGATTCTCCGTCTTTGCCTTCAGTAACCACGAGACTGCAACTCCATGCATGGAAAACCCAAGGCTCTCTCACTAGCTCCATCTCCTCGGATGGAAGGTTGGGTATCAGAGGAGAAACAGGAGTTGCTCCTCTCCATGTGGGTACATCACAGTGTCACCAACCCACTCAGAGCTCTATTGCCTGTGAATTTCTGCCTGCCTCTTGCACCCTTTTACCTTGTTCAAACTGTTTTTTCATGAAAAATTCCATTTCATTCCTCTGTTGCCCATTCGTGGCACTTGAGAGCAATCCAGCTGTGTGGAAGGACCTCACACGCTGCCAGTCCCACCAAGATTCAGCTTCTCTCTCTTGCTTAATGGGATGAACCCTGCTCTCAGGAATGGATCTCAACACACATGTGAAGAGGGTAGCAAGAAGACCCATCAGAGCAGTCAGCTGCAGGTTTGGGTGTCCTTCAGAGTTCCCTTACTGAACCAGTCCTGACACTCCTGTAGACCAAGGTGCACCTTCTCCAAACCTCAGGCTGACTCCTTCAATAGTTGTCAGCGCTTCCCACTTGCTCTTTGAAGCGGGTGGGCTGTAAACAGCACCGTAACATCCAACCAGCAGAGCTGTCAGCCAGCTGATGGGATGGCCATGGCTACGTGTCCAGAAACCAGCAGGAGCTCAGATTTGTGCATACTTTCCAATCCAATTATCTATCCAGGAAAGCCAGCCTTCCCCAACGCAACTGTGAGATGGGCCAAAATGGGAATTGCAAATCCGAACCCTCAGATCTGAAAACCTGCCTACGGTGTTTTGTCTCCAGATCCAAAGGAAACAGGCTCTCGAGGGGTCAGGGTCATCTGAAGGGTGGTTCATGAAACTAGTGGATACTGAGAATTTTCTACTAAATAGAGGGTGATTCCTGGTGGGAATTGCTGGCCAGATTTCAGAGCTTTCTGATCTGGGCGAAAACCGTCACCCCAAATGGCAGCCCAAATCCAAAAAGCCCTTCAAAGACTGCAAACTGGTGGGACTTTATGAAAGATAAAATACAAGCCACAGAGTGAAAGAATTGGGTTTTAAGCCAAATTTCTTTCTCTGCAAGGAATTTAGCATAGAAAAGGCTTTGAGTGAAATATTTTGATGGAATTAAGAAAAAAATTATTTCTTAAGGGGAAGTTTCAAATAAATGTAAATTACTACTATTCCATTTTCAAATAAACATTTCCAAAATGAACAGAAGGCTTTGTTTTAGTAGAAGTGCAATTCCTAGGGCTGTTCCCGGGTTGACATTTGTAAACTTAAATTGCCCTTTACACTTGCATCTATACACAGAATAATTGCAGGTAAGTTGTATCTCTTTGACTGGAAACTATCTGCACAGGAGCAATGACCCATAAATTAAATGCCTAGGGAAGGAATTCAAGGAATACTGAATACTGCTACGCTCCCTTAGTGATGGCAGGTATTAGTGGCATGTAATTTGGCCAGACACACCGGGGAAAAAAAAAGAAAAAAAATCCAAAACAAGCATACAAAACCATGCAAAGCATCTCCATGGGTACATCTCTGGCTTTCTCCTGCTGCCGGAGTGACGAGTTAAGCGTGTAATGAGAGAGTGTGCAAAGGAGAAGAAAACCAGCAGATTTCGGCACCTGGCTGTTTTACAGCAGAGCGGTTTGTAGGAAGCACATACCCAGGAATAACTCCCCGCTCCCGATGGCTGGCTGCACCGCTGCTCACAGAGAGACAAAACAGCCCTTCGTTAAACCCAAGTGAGGCTTTCATCTCTCTTGGTGAAAAAAAAAAAATCACTAAAAATTCACAGAGGCGCGGACTGACTTTCAGCCACAGGTTTTGTTCAAAGCTCTTCTCGTCATACATAGGGACTCGCTCTGCCAACGAAGCCCACCAGGCACCCTGGAGTACACTAAAGCTGCAGCAACGCTTACCGACGTGGTACAGAAGCACAGGGAACACCAGCCAGAACAGGAGGTAATTACAGCTATGGGGATCTGACCGAAGCGCTGCAAGAAGGAATATTTCTCATTAAAGAGTTCCGCAGGATCTTTAATGCCCACAAGTGGTCAGGAGCTGGTTTTCCATCCCATCCAATTTGTCTATAGTTGGATAAGATCACACACCTCACAACCTTTAGCACATTAATTTTCTTCAGCGCTTCTTTGAGCAAGCAAAATATTTCCTACCCTTTGCAGGAGAGAAGATGAGAGACAGAGGCACGCTAGAAGTTTCTGGTAGAGCAAAGAACTGAACCCAGATGTCTCCCACCCCACTCATCCCTGGGCCACCCTCCTCCATCCCCAAGATGCCACCAGCAACCATCAGGCCTTTAATCCAGGAGCACCGGTTTCTACACATGAGGTATGGACAGGGGAATTTTTCTTTTCCATAGCTCTGCATTTTTATCCTATTTATATCTTCATTCTGCAGGGCCAGGCTCTGCTGTGGACAAGCCAGCAGAATTGGAGGGGATATTTCTACAGCCCATTATTCAGTTGCCTTCCACATAGCTACATGTGCAGCCCAACTGAATGAGCCAGGGTTGCACAATGTATTTTGCCCGAGGCAGTGAAATAGCTGAGGCCAACCCTGTCTCTCTGTTTCACTCACTTTTTTTCCTACCCTATCTCTATCTTGGTTTTTCCTTTTCTTTCTCTTTGTTGTCTTGGTTACATGGGCAGATTCCTGATATGCTGCTAGTTTTCATTTTAATGATATGTTCCTGTAAAGCACAATATTTTACTTCAGTTTTGCGTGACACTGGATAAATTCCTTTGACATATGTGACATTTGTATATCAACTAACAGATATTGCTTTATGACTGTGGGTATTTTGCAGAGTATTCACGGATTACATACATCAAAATCTCATATACAGTCTGCATCGTTTCATATAAAACTACACAGGCAGAGAAAAAGACTGAAACTGCAGGAAAAATAAGGAAAGTTTCTCCAAAACCATCTTGTCATTACTCGCAGTGAGTTCTCCAACAGCTGAGTAGATCCTGCAGGCTTGAATTTAGTAACTCCTCTCATCATGCCAGCCAAAATACTTCACTGTAGCTTGACCGAGTAGCTGCACTGCACCAGTAGAAAGAGCAGTACCTATCGTGCGTGGCAGGACTCAGTAAGCAGGAAAAAGGCAGCTCCTGGGCTTTGTCCACTCATATACGTGGTTTCATCTAATTCTACAAAGCTTATTCCAACTTACCCATAGGCTTTTCCTTTTTTTTTTTTTTTTAATTTTATGCTAACGTAATGGATTATGTTGGAGTTGCAATACCAATGCAGTATTTCCTGGGCTTCCCATTCCAAAGCACCTGATTGATGAGCCAAGATGGAAAACAAAGCTTCAAAAGGTCCACAAAGTCAAGTGGAAGTCCTGAGTGCCAAACTGGCCTCATGTGGCACCCAGAGGATAAAACTGGCTGGTGCCCTGGGTTCAGACACCCTCAGGAGCCCTGGAGGAGGACAGTGTGTGGAGGAGAGGCAGTGACTGTAGAAGGCACAGCAAGGATGGGGCTGAACCTGCAGGAACTGAAGATTTCAACTGGTCCCGAACAACCACATGTGCTCAGGGAAGCCCTCTTGCTTTTCATTTTGCCTCTCTGGTGGAGACTTACTCAGCTGAGAAAGATCTCAACCCAAGACTCCAGCTCTGCTCCAGGGGACTCATGGACCAAACGCAGTAACTACCGCAGGCAGAACATTCAGCACATTAGGAAAAAGTGAATATAACGAAGCTCTCTCAAATTACATCAGCCTGTTCAGTTCCCCTCCTCTCATTCTTTACCCTATAAGGCTGTCCCTGCTCTCCACCACACTCCATAAAGCACTAAAAGCTTTCTCTCCTAATTCCCCCCCCATTAAAAGGGAATCAGATCTTGGATTCTGCAATGCAACCTGCAAATGCAAAGACAGCGCCGCATCAGAGTTTGCTTCTCCTGAAGCCAAAAGAAAAACCAAGAGCTTGCGAGTGCAGGGAAGCAGCAGTCATTCTTAACTCTTTAGGTCTGTTGGATATTTACCATTCCAATCTCAGCTACCCCATTTCCCCCACCCCAAGAGACTGACTGGAGAACTAAACAGTTTATTATGATATCACAGATGACAGAGAAGCAAAACCTAATTAGTCAGGGGAGGAGATTATTTTTATTACAACTGTTTAAAAAACCATTTGGCTCCTTTTCCACGTGCCTGAATAGAATGTTTATATAAAAAAAAAAAAGTAAAATTCTCTTTTCAAAAGCATTAGCTTTTTCCTCTGTCAAACAAAGCCAGAGATATTTGCCAGTGGGCAGGTTCCCTTTCCCGTTGCAGACCTGCCTCAGCATGGGAGCAAAATCATCTGAATTTACAACCCCGATTTCTTTTTAAGTGAAGAAACAGGTAGAGGAATAAAACCAGAGATTTCAGACCTTCCTTAAGCTTCCTTGAACAAATGGCTCTCTCCATTCTCCTTGTCTGCTCTGTCCATCCTATATATAAGCCATAGCGGGTCACCTTTTCATAGCACCTTCCTCTCCCCAACTTTAAAGTTATTATTTGCAGAAGGAATTCAAAGAGGA
Organism: Gallinago undulata; assembly: GCA_026546715.1. Classification (NCBI taxonomy): domain Eukaryota; kingdom Metazoa; phylum Chordata; class Aves; order Charadriiformes; family Scolopacidae; genus Gallinago; species Gallinago undulata. The sequence goes on along the minus strand of JAOTQQ010000001.1, from coordinate 2,884,909 downwards.
ATCAACACCCAACCCAGCCCTCAGGGCTCTGCCCAACCTCCATTCCCAGCTTCTCATCCATCACCATTATTATGGCAAAGCCACACTCTCCTCTCACATATAGTTTTTCACAACACCCCTGGGTTGAGCATTCAGACCAACATTGCCAGATTGGCACAGAGCAGTTGAAATGGATACAGTACCCATCATTAGCATAAGAAGGTCCCTTCTAATACCTCTTCTTGCCTTGAGAAAACCACAGGTGGGCAATTCCCAGCTTCCACCTCTCAAGCCTCTCTACTGTTGCCTTACATGGCAAGCTGCAGAGCTACAGCCATGCAACAGGCATACTTTTAGCGAGAATGCACACTGAGGAACATAAATACACTCTTTATTGTATTTTGGGGTTTATGTGGCGTCAACCATAAACATAATGCTCATTATCATTCAAGACACAGCTTTCTTTTGATGAAAAAACTCTTCCTTCAGTACGAGCACCCAGCCTGACCTACGCAGGGCAACCGCTAATCCCATGCTGGGCTCGTGGTCAAATCACAGTCCAGTCATATTGCTCTGAAGAAAGATCTCCAGAGCATGAATCCTCTTTCTTAACACTTCAGCTGCAGCCAGTTTTTCTCCAGCATGAACAGATACCCTGTGATCAACTACTTAATTAGAGACGGTCTGAACACAAAAATGTTCTGTTGGATGTAAACTGCATCGAGTCTGTCTGTGGCTGGGTCTGTGGTTTGACTTCAGAAACATTCATTTGCTGATGAACAACAATTTGGAAGAAGGATTTTATCCTTTCTTACATCAGCTCTATTGCTCAAGGGTGAAACACAGTTTTTTGTCAACCAAAACATTTTCTGTCCTCAAGATAGGTGATGCACATTAGGATAAGAACTGAGCTCACACTCAACTGCAAATCTCCATAAGAACATGAATATTGGAATTAGAGAATCACGTTAGGTCTTACCTTCTTGAGCTTCCCACTCTTGGTGCCCACAAAAGCCAGGGAATGGTTCTTGTAGACATAGGCAATCACAGATGTCATTCTGTCTCCATCCTCAGTGAAAATGGGGAGCCCTCGCACCATGGATGATACTCCCAAGGGGGCATTCATATCCAGGCCACAGAAATTGTCATCAATTGTTAACAGCTATAAACAAAAAGAGAGAGAAAAAAAATGAATTCTTTAGCCATTTGGCAAGTCCCCTACAAGCAGGGACACCATTGCATAACATGTCTATAATTTATGCAGGCAGATAAATCAATGACAAAGGCAGAGCTGGAGAAATACAGAGGTGGAAAAAAAAATTGTCCAAAGTTGCATGATGAGTTACAGACAGAAGGAAAACTGGGAACTTGCTTCTCTTGAATGACAGCCCAGCAGGATACATTATATTAAGCCTTTTTCCTACTGCTTTACCAGTCAGTTTTACCAGTCAAGATCCAGCAATCAAAGACAAAGTCTGCTGAAAATGTCTTAAACATACCTAGTTCTGTCAAAAAAAAGTATGCACATCATTCCCATGGGATCCAAGAATAAGAACCACTGAGATAAATCTGCACTGGCAAATAAAATTCACCCTGGCCTGCCCTCTGGCCCCGATGAGTAAGGGGTATGAGTATGAAACCTCTCACCTCCAAATTCTGTAGCATCACTCACACTACATCTTGGAAACTGTACTCCCCCAAGGCATGATGAAGAACTGTCTGCAAGAGAACTGGTCAGCCCAGGTCAAATCTGCAATAGGGACCATGCTAAGGATTAAACCCTGTAGATGGTGCCTGCACATACTCCCCATTCCTGGCGTTAGTTTAATCACACAGTCCTGGGTCCTTCTCTCACATTGAGCTTCCCAGGCTAAGCATCCTTCTGGGTCTCCCTTTCTTCCCCATAAATTGAGTTTTATCCTCATTTATCCATTTTTTCCAGGGTACTGTAACTCACTGGAGTTCTTTGGAGAGGAGGGGAAGGTTTCACAGCTATTATGGGAGCTTTCCAGAGTTTGTTGAAGATACCCATGAACTCGTAACAACCAGAGAAAAGGTCCTGTTCATTATTGCTGCTACCTAAGCTCTAACACCTATTGCTTATCATCACACAGATGCTTCACTGAGATCTTTGTGTACAGATGCACATTATCTCTGAGGGCTTTCTTTGGACCTCAGATAGTTACAGAGGTGCAGCAGCAGAACAGCACGGACAACTCTTCTACTCTAAGGCACCATCGGGACAGTAGATGAGGCTAATACAAGTTACCAAAATGAAGATCACCACAGAACAAGTCAACCAAAGATGAAGCTCCAAATACCACAGTACACAATTGCCAAAGCAGTTAAGATCTTATTAACTTCACTGTGACCACTCACAGATTTGAAATTAAACATCCTCAGTAGTAAAGGACCGTGACTATTTTCTTTGTCTGAGCTCACACCTTCCTGGAAGCATGGGTAGAACATGTGCTGCTCCTTACTTGAGTTCACAAACAGTAAAAGCCTGATAGTTGACTCATTTTATCCTCACCCAGCAATTATAAGGAGTAATTACAGATGAATTTACTGAATGGAATAATAATGTGTCTTAAATGTATTTATAAACACACAAAACCTATGAGGAATTCAAACAGTCATTAGTAAGGAGAAGCTAGCCTGAGCTCTGGCCTACAAAAGTCATTAGTGTTTGTGGACTGCTCTTTCAGAGCTAAAACACCAGCTCAAAGAGCAAATACAGATCAGATCAACGGCCTCCATGAGCAGCAGACAGGATGTTGCTGGTCTACAAAGCCAGCACAAAGCATAGGATAAATCTGCATCCCAAATCCAAGTGGCCAAATCCATCCAAGGCCTGGTACCACCATCCTGATGGCCACACTTCAGAGAGGCAGGACAACCCCACCGACAGCATAAATTGCAAAAACTGAGTGTTTCTGCAGCTAATAAGAACACCAACAGATTCATTAGTTGGGTAGGGATGGAAAAGCTGCAGCTTGATTACTCAGGAAGCACAAACATGTGTGAAGCAGTGACACTACCCAGATCTTTCTGCCAGACACGAGACACTGACTGTCAGAGATGAGCAGTATGTTGGTCTGATGCAGCATGACAAGCCTTCTGTTCACCGATTCAGTACCCAACACGTCACCTGGTGTAGGATCCATCCCACCTCTCTTTAGTCACATGAAACCTTAGTAAGAAGCCTACAGTGGTCATACAAACTGCCTCCACAATCAACAGAGACACATGTCAGAGACAAGCCATCCAACCAAACCACTTCATCACCTCCTGAAAGAGGCAGTTGTTTGTAAAAGGACTCCAGATAATTCACTAAGCATCTAACATAAAGATGTATCATGCTTTGAACAGGAGGCTGGACTACATGACCTTCCAACGTGAATCATCCTATGGATGTAGGATCTAAGAAGAAACCAGGTCTGGAAGTCAGACCTAGTTTGACCAGAAACTTTTAAGCTCTCAAATTTACATGATACGTGTTTCAAGGTGACAATAAAACTGTGTATGTGTCTCACTCAAACTGATGGCATGGCAAGCTGAGAAGAGAATCAGTTCAGACTGAAAGAAATTCACAAACCTTCTACAAACAGCAGAAAAAAAAGAGCAAGAGAAGAAAGACTCACTTTGTCATGGTTTTAGAGGAAAATACAAAAAGGGAAACAGCTTTCTTCACTACCCAAAAGATAAAAAAAAAATCTTAAGAGGACAAGAAGACTTCTTACCAGTAGATGAAACTCCATGTCAAACCACAGGAAATCACACCAACAAGCAGTGAAATGCCAGCAATCAAGCAGAGCTGGCACGGTCTCCTCCGATGCCTCCTCCTTGGTGTAGCACAGCCTCCCACACAATCCCCTCCCTGCAGCACAGCCAAAACCCAATTACTCCCACTGAAGCGCTTGGAGACCAGAAAGGACCCATCGTGCAACCAACCCGGGCTGCCTTCCTGCATGACCCAGGACCTGGAACATCAGACAGGAGCAGCCTATGCTGTTTTGCAGGGAGATATAAGCTACTTTTATTTGCTCCCCAGGCAAATCTGAGTCTGCATGGCTGTAAGGATACAGCACTGAGCCCTCCATAACCCAGTCTATCAGCAGCCAGGATGCATCAGCCAGAGCATACGATTGCTGTAGATGTATATCACAGCTCACATAACCTCAGTAAACCCTCATCTGCTTGCAAAACCCTAAGAGGATATAGACCCAGAGATCCCAGCCTCAAACACAATAACCTGTGGCTAATCTGCAGCACGACTCCCACCTGTGGGGCTTAATTAACCCAACTGCCACAGGGTTAGCTCCTCCTCCATCAGGCTGGGCCCAGCTCCAGCTGAACTCAGACCTACCCTTAATGGGGTTGATACCACGGTTTTACCCCACGTGGACACAAAGCTAACTTTAAACTAATTTATTTCACTTTTGTTTCCCTGAGGTTATTTACAGGAGGATGCATCCTCATAAGAAAGATGGGGACAGACTTTTTAGCAGGGCCTGTTGTGATAGGACAAGGGGTAATAGTTATAAACTAAAAGAGGGAAGATTTAGACTTTAGATATAAGGAAGAAAATTTTTATGCTGAAGACATGGCGAAACACTGACATAAGTTACCCAGAGAGGTGGTAGGTGCCACATCCCTTAAAAACATTCAAGGCCAGGTTGGAGAGGGCTCTGAGCAACCTCATCTAGTTGAAGATGTCCCTGGTCATTGCTGGGGTGTTGGACGAGGTGGCCTTTAATGGTCTCTTCCAACTCAAACCATTCTATGATCCGAGCACCGGGGCAAGGTTGAAGAGTGAAATCTCATACATGGCACAGTTCCAATGAGATCTAGGACCACCACAGCACACTCTAGCCTCTGACACATGCAAACTGGTGTGTGAGGGCAGATGAGGCCATAGCGTTCACCCCCAGGCTGTTGCGTGGGTGCCGGAGAAGCAATAGCAGCTTTGTGGTCTGTAATGCGGACAACCCTCCTCCGAGAAACAGGAGCAAGGCCAGCAAGCCACGCACCACATGAAAACTATTTTCATTTAACACATTTGGGTTATTTCCTCTGGGGATCATCTGCAAAAAGTTGCCAGCAAGCGAAAAACCTACACATAAACATCACCCGGCTTCTGTGCAGCTGTGGCTCTCAGCTGCACACACGCCTTTGTAAAGACAGAAATACAGTCATCTTCTTCAGCAAAGAGAAACACGTAAGGAAGTTTGGATTTATGATGAAAGGGTCAGGAGTTGCAAGCATAGGTTTATTTTCAATTCCAGACACTCCTAGCAGCAATATAAAGTAGCCACGTTAAACTCTCTGGAGCTTCTCTGCTCGGCAATTTCACGTTAACGACTTTCCAGAATGAAAGCAGAGGTGAGGACGTGAATTCACTCTGCTTGCAACGCTGCTGCCGCACCAGCTGGGGTATCAGGGAGGGGCAAAGAGAAGATCTGAAGAGGCAGGAATAGGATCAGCAGTTCTCGCATCCTGAGCAGTTAAAAATCTCACCCAGAGATCCACGGCACTGTGAATCTGTAGGTGTCTCGGAAGGGAAGTGGAGGGGTGTGTTGCAGTTGAGATGTTGGACTGGAGTCAATCAGTCCATCATCCCACACCAGGTTCCCACCTGCAGAAGAGGGAATATCGCTCACCGCCCTTCTGCCCCGGGAAAGCTGCTAAACACGGGTTTATAATAAGGTGCTCTACATATCCGAAATATCTTCATGTGAGAATGATTGGCAGCTCCCAGGGCATAAATGCCCTCCCGAGTCCCACCACCTGCCTCTCCACCTTGGGCTGATGTGCAGGCGGGGGTGATCCAGCTGGGGAGAGGCTGCAGTCTGCTCCCGCCACCACTCCCAGCACGGGCAACCAGGGGGGTTCATCTGCAGCCGTGACACCGTGGCCAAGTGTCACATTCACCAGTGAAATAGGAAGGATGTGCAAAAGAATGGGCCTGATTTACAGGAGGATTCTGGCAGGCGTTTGCCTTCTCCGGGATTAAGCCTATCAAATAAATAATTAACGCATCCGAGCCCTCCTGGAGAGGATGGTTTTACGAGGCTGGTGCTGGCTCAGTCCCTTAGAGATTTGCTGAGCCCCAAAAACCCCCAAACTCAGCAGAACTCTGATTACAGCACCTCCTTCCCCATCCTCATCCGATTCCCCAGCAGAAGCGAGCACTTTGGCATTGCACAGAGGGCTGAAGCACCAGATATTAGGAAGACAGTACAAACAGTGCTCATAATAAACCACAATTGTCCCTTAAACATCTGCTTTAGCTATTTTTGCTCTGAAACAGCCCCTGATAATCAACTACAGCCTAATCCATACTTTGGGAAAAGCTTCGATAAAGGATTAGCCATCCCTCCATTTCCTCCTTGCTTTCACTCCGGTAAAATCTTCCTCCCTAATCAAGGCACTGGGGCCTTTTTCCAAATATCTCAGCAGGCTCCAAAGCAATTCCACAGACTCACTGGGGATAAAGGCTGTCCCAACGGCCAAGTCTCGCCTCTGATTTACAGCTAATACCTAACAGCCCTGTCTTCGTACGGTGGCAGGTACTTGGCTTCTCACTCTTGTTATCTCAGGCTTGGCTACCCCAGACGATGGAGGGAACGCATACATTACGGCTGTCTGTGCTGCCAGCGGGGTCCAGGGAGCCAACAGCAATAAGAAATCAACAGTAATATGCACTTGAGTCTTTGCAAGGAGATGTCCAAGGTCTTTTCCATCACCTGACTGCAAGATCTTCTTTCCTTCCTAACTGCAAGGACCGAGTGAGGTGAGGGTGGGCATGGATCCTACTCAATAGGATATTTAAAAATCCTGAGATACGGAAGCCCTAGGAAAATCTGTCACCAAGGACTTCATGGTACCTGAAGAGACACAAGCTGGGAAATTTAGGGTCTAGATCACCTGGTGCAGGGGTGAACCATAAATCTCCACCCAGTGGAGCTGAGAATGATGGAAACCATCTCCCTGCAAACCACAGGTCTTTAAACTCCAACAGCAGCAGTGTGGTACCCAAGGCTTGTGTTTCTCCTGTTTGCCCATGCATGCTTTCTTGATGGTATCAGCATGGGCTTCACTGCCTGGTGAACTTCTGGTTAGATGCTGGTTTGCTCTACCCCTGCCATTAGTACATTGCCTTTCTTAAGCTGGATTTTCTCTGCCTCCCAGTCTCTTTTCTGACTCCTCTGAGACCAATGGGCTTTGTTTGATCTGACTTTCTCCCTGCGATCTGTGCTGTGAACTTCGGCAGAAACATTAAATTTCAGTCTAGCTGTGCCTAGCTATGAGGTCTTTGAGCAGGATGGAGGCAACCCCTCTGACTTTCACCTCATGCCACGTCAGTCCCATAATTTGATGCCTGTTGCTGTCCTCTACATCACATGCACTCCTGAGAGCGGGTCAGGAGAAGGCTGCAGACTCTCCCAGTGAGCATCAACAACTGTAGACCTTTGCCATCTGCAATTCAAAGCCACGGGGAAATTTTGCGGACAGAAAGATGGGAACACTGGACCACCAGCCAAAGATAGCACAGATCACCACCCAACCCACTCTTCAGTGGTTAGCCTGCAGGCTGATGACACACAAAAATATCCAGTACCGTGTCCCCAGGGTGCTCTGTGATATAATGGAAGCTGGATAAAGAACCAGCGTTTGGAAATACATTATAATTGCACCCTGCTTTTCACTTGTGCAACCACAGCAATGGTTACCACGCAATTACGTGTCACCATATACCAATGACAGTGCAGTTACAGTAACTTTACCAATTACAGGGAAATTGCACCCACTATCCTAAGAGGTGTTCATTCAAACATAATTCAGGAACGCAGGAACAAGGAGGGGGAAAGTCTCTCCAGTTGAGTAGATCTGGTGCAGGCGTTTGGTTTTTAGGTCTGTAGTTTTAAGCATCAGTTCAAGGACTGGTGTCAAGTTTCCAAAGCGCTGCAGAATCTTAATGTAGTACAGACTTTTTATGCCCACATTTATGTTCCTGCTGTACTGCGAGCATAAGGCTTCCCAACAGTCTACACCATGTACCTCCACGTCGTAAAATTTGCAATTTCCTGAAGAGGAGGCTGCCTTTCCTACAGAGAGCAACAGGTTTCTTTAGTCTTCAGGCCTTTTGCTCAGCAGAGCTGGTTGATTATTAGCAAGAAGTAGTCATTGCTATAAATTTATCATCCTCTAAGTCCCAACTTTCTGAATGATTAGTGTGCCGTAAGATACATACGACGTACCCCTACAATTTTTCTAAATTTTCTAAATTGCAACAAATTAAGCCAGTTAAGTTTGCTTTTCTTTTTTCGTGCGGCAGACCCTGGAGATGCAGACCCTGGAGATGCTGACTCCGTGTCACAGCCACAGAGCTAGTGAGCAGCCACTGCAAATGCTTTTCCACTCATGGCTTGTTCTCAAACTCTTTGCTACGCACGTTGCCTTGCTACTTGGCATGGGACTGATCAGCAGCAACACTTCTGCTCTGGAAGCAGCACTGGGCTATCAGAGAGAAACAGTTCATGCCCCATGTGAAGGGAAGTCCAAGACCAACTATCCAGAGAAGCACCTCAGAGATATCAAATGTGCAAAACCATCCTCAGCAAAACAACATTCTTGCTTCTTGGTCACTTGCATAGAAGACCCTTCTACCATTACAAGTGAAGGTGCAATTAAGGTTGGATGGGGCTTTGAGCAACCTGGTCTAGTGGGAGGTGTCCCTGCCCCATCCCTGGCAGGAAGGTTGGAACTAGATGATTTTTAAGGTCCCTTCCACCTCAAATCATTCTGTGATTCTATGATTCTATGATCCAGCCTGAAACACCAGCAGGGTAATGAATCTGTGTTACTGGCAGATGGTGTACTGATCCCAGCTTCACCATATCCCTCAGCTCCTATGTCAACTTCACCTCCAAACATCTGCCAGGAGAAACAGTCACACTATGTCAAGATAAACAAGGCAAGGTGCAGAACAGACTCAGATACCTGGCAATATTTTTCAGCCGGATATTTACACTCTCCGTGTTTGGGTATTTTAACTTCAGTGATATTTCAAGTGCCTTGGTTAGACTCGAGAGTACAATATAGGCAGGGAAGAGGGCCAGTACCTCCAGCAGCAATGCAGAGATCGAGGCAGTACAAACACTCCCATTTATGGATGTCTTCCTCCATATGGAGAGTTGAAAGGGATCTTAAAGATCATCCAGTCCCAACCCCCCCTGCCCTGGGCAGGGACACCTCCCACTAGACCAGGTTGCTCAAAGCTCCATCCAGCCTGGTCTTGAACACCTCCAGGGATAGGAAACACCATCACTGTGTCAAACAAATCCCCCTTTTGCGTATGTCTTTTCCATCTCCACCCCCCCGCACACCCCCCAAAATTTCTGGCATTACAATTCCAAATCTCAACATTAGCACACCAAGCCACACAGCTGGAGTGAAAATCAAATCCATGAGGTGTGTGTTCACTGAGGTTCATCCCCTCATAGGTGGCAACTGTAGCTACAAACAAGAAGGATGGATGGGAGCTGAAGAGCAGCAAGCATGACTGTAAAAGGAAGCTGAGTTCTTCTGCAGTCCCATAAACTCCCCCTTGCTGGGTCAGAGGCTGGAGGATTGTATGGATGAGGCACTGAAGGATAAACAGAGGAATATGATCTCTGTGGCTCTCAGCTCAGTGCTTTCCACGAGCTTTGAAAAATTCACTTAAAAATTTTCACACCCCAAAAAAAGAGATTATTGAGTGTGGAGACTCTGCCTTTGAAACCGCCATGGTCTATTGGGTAAATAAGCAGTTAGGGATTTTTCAAAAGTGAAGTATTGATCAAATAAGCTGCTAGAGCTCTTCTGTAAGAACATATTCCACCAGCAAAGCTGTGTTACGCACCTGAAACACGGTAGCACTGACTTCCCCTGATGTTGCTGTAGCTGAGATGTGGAGTAAGAGTTCCAGAAAGAGAAAATCTTAAGTGAAAAAGGCTTTCTGTGTAGGCAGAAAGACACCTTTGAGAGAAGGAGAAGTGCTCGCCAGCTGCTGCATTTTGTCCTAAAGGACATGGCATTTCTGTGATCGGCCAAGGATTTTCTATATAGCAAACTCCTGGAAACATCAACTGCAATGATGAAAGAGATACAAGAAGAGGCTGGACCCTCTGTCATCCTGAGCATCCTTGCAGTAGCACAGGTTTCACTCAGGCTTGTCTATCCAATAGAGACACCTAACAAAGAGACATTCCCTTCCGTGAGTTACGTACTCTCAGGTCCATCTTCACCCAATGGACACAACAGCCACACCGTCAGGCTCTTCTAAGGTCTCCACAAAAAAAATCAACTGTCTGTTGCTTGCAACGTTGAAGGGTGTAGGAGCATTTTCTTGCTGAACCCTTCTCCCTTTCACAGACAACGTGCCTGGCCCATGGTTTCTGGCAGCAGAATGGTTAAACCAGCATTTCTGGAGCATTTCTGGCAGCTGCCGGGCACCCCTCATTCCTATTCCAGCAACGCACACCAGCACCTTGCCGGATAGAGTCCAGCTGCCTCCCCTACGCCGGCACCACCAGAGATTCTCCACTGAATCACAATTACTATAATTATTATTTTGTTACGCAGGCAAAATTACCATTTGGGCTGCAAAGTGCCACGCGCACCAACAGCGCTATATAAATTAAACAACAACGCTGCTTTGCATGCAGGCAACACCTTCGCCCGGAGATCCCAGAGCCGCTTAAAAGCATTAATTAAGCCTCACCGCGGTCCTGGGAAGGTAAGCTAAGTGTTGTAATGAATGACATGTATGTGCTGTTGCTCTTCAGCACAGGCAAATTGAGAGAGCTTGGCTGGGTACCAGAAGCCCCAGATTACTCACCAAATAATGGAGAATCACAGAGTCACAGAATCTTCATGGTTGGAAGGGACCTTTGAGATCATCGAGTCCAACCAAAAAAACACGCCAACACCCCACCACCACAACAATCACCATACCAAATAATCTCAGGCACTAAAGCATGCCCTGAAGTGCCACATCTACACACCTCTTAAATACCTCCAGGGATGGTGACTCCACCACCTCCCTGGGCAGGCTGTTCCAGCGCCTGACCACCCTCTCAGGAAAGTCATTCTTCCAAATATCTAATCTAATCCTCTCCTGCCCCAACTTCATACTTTTCCTCTAGTCCAGTCACTATTCCCTTGGGAGAAGAGGCCAACCCCCACCTCTCTACACCCTCCTTTCAGGCAGTTTTAGAGGGCAATGAGGTCTCCCATCAGCCTCCTCTTCTCCAAACTAAACATGCCCAGTTGCCTCAGCCTTCCCTTGTATGAGTTGTTCTCCAGACCCCTCACCAGCTTGGTGGCTCTCCTCTGGACACGCTCCAGCACCTCAATGTCCTTCTTGTAGTGAGGTGCCCAGAACTGAACACAGTACTCAAGGTGAGGCCTCATCAGTGCCCAGTACAGAGGCACCATCACTTCTCTACTCCTGCTGGCCACGCTGTTCCTGATACAAGCCAGGATGCTGTTGGCCTTCTTGGCCACCTGGGCACACTGCTGGCTCGTGTTAAGCCGACTGTCCACCGACACCTCCAGGTCCTTTTCTGCTGGGCAGCTCTTTAGCCACTCTTCCCCAAGCCTGTAGTGTTGCCTGGGGCTGTTGTGACTGAAATGCAGGACCCAGCACTTGGCCTTATTAAACCTCATTTAATTGGCCTTGGCCCATTGATCCAATCTATCCAGGTGCCTCTGTAAAGTCCTCCTACCCTGTTCCAGGGCTCTGCCACCCCCACAGTAAAGAAGTTTCTCCTCATGTATTGGATTTCTACCTTGCTTAGACATAACTATTTTCTTAGCAGGTCACTGGATTTGAACCTCTTTCCTTTGATTCCAGGTCTCCTAAGTAATTAACCTTTGCCAATTGTCCTCTAGAGTTCTCTACAGAGTCCGTGACCCTGTTCGTTGTTCCCCACATGTTTTCACTTGCCTGATTTTAAAAAATGTCATAGAAAAATACTCCATGTTTGAGTAGGGGGAGAAAAGGAGAACTGAAGACTATAAAAGGGAAACCGAAGAAAAAAAAGGGGGGGGGGGAGGCGGGGGAACATGACCTTGCAATGTATGCTTGAAGCCCAGAAAGCCAACCATAGAAGTATGGCGAACAAGTCGAGCGAGGTGATTCTGCCCCTCTACTCAGCTCTCATGAGACCCCACCTAGAGCATTGTGTCCAGCTTTGGAGTCCTCAGCACAGGAAGGACATGGACCTGTTGGAACAAGTCCAGAGGAGGACCATGAAGATGATCAGAGGGATGGAACACCTCTCCTATGAAGACAGGCTGAGAGAGTTGGTGCTATTCAGCCTGAAGAAGGGAAGGCTCCAGGGAGACCCTCAAAGCAGCCTTCTAGTACTTAAAAGTGTCCTACAGGTGGGGAGTGACTCTTCATGAGGGAGTGTAGTGATAGGATGAGGGGCAATAGTTTTGAACTGAAAAAAAAAAATTACATTATATATTAGGGAAGAAATTCTTTACTGTGAGGAAGGTGAGACACGGGAACAAGTTGCCCAGAGAAGTTGTGGGTGCCCCATCCTTGGAAGCATTACAGGCCACGTTGTATGGGGCTTTGAGTAACCTGGTCTAGTGGAAAGTGTCTCTGTCCGGGGCAAGGGGGTTGGAACTGGATGATCTTCAAGGTTCCTTCCAACCCAAACCATTCTATGATTCTACATTCAATTTTTTCCCCTTTACCTCTTGTTCTGTCACTGGGCACCCAACAATGAAAAAAGATTGGCCCCATCCTCCTGACACCCACTCTTTAAGTATTTATAAGCATTGATCATAAGACCCGTTAGTCTTCTCCAGACTGAAAAGACCCAAATCCCTCAGCCTTTCCTCGTAAGAGAGATGTTCTAGTCCCCTCAACGTCTTGGTAACCCTAAGAGCTGTGTTGAGCTCCAGGGCTGTGCAGATGTATCAGGGATGTGTCTGGTCCTACCATCTCCCAGAAAATGAATTTAAAGAAGCCTTAGAAGAAAGTTATCAGTTTAAACAACAAACTAAAGCATTCAAGCCCCGAAAAGAAGTATCTCCCCACTTGCTGCCTCTATGGGTGCTTGAGGAATTCAGAACACTTGTCTCAGCCAAGTATAAATGCACTCAAGCCATTAAGCTTGAACTCCTTCTGCATCTGAAAGCGGGACGAGGCTGCAGCCGGCCCTCAGGGGCAGGGACACCATCATGGTCCCAGCCCCATGTTTCTTGGCTCAGGATCCCCACCAATAGCCCCAACCCATCCATAAGTGATGGGTTATTCCCTCATTAGGAGGAGTACATTTTTATTGTTCCCTCCTGCACGCTCCCTCACTCTGCCTCTCCCACTCTCCCTGTGTCTAAACACACGCCTGGCTAATATTGCTTGTTTACAGGATAAATCAGCTGAACAAATCCTATTATATTTTGGAACACTGACAACGGTGGGGTAATGACATTGAAACAGGGAAAATACAATGTTGTTCCTACTGATCTAATGTCACCCACATGCTCTATCAGCTATGCCAGCTCCAATGCTGCAGAGAGGGAACAGAGGTCTCTTGTCTTTCTGCATGCACATCTGGGTGTCCTGCCCTTCCTGAGTTTCAAGTATTTTTTAAAATATTTTAAATATTATTAAAATCTGCACCATAAAGCAGTAAACATCGGGGCCATGATGTTTACCAGCTCCTAAATTGAAGCAACTGAGCATTGGTGGCCCAGGGAAGATGTTAGGTCCTAGGTATTGTGTAGTCCTCTGCAGGAGAAAGATGCAACAAAGGTCTGGATTTCAGCCAGCCACATTCATCCACTTACTGACTATTGTCTGTGCAATGAAGCAGAGAAGAAGAGAAGGGTAGTTTGGATACAGATGTGTGCGGGATGCCCAGGTCCCCCATTCCATCCTGAACTTGGTCCCAGGTCCAGGCTGGCTCTGCAAACACCATGTTTTATCCCAAAAGCTGTTCTTGCATTACCCAAAGACTGGGCCAGCACTAATAAACCACCTCTTATGAAAACCTACAGCAAAACCATATCCCACACTAGCACAATCATGCAGATGCCAGGCTGGGCGTCTCTGGGGCAGAAATATGGTCAAAGGCTTGGACATTTCTCTGTAGGGACAATGTCTTTTCTCATCTCCATCTTCAAACCAGACAGTTTTCAGGATGGACACTTCCAGCACCTGCATTAATTCTACCCAGTGTAATAGTGACCCACATTTCCACACAGCTGGATAAGTTGAGAAACATACTTAATTCAGCGGAAAAAAAAAAAAAAAAAGAAAATGAAAAAAAAAAGTCCTATGTTATGTGTGTGCTGGAATATAAAATAAAAACAGACGTGTGCATCGGATCGTTCCCAGAGGCTAAACATCTTCGCCGATTCTCCCAAGTACTAAGACAGACCCTGCACTGTTTTTCACCCCAACAGCTACACTTGCATCAGGCGAGCGAGAAAGGGTCTGCATGGGATTTGGCCCAGAAAGCGACGCTGAACCCAGCACACCCTCGACCCCCTCCTCAACAGAACAGTTATTGTACAAACTCCCGCGCTCAGCTGCCCCCAGCCTCGAGGTGCTTTAAATAGCATCAGCCTCACGGAGGAAGCTGGAGTCACTTTGTTTCTGGCCCTTCCAGGATGGCTGGGATTTGTTTGCTTCTTTTATTTTCTTTTTTTTAAAAAAAAAAAAAAAAAAACAAAAAACCAAAGAAAATACCCCAACTGTTGCACAAGCTTTCCCCTTGGCCCGCGAGGCAACCTCCTGGCGAGGCAATACGAGGTCAGGTTTGTGAAGCAGCCGATCTCCCAGCGTGGAAGTGACTGCGAGGAGATCACACGGAGCCCTCCAAAAATGCGAGGCTGAGCCACGGGCAACCACAGGGCTCAACCACAGAAGAAAACAGCCTGGGTTGCTGGCAGAGGAATAGGCAAAGACCAGTTCCCAGAAACACGTCTATTTTTCCACGTGGCAAGAAGCGCAGGCCAATGGCACAAGCAGTGATGGAGAAGCTGGCACCTCGCTCACCTGCAGAAGCAGCTCCTGGGGGATCACCAGGACCTGGGGATGATGCTGAGAGATGCTAAGCTGCACAGGCGGAGCCAGAGTGGTCCAGAGACAGGACTGCTGGTGGTGGTGGTGTGGTGGTGGGGGTAGAAACTGCGGCTGAAATATCTCAGACACAACAGCAACTCATCAGCTTTGGCCTCTGCTCCATCCTCAATGAACGTTTTGTGTGAGCGGGGTCAACCAGACCCAGGGAGAGGGGAGAGAAGAACAGCACTGCGCGCATGGGCTTGGCACCCGGCCACTTAAAGGCATAGGGTTCCCTCTTGCTTTATGCTTGGGAAGTAAATAAATGGGTTTGAGAAGGAGGTTGTTTCCATAGCATGCTTTTTCCCCCCACACACACACACCTTCAGGACAAACAGTGCGGGTTTTGGAAAGGTTGCAGGGTGGGGACGTGATAAGAAGGTAATTAATTACCGCCAGCATTATTTCTGCATGCACACGGATCTGGAAGTGTCCTTTCAAGGACAGGTGTTTAATACTGAGGAACATACTTAATACCTCAAATCATCCTCTCCATGCAATTAGGCCCTGGTTTACAGCCCTCGAGTGCTAGCTTCAGATGATGTAGGTGTTTTAAGAGGTTTTTGTTCTTCTCTCCCCCGGGGCCTCCAAAGCCACTGTTTTTTTCCTGCCTGGAGTGCAGAGCACTTTACAGAGGCAGGGAAGCATCCTTATCCCTGCTGTCTGAAAGTGGAGAGGTGGGAGGAAGGACTGCTAGCAAGGAAAAAGTGAAGATGAACCCATGGGGTGCCTGAGAAGCCCCTGCAAAGGAGCTGTCACCAGGTTAGCATATGCATGCCCACCTGAATGGGCTTTTGAGGATGTCCAGAGGACTGAAATGTTGCCAGCAGCTATACCCGGGCTGAACTGGGAGCTCAAGCAGCTGCTGGAGAAGTCCTGTACTGCTCACCCAGCACTGCTCAGCCATAGGCTCATACATCGATGGAAAAGCCAGGAGGGTCTTGTTTCTGCAACTCCATTAGACCCTAACCATATTGTCCCTAGCATGAACACTAGGCATGCCAATCAATGACTTAGTGCTAATTAGTTAATGAGCCTTCTGGTCATCTCACAGAGGAAGAAGTGAGGAGACTTTCCCAATTCCAGTTACAGAGGGGCCAGGACCTTGCCTGGAGCAGTGGAGATTTGAACTCAGCTGCTCTCCATTAGCCTGAGGAGCACGGCCCCAGACGTCTCTGGTCACTTCCACCACTGACAATAATCATGAGAAATACCAGCCACGTCCCTGGAGAGAGCTCCCTGCTCTGCTTTCGCCTGAGCTACACCATGTAGCAAGATAATATGACATTTCTCTCTGATGAAGTGTCTTTTCATCCCGGAGCACAGCCAGCTTTGCAGTGGAGATGATGGCCAGGCCTGCTGGAGATGGAGAAATGAGGAGTGGGAAGGTGCGTGGGGGGGAGATTTGCAAATCTCAGAGCTCAGCTGAAGAAACCTTGTCCATATTGCCTCCCCAGTTAAGCCCTCCATCCACTCCAGCTCCCAGCCTCAGCAAGAGGACGCTTGTCGCCTCTTATCGAAGTTGCTGGGCTCAGCAAGTCCCTCCGACAACAGGCTCCGCACACGTGCACACGCGCTCCCATCCAACACAAACTGATGTGACCAATTATACAAATACAGATCTGGCAGCCACAAGCCTGTTTGCTCCGTCTCAGAGTCTCCAGTGAGCATTCCCAGAGAGGCATTACCCTAGTCCTGAGGCTACTGCCTCTGCACAAACTGCAGCCTCCCTTTTTATTTTTCTGTTCCCGCTCTTGCTTGCACCTCCAGGGAGAGAAGAGGACAGCACTGTTAAAAGGTGACCAAGAAGCCACCTCAACTGACTGTGAGCCCTTCGGATCAGAAACAGGAGCCTGTATAATTTGGAATAAAGACATGTACACAAACCTCTGGCGCACGGTCTACCCAGTAGAGATGAACAAAAAGCCTTATTGTCCAAGCAGGAGTGGCGTTGACCCCTGCAGAGATTTACTTGGGATAGCCTGACCAGCAAGCGGTGACACTACGAGGTCTAAGGAACCCGATAGCTTGTTCCTGTGACTGTGAGTCATTCCTCTGGGAAAGCCACAGGCTCGGGTACCAGCCAAGCCAGTCGGGAGAAAGGGGCAGGGGCTGTGTGTGCAAAATGTCAAAGCAGCAGTATCGCATGGACCTCCTTCCGTGCGTTCCTCTTGCCAAGGGCTAAGCAGAAGTTAACACTCCCTTTCACCCCAACCTTTCCCTTTTAAGGGAAAATAATGGGGGAAATGACATACAGAGATGTCATTCCTGCTTTTTAGTTTGTAAAGTGATTTTTTTTTTCCTTAAAATGCCCCTTCTTTCCAGCAGCTCAAGCCCATGTCCTTCTTTCTAAACGATTCTCGTTTTCTGCCCACCACACTAGAGAGGAACACACTACCAAGGATGATATTTTCTCTTCCCACGACAGCTGGGAACACAGAGCACAGAACTAAGATCCAGGAGTCCCTGAGCTGCAATGGCACTGAAAGTTATGTTTTACTGTGCCTTAGCCAACCCTCCTGTAAAAGAGGTGCAATGCTGCTCCTCATTTTGGTATCTCAGAGGTGCTTCATTAGACCTGTCTCCTATTAACACCAGTGATGACAAATGCAAGCTCCGGGAAGAAGTGGAAAATCATTAAATAAGCTGTTTATAA
This sequence comes from Gallinago undulata, assembly GCA_026546715.1. Classification (NCBI taxonomy): domain Eukaryota; kingdom Metazoa; phylum Chordata; class Aves; order Charadriiformes; family Scolopacidae; genus Gallinago; species Gallinago undulata. The sequence goes on along the minus strand of JAOTQQ010000001.1, from coordinate 2,867,141 downwards.
GAAAACTGTAGCTGCTCCATCACGAACAGTGGCCTCACCAGGAGTCAAATTGACTGTCCCATACCATACACAAAGACCTTCTGCCACCTGAGCTATGAATGGCCCTTCCTAACCTGGTAGAGTGGAGCAGAAGAGAGCCCATGGCTCAGCCCAGAAGGCCAAGCAGCATTCACCCTGTTTATGCTACAAAAACAAAATGCCTGTGCACCCAACTGGCAAACAAGACACACCTGAAGCCATTCATGGAAGGACTAATCAGCAATATGCCCTCCACAACCTCCTCCTACATTCAGCAAAACCCCATGAGTATGACAGTGCTTGCTTGGTGGGCATCAAGCATCTAGGATGGGCAGGGAGGATGCAGGGAAGGCAGAGAGAGTAGAAAAGCTGAGTCCCCTTGAGAAACACGTATGGAGGAGATGTAGGTCTTTCAGAGATCTAGGCACTGTTAAGTGCAAAGATGTTTTGGGGAGTTGCTGACTTATAGGTGTGCCTTGAAACATCAGAAGCACAGGAAGCCTTTATAGCCAAGGCACTCGTCAGACAATGACTCAGGTCCCAAACACCCACCTTGCCTGCCCTCTGATAGAAAAGTGTTGGAAAAATATTGCCCAGCTCTTCACAACGAGGTCTTTTGTTGGCTGGTCAGCTTCGAAAACATTTCTTTTCTCCCCCAAGTGACAGCGCTGCCATGAAAAACAGGAAGAGATTGAATACAGTAATTTAAACAGTCAAACTCCATTTCCTGCCAAAAGGAAAAGAAAATACCAGCAAAAGGCAGAAGCCAGGCAATATTTGGGGACAGACACTTTGATTATCTTGGACAGATATTTGCGCTGTGTATCCGGGAAAAAGCTATAGTGATGGAGGTGACACCTTTTCATTGCAGGGACTGGAGTCTGTTAGGCTGCAGAGCAGCAGGTGATGCTGTGAGGAAGATCAGGCTGAGGAGGAGACCAGGATCCCCCAGGAAAGCAACTCAGGTTTGCAAACAGCTCCTAAGCTGACAGCCAGGATCATGTGCCAGCAACAAACCACTTCATTGCAAACCAAGTCCCCAGCAAGGATCACCATTCCTCTTGCATCTCCCCAGCAAGCCCTGGAACCCTCCTGCTGCTTTGGGCTCACTCTCCAATACCCTTCTCTTCTTCATCCATGCTTGTATGTCCCGCACAGTTCACCTGCTTGGTCTCCAAGGTGGAAGGGAAGGCTCCTCTGCCTCCACTACTGAGTATCCCAGTAGTGCAATGGTCACAGGGCTTCAAAATACACCTACTGTTAAACCTATTCCATAGTAAAGAAAATCAACAAATCCCCCAGTGATCAAGTCCTGAACCGAAATGGACCATTTACATCTCCATCCTCCTCCCAAACTGCCTTTTTAAAAAAGAAATCCAACGTTTCCCAATTGTATCAACAGTTAATTACAAAGTTTACAAAGCATGTTTAAACCACGACCTTCTTTATCCAATGTGAATGCTGTTTTCTGGTTTAAGCAGCCTATTTTTTTCCCTCCAGAGCAGCCCTTCTTTCTGCCACCACCCAGCTTGTCCACCCAGCCTCACTCCCTCTGCTCCGTACGTTGACGTGCCACAGAAGCGGTCGTGTTTTGGTGACACACAATGCCCTTGCTCGGTAGCCAAAGGGGATGAAGTTGCTCTCTGAGGCATGTATAAGTAGGAATGCCTTCGGTATCAGGAAAGGGGATTTAGATTAGACACCAGGGAAAGCTTCCTAGCAGCAAAGACAGATCATGTAACGAGAGGGAGGAATCTCCATCGCTGGAGGTTAAGAACAGGTGAGACAAACATCTGTCAGAAATGTTATAAGCAGGGCAGAAGGGCAAATCAGATGACCTCATAAGACTCATTTTTTAAACCAGCTTCATTTTTCTCTGATTATATGAATTTCTAAGCATCTGGGGTCAAGTGTACGATTTAAATATAAGCTATTATCCTGTATTTGCAGTGAAGGAAACCAGAAAGATATTACCTAGAACTGTTCATCACCTGAGTGAACATCACCAACTTGTAAATCAACTGCCCAGACATAAAAATCCATCATTTTTTCCTGAATTATGCTGAAGACTAATAGGACACCTATAACACAGGGACAGGGGAGGAATGCACATTGATCTATTTGTCTCCACTCTTTTACATTTGCCATTCTGGAAATTCTTCTATCAAGCTGCTGAAACCTGCCGTACACACATGCGTTTGGAAGAAGAGAGGCACAGGCTCATTACACAGTTGTGTCTCAGTCCTTTGCCTTCACATTGGGTTTGCAAACCAAACCAGGGCAAGTCTCTAGGACATCTGGAGACCCAACACCTCCAGCCACATGTTGAACAGGAGACTAGGCATGTCCAGCCCAGCTTGCTGCCAGGTCCTACCTATCCTCAGCTCCAGCTGCTCCAGCAAAGCTGCCTGACCATAGAAGCTGCAGACTTTGCTCCATACTATTCCATCCAAGTGGACCGTTCCCCCAACATCCATGTAGTTATTATAGAATCATAGAGTTGTCTAGCTTGGAAGGGACCTTTCAGATCATCAAGTCCAACTATCAACCTAACACTGACAAAAAACATCACTGACCCATGTGATGCATCGCATCTACCCATCTTCTAAATCATAGAATGGTTTGAGTTGGAAGGCACCTCAAAAATCATCCAGTTCCAACCCCCCTGCCACGGGAAGGGACACCTCCCACTAGAGCAGGTTGCTCAAAGCCCCATCCAGCCTGGTC
>JAOTQQ010000001.1:2846741-2864296 GCA_026546715.1 Gallinago undulata | reverse complement strand
GACACCTCCCACTAGAGCAGGTTGCTCAAAGCCCCATCCAGCCTGGTCTTGAACACTTCCAGGGATGGAGCATCCACGATTTCACTGTGCAACCCCTTCCGGTGCCTCACCACCAAAATACCTCCAGGGATGGCGATTATATTGCAGGTTAGGAGACTTGCTGGGAATGGTCCCCAAGAGACTTCTCCTGCTCTGAAGTGGCCTTGAACAAGCATTACACCAAAACAGGAAGAGGAGCGTCCTAACATGTGGATCCTCTTTGAGTCAGTTACCGCTCTATTAGAAAAATATTTGTTTCCAAAAACCAGGCCTGACCACGCACCAAGATGCGAGAACATGCAGTGAGCCCAGCTGCATAATCCATGGTCTTACAGTTAATACCACAGAGAAAGGCTGGAATATTTCTTCTAACAGTGTTTCTCTGCAATGCTCGGTGAGGGTTTCCCACAGCTCATCTCTACCCATCTGCTCAACGCCAGGCGCATCAGCTCTATCTGGTCACACGCAGGATTTCGGCAGCAGAGCTGAAGTTCAGGTCCGGCCTTGATCGTAGGCAGGTTAAGCCTCTATTTGCACCAGCAGAGAAATATGCAACGTCCACACAAAATGAGGGAAAGCCTCACTGATGGCTCTGTAATTGGTTTTAGAGCTGCTTCAAATACACGTGCTAAGCGGCAGAGCGGCAGTGCTGATGGATGGCTGGCAAGCAGGTCATCAGCAAAGGAGACGAGGCCCTCACAGACATACATCCAGGCTCCAAAATACTTCACCAACCATCAAATATTTTCCAAGCTTAGCAGCTGGACTCTGCAACCGTTACAGCAGCCAAGTCACTAATACCTCTTCCCTCGGGCAGCACAGCTGATCTCAGACAGGGCTTGCCAGCAGCTCTAAGTAGACTCATTTAAGGAGAGGACAGCCCACTTAGTTAACACTTTTCAGACTCCTGCTTTTTTTCTTCAAGGATCACCAGGCTCTCTCTCCAGCTGTGGAGCGTTAGCAGCTCTGATTCACAGTGAAGAAATGCAGTCACAAATATGCTCTAACAGTTTCTCCCACTGTGTCACCTGGTCCCTGGCTCCTTGCCCTCTCCCCAACTTCTGCAGTCCTGTACTTCCAAATTCAGCCTGATCATAGAATGGTTTGGGTTGGAGGGGAACTTAAAGATCATCCAGTTCCAACCCCCCTGCCATGGGCAGGGACACTTCCCACCAGACCAGGTTGCTCAAAGCCCCATCCAGCCTGGTCTTGAACTCCTCCAGGGGTGGGGGATGGGGCAGCCACAGCTTCTCTGGGCAACCTGTTCCATTGTCTCACCCTCCTCACAGCAAAGAATTTCTTCCTAATATCTAATCTAAATCTCCTTTCTTTCAGTTTAAAACTATTACCCTTCATCCTATTGCACCACTCTCCAATCAAGAGTCCTTCCCCATGTCTCCTGTAGGTTGCATTTAGGGACTGGAAGGGGCTCTGAGGTCTCCCCAGAGCCTTCTCTTCTCTAGGCTGAACAACCCCAACTCTCTCAGCTTGTCTTCATAGCATAGCTGCTTCAGCCCTCTGATGATCTTTGTGGACTCCTCTGGACCCGAGCTGACATGTCAGTCTTCTTGGTCTAAGACTCACCCCAAGGTACACAAGAAACCTGTTCTCCTTTTTGCTCCTGTCCAAAGCCACTAAAGACAGGTGACTGACAGGTTTCAAACCTCCTGATTTGAGGTCCAGTATCGCAAGTTTTAGCATGGAGCACAAGCAATACATATTTGCAAATGCATGGAGAGGCTTAACTGCCCAGGAAAGTAACTCCAGTGGGAAGCTCCCAGCTTAAACCTAAAGGCAGCTCTTTGAATGTGCAGAGGCCTCGAGGCTAAACAAAAAAAAAAAAAATCAAAGCCAGATTTGGGCACAGCCTTTCTCCCTGTTCAATAGTCCACAGGGAGCTTTGCAGGTCTGGGCAGAAGAGATCCCAACTAAAATGAAGGGCTTGTCCCTCCACACGTTCTGCGTGGGAGCAGGGTAAGGTCAAGCCCTGAGGCTGCAGGCGCTGGTGTGAAGGGCAACTAGGGAAGGGTAAGGCAGGATAAGTCTCCCTGCAATGAAATTTTCACCTGCGTTCCTCTTAGTCCATCCTTGTCCTGCAAAGGAGGTGTGAGTACGAAAGGAAAGCCGGAGCAATCCCTCATCCCAGAGCCCGGGCTCTGCCTTGGGATTATGGGGCAGGAAAGCGCTCTGGCGTTTCTCCGTATTCCCTTTGCTCAGGCTTGAACTTGCCTCTCACTTGAAAGAGCTAATTAAGGCAGGAAATCAAAGCCCGGAGAGGCGGCTATTACGGCAGCCTGGGTGCAGTGCTGGCTGTAATGCTGATTTCTGTGCGTGGTATCAAAGCCGGCCGCATGCTGGTGGGGCTGACGCAGACTTCTGCAGTGACACTTCACTCAACCGGTGGAATAAACTAAGGCAATTTCTTAAGACCATTTGTAGGTCAGGTAGACCGGCCTCTTCCCCAATCCTACCCATAAATCTCGCAGCATTTAATCCTTGATCTCTAGCCCGGACTTAATTTTTCAGCACAAAGACAGCATAGAGCTGGCTGGAAAGTGGAAGATGAGGGTCTTTGATGGTTAATGACCGGTGCTCCTCAGCCCTAGAAGAAACGAAGCCCTGGCTTCACAAAGCTCCTCCCTGAACAAATCCTGCTCTGACTCCAGCTCAGAGAAATAAAATTGCACCAGTGGACACAGAAACCAGCCTTCAACTTTATCTAGGTCCTACTTCAGTTTAGGTTTGACCCAAGACTGCACAAGGAACATGATTCCACTCCTAATGAATTGAACAGTGAGGTAACAGCAACAACAGGCCAATTCATCCTAAAGATTTCAAGGCCTCTTGGCTTAGTTCAGCAGGAAACATAACATGGCTGGGGAGGTCAGAACATGATGACCTTCCTCAGCTCTTCCATGAGCAAACTGAGGCATGAATGATTAAATAAGATGACATGTTTGGATGCAGGCAGAACAGGGACTGGGATGAGGCAGTCTCAGTTCCTTGGTACCTGCTCTTAATCATTGACCTAAGGTCTGTGAGCACATGAGGAGGTCAGGGTTGGGTGCTTAGGGTCTTCACTTACCGCACTGCTACAGGGAATGTCCTTGACTTTGAGCCAGGCCAGATCTAACGTCCCCTCTCCCCTGTAGCAGGACTGCAGTCTGTCCTTGATGCGATCGTTGATCTTCTTCAGGACAAAGATGCAAAGAGCAGACTCATCCAAGGACTTCATCTTCCTTTTCTGCCCCTTGGAGAAAACTGTGAACAGGATATCATCCTCAGGGCCAACACCCAAAGACTTCGCTAAGATGGCTCCAGCCTTAGACAAGTAGGCTGCCTGGAGCAACCGGTACTCCACCCCATTCTTCTCACAGCCAATGGGCACCTCAACATAGGAGTTAAAGGCTGTGTCCTCCTTACAAAGCCGGACCAGCTTGGAGGTATAAACCTGTTCCTTCGTGGTGGACCCAGGTGGTGAGATCATCTCAGGCTGTAGAGTTAGGAAATAGACAAAGTTACCACTGCTGAAACCATAAATGTAGTAGATATCGAAGTCAGGGATGATGGTAAAGGTGTCTGAGGGGATCTTGATCATAGAGGCCACAAACTCGTCATGAAAGACATATGCAAACATCCCATCTGCCTCGGAGTTCTTGGTGAGCTTTCTGCTGGAAATAGTGGGGAAATACTCAGGTTTGCCATCCACGGCAGTGGCAATGAACAACTTGTCATCCATGTTGCTGTAAGAAACAATGACTCCAAAAACAGAGCCACTCTCATTCACCCCGGAGAGATAATGCTCCTTCTTGTGGAAGGGCTCCCCCAGCTTGAAGAGGTCATCCAGCCTCAAAAGCTTGCAGATGCCCTGGTAAAGACTCCCACAGGCTATCAATCGATTCTCCTTGTAGTCTATGAGGAGCATTTTGTTTATGTTATTAGTGGGAGTCAAGGGTTCATTGCAGGTTTGGACTATCCTGGGAGGATAACACTTGGGATTATCTTCATCAGGACCAGTCTGGTGGGTCACCAGGACCTTCAAGTCACTGGAGAGTTTGTAGATCCTGTTGACAGCCCCCAAGTAAATGTGCCCAGTCCTTTCGTCAACCACCAAGTGGTTGAAGTTCCCCTCTGCTTGGTCTCCAGTGAAAGTGATGAAGGGCCTCTTTGGGTGGAGTGGCTGCTGCCTGCCAAGAGGCGACACTGTGGTGGATAGTAGGAGGTGAGAAACCAGGCAAGTCCATTTCCACACGGCCGGTGACATGACTAGGAAGGTTTGTATTCCCAAGGGAACGAGGATTAAAAGCTGTAAGAGTCTTCAAAACACCAATTCCCTGGCAGATTTTGCCCTACAAGCAAAGAGAAAAGAAAACAAAAGTGCATTACTATGGAGTGTTGCTTCCTCCTCCCTCCTTCACAACCATGCCATCATCAGAGTGTATTTAATTGCTAATCCTCCCTTTCTCGTCTCTGAGCTCTCTGCTTAAAACCAGCACAAAGGGAGCCCTCCTGAAAGAAAAGAAGCTGGTAGAAAGAGCAGAAATCACACAGCATAATAATAATAATAATAAATCAGCACCCTTTCACTCTCCATTACACACACACATGCCCCATGGTGCAGCACAAAAAATTCACTGGAAGCCAGAGCAGTGCAGAAGGTTGATGGTAGAAACATCAAGCAGTATTGCTGTTTGCACTGCCAACTTTGACCCAACTGCGTATTTGCTATCTAAGGAGACAGGACAGGAGAAGGATTATAATCCTGCTCTTCTGGATGAAGGACTGAAGCCTAGAGAAGGTCAGGGACCTGCCTACAGGGACAGGTCCAGATGGATGCTGAGCTCTTTTGCAACCCTTGAAGTCTGCCAGGAAGAAGCCAGCTCTGGTCTGACATTAACATCCTTTCAGGGAGACCTCGGTCCAGAATGGGCCTGTTTGAACAGGCTCTCTGTGGCTTCCAGATCAAAGCTGCCTCATGCCAGTCCAGCTTGGAGTACAGACGTAGGAGTTGTGGTGTGCCAGCCTTCACAGCCACATCTACAAGAGGCATGCAGCCAAGCACGGAGCAAACTGAGCACCCGGTCTCCTCCATCCCCTGGGCTCTCACCACAAGACCTCTCTCCACCTACTGCACAGCCAAGAAAACATTGTTCTAAAGAGAGGTACAGTTCCCCTGGGCACCCCAGATGACTAAGGAGAAAGGGCTTGCCTAACTATTAGCAATAATCAAGTCTAAAGGACCATGAAGTAGGAAAACTGACAACCCAGGGACCAGCTTGGTGAATTTCCAAAAAGAGGGAAGGCGGATTCCTTGCACCCCACAGTCTCTTAAAATCTCCCAGTTTTTAACCAGGGTGGTGGGAGCAGTATGGGGTTCAAAGTTTCTGTAATTTGGGACATGACCAAGTCCCATCCTCGTGCCATGAAAATGCATCTTCCTACTCAAGGCATCCATCTTCTCCCTGGTCCTCCACCTTTTCGTGGCTGCTTCTGTTCCAAGAGCTGCTTTGGCCCCTTAAGGCATCACAGACCATGTGGGAGGTGGAGTTCTACCACCTCAGGTCTCATTGTCCAAGCTCCTTGATGAGTGCTAACTGTACAACCCTTATTACTGATGGTTAGGCTGAGGCACACGGGTCTCTCCTCCCTCCATCCCTCCTGAACACCCAGATCAGAATTTCACAAAGCTGTTTCCACTCCTGCAGGCCAGTGTCCTATCGCCTCTCTCACAGAGTGACTTTGCTGAAATCTGGGGTGTAACTAGCTGAGCAAAGGTGATGACAGCCAGCCCCACACAAGCAGGAGGCAAGGAGAAAATCACTGTTTGCAGATCCCAGCAGGGAGGAAGATGCGGCAGCGACACAGGTCTGGATTTGCAGCTCTGCTAACGCCAACGGAACTGAGAAATTTACTTCAAGAAATAAGAAAGAGAATAAATCCCGTCATCTTTTGACCTGTCGGCTGATTGGATCTGATAGTGGAAAGGGTAAGTCTGGGCTTGCAGAGCATCCACCACTTTTTATGCCACCCCAAATATTTCAAAATTCTCGCAGCAGCCAGAAATTCAAAGCTGTTGCATGATCACCTTCACCCCCCGCTGCCCTCCTTGCCGCCGCAGCCGCAGGCGTTGGATAGATGACGGACAAAGGTCATTTCACATTTACTTTAGGCGTGTTTACCCTGTTCTGCTTTGCCTTTCTGGTCAAGCAAATATTTAATAAAATCAAGCTAATACTGCAGAGTTTGCAGGACTGTCTTGCGAGCGGGAGAGGATTCGCTCTGTGGGAATACGCAGGCCGGTCACGTAGGCTTTTAATAACCTTTATTATGATAGATAGAGCAGCGATGGGATAAGCTCTCCCCGCACAACCATTCCTCTTTCAAAAGAGGCCATCCTTGAGAGAGCAGCAGAAGAGGGAAGCTGTCCCTGTTTGAGTCCTGTGTTCAGAAACATCACGTGGCGACCCTGAACACCAGCTCCCGTCACTTGTGAGTTATGATCCATATTTCTAACAGACACTGGTTTGATCAGGCACTAGACAGATCTAGGAAGAAATTATTCTTTTCAAGTACTAAAAAGATATCTATTTTACCCCTGTATTTTACTCTGTGTTGCTCCTCTTAGCCCTGCAGAGTCAGAACAGCCGCAGGACAAGGAAATAGGAACTGCCGTGACCCAGGGACTGAAGAGATAACGAAGAGACAGGAGCCCTCTGCCCAAAGGTCATCACAACACCCAAGAGTAGAGTTGCAACAACAGGAGGAAATGTCCCCTTTTAAAGTAAGTGGCCAACACATCATAAGAGGAGATAGATATACTCCAGAGGCAAAATGTTTAAGGCCCAAGAAGGTGAGAATCATGACTGTGGAAGAGGCTGGTTGAGTCATCATCACTGAACGTGATTAAGAGTCGTTTAGATGGGGTGTTGGGGGATATAGTGTAGGGGAGAACATCATAGAGTAGGCTTAATAGTTGAACTCTACCCCAAGAGTCTTTTCCAACCTGAATGATTCTATGACTGACTTTGAGGTGAGACTGTCACTCGTAGAGGAAGAGGATGGCAAGGAGAACCTTCCTCCAGGCAAAGACAGCAAAACTGATCTGGAAACCAGCCAGACCCCAGTGAGAAATCCCACAAAGGCTGGATGAGGAGTCCCTTTAGCAGCAGAAAAGGGCTCTTCAAAAGCAGTGAACCTCATGAGGAAAGATGCTCATCTTCAGGAGAAAGAGCACCAACAGTCTGCCAGCACTGGTAGACACCAAACAAGCACAGGAGCACTGTTTTTGGGACAAAGCAGGGAGAACAAGAACCTGGGGCTACCTTGTCATCTTCCATCAGCCATCTGAGTGACTCTAGGAGCAGGATTTTCTCTCTGCTGGCACTCACTCCTTCTCTCCCACCTGCTCATGTTGTTTGCCTTGCACTCTCTGTCCTGGAGTCCCAATCAGCTCTTGAGCCTCTAAGGGCTACAGTTCATAATTTGGCTTTATTAGTAAATAACAGCAGAGGGCAGAGGCAAGGAGGACTTGTTTAGTTTGCAGTATAGAGCAAGGTTTGTACTACCCCTTAGAGGATGCACCAAGGAGAAGAGGGTTATGCACGTCTTTTTGTTACCCATGTCTGGATAGCAGAAGTCGTGGCAGCTGGAAAGACAAATAATACAGTGCCATAGACATGCCCAGTCTCTTTGGCTGCTCAGTCTACAAAAGAATAATTATATTATACAAAAAAATCCCAAATAAACAAAAGGCCACAGTGAGCAGGCAGTGAGGTTAGGTTCTGAGATGGGTGTTTCCAAAATAAACCTAAAACGCCTTCCCACAATGACCAGATTCATTGGCCTTTTTCCCCAGAGATGTGGCCAGCAATGATGCCATAACCCACCACGTAGGGCTCCTGTGTGAGACCAGACTGTCCCTCTACGTGGCTCCTGCCACTACAGTCTCTTCACCAGCACATTCAAGGTCCCTGGGGAGGTCACACAGTCTCTATACACCCAGGGATCTGTAGGGAAAGACCTCTCAGTAGAAAGCAGCCCTGCTTTTTCTTCTTCTGTCAGAAACGGCGGCCCTCCAACCTCCGCTGCACCCTTCACACGCAGTGGTGGTACGGCAGGGATGACACAGGTCACAACAATACAAAGCTTTTCCTCAAACTTGGATATCCTAGGTGAGTATCTTCATCACCCCACAGCATAAAACAGCCAAGACGCTGCCTACCTCCTTCTCTGAACATGGTTATGCTGTGGTGCTTCACAACTTTCACGACATGCAGCAAACCCAAAGCAAGAGACCATTCTTTTTTTTTTCAGAATTGGAGCCACACCAGAGTTGAGTCATGAACATGAAATCAAAGCATATTCCACAAATCCAGTGTTTCATCCAGGGTGATACCCACGGTGAGAAGAAGGTCTCAGAGTTAGCTCCCACGTAAGGTTTCACACCACTTCTTGCCCATGGAACTAGCTTCTCACCATTATGGCTTGCAAATAACACACTCCCCATAAGGCTCCTTGAATTCACACAGTTCAGTTTAAGGACTGGTTTCCTCCAGAAGGATGGCAAGTTATGATGCTACTCTATGGTGTGGTTAGTTTTTTACTGTTGTTGACCATTTCCAGCAAAAGTTAGAGACCACTGAGTTAGAGGATGCAGCTTGGTTCTGCTCAGGGCTCTCCAGAACACGATCCCAAGACTCTAAAACATGCAACCCTATGGTAAATAGATGTGGCCTTGGATGCAAAAAAGCCAATGAGGAAGAAACTTTCCTAACTTCTTTAACTCAGGTGGTGGCTGTTATGAGATGAGAAAGCTAGGGAATACTGAATACGTCCTCAAAATGCAGCAGGTTTCAAGGAGACAAAGTCAAGAAGGATGCTCTATGGCTGAGGAAGTAGAAATAAATCAGGAATAAAGAGGACACAAAGGACTGGTCTGTCAATTGAGAGGGAGGGAAGGACTCGGGAGGAAGTGTGCAGGGAGCTGAGGCGTTCGGTTTTGATTGACAATCTCACGAAAGCCATGGTCACATCCCTGTACTGGAGACTGGCCCAAATCCATTCCACCACAATGACAGCTCCTGAAAGGAACACGTCACGAGGTGAACACAGGAGACAACATCATCTCCCCATTTGGGTCACGCACACGCACAACCCTCCTGCCATTGAAGATGGCAGACACATTCACATCACCACGTCCCTTGCCACAGGCACACGTTGGCAGCAGGGACACCACAAGGTCAGCAGCAAGAGGAGTCACACATGAGGGCCATGGAAGCAAACCTGCTCTGGGTCCAGCTCCAGCCAGGGACTCCGAGCAAAAGTACACGTTGAAATATGTAACGTGTAACGGGCATAAGTTGGAACATAGGAGGTTCCACTCAAATATGAGAAAAAACTACTTCACAGTGAGGGTGACAGAGCCCTGGAACAGGTTGCCCAGGGTGGTCATGGAGTCCCCTTCTGTGGAGATTTTCAAGACCCGCCTGGATGTAGTCCTGAGTAACATGCTCTAGCTCTAGGCAATCCTGCTTCAGCAGGGGAGTTGGACTAGATGATCTCTATGGTGCTTTCCAACTCTAATAATTCAGTGAAATTCAGTGAAATATGTTACAGGACCAAATGTGGTGAAAAATAACACTGGAAAGGGGAAGAATATCCACCACCTCCTCCCACAGGATGGTTCTGATACCACCCCAGGGTCCTGACGGCTGGTGGGACCAGCTCAGTGAGCCCTCCACCAGGCCAGAACCTGGCTAGGAGGAAGCCAACAACAGCACCCAGGACTTCTGGGCAATGCCAATGGCAGGGGCTGGGTGGTTAGTGAAGCCCTCAGCGTTAATCAGGTGGCACGCTTCTCTGTTTATGTTTTTGCCCCACTCAGGCACAGCTATTACTTTCCTGGGATGCGGGAAGCCGTGGAAAGATGCTGATGAGGCAGACGCCCAACGACAACAGAGCCAGCACACAGCAATTCAGCACCCAGTGCAGCTATGCAATCCCTTTAATCTCAGCTAAAGACTTTTTTTTATTATTTCCTCTCCCCCCCGGCTTCCTTTAATAAACCCTGATTACCACAGATAGAAGCTTTTCTTTGGGAGCCGACATGGTGAGAAAACTCATTTGGAGACATTGTCAGCAGCTCCCCCAGCAAAAAAAAACAGCTTCTAACTTCATCTAAATCCTTTTTCCCTGAACTTACAACCTGCCCAATGCCTGACGGAAACCGAAGGCAAGTCTTGCTTTGAGGGCATCCCACACTAGAGCATCTTTTCTTTGGAGCAGAACCCAGAGCAAGCTGCAGCTTGTCCTAAATAAAGAGATTAATTTCAGGAGTGGGTTGTTTGCAAGGCACTTAAGCCAAGGAGGGACAACACAGCCTTCCCTCGTCACACAGGTTATTCTATTCAAGCACTCACATGGTGCCCATCACCTTGTTGCCTGCACATCTGCCAGAAGCTTATTAAGTGATGGGATTTACACTTGTTGTGAGTAGGACTTTCCTCTCTTTTTCTGGGTTGCCCAATGTGATAAAACTCCGTGTGGAGGGTGTTTCTGCCTGCAATTCAGACTTGGCTTCCTATCAGCAAAAGCAGGTCAGAACTGTGCTCCTTTGTGCTTGGGAGGGAGAGCAGAGAGGTTTGTAACAGTTTCTCAGTTCTTCCAGGAATTTGCTACACAGAGACTTGAATGAAAGAACACAAATATTCAGGGCTGCAGAAACAAGAATGGAGTTTTGAGGTCATGGAAATAACCTACAAATCCAGAGACCAGGGTTACGCTCTCTCTTCTAGAGCAGACTGGCCTGAAAGCATTCTGAGGTTAAATCTATTAAAATTATTCTTTATCACAGTCAACTGGGGAAATGTAAACCCTCAGACAAACAAGCTATCGTAGCAAGAGCACGCAAGGTCATTGATCTTAAACAAACCATGTCACAACAGTGCCTAACTTCGTTGATCCTACATTGGGAAACGTGTGTATGAGACCATATAGGTCCAAAGCCCTGAGAAAAGTGAAGAATGGCCAAAAGCCAACGTGTCAGGTTGACCTCTGTTGCAAAGTCTCGTTCCTGTCTCACAACAAAGCCACCGTACACTCCCAGGGCTCTGTTCTCCTCCCTACAAAATGTGTCTCTGTTGAGTTTCTATGAGGGGCAACTCCCATGGGGTTGGGTAGTGCCAAGTCTGCCAAGAATTTAAAAGATCAGGAGACCCTGACCAGACTGCGGCTCTAGACACCAAGAGGAAAAAGTACAGCCCCTGCCCCTAAAGGGTTGATGAATATCGAAAAGAAAATGAGCAGGGTTTCATCCCAGCAGGTCTCCCCAGCTTGTGTACCAATTACAGCATTTTGGGACAGCCTTGAGGAAAGTGGCATTTCCTTCCTCAGAAGTCAAGCTTGCGCTCGCAAATTCCCTTCGAGGCTTCGGGGGCTCTGAAGAGTACCCAAATGAAGTCTTCGGAATTTTCCGGACCTGATCCCGGCAGGAGCCCTAAAACACCACTTTGATCCTCGAACAGCAAGGAAGGGGCTCTGACCCCGGGTTTCTCCGTGAGTCAGCAGGCAGCTCTTTTCTTGTCGGCTGGGGCTGGGTAGCACAGCTCTCATTGCATTCAGTGCCAGTGGGTGGATGCTTCCCCCTGCTTTGCAGTCCTAGGAAGATCTGTGAGACAGGCTGAAGTCTTGTAATTAGCACTGTATAAATCCACGAAGAGCCAAACCTCGTAAGACGGAGGTCAAACTTCGGCTGTCTCCCCAAAGCCTGGCACAGAGAGGCTTCTTCACAGTGACTTTGGGATCACTGGCTATTTCACTCTCTAGATCTACATGAGATACCAGCAAGGATAAAAATGTGGGACTTAAAGGGAAAACAAACAAACAAAACCTTTAGAGCTTGATCTACTGGTTGTTGGAGCACCAAGATCTGTATTTGGAGGCGGGGAAGCCAGTAGCAAAGAAGCCGGGAGAGAATCCCCAGTCTTCAAAGTCTGAGTTCAGAGGGCAGCTGGAACAGGACAGCCCAAGAGACTCAAGGTAAAAGCAACAGGACTGGGAAAATCAAAGATGACACTTGGGTGGGGAATAAGGTTTGGAGATGAAGCTTCAGAGGGATGTAGAGCTGGTAGATTTGCTGCAAAGGGTCAGGCTACCTGCAAACCAGATGAGCTTCAGTTACCAGTTACCAGTACTTGGTGGTTCAGAGAGAAAATACCGTTAACAATACCATATTACTGGGAGGAAAGAGACAGAGTGAGGCGTGATGATTTCTCTTCAGCAATGCGGGGTTTGCAGCAGAGGCAAGAACTGAGTCTCCCTTTATGCTTTACTCAGCATAAAATCTCCTCCTTTCATTTGTGGCAGATATCCAAGGCGTTCTGGAGCAGCAACCACCAGCCATGGAAGAGGCCAGTGAAAAGATCTGACACAGCAAATCCTTCATCTTCAGCTTCCCACATGAGTGGCTAAGGAGAGCAGATGAGCGAGCACAGTCCTATAAAACAAGGGAAACAAGGGTGGCTGGACCATCTCAGATCTCAGCCAGGTTTTGAGTCCAACACACACATTATCACTAGTGGGAAGGAGCAATGCTGATTGGCATTTTCTCTCCAAAACCTAAAGGAAAGCTTCGGTTTACTGCAACCACTAACAATATTTTCAGAGTGACATCTGTACTGGAGATTATGGGAAAAAAAAAATAATATTAGACATTTTCTCATTTCATTTTCTCCACATTTACTAATTCTGACCAAATTCCTAAATGCTTCTGGGTGGGTCTTTATGCATCCATGAGCCTCCTGGGCAGACACATGCCATTTATTTTAGTATTCTGCCTTATATGTGAGCAGCTCAGATAGGGGACAGCCTTTTTCCATGTTTCTATGGCACCAAGGACAATTAGTTACCAATCCGGTTAGTTCACACCTCGCAAGTGTTAGCTGAAGTAACCTATTTCTGCAGACCCCACTGACAAAAAATGTCAGAAGGCTGACTAGTCCGTACTTCTGCCCCAAAGGTCACCAGCCCTAAATTCCAGGCACCTTCTGCAGATGTGAGACCGCTGTAGAGCATGACCTCTTCTTTACAAATGAAACAATACAGCACAAAATTGACATTTTTTTGAACAACGCTAATCTACTGCATGACTTACTTGGCTTTCCATTACAAGTATAATAAAAACTGGATTAAAACTCTTTATAACTTTGAAGCGTTTAGGCATAAAGGTACACTTTTGGAAATTCAAAATGAAGTAGGGCTCAGGGCAGCTGCTGTCTTCAGACCAAGATTCCCCCCCTGAGAAAAAAACACTCAAGATCAACCCAAACGAGAGAAGTCCTCTTCAGACGACTTCCACTTCAGAAGGCTTTGGCTAAAACCCTCTGAAGGGGCAGTTGAGATGCCACCCAATCCAAAAGGGGGTGATAGAAGGGGACAGGACTCTGATGGAGATCCCACTCTTGCACTGGCAGAGACATCCAGCTGAGACACTATTTCAAGCCCAGGGGCAGCAAAGGGGATTGACTCTACTCGTTCTGCCCGTAGCTGTAATGAGAGACTGTGGATAGAGCCCCGAGAAGCAGCAGCTTTGCAAGTATTTCAGGGGGGGGAAAAAACCAAAAATAAAAAGCAGTTTGACATCTCTCCCACCAGAGTCCCATGATGCCCCATTTTACAGATTTTCAGCAGAGAATCAGCCGCAAAACAATACTCCCCTTTCAAAAAAAAAAGAAAAAAGAAAAAAAAAAAAAAGATCACTGGATAAACTATTACTAATTTGCTATTAATTCTATTAATTTTTCTCTTCCAGTGACTTTGTCACCACAAGGCAGAGGACAAGAGTAGCTGCTGCCAACACACACAAAGGCCAATGGGAAGTTATTCTTAGAGCCCTGCCCGGCTGCTGCCGCGGGATAACTAGCTCCAAATCACGCTTGACAGTCTCAAGATAGGGCTGAAGTAGACAGGACACCTCTGGCCAAGATCAGATACAGACAAGAGATGGAATTGTGCTAATATGGGTAAAAAGATAATCACCTCTTATGTTTGTTAACGGGAAGATTAGAAGAGAGATGATGTATGTCCACACACAGAGGCCGCCTTTGCAAGGAGACACTCAAGTCTATCCTGTGCTTTAAGACACATTTATTTTTGCACAAAATTATGCAATTCCTGTGCTCCCAGTGCAGGGCAACGTGCGAATGCATAATTCCACCGAGCATTAGCAGCAACACCTATAGCTCAGGTTGCCTGACATGTTCTGTACTAGGACTCGGTTTTAAGGTCCTCATTACTTTGACAGACCTGAACCTCTCAGGGGACAATTTCCTCAGCTGGGTGTCTGCCTCGGGCTAACATCGCTGTAGGAAGTTGCATTCAGAATGGCTTGGCCAATTCTGAGAACTAAATTAGGAAAAATTTTTTGCAACTTGTTGATTTTAATTTTGGGGTGGGTTTTTGTGTTGGTTTTTTTTTTTTTCTGTTGGTTATATTCCTTCCACTATCTTCCTGAAAAGCTTCCATGTTTTCACAGAATCACAGAATCATCATGGTTGGAAAGGACCTCTGAGATCACCGAGTCCAACTATACAAACCCAAAAGACCCCCACAGTCTCAGCCACCAGAGCATGTCACTAGAGCATGCCCTGAAGTGCCATATCTACACGTTTCTTAAATACCTCCAGGGATGGTGACTCCACCACCTCCCTGGGCAGGCCCTTCCAGTGCCTGACCACCCTCTCAAGAAAGTCATTCTTCCTAATATCTAATCTAAACCTCCCCTGCCCCATCTTCAGACCATTTCCTCTGCTCCTGTCATTATTCCCTTGAGAGAAGAGGCCAACCCCCATCTCTCTACACCCTCCTTTCAGGGAGTTGTAGAGGGCAAGGAGGTCTCCCCTCAGTCTCCTCTTCTCCAAACTAAACATGCCCAGTTCCCTCAGCCTCTCCTCACATGACTTATTCTCCAGACCCCTCCCCAGCTTGGTGGCTCTCCTCTGGACACGTTCCAGCACCTCAACGTCCTTCTTGTGGTGAGGGGCCCAGAACTGAACACAGTACTCAAGGTGAGGCCTCACCAGTACAGAGGCACCATCACTTCCCTACTCCTGCTGGCTTTGGAGCAGGTAGTAAATATTGGGCAGGTTCTCTCCTGCTGTCATGGGGATCTTGTGGCCATGTCTGAAAAACTGTCTAAATTTGACCAAGTTACAGCAAAGAATAATACCACATAGGTTTCAAGTAAAGATTTTGCCTTTTCCACCGGTCCCAGGATGGATCAGACAGCGGTTGGGCAACCACCACAGGAGGAGTAGAACATGCTGAACACCAGGGATGAAGGGGCCAAGCAGGTTTTCCCCACGCTGTGTCAGCTGAAGGCTGTCAGGATGCTAAGAAAAGTTCTTCTCTGCTCCCTGATGGACTTACACTCCAGCTCAGCCTAATTAACACAGTCGGAAAAGAAAAGAGGATGCTCTGACAGAAGGAAGGGGAAGCTGGAAAGTGGAGGAAGGGGAGAAAACTCGGTAGAGACAATTTAGGAAAGGGGATATGAGCAGAGACTGGGAAATGCAGGCAGAATGCAGACTTGCAAGTTCTGTAACCACTGAGACATCCCCTCCTCATGAATGGGGCATTGATCCCATGGTTCGCGAGTCTCTGCATTCCCTTAACATGGGTTTCCTCCAGCTGCTGACAAATCTGGAGGTCAAATCAGTTACACAAGGTTAAAGTTCTGGGGAGAAATTTCCATTTTCGCCTTGCTCAAGAGCTTAGAAAATGCATAACAAAAAAAAAAAAAGCAACTGCAGAAAGGAAAAGCAGGGAAAAAAGAGCACGTAGTTGCTGAAGTACTGCAGACTTATCCACCGTCTTCCCTAACCCTCCAATGTGCATTGAGAAGACACTGCCAGAGGTCTTCCCGAGCAAACCACACCACTATCCTCTTTCCAATTCCTTCTCAACTCCAAAATTCGATGTCAAGCCTGGAGTAAGTTACCAAATTATGAGAATTAACAAAATCAGGAGCACCAGCCTTTATTCACAGACTGTTCTATACATGTTAAAGCCACTTGAAAGGATGGGGTGATGTGGAGTCTGTTGACATGAGGCTGCTGATATCTTGTCGTCCCTCCGTAGCTCACACCAGCACATCCCACCTTGTCCTAAAGTCCCTTTCCAGTTTCCCCCAGTAAAATAACACATTGCTCTTTGCAAGGGTGATCAGTGGCTCTGAGAGGAGGTCCCCACCTCCAGAGGTTTCCACCTAGGAACACCCCAGGGAGACAGAGGTCCGGGGTGGTGCAGACTTGACCAAGGTCACGGAGAGTCAGTGTGGCTGAGACAGGGCTACAGCCCACGTGTTTAATCCCCAGCTCAGTGCCACAGCGACAAGACAACTGATCTGCAAAGCCACGTGAGCAGCAACAAGGGAACCTCCTTTATAGTTGATTTTTCTCTATTATCACCTTCTTTCTGCATGTTTTCCAGAGAGTGGAGCGATAGGATGAGGTGCAACGGTTTTAAAAACTGAGAGAGGGGAGACTTAGATGAGATGTTAGGAAGAAATTCTTTACTCTGAAGGTGGTGAGACACTGGCCCAGGTTGCCCAGGGAAGATTGTAGATGGCCCATCCCTGGAGATGTTCAAGGCCAGGCTGGACGGGGCTTTGAGCAACCTGCTCTGGTGCAAGGTGTCCAGCGGAAAGCGTCTCCCAAACCCAGGGGGGTTGAAACTAGATGATCTTTAAGGTCCCTTCCGACTCTAACCATTCTATGATTCTATGCTTGGCCACCGCCAAAGCCACTTTAAATAGTTCCCTGGTCACCGTGTCCAGCTGTGAGACTGCCTGGATGCCTGGATGCTGCACTGCAGAGTCCTGCTGCTGGCACCCAGCCTGCGGAGGCCGAGGGGAGGAAGGGAGGAGGTGTCTGCTCCGGCTGCTCTGCCACTAAAGCTTTCCGCAATTTATGGGTGCGCTTCCAACCTTCCAGAGGAGACACTGTCAGGCTGCTGTCAGTGGTGGCCCTTCGTAGGCAGCTTGCTGCTGCCCCTGCGAAGCACACCTGCAAAAGGCAAAAATCTCTCCTCCTCCCCCTCCCCAGACACTCAGGCAGGGATGGAAGCTGCAAGCGCTCTGCCCTTGGCAGGATCTAACCCTTCGTTTGCACGTGCAAGCGCCTAGTGCTAACGAAGAATCAACAAATCACTCCAGAGCAGCCACAAGGAGGATGATGCAATTGTTTTAGCTCTTGGCACAGCCTCGAAATTGCAGATCACAGAATCACAGAATCACCTAGGTTGGAAGGGAACTTTTAAGATCATCTAGTCCAACCAATGAAGAAACAAAAAAAAAAACAAACAAAAAAAACCCACAAATGAACAAAAAAAACCCCACACCCCACACCACACACAAAACCAACACCAATCCACTACTAATCCATCTCCCCAAGCACTATGTCAACTCGTCTCTTGAATACCTCCAGGGATGGTGCCTCAACCACCTCCCTGGGCAGCCCATT
>JAOTQQ010000001.1:2802283-2821856 GCA_026546715.1 Gallinago undulata | reverse complement strand
TCCAGTTGTGGCCTCACCAGTGCAGAGTAGAGGGGCAGAATGACCTCCCTTGACCTGCTGGTCACACTCTTCCCTATTTTGTGCAGCTCCTGGCACTGATGTCTCCATCCCATCAGGCCCTTTGAATTAAATATCTCCACTCTGTCTCTCGGAAGCCATTTGACTTCTTACCCAAGCGACTTGGCAGCAGCATCTCTCCCCGCTCCCTCCTCCGCCTCCTCACACCTTTTGTGCAAATCCCCACTGAAGAAATAAAAGCTGCTGGAGGTGTAAGGCGGCCACGCGTGTTGTAACCCATCATTATCTGGGGAGCCCCACTCAAATGTGCAGGGAGATAATGTTAATGGAGTGATGCGTTTTGTCTGATCTGGAGCTCTCTCTGAAAGATAAATGCCTAGGCAAAGCAGAAGCATTTAATCAAAAATAAACCACCTCAACATGTTGTGTATTTATTTTATTTTTATTTTTTTTTCTCCAAGGCTCGGTCCTGTCACGGCATGTTATTTTGCCAGCATTATCCCTGTTATTTCTAAATAATTCCATTTAGTGCTGGTGATGGGTAGGAGGGCTGAGATACAAAATCAAATTAATTAGAGTGACCCAACAAACTTGTGTTTGCATTGCGAGATTCAACATGGCAGCAAATCTTGCTGAGAACAAATTGCATTCAAATTAATTTAAGGAAAATAATTTGGGGCATATCAGGTTTATTTAGGATCAATTTTAATAAGCTAAAATAAAGTCAAGGCAGTGGGTGATACCATCAGCCAGTCAAAAGCCAACTTTGATAGAGGTTTATACAGCTGAATGACAGTTACTTTCGAAACTGTTATTAGAAAAGCTGTTTTTTGGAGTGGCTTGGACAATTAAAAGAACACCTCAATTACAGCCGCTGGAAATATTAGTAATGAATAAATTATCCAGCAGGTTTGACCCTCCCTTCCTTCACATCATTTCCAAATAATTAAATTCCTTGCCACATTTTGAGACATTGTATTAAATTCACCTGCAGCAGAGGATCAACAAAAGAGGTGAGCTCTGCTTCATCCGTTCCACTGGTGCAAAAAGCAGCCTTGGATGCTCTGATAGACCAGGCATGAGGTTTTGGGGGGTTATATAGAATTGTAGAATGGTTTGGGTTAGAAGGGACCTTAAAGATCATCCTGTTCCACCCCCCTACCATGGGCAGGGACACCTCCCACCAGACCAGGTCGCCCAAAGCCCCCTCCAACCTGTTCTTGGAGCCCCTCCAGGGATGGGGCAGCCACAGCTTCTCTGGGCAACCTGGGCCGGGCTCTCACCACCCTCACAGCAAAGAATTTCTTCCTAATATCTAATCTAAATCTCCCCTCTTTCAGCTTAAAACCCCTCGTCCTATCACTTCACTCCCTGACCAAGAGTCCCTCCCCAACTTTCCTGGAGCCCCTCTAGGGACTGGAAGGCTGCTCCAAGGTCTCCCCAGAGCCTTCTCTTCTCCAGGCTGAACCCCCACAACTCTCTCAGCCCCCCCTCCCAACAGAGGGGCTCCAGCCCTCAGAGTATCTTTGTGGCCTCCTCTGGCCCCGCTCCAACAGGTCCATGTCCTTCTTGCTCTGAGGACTCTGGAGCTGGAGGCAGCACTGCAGGATGGTCTCCCCAGAGTGGAGCAGATGCGCAGAATCCTCTCTGTCAACCTCTTGCAAGTGTTTTCATGACATATTCCTGAACCAGTGCTCTTGAACAGGTTGGCTATGCTGCGTGCACACAAGTGGCACCAGATCCTGGATGTACAAGTCTTCATGCCCAGAGAAGATGTATCCATATTTGCCCATCTCCCACATGCAGCTCAGAACATCAGGAGTAGACTCACGGCAGATTAAATTAGCAAGAGAGCTTCAAGAGCATCAGATGGGCCTCAGTTGAAAGAGGCATGGCCATGGGGAGCCTCAGGTGTGTTCTCCTGGATTATGGACCCACCCTGGATGCCCTGCATCCCTGCTCTGCTCCAACCCAGGGTCAGCTGTGGTTGCTGAGACTGGGAGCACTTTGGTACCAGAGCTCACTCCTGCATCACAGCAGAGTGAATTCGATGAGGATCTTCTCTAGGACTATGCAGAACTGTTGGCATCATCACAGATACCCACAGCCCTGCCTTCACCCAACACAGGAGTTGCAGGAAAAAGCAGGATAAAGCCACACATAAAATTACATTTTAATCTGCCTGCAAGCTTCCCCCATGGATTTGTTTCCCCCCAGCAAAAGGGATACCTTTTCCTCTAGGACACAAGCCCTAATACTCAAGGGTTGTCCTGCCCATACACTTTTATTAGCCTGATTTAAGTGTTGCTTTCTCTCCCTCCCTATTACCCTTTACCTCGCAGGAGATGAACGGCTGATGGCCAATATTTGGAGGTTCCTGTCTCTTACGGCCTCAGCCAAATGAGCATGCAATTGCAAATGGTACATGCCAGGCCATAAGACATTATAGAAATTTAAAGGCCTCTCAGTGATTTATGGCTCTTTAATCAAGGGCTTTTAACATTTAATTAAAAAGCTACAGCAGTTGTCTTTATTTCTGAAAAAATCTGTCTATGGTTGGGGGAATTAGACAACATGAAACTCAATATATTCTGCACATCCTGGGATCACAGTCTTCTCTAGAGCAGAGGCAGAGAGGGTGGGCAGCAGGAGAAATAAATTACAGTTTTTTCTTATGGCTTTAAGATTTAGGTGATAAATTAACCTCCATTATTTTCAAGGAGCTTGAAAAACCATGAAAGACTCATCAGAGGATGGTGCTTAAGATGCAACAGGCAACATCTTGCAGAGCAAATGAACCATGCAGCAGAAAGAAGGGTCAAATGAAGAAGATGGTGGCCAAGGCCAAATCTGTCCTACTCCTCATCCCTCCTATGTCCCCTTGTGAAACTCCCCTGGCAGGTGGGACAACGCTTCCCAAAACCCTGCTGCGGCTGGGAAGAAAGAGGGTTTGGGTTTGGGACACTGACAAGATGGTTATCCCTGGCACCCAGCTCAGGCAGCACCCCCCTGCAGATATCCCTCAGCCGACACTCAGGGGATTTCATGCCTTGGATAAAATGTCTGAATATTGCCCAAAAGGCTAAAAAAGACTAATTTATTTATTTTTTCTGCTGAGCATCAAAGGAGGTTCTGAGGTAAGTATCTTAAATATAAACATCTCCAGTTAAATGAGATGAATCCTACCCTGTGACCAATGGAGAAGAAGAAAAATGACCCCGTGAGCTTCTTTGCTGAGGCACCTTGTTCACAGTTCCTGCTCAGTGCACACTTTGTAATTTCTGAAGAGCAGAAGAGCATTGAAGGAAAGAGGGAGAGTCTCTCCCCACACACTGGTGTCCCTGCGGCTGGGTGGTCCGTGAACTCAGGTCTCCCACAGTCACAGGAAGAAGTTGCATTATTTTTCTTGGCACTTTTATTCCTGAAATAAAACCAACTGCCTTTTCAATCCCATTCGTATGCTGTGTGGTGGAGATGGACCCGGGCATCAGGAGGGCTCAGCCTTTCCCTGGGAGGCTGACGACCTTGAGATGGGAGCGTATCTCTACTTTCACTGCTTCTCGAGTTTGGACTTAAGTTTTGGAGCTGTTTGCATCAAGGCCTGCCTCTCATTACATATGTGGGTGCTGCCTGGTGCACCAGAGATGTGATCTTGGTTGTGGCCTCCGCAGCTCCTCTAGTACAAATAATAATTTCCATTCCATCTATTCTTTTGTTTGCTACTGATCTATATTAAACAGTTGGTGATTACTACATTTATGGGTGATTATTGCACTTACGCTGTGTTAAATCTAAATGTTTGTTTATCCTTATGTGGTCTCTGTGTATATGTTTGCATGGCTTTTAACTTTATGTATTGCAGAGTTCCTTAATTATAAAAATCAATAAATTTTTTAAACTTATGACTATTGCATAGACAGAAACCCACACAACGTCCATGTCTGTGTGCAACAATGATTCTTATCTTGAGCTCGTGGCAGCACACAAACCTCAGCTACAGACTTTTATAGTTTGTTTGGAGGGTTTTTTTTTCTGGTGTGCTAGTAGCAATTAATTCTTTGTTAGCTTGGCTCATTTTCTACTGCTCATCAAAGCCTTCCTCCTGCAAGCTGTTCTTGGGCGGACTCTCATCTCCCGGGAGACTTATGGACTTCAGTGAAAGTCGTGATCAGTGGAAGTCGCTGCCCAACGGTGCCTGTTGAATCAAGGCTTGGAGAAGTGGGTTCAGACCCCACCTCTGCCATGGGTGTCTCTTGAGTCAAACCTACACCACAGAGAAGTCCTGAACGGATCAGATCCATTAGAGCTGCATTGGCTCTTTCTTCCACAACCTCATGTCTTTGAATGGTCATGGTCTGCCAATGATAAATTCCAGACCTTGAGCAGCTCCAGCCTGACTACAGGAGGAAGCCTTTTCTCCAGGCATAGGGCAAGGAGGTGGTTGGGAATATTTACTACAGATTTACCAAGGGCAAGCCATGCCTGACTAACCCAACTGCTTTCTGTGATGGGTTGAGACAAGGTTCTGTGGACAAGGCATGTTGTTTACCTTGCTTTAGTAAGGTCTTTAATGGGTGTTCCTACAGCTTCTCCACAGTGGAACAAGGAGGTGTGGAAGAAAAGGGTGAACTAGCTGAAAGTGGCTAAAAAAATTACTGAGCCTTTGGGCTCAATGAATATGACTAATTGGTGGCTAATTACGTACAGCATTCCTCAGGGGTCAACACCGTGTCCATCAGTGGCTTGGACAATAGGACAGAAAGCAACATAGCAAGTCTGCAGGTGACACCAAATTGGTGGGACAAATTAAAGGACAAGGCTGTCATTTAGAGGGACCTTGACAGACTGGAGGAGTGGGCCTACAGGAACCTCATGGAGTTCAACAAAGACAAATGCAGAATCCTGAATCTGGGACAACCCTTTGTATCAGGACACGCTGGGAACTGGCTGGCTGGGGGATCTGCAGAAGAATGATCAGGCTTCTGATGGACAGCACGTTTAACTACATTAGCCGTGTGTCCCCAAGGATGACTTTTACTCATGCCATTCTGTAAACACAATCTTCTGAAGCAACCTGCCAAAGGAGCCTAGACATAGCCTTGTGTTCTACTCTAGTGCAGCAGCAGCATCACTAATCGTGCTAAAATGTGGCAGGACACAATTCTGGAACGTCCACCAGGTTACGTGACTGCAGGAGGTAAAAGACATTTCTGCATTACCCTGTCATATGAAGGAATTAGGGTGATCTTTGCATCAAAACCGTCTCTCCATCATTCTGGGGACAACACACAATCCCCAAAGCACATATTTGCTTGATTAAGGCTCTGCTTTTATAACTGCTTCATCCTGGCCTTGCCTCAGTTTCCCCCAGAGGGCTGTAGTAATATGGGAGCATGTTATAATCATCAATCTTCCTCCTGATACCAAGAGTCCTGCAGCTCCTCCAGCCAATTAAAACCTGTAAATTGATAAATACCCCAGGAGATGCCCACTGCCCACCACTTGTTGCTGCCTGTCGTCGATGAGGAGCCGAAACCTCCCAGGGAGGCAGGAGCTGTAGGCACTCAGGTAAACACGAGCTAATCAACAACCAGCAATAAAGAAGTGCAGTCAGGTGACGACCCCAATTTCTTTTATTCCTGGTTATATCTCTCGAGCAGCGGCTCACATCAGCTCTTACGCTTGCTTTCTTTGCCACTTACGTCTAATTAGGATCCGCGCTCACAAGGAGCATCTGTAATTAAAGAGAACCGCAGCGCTGGGAGTGAGCTGTAGGGAAGTTCACTTACATGCCCAAGTGTAGGAATCTCTGGCATGGCTGGGAGCCAGGGATTCGGTGGGAAATGACCACCAGGCCTCTCACCGTGGACAAAAAGCTGGTAGGAGTCCTGGAAATTCGCATCACTGGGGACACCCACTCTTTGGGTGAAGAGGATTGTGGAAGAAGCAGAGACCAGAAGAAGGACTAGAAGAAGCAGGAACACTGGCAAGGGAAGGCCCGTGATCAAGTCCTAACGATCCCTAACGATCCCTAAACAATGCCTGACAGCCCAACTGATGGAGGGGGATTCCACCCACCTGGCAGTTGGGGGTTGCAGGGACTTGTCGGTTGGGAAAGGAGATACATTGGAAGTATATAAACTCCTTGTTTGTGATAATAAACGATTCTGGTTGCATCTCCGACCCAGGTCCATGCCTTCATACACTGCACACACTCATTTCCAAAGTCTTGCCCAAGGGATGGGCTGGGAGGGGAGGTCCCAGAGTTGCCAGGGATGCCCCTGCCAGGATTTCTGTAACATCCCATGTATGGGCTTAACCAAACTTCTAGCCAGCACCAAGCTCAGCATCTTTAGTTTTCCAGTCCTATTTTACCACTATTTTTCAGGGGAAAAGTCAGGAAGGCGAGAAAAGTCATGCTTGCAAACAACATTAACTCTCCCTAAAAATGTGATATTTACCCCAGTATAAATGTATTCTATGCCAGCACAGGTCAATTCACCTCCCCAGCAGAGATAATTAGTAATTATAATATGATGTTTAGGAATGTGCATATCTGAAATTAACCTGGCCTGTTGATTTATTTCTTTTAAAATCCCACCTTTAATCACGCCGGTTCCACCCACAGAAAATATCGACACGAACACGTTAAATCCCATGCAGACTTGGGCAGCCGACGCGTAAAGTTGTTGCAAAAGGGAAGAGAAATAGCCTAACTTCGCCAAAATTTATTCTGTATCGGTACGCAAGCCCTCTCTCTATCCAGTGCCAACTTGAAGCTGCTTTTTTTCCACGTTAAATCAGGAACAGCAAGGGGTTATAATTGCTTCACTTGGGTGAGATGAAAAGCGGAGAGAAAGAGTCCCAGACCCAATTGCAATTCTAAGGGAAACGTAAGGAGCATAATTGATGTCCGAAAGCAGCCTGTGGATGTAAGTCCCCGCTTGGAGCCGGAGCCAGGGAGTCAGGTGCTGCCGGGTCTCGGTGGCTCCGCGGGGTCGGAAATGTAATATCACAACTCATTGGAAAAACCTCAATGGGTTGTAATTTTGTTACAGCATTAAAACACACCAGTGGCAGAGGCATCCCAGGGACTGTGTAATTCGAAAAAGACACATCCCACCAATGGGTTTTCCCTTTTTTTTTTTTTTTGTTTTCCTTTGAAAGAAAAGCTGCTCTTAATGGTTTCAATTATTTTTTCATCCAGTTGTGCCCTAGGATGATGGGGATTTTTAAATATGGGCAGGAAATAATTTCAAAGGGGACATTAAATGCATGTTTATGTACTAAAATATGTATAAATGCAAACCACAAGAAATGGACTGCAAAGCATTGCATGGAGCTAATTCTGCCAAGGGGGGGGGAAAGGAGCCCACAAGTTTGCTTGCACAGTTTATAAGGCCAGTGCAATCCCCCACTAGGAATTATTTGCTTGTAAATAACTCCTGCCCAACCGTTTTTTTCTGAATCAAAACAGACATCTTCCAGGTGGCAACCGATACCAGGCTAAAAGCTTGCCTGCATGTCGCCTGGTTTCCTTCAGCCAGGGAGGAAATAGAAGCTCCTGAACATGAATCCAGGACCTCCTGGGTGCTAGAAGAAGTCAGAAGCTGCAAGTTTGCCTGGGTGATATTGGGAAAGGCTTTTCCAGCTCCAGCCTGCCTCCTTCTGCGATAGCTGGAAGGAAATGTTTCACATAACTCAACCCACACTGTTTTAAGAAGTCAATCCAGGAAGATATTTGAGGTTTTGAAAGTTTTCCAAAGGCAAGGCAGGATTTTATTTTTTTTATTTTTTTTTTTTTCCTAAATCTGGAAGACATCTCCTGGGACAGGAACATGACTTCCAAGACAGTTCTTGAAGCAGTTATGCTTCATGCACTTTCAGATGACTTCCCTGCAAATTTTGAGGCTGCAGGCACTTTGCCAAAAGGAGCCGTATTACCTGCAACCCACAGGTCTGCCTGAGCTCCTCATACCCTGGAGCATCAGATTCACATCCCAGCAATTTAGCCATCCTGAGGGAATTGGGACATTTCTGTGCACACCACAGGGCTGGTGCCACGCAGCAAATGCCCCTTATCTCCTGCTGGGAAGCTCCACCGCTCTGACATGAAGAGACCACCATCCCTGGAGAGATGCTTCTGACAGACTGGCCAAATTAACAGATTCTTGTGATAAGATTTCCGCCCTTGTGAACAGTAACAGAGCGACTTGGAGGAACGAGGCTCCCTGCTCCAGTAAAGTCTACACTAGAACAGAAATCCATGGTAATTTCCAACAACAGGCAGCTATTTTGGATACTCACCCCAGTTGTTACAACTCAAAATTCCCTTTTTAGTGACAGCCAAGAGGTTTACTGCACTTAACCAGGATGGAAAATTGTTGATGGAGCATTTAGGAGAGGTTCTCTGTGGTCATTCAGTTGGCCTTAAATACAGCAGTCATTATCCTTATAAGAACTTCAGGGGGATAAATCAACCACACTGGCTCTGAGTAATCACGCTAGATCCTAGGAGACTAGAAAAGGCACAGAAAAGATGGATGGTTTTGTGGTTAAAACACTGGTTTATGTCAACTGGAAGAGCAATTCCTGTCATGTTTTCCACTGCAGTCTCTCTGCAGTTCAAATCACAGGTTTTTGTCCATTTGGCTTATGAGCTGCTGGAGAGCAGGGAGGGCAGTCATGTCTGTCCACCTCCCAGAAGGATGGAATGGCAATTCTGCTTGCCGCGTGTAAAATTTATTCCAAAACGAGGAATAATAGCAATGATTTGCCTTCTTCAGCCTTCTGGGATTGGTAACACCAGGAAATCTCTGGGAGAACTGGTGTTTTACACCAAAGACTACAGGGGGGTCGATTTAGCCAGGGTCTGGCCAAGGATGCTGAGTAAATTTGGGAACACATGACAGAGATGAAGCTACAGCCTGGAAATTGATGCCTGCAAGAAAACAGGGAACTAAAAAACCAGGGACTCTTGAGCCTGGAAATTGAAGGTTTTTTTCCTGTATTTTAGCCTATTGTGAACCCAAGAACCCACCTTGTACTACACCAGGGTCCTCGTGACAATCAGATCTTCTCCTCCCTGTGTGAATCTGTCTCAGGGACCCCTGGAAGGTAAAGATGACTGGGATGGATCCCCCTTCTGTCTCTCATCTGAGAGAACCTGCACCAAGGGAATCCTGTACCTCCCTTTATCTCATGCTTTTTTCTGTTCCCTGCGTGTGCTGCTTGCCTGTGCCAACCTAGTGGTGTAGTGAAGTTAGTAACTCACTGTTGCATATTCATCAATGCCACATAATATGTTAATGACTCTACACAAACACATTCAATCGAAAAAAACCAACCACAAAACCAAAAACCCAACCCCCTGGCCACCTTGCTTTGTATTTTGCTCTTCCCAGTCTCTCGGAGGAGGAGGTTTTGCCTCGGTTCTGGTTATTTCATGCCATCTACTTCATGCCTGAAAAACCACAAGCACAGCTGCCATCATCTTGCTACCTCCTGTGGAAGAGTCCCCAGGCAGCAATCATCGCGTCATTAGGGGGACATCAACACCCCCAAAGGGGCTTGGTCCTTCTCACCATGGCCCAGCATCCATCTGCACCAACCTTGACCTACTGGCAGCAGCAGGATACGTTCACATGAGGTGACTGCTCTAGTAGGAGGTGTCCCTGCTCATGGCAGGGGGGTTGGAACTAGATGATCTCTAAGGTCCCTTCCAACCCAAACCATTCTATGATTCTATGATTCTGTGATGGGTTATTGCCTAAAAGTCCACAAAGAGCAGCTCCCAACATTTTGCAGCATCTACGATCCAGAGGTGAACACAGCGGTTGCATCTCTCCACCCCAATGACAGGCTCTCAGAGATCCCTAAATGGGTGTTTTTCAACCTTTTTTAATCAAGGACCATGAAAAGATATTCATAACTCCCACCCTGAGTTGATTACGTCATGGTGTTACAAAAGAGTGTGAAAATAAAGGTGACATTCAGTTGTTGCTTTGTTTTCCCCCCATTCTATCTGTTTGTCCACATGTGGGTTCATATACAAAGGGGAGGTTTGAAGGCTTTTCACAGAGCATCTTTGGATGTCTATAGCAACATTTAGTGACCACACTGTACCTACCCACCTCTCCATCCAAAGGCTTCGCCATTTCTCCACAGTGCCTGCATTTCCATAGCCTTTTCTGCCCAGGAGGAGCCTTTTCTGCCCTGCCGGAGCAGGATGAAAAAAATCCCTCGCGGTATGAAAGGCAGAGAATGATGCCTGGCCAGGTTTCATCCGTCTGAGTTTATGTGTCATCAGTTTGGATGCGTAAATCCGAGCGAGTTGTCTAGACGCCTTTTATAGTCAATGGAGAGAAAGAAGAACTTCCTGGGTGCAATTCAGCCCAGCTGGGAGAGATGAATTGTGGTGCTCTAGAAGGAACCCATCCCTCTTTCCCGACCATAAAGCAAAGTTGCGGCAATAAAGCAGCTCAGACATAACCGCCTACCTCTCAGCAAGCCGCAGTGAACTGAGAAAAGTCCCACTCAAAATAACCCACAAACAACTGCCAGCTTCCCTAAACAGCTCTTGTGGCATAACAGAATAAAAGCATCCAGGAGAGAAGTGCATCTCAGCAGCCTGCTTCCCACCGACCTCCAACCAGCACAGGGCCCCCACCATGGTGAAGTTATCTCATCTGGGAAAAAGATCTGCTCCAAGTTGTGGCTTTAATGCACTGGATCAGAATTTGGGACCAGAATTTGGGGCCAGGGTATATGCTAGAGGAGCTGTGCTCACTTGGGTTTTGCTGGCAGCCGGCTGAACATGAGCCAGCAGTGTGCCCAGGTCATCAAGAAGGCCAACAGCATCCTGGCTTACATCAGGAATAGTGTGACCAGTGGGACTAGGAAGTGGTGGCCCCCCCTGTGCTCGGCACTGGTGAGGCCCCACTTCGAGTGCTGTGTCCAGTTTTGGGTCCCTCACAACAGGAAAGACACTGAGGTGCTGGAGTGTGTCCAGAGAAGGGCAACGGAGATGGTGAGGGGTCTGGAGCACAAGTCTTATGAGGAGAAGCTGAGGGAGCTGGTGGTGTTCAGCCTGAAGAAAAGGAGGCTGAGGGGAGACCTTCTCGCTCTCTACAACTCCCTGAAAGGAGAAGGTGGAGAGGGGGGGATTGGTCTCTTCTCCCACGGAACAGGCCATAGGACAAGAGAAACCACCTCAAGTTGCACCAGGGGAGGCTTAGGATGGATATTGGGAAAAACTTCTTTACTGAATCATTTGTCAAGCCTTGGAAGAGGCTGCCCAGGGAAGTGGTGGAGTCACCATCCCTGGAGGGATTTAAAAGCCAGGCAGATGTGGTGCTGAGGGACATGGGTTAGTGGTAGACTTGGCAGTGTTGTGTTGATGGTTGGACTCCATGATCCGAAAGGTCCCTTCCAACCTAGACGATTCAATGATTGTATAAAAGAGGCTGCAAACCTTCCCAGGGTGGCGTGGGCTGGGCTGTGCCAGGGACAGCATCTGACTGCCGGAGGTGGAAGGAGAGAGACCACAGAATTACAAAAGGACCAGGGTACTGCTGCAGATTTCCTCGACAAATGCGGCTCCGCCTTTTCCTCCTTCTCAAGCATGGGAAAATTTCTGAAAACATTCCCTCTGCTCCCTCGGAAGCTCCACCAGCAGCAGGTACGCACAGACACACGTACTGGGTACACAGTCACTCCCCAGGTTTGCTTTTCAGATTTGCCTGTTGACATTCCCCCTCTCCCTCCTTCCCTCCCTCTCCGGCTCTTTGCTTTTCCCGGCTCCTTGGAGGCACCGGCGCAACTCCAGCCTTTACATCATTCACCGGCGCTGGGAGACCTGGGGCTGCTTTGAAAAAATAATAATAAAAAAAAATAATAATGATTTAATAAGAAAAATAAAAATTTTTTAAAAAAAAAAAGAAGGAAAAAAATACAGGGAAAGGGAGCAGAGGGGGAAAAAAAAAAAAAAAAGAAAAGAATGGATGTCAGCTCCAACCCGCTGCCGCGCCGGCATGCACACGGGTTGCCTTTTGCTCGGTGCACATCAATGCCTCTTATCCTCCGAAGTTATTTCCCCTGGAGTGAACCTATCAAAGATTTTCAGCCTCTCTGGAGAGAGCGGTTCCAGATAACGCTGGATTGCCTTGTCAATTTTTTGCCTACCCGGCTCTGGCAGCAGTTTCTACCTGACACTCTGATCTTGACACACACGTACAGAAGGAGCCTCTGTCTGTGTCTGTGTGTCTCTGTGTGTCTGTGTGTGTGTGTTTCTGGAGATGCTTTGCAAGCAATGCAGCTGCCTTTAGGCTGCAGAGAGGGAGGGAAAAACCCCGGTAACGCCTGGCATCCGTATAACACCCTACTCATCTGTGATTCCTGCAGTGTCTTGCCCTCCTTGTAATTACAGTAATTAATATAATTACACTAATAATAATGATTATTATTATTTAGGGTGTGCCAAATCTTTCCTGATACAGCTCCTGCCCTGGAAATCCTGGGCCTATATTTGTAAATGAAGTCACTGTAAGATTTTCAAATCGGCGCCTCCCCACCAAAATCCTGCTTCTACAACAGCTGGGAATTCCTAAATGTCCATCCCCCCTCTCCTCTTTGCTCTGACAGCAGCGCTGGAAGGACAAGGGGCAATGGCCTCAAGTTGCGCCAGGGGAGGTTTAGGATGGATATTAGGAAACATTTCTTCATGGAGAGGGTTATCAAGCATTGGAATGAGCTGCCCAGGGAAGTGGTTGAGGCACCATCCCTGGAGGTGTTCAAAAGCCGGGTTGACGTAGTCCTTAGGAATATGGTTTAGTGATTTTTGTCAGGGTTAGGTTGATGGTTGGACTAGATGATGTTTAAGGTCCCTTCCAACCTAGACAATTCTATGATTCTATGATTCTGTGATTCTATGACCAGCCCCTCCAGCAGGTTCCCAGCATGTCTCTGATGGTTCAGGTAGGTCACTCTGGTCACTTGGGTGTTTTTTTTTTATTTTTGGGTGGTGGGGGAAATATTGGTAAGATCTGAGGGTAGTGACAGCCCACCTGGGTGGTGTGGTCAGCCTTTGTCAGCCAAAGTAGTGGCCGGTGAGAGGAGACACTCCATGCAACCCCTAAATCAGCGTCCCAAGAAGCCGTGTAATTACGAGGCTCTACCTAGAGGTCCCAGAGCTCATTAGTTCCGGCAATAAAATAAGCAGTTTATAGGTGCTGTGACTCACACTGGACCGAAGGGTGGGCACGTCACGGCGCAGCGAGCTGTAAGGCACAGCTGCTTGCCCTCACCTTCATCCCCAACCAAGACTTTTCCAAAGCTCCAGCACAGCTGATGCCTCCTGTGCAAAATTGGTCCCCCCAAAATATAGAATCCACTGTGCCAGTTGATGGCTTCTTTCTATTTTGTGTTTTCCCCCTGGACTCTATGTCCCAGGATGACATTAGACTCAGCTCCAATGGGGGTTGTGGTCACCAGCTCAGCTCCTACACTGAGAGACAGGACAGTGGCAAGACAGCGACTCCGGTGTGTCACCCAACTGTCCTCCTCCTTCTGTGGCAAAGTTACCCCCAGCAGATGCACAGGTGATAGAAATCACTGCTCTGTGGTTAATCATAGCCCTCAGTAATTTTTACTCTATAAATGATCCTCCGTCTTTCTGCATATCACCCAGGTCATTCCCTGGAAGTAGCATTGTCCCCAAGGGCAATCTGAGGCCCCCACAAATGTCTTAGAGTGATGTGGGAAGAGGATCCCTGAATGCAATTTATGGACACTGTTACCAACATTAAGCCATAGCATTTCCACGAGAGTCCAGTAAAGTCCTGTGGAAGAAAGGGAGGCCCAGAACCACCTCAGGATCCCTCAGATGCTTGGGTGAACCACCCAGTTTAGGAAGCCACCATCAGCATCGTGGCAGGACTCCACCACCTTGTACCCTTAAGCGTCCACACTGCCTTTGCCCCAAGGACACGCTTTCTCCAGCAGGGACTGGAGAAGCAGGAGAAAGGCAAAGAAGATCAACGGAGTAACTGTGCTAGGGAGTGGGAGTGTGGCTGCTACATCTGTTGAAGACACTTGACCATCCAAACCAGACCTCAGGGCTTGTCTGCTTTCAGCCACTGCTGCTGGTCCAGATGCAACGAACACATCCCATTGACCCCACACACAACCTCACAAACCCAAATACCACGATGATGCCCATCACACTCCCATGGGTGTATGGGCCACCACCAGTCTTGTCTACAGAGGCTGCTGGAGTGCAAACAACAAGGAGAACATGCAGGCAGAAGAGTCACACTGCATGGTGTCCATATGGGGTCTTCCAGCCTTTGAGGGACTTATGGTTCTTGAAGACCTCCATACTGAAACCAAGAGCTCTGTTTGAAGCTTAGTAGCACAATATAGCTCCTCAATAGCAGATCCAGCCCTGGAGAGGACAGTTTTAATTGCAAACTTTTCTCAACGGCTCACCTGTGTTACTTCAACCCTGTAAATACAGATTGGAGACCTGGGCTTCTGGCTACTTCTTTCTGTTCCCCCTCTGGGAGTTTCAACATTTGTCAGTTCCAGGAAGATCCAATAACATTTTAAAGGCAGGATGTGAAATTGGATTATGTGGGACTCAGCCTTTGAGCAGAGAAGTGGTAGCTCTCCTTAAAGGCCAACAGCAATCTTCCCTTTTTGCGTGCCCGGGACCTTCACTGAACCTTGAATGGCGAAACACATGGTTATTCCATTTCACCTTGCAGCTGGCTTGCTGTAATTGATTATATTTGTCAGCTTACACTTTTCTTTTTTTGATTTTTTTTTAAATGCTGTGAATGGATTCGTGCTGCACATACGTGTAAACCACAGTCACTGCCTTGCAACAATAGTTCCCCAATATTCTGTTTTGTGCTCACAATGGGAGAGATGCATCCAAACAGGACAGAAAAATATTGCTTTATAAACCTGAAGTAGGTGTGCAGCATCTAACCCAGCCATCCATCATCTCTAATCTGCCTAAAGTCAATGGGGACAGAGAGGGAAGAAGCAGGCAACAATAACAGTATCATGGTAACCGTGAGAGCGATGCTGGAGTGGATTGTCTGCTCCGAGAGTGCGGGGAGGGGTGTGCAACCTCACACACAGCTTCCCCGGGCTGTGTGTCCTGGGTAAGCATTAATCAGGTACAAAAGGGCACGTGTCACAGAGGAATAACTCCGCTATTACTATTATTTATTTCATGTAATGCTCCGGCTCTTTAGTCAGGTCACAGCCTGGGTCTTTTCCTCAAAGCCCACAATAGCTGGAGGCGTGCGTGGCTAAGAGCATGTTCTGCAGCCCCCTTTTCAGCTCTGCTCAGGGAGAGATGGCACTTTGTAGTCAGAGACAGCTCCTGCCATGTCCCCAGCAGCTTGTGCAGCTGGGAGGTCACCGTGCCACCAGACATATTGTGGAGCCAGGGGCCCAACTCGGAGAAGGGAGATCTGAAGCATCCTTCCCTTCCACCAGCGCCAAGGGACATTCCCCAGGGACACGACAGCAGCCCTCATTCTGGCAATGCCTAATGTGATGGTACAAAGTGAAATGCAGGCCAGTAAAAATTACCTCTGACAATTTCAGCTTTGCAAAACCTGCAGTTTCCCCCAAATATAATTTCAAAGGGAAGCCTGGAATGAACCAGCTCCCTGCTCTGCTCTGAGACCCATTCCTAGTGTCATCACGAGCTGCAATCACAGCCTATCACTTCTACTGTCTCCCCCTGACCCAGGATGCACCCAATGATGGCAGAAGGGAAGGTGTTGGGCCCAGGGGAGAACACCTAATGTGAATTTTAAAAAAATTAATCACCTGGGGTTTGCTCCCGTGGAATTTGTTGGACTCCTCTAGTTGCCTCTGATGTCCAGGTACCCAGGAAGGAACAAAGGGAATGTGTAGTAGGAATTTACAGGTTGTGGCATAATTATTCAACAAATAGGGTCTTTAGAAATACTTCCAATAAAAAAAAACAAACAAACCAAACTCAAAAAACCTGAATGAGGAGCATTTTGGGGCTGCATCCGTCTTCTCTCTCCTCCCATCTCGGTCACACGATGCAGGCTGCCCTCTTGCAAGAGGCTGAAAAGACAAAAAGCAAGGAGAGGAGAGCAAACACACGTGCCCAAGGGCCACGTTGCACTGCTGCGTCTCTCCGTGGTTTTGCAGGAGCTGCGGGGACATGAGAGCAAAATGCAGCAACTGGAGCTCAAGAGCCACCAGCATCGTGTTGGGGGAGCACGAATAAGGGGCAAGGGAGAAACTGTTCATTCAGGGAAGATGCTGAAGCAGCCTTAATCCACTTGGCAAATCAGTGCCTGACACTGCATAAAACTGTGCGTCGAGAAATAAAGACGGCGCTGGGTTGAATCTTTGGCAGGGCGTGATTTGTGTTTGCTCATGTAGAGTCTGCAATAGCAAGAGAGAGAATTCCCAGCATATTCCTGCCTTTGCACCAGTGAGGGGTGCTCAGTCTGCATCTGGGTGGCAGAGGTGGCTCCCATTCTGCTCTCTCTGCTCTCCTGTCACGACAGGTCTTTCCAGATAGTGCATCGAAGTCTCAGGGCTTGGCTCACCAGAAGATCATCACACTCCGTGGTTCATGGATGGGACTGAGCCCAAATCCATTCTCTGTGGTTTGATACCCAGCTCTGCCTCTGCTATTAAACCGAAATAGCAAGTGAGTTTAGTGGCTCCAAGAGCTGCCAGGCCATTGCAGCTTGATTTAGCAGGTGCATTTTGAGAAGTGCTTTTTGCACTCTTTCCTCACACACGCACGCCCACAGCCTGCCTGTGAGCTTAACCCATCCCTGCAGGAGTAGGAATCTGCAGACCCGTCCTTTCCCCTTCTCTAGTCAGCGGAGCATCTACAGAAGGGAGACTTTCTGCTGGAGGCGTGCAGCTCAGAGATGTCCTCTAGTGCCACCGGAGCATCTCCCAGTGGGTTTGAGAACTTGTCTGGATGGGGCTTTGAGCAACCTGCTCAAGTGAAGGTGTCCTTCCCCATGGCAGGGGGCTTGGAACTCAATGATCTTTAAGGTCCCTTCCAACTCTAACCATTCTATGGGATCTGAAAGCACCAGAAGTCCTGGTTGCATGGATGGACGGAGAGATGGATGGATGGATGGATGGATGGATGGATGGATGGATGGATGGACGGACGGACGGATGGAGACGTTAACCAGAATCCACCATTGCCTAAACCCCAGAATTACCATGACAAGGTCCTATCCAGCAGGGCCCCACTGTAGATGTCTGGGAAAGGGACCTCTATATTTAAGAGGCAGTCAGAATTTTTGTTTTTCTTTCAGGAATTTTTTCCAATAGCTTTTAGAACCTGTGTAAATATCTGCCGTGAGAAGGCAGGCGGCAGGACAGCTCACCATCTGAAGGATGCCCTTGTGTTTGTTTTCAGCTTGCTTTCTGCAAAATGCTGTCTGCCTGGAGGGGTTGATGCCTCCTTGTTCTTGTGTCAGAAGAGATGGCAAATGAGCTTTGCCTCTTCATTCCTCAGTGGCACTTGCGGTTCTACAGACGTCTACTGCACCCACTCTCGGCCATCTCTTCCTTAAAGTAGTTACGTTGCATTGTTGGGATGTCATTTCTGTCTCCGAGCCACAAACTGAGCAAGGTTTTATGGGGAAATAAGAGAAACTATCTTTTGCCATGCCCATGCTCCTGGCTTGCTACAGCCCACCCTTGCCTCCCACAGCAACTTGCCTGGCAACGAGCCACATGAGGCCAGATTCACCTCTCCTAACTCTGACTGTCTCAATTTGAGGTGTTTTACAAGTCAAACCAAGACGCCTGCTTCGGGGAAAGGTAAATCCTTCAGAAGACTGTCAAGGGACTTCAACCACCAGGTCTTCCAAAGACACCTGTCTAGTTGCCAACTGAATCCCACACGTAAGTAGGATCATGGGGGGTAAACTCAGCCTCCTCCCCACACACCTTTGCTTGACCATCTGTGCAAGCACAGGCAGCTTCCCCACCTCGGGGCATTATTTAGAAGCTCAATTAGGTAATGGCTGCAAAGTGCTGGTAAGATGAATAGCACTGTAAAAACACCGATCCCAGGAAGTACTTCCATTATTATTATTTTTTTAAAAAAAGAAAGAAAACCACCTGACAAATATGTGGCTAGAAGGGCCAGGCTGAGACGGACAGTGAATACCTAAGAAGGGGACAGGAATTACAATTCATCTTCCAGTTGGCATTTGTTTCATTTGTTTTTTTGAGCTCC
Source organism: Gallinago undulata (assembly GCA_026546715.1). NCBI lineage: Eukaryota > Metazoa > Chordata > Aves > Charadriiformes > Scolopacidae > Gallinago > Gallinago undulata. The sequence continues at coordinate 2,803,561 of JAOTQQ010000001.1, read as the reverse complement.
GCTTCAGCTTGAATGCTCAAGAACAAGGTAGGGGGAAGGAGTTTTGTTGCTGACTTATTCACATCTCTGATGAAGGGCATGAAACCCTCCAGTGCACAGCTGAGACCCTCTCTGCCTTCACACTTCTGCTTCTTAACATTTTCATTATTTCTAAGGTAAAAAGCAGGCAGGGAAAAAAATAATAATAAAAATAAAAATATAAAAAAAAATATGAAAAAGACCTTCTGTGACTATTTTTTCATATCATAAAGAAGTGGAAAGGAGTGTTAACCCTGCTACTGTTCTTTTGTGAGTCAAAACGAGTCAGGAAGATGCAAGTTTCCCTCCAACACATGTTTTCTGTGCTTCTGGGCCTTTCCCTCGCTGCAAGCCTGGCCGGTGTTGCTACCCAGCGCCGAATGTACACAGCTCTGAAGGCTTCTTTGAGGTTTTTCTGCAGGCAGCTGCATGCCATCATCTCTGCTGTTTGCATAGCTGAACGCCTGTAATACCTGAGTCGGGGCTGAGCACGGTGCAAATTCCCCCCCCCCAGCTACCAGGAAATCCAATTTTATGGACACAGCTAAATTTGTGTGATGTGTCGGTGGATTAATTCCTGGCGATCATTGCCTTCTCCGTACTGTAATTCAAGCTCTTTTCTTGCAGGGGAGAGAGGCAGGCACATGGATATTTTCACATCATGGGGCCAGTCAACAAGTGTGGCAGCGGGATGCAGAAGCAGCGTGTGGGATTGTGCTTGGCCTGAAGGTCAATACAGCTGCTATAGCGCTGCATGGGATTGGTCAAAGGTTTTAAATGAGCAGCCCACACAGGTTAATTCTGATTTCACGGATACTGATAGGTCAAAAAGCTTCTTATCGACTCCAGAGACTGTGTGTATCCATTGTCCATTCTGAGATTCTTTTGCTGGACAGATGTAGACTGGCCCAAATCAATGTCACACCTGCTTTGTGGGTCAAGAAGGAGAGGAAAAGATTTTCTTTGGGAGGCAACAGTCTGCTTACCACGTGGTACTGCCCTATGTCCTTCTGCTCATTGCATTTGTAGTGTTTTTTCTCTCCATGCCCTAGGAATACTGCAGGCTATTATTGAATCATAGAATCATCTGGGCCAGAAGGGACCTCCAAAGGTCATCTAGTCCGACCCCCCCGCAGTCAACAGGGATACCCCCAACTAGACCAGGTTGACCAGGGCCTCCTCAAGCCTCACCTTGAATGTCTCCAGGGAAGGGGCCTCAACCACCTCCCGGGGCAACTTCTTCCAGTGCTCCACCACCCT
>JAOTQQ010000001.1:2772825-2801758 GCA_026546715.1 Gallinago undulata | reverse complement strand
CCTCTTCTCCAGGCTGAACAACCCCAGCTCCCTCAGCCTGTCCTCAGAGCAGAGGGGCTCCAACCCCCTGAGCATTTATGTGGCCCTCCTCTGGACCCGCTCCATCAGGTCCATGTTACTGTGCCTTTCTGGTGTCCCTGGCCAGCATTTCTCCAAAGCCCTTTATCCCTGGACAGGTAAGTTCCCCTGAAACAGATGTAGGTTCCCAAAACAGATATAGAATTACATAATCATAGAATCATTTAAGTTGAAAAAGACCCTTACGTTCACCAAGTCAACCGCTAACCTAACACTGCTAAGTACACCACTAAAGCCATGTCCTTAATATCACTGTTCTTGCACTGGTGGTGTCCCTTCCATTAAAATGAAAGTCAGAAAACTTCACACACCCCATGTAGAGCTATTTAATGGTAGCATATCTCTCTCAGAGACAGGAAGATAGTTGATATTTTCATCTTCCTTCACTTTGATGAGAAAACCTAGGCCCTGCACAGCTGTGATTTGTGGAAGAAATAGCGTGGGTTTCCCCACAACCAGCATCCCTCCGACTGGTCCCTCTATGACTTTCATGAAAATCCTTCATATAAATACTGTACAGCCCTGATGACCAATTGGTGCTGCTGGTTCCTGCATCTCACCTAATGTCCTCATTCCTGCCCGGCATCCCACAGCATCTACAGAGAATCACTTGAGCTTTCCAAGGTTTCATGGGATCCTGGGAAATGGATGAAGAGGAACTCTAAAGAGGGTTTGATCTGATGGAGGCTCACCTTAGAAGAAGAAAGGAAAAAATGTGCATCAAATGATAGGAGGAAGGACTTTATATCACCCCAAAATATACGTTAAACCTCTTACAGAGTGAAATACCCACAGGCACGTGGTCTGTTCTTCCCGCTCCCAGTCTATGCTCAGTCTTCCCCCATCCATCTTTTTCCCTTTAAAATCTAATTTCCTTAACCTTCTGGAAGCAGCCAGACATGATTCAAGAATGACCTTCTCCTCCCTCCATTAAAGTCTGGCTCCCTCTCCTTTTCTTCACATACCTGTTTGTATCAGTTTCAGATGAATGGAGAAGGCCCACTGAAAGTGTTTTTCTGGGATATTTTTTCCCAAATTAGACCATTAAACCTAATGTATGATATTAGCAAAGTGTGCGGTATTAAACAGAGTAGTATTTAGCACATAAAATATATTTAGAATATTAGAGATTGGGATCATTCTCTCTTTATAATGTTTAAAAATGTGTTGGAAAGCAGGGGAGAAGTGCATTAGCAGACGGATCAGGTTGTGATTCAAGGCTGAAGAGTTAAAGCTCCCTGGACCACTGTAATTTTGACCCCTTCTCCAAATCATTATGCTAGGACAGAGGGCCTTTCATTATTTGAGAATATAACACTGGGCTTTGGGAGCTTTAACTCTGCATTTTCTGGCTCTTGTGGGTTTAAATTATAATTTAACATTCCATTAAAATAGTCCTTTTTCTTATTTTTCTTCTCAATGAATTAACTTGGAAAGGTTTTTGAGAGTAAAAGGGGAAATTAAAATGTGGGGAAACTGGACGGAGTGTCTCAATTGTTACACAAAAGCCTTTTTGGAGGTACTTTAAGGGGATGTGAACATGACATAAACTGCTTTGCTCAGGGTGAATGAACTTGTGAAACTTTCGTAAAAATAAGAATCGGATCCATCGTGTTCATAAAGATGAAGAACTAAACCCACCAAAGAAACATCATTCATTTTGTTGCTTGCGAAAGTATGTTTCAAAATACATAAAAACCACTGTTTTCAGTAGGAAGGATTCTTCCACCTTTCTGTCCTTTCTCTGAGCTCATTTTTCTTCAAATCCTTCCTTCCACGTTCTTTTACTGTATGGTTTCTGTGATACCCTCTGCTCCCTCCTACATCACGCCTTTGCCCTATTTCTCCAGTCCCTAAAGACGACAGGGGTTCCTCTTAGAAGCCTCAAGGCTTTGATTTAAAGATCTTTGATACAGAAAACATGTTTCTATGGCTTTATAGACCACTGTACACTGGACAAATATACATTTGTTATTAATTTTTATGGCTTGCATGTATGTTGTAGGTAGATACACCATCAAGCTCACACCACCATTGCACTAGACATTTCTCGTCCACGTGCAACATACTCACCTTATCTGAGAGAGTCAAGGGGGACATTGTCCTGCTGCTAGATGGTATTGTGGGCAAGGGACAGACCATAGGTCTGTCGAGGTTTCTTTGTGTACTTGCTTTGACATCACACCACCTTCTAACTTCTCCAGGAGTAAACTGGTACCAACTTACGCAGGGTCCCTTTCTACTCTTTGCATCCAGGCCCAGGACAGTGATGCTACACCCAGAAAGCTAGTGGAAGGCTAGCTCTGGTATTCCCATACCTGTTGCAATCCTATCTCTTGCTTGCAATGGAAGTATATCCCAAAATGTACGACATACTCAGCAGGGAAAACAAATATGCAGATAGCTGGGGAGAGAACAGGGTGACAAGCATGAAGAGAAGGTCGCATGGATTATCTAGGAGCAAATCTGGGCATATGCAATAATCCAGCAAGGAGCTGTATTCATAATCTGACACTATGACTGTTATTATTAATATTATAAATATTAATTAAATGTTAACTACTCACATCAATCCCTTTCTTACCAGCAGGACCTTAAAGTCTGCTGGAGACCCAAAATCAGAGGTTTCTGTTGTTTTCAACAGCCTTTGGACTAAGCCATTTCATCCACAAAAAAACCAAACCTGTTGCATTTCAGAACTGTAACAAGAAAACTGGCAAGAAAAAAAAAGAACAGAGAGAGAGTTAATAGAGTGATCTGCTGTGTGAGCTCTGAAAAAAACAAATACTTCTGTGAAATAAATGGGGACAAATGTTGAGACCGAGGATGATGTTTGCAAAAATGGCAGCTATTGGCCAGTGTTCCCTTTCTCATTATTCCTCATTTGTGGAACAAAATCAGCCCTTATCTCCAGGGATGTTTTCAGATGTAAATAGATGACTAGGCATGTTCAGATGATTTTCGCCATCCCTAGTGTTTATGTTTCATATCATTTCATGGGCACACTTCAATCAGATTGCATCGAAACTCGTGGCCAGATCAGGGGTGTTTTGACTGAAATGAAGATTAAATGTTACTCAAGATAATTTACAGCTGTCCAAAACTAGATCTGGAAGGAAGATGAACCATTTGTCTGGCACTTTTAGGGCCTCCGGGGTAGAAAGTTCTGTGCAGATATATATTTTTTATTTCTATACTCTTACAACCACTCACTAATGAGAACAATTTCTCACATGCTTGGTATATGTAAGACACCAGCGTCACAGCTCTTCAACCATGGGGCTAGATATGACCACATCTACATCTTTGCACATCCAGAGTCACTGATGGAGCAACCAGAGTCTGAATCAGACCCACAGCTTCAGGTCTGCAGAGTCACCTACCGGCCACATCCTCCTTTTTGTCACCCAGGCTGCTTGCTCTAGACTTGAATGTTACAAGCATTGAAAAACTTGAGCTCTCAGTTCAAGTTTTTCAGGCTATCTGTAAGTTTATAACATATTTTTTCTGTCTGTCTCTTGAGTTACAGCAGGTATCAGGACGTTAGGTAGGACATAAAATTTCAACAGGGCCTTTGTTACTCGAAAAGGAGTGTTTATTTGGGGTCTGATGGGCATCACCACAGTTATGTCCCACCCAGACTTTTCCAAAAATATTCGGTGGTTGAGGGTTTTCTGCCAGGGAAGCATCAAGATTGGGTCACCATGTGAACCAGGTATTTTAGAGGCAACAGGAACACACTGTGCGCACTTTCCTTGGTCCATTCATCTTCGGATGAGTTTTGATGTTATTTGCTTGATCAGACCTAAGCAATTCTTTGGGAATTCTTTTTTTTCATAATACACAAGCTGGATGAAGGGTTTAAAAATCATAAGTCTCTTATGGATTTGGTGTCAGGACAAAAGCATAAGCTACTTTGTTTGCTGCTGAGTCTGGTGGTGCAGGGAAAAGGCAAATCGAGGAGTCACGCTGCCAAAGGAGATGCATCTTCTTAATTTTCTGTAACTTTTCAGTCCCTGCACAGTGCCATGGGAAAGCTTTGGGACTTTTACAGCTCCTCCACAAGACGGGTTGGAACTATCCTCCACATATAACTGGCGAAACCACATCCAGAGAGGGTGCCTCAGCGCACTGCATGTCTTCCCAAAGACTAACTTTAATTAGATTTTTTTATCATTATTTTATTTTGTACTGTTGATTCACATCTCACAGCACTTGGCTGTTCCTGTCCTCAGCTGATGGGAACCGGGGTTGTGCCTCTGTCTCTTACTGCTGCTGCATGAAGTGAGTCCTCTACGCTGCATACAAATGAGACTTGGCTCTTGCCTCTGTGGAAATCTGCAGAGAACCACAGCTCCCCAGGTGTAAAAGTATGGGGAAAAAATAAAATAAAATAAAATTAAAAAATAACAGGCTCGCAAGAGGGAAGACACTAGCCGGACTCACAGCGTCTAGTGGTGTCTTGAACCAGTGAGAAGATTGTTATGTTCAAAAGCAAACGCCTTGCGGTTGTCGCTAAGGAGCAAAGCCAGGACACGTGAGCCCTCAAGGGTGTGAAGGCAGAGGGGCTGTAGAAGGACCCCAGATGTCACTGCTTTTCAAATCCTGAACTGCTTCCTTTTTGCACTTAGGATTGGCGATGGCAAGATTAATGGCCGGATTCTACCTATGTTCTCCAAAGTTTCTTGCGATAAGGTCTGATCCCTGAAGATTATCCCTACATCTTCTTCAAACTCTTTCTATTTAAACATTTCCTTTACAAAGCCAGCTTTCAACCCTGCATTTGAGAAAAATATTAAGCTGTTTTGTCAGAGAAGAGACACATATCAGAAAGGGGCTCTTTCTGCAGCATGTGCCTCAGACCTCCCCAGCTTCTATTTATGCTGCTTTTGAGCATAAGGATAGTTTGCTTTTATCTGTCCGATGGATTTCTGTTGCTGTGATCATTTCTCCCCTGGGAAAGGTGTCTGTGGCTCTTTCCACCACCACAGAAACACAAAAGACCCCTTTTCTTTTTGTCAAGGAGCCAATGTCGAGAATTTCCTGCTCTCTCACTTGGGGGTAGTGACTGACCTGGAAAGAACATCTCAATTGAGTATTAGTTTCCCCAAATGAAATATCACTTACCCACTTCTTTGTAGTGCCAGTAACACGAAAGGTCTCCAACCACTATAATTGCTTCGTGGTAGATTGAAAAAAAAGGAGGATCAGCTTTGTTGATTTGTGGTTTAGAAGAATGTAAAATATATGTGTCTCCAACTGATGTTAAAGATGACAGATTGAAATCTGAACCACCGAAGATGTGCACGGCAGACGATGAATTGCCCCCCACCCAGCCCCCTATGCCCCAGCTTGGAGAAGGGCTGGATCACGGCTCAAAGTGCAAGGGAAAGGCAAACAATGGAAGCCAGAAGACCAATTCGTAGTCTCCACAATTAGTCGAAGCATCCATCCTACATCTGGAGAGTGCTTTCTATTTCCATATGGATGTAAGTGAATTAGCGTGCTGGGGGCTGATAGCCCCATTAGATAGCCTGCTTTCCTTTAATGGTTTGATAAAAGGAAGGTGACAAGAAGATAGATAGAGATAATACTCCAGGCTTCTCGCAGTAGGACCATTATCATCAACAGCATTAATTAGCCTATAATACACTGTACAGGAACACCAGATACAACCAGTCTAAAGGGAAGTAACCTGACAATTGCCAGTAACATGATAGCTTAGCATTAGCATACCCTGATCATTGAATATCTTTATCTTCCTAACCTGGCCTTTCAGAAAGGGAAGAATTCCCAAGGCTGCCTTGCAGGCAGCGTATCTAGCCAAGCCATTAAAAAGACACATGATGATGGAAGTGGGAGCCACAAGGTTGGTAGCAGACTCCAGAACCTTTTGCCATCAAGTCAGCCCTTGGAGGACTACTCCGGTTTTACCCTTTGGAGACTCTTCCCACTTAAGGGCACATTAGGGTGGATTCAATTGCTTCGAAATCTGACGGCTTGTCCCAGCAGAGACTGGTAGTGCCTTTGGAGAGCAGCTCAGAGAGCTCTGGTAAAGAGAAGTGCAGAGAATAACCCTGAGTTTGCCCATAGGAGGTAACATATAACAAGATACAGACAATTGGAGGAGTACAGCCCTAGATTGGAGGGGTTTCACCCTAAAGTCAACACTACCATCCTGCAGATGGGCAGAGATGATAAATTACACTGAGGGAGAATGAAGTGTTTTACTATTACCCCTTGCAAGCAGCAAGCCAAAAATCCCAGGGCTCCTACCAAGAAGAGAAATTAACTGTGGAATCAGTGGGATTTTTTTAAGGTAATCGTCTTTCTCTGCAAGGAATGTTTCAAACCACAGAATCACAGAAATACAGTTGAGTCCCTTGGACCGAAACCGAGTCAGGGACATATAGATCATGCTCAATAGAAATTTATCCAAAGTATTTGTGAAAACTGCTAGTCAAGGAGATTTTACAGCCTTCCTTGTTAGGCCATTTTAGCATTTTGTTGTGAACATGACTTCCAGTCTCCCCTAGTACCCAAACTAAATCATCTTTGATGAAAACTAAGCTCATTTCTTCTTTTTTTTTTTTTTTCTCCCAGTGGACTAGAAAAATTGCTCTCATCACTTTTTCAAATATCTTTAGTCTCCTGGAAGACTATTATCCTACCTCCACTTGGCTTCTCTTTTCTTGGCTAAAGGAATACAATTCCTTCAACCTATTTTGCTGATTAGAAAAGTAATCAAACTACCAGAGAGGGTTCCCTTGCTCTGAGCACAAACCCTCTCTCAGCGAGGAGCCCTGAGACTTCCTTTCATCAAGCTTTTCTGCATGCTGCTTCTTCAGGCTGTGTGATGCTTTTCCCCACCAGCATAACTGCGCTGAAAGGAATATGGAGTTTTAATCTAACTGCTCTCGGTGTCTCAACAGCCTGAGGCACGTGGGCTGTGGGATCCCTCCTTGGGTTCTGGGTAGCTCCTCAGGGGTTTGGCCAACATCTGAGCTGGTTTATGTTGCCTGACGCCAGAGGTTATCACAGGACTCTGAATCAGCCGTGGCTTTGAGACGACCTTCCCAGGGAGCTCCCAGAGAGAGACTGAAAATATTTTAAACTCAAGAAGCCCCAAGTTTTATTAGAATAGAACCTTTGATTTCTTAGCTAGAGGATGGAAAGGAAGTGGCATCTCCAGCAGATGTTTCATCCCAGATGTTAACCTTAGGCTGGAATGAAACTCTCCTTTTCTGGAGGGAGACCTAAGGTTTGCTCACCCTGGACACTCAACCTTTAGATGGCCTATATTTAATGAGTTACAGGTCTGTGCTCTATTTTTCTTTTACTTTCTCACAAACAGCTCCATTCCAAACAGAAGGGAAGGGTGATCTATTTATATATTTATTTGGTGATAGAGGCAAAGTTTATGTTCCTGATTCATTGGGTTGCAATGGTTTTATATCTAAAAGTATTTCTTTGGCTTCTTAAGTGGGTACTTGAACCAAACAAATCCTTCTAAGTCTCTTCTTGAACTTATTCTGTGCGTGGTCTCAGGCAGACTCTAAGCTCAGCTACTCTGCCTGTCCATGCAATCTCCAAACTCCTGGTCACTAAACACCCATGACCTACCATCACTGACAACAGGCTGTGTGAGATCATGAGAAACGCACTTGTGAAGAGCCTCCAAATAAGGTGAGGGACAAACGAGACCAGTATATCCTGCAGTGACCAGGTGGACACCCCTCAGCTAGGTCTTTGCAGCTCCATTTTTCAGCTTTTCAGTTTCCATGTTGCATTTCCAAGAAGGAACTGCCTTGGCAATGGCTGGGAAGAGCTGTGGTTATCAGTACCATTGTTTTTCTTGGGAGTACAGTCTCATGGGGAGCTGCAGGGTTGCATTCAAGCCTCTTGAATTTGAAATGCCTAATTTGGATCCTGAAACCAACCTGGCATCTACACCAGATCTTCTGACCTTGACTCTACAGACAGTCAGTGTGAAGAGCTTGGGCTGATACTTAAGGTAGACACCAGCAGAAAGAAGCTGCTTACGGACCATCGCTTACCCAGGGGCAATTTCCTGGCAGAAAGATACGTTCCCACCTGACACCCACCACAGCAGCCTGTGGTCTACCCCACCTATGCTCAAAGCTCAACTGTGGAGGTGTTTCTAACTGATTAAATCCGTCCTGACTACCCTTACAGCAAAGGGACAGAAGTAGGCACTCACAGTATGAAGTTCATCTGCCCAAGAAGTTCATCTGTCTCCTCTAGGATGAGATGATTTGTCTGAAAGGCTCTCAGGGGTTCACAGAGGGACTGTAGTGGTGAGAAGCTCAGTGTGGTCACGAGATGAATCTCACGTTGGACCTCAACTCTTGCCAAAATGGGGCATTGACACCGGGGAAGGGTTTATACCAGTGTTTTGCTGGTCATTTGGTACCTGCTTTAGTGAAGTGCAACAAGAAATGCTGCCCCATTCTGCCTTGGGAGGAGGAGAGGAATAAATTCTTCCTTGGGGGATGAAAAATATGGAAAATGAATGAGCAGACAGCAGAGAGACTGACAGCTAGAGCCTGCTGGATCTATTGCTACTGACTGTAAGCTTGGTTAAGGTGGCATTATCAGCTATAGTATCATCCCACCTAAAAGCAGAAAGGAAATACCAATGGCGAAATGTTAAAGGCACAAAAAAAAAAAAATCAGAGCAGAGAGAGGATGTGAAATAATGGGACTGCAATGATTAAGACAGACAAACAGTCAGTGACGCTGCTGCGATGACGCTTGGCGGTGCTGGGAATGAAAGTCTACATTTCATTGTGAAAAAAAAAAAAAAAAACCACAAAAGGAGATGAATTTGCTCTTGTGCTGCCTGCAGATTTTGGTAGACTGCGAAACAGATTTCCCAGGTTCTCTGAAGGAACTGCTTAGAGGAAACACCCAAGTCAGGAGGGTTATTCTCTTTTGCTTACAAAAGATACCTGGACATAGTATCTACACCTCCAGCTTTGGAGAAAAGAGATGGATCCACACCTTTCCACATGCATTATAAGTTCTGAAATGGCTTAGGGTCAGTGGTTCTCATGGAAAAAAAAATGTTTGGTTCATGCTGCTTTGAACTTGCTGTATATTTCCCATTGCTTGAGGTGAAAATCTGCCCTGAAACAGTGTACATGCATCAGCGTGTGTATGCATGTGTGAGCAGGGGTCAGATGAGCACGCAGCATTGTTATAAATAAAAAGGAAAGCGGCTGTCTTTTTGCATTGTGCTCGGAACCAGGGCTTATTTCCCTAGAGGTCCGTATGTCCCATTTTATTTACGATCTCTAATGGCACCATCCCAAATGATGGCTGCTCCACAGATGGGCCTAGCTCCCCGAAGGGGACCGTCCCATCAGCGCAGCTTTTTGGCAGCACCAGCCACCTCTTCCTTGCTATTTGGTGCCCAGAAGATGTGCTACTGCCTGTGGACACCCTAGAGGAGCACCTTGCCTTGGGATGAGGCTCATTTTCTTTTAGCCTCTTGAAGAAGATTTTGATGCACAAGGCAAAGTTCTATTTCATGCAAAGCAGTCCCTTGCAATGAAAAGTTTCAAGATTAAAGCCATCCAGGGCTTTCCTGTACTCACAATCAGCATCCCAGATCCATGGATCACCTCTCCTACCCCTAATGGCAGCTCTTGGCTTGTGCATCTTGCTTACAGAGCAATTTCACAAAATCTCTTTTCCTGCTGCAAAGTCAGCTTAGGTAACCCCTACCTTATTCTTCAGCTCCTTCCTCCTACATCCACAAAGCGGGCCAGGAAAGCTGCTTGTGGGACCATACTGAAAACCATGGCACTGACAAACATGGCCAAAAGAGAAATTTCTGGAGGTTGTGAGTCATTTTTTAGAAGGAGAGGTGGGTAGTTAAGGGTTATACCTGCTAAGGTTATTTAGCAGATTTTCAGAATCATCCCTACTCCAAAAATGATAATGGGTATCTACCCTTCCCTCCTAAGATGGAGGCAGCTGCTCTCCCTTATTCTTTTACTCCCAGATCAGCCCCTCCAGTCCCAGAGAGGTTACAAAAATTAATGGTGACACTAAGAAAAGAGGATCTGCCTTGACTGTGGAATATCCTCCACCAAAACCTGTGAGCAATGCCTGTGGTGCTGCTGATGAGGCCAGGAGAAGCCCTCCAGAGAGCATCCCTTCCATTCCCATCCTGCTGAGAGAGCACCCACGTCCCTCTAAGCACCCCAAGAGATCCCTGATTTAGGTCTGGCTCATACTGCCCTTTTCAGACGAATGGGAGGGAGAAATGGGGACAAAAAATCTTGTTTATAGTGGTGGTCAGAAGCAAGGCCAGGGGGAGCATGTATATATGCGAGAGTGTTCATACACATCTGAGACTTTGCCTTAGTTGCCTCCTAAATAACGTCGAGGCATCAGGGTGACAGAAGGCAGCCACAGCCATCTCCCTCCTTCCCCCTGCAGGTCTAGCTCTGATTTTTTTTCTTGCCCAGCTTTCAAGGCTATTCCTGCACTCTTTGCCTCTTTTCCCTCATCTTTCACCACACAGGAGAGAAACACGAAAGCCGGGTTTCCTCTGCAGAGCGTGACGAGGGGGGACCCGTGATTGCAATTACAGCTTGTGAACTAATGATGTGCAAAGACTCTAGATAACGGCAGTCTCTGTTTGTAGGATGGGGATATCCTGTGTTGTCCTAGCTCTGGGTAGCTTGTGAAAGAGAGAAAATCCGTTTTAACAGGGGAGTATTTCCTTGGCTGGTATAAACCAGCACAACTTGATGCCTTTCTAAAGGCCAGGATGGATGACGATAGCCCCAGGATGATTTCCCACAAAGCTTCACAGAATCTGAATGAAATAAGCACAATTCATTGCAAGTATTTAGCAAAACAAGCACACAGCTTGGTGCTTGAATTTCCCCACCATCGCCGCTATTTTTATGTACAGCCAGCCAGTGCCATATTTATTTTCCCAGCATCATCCCCTGCTTGTTTTACAGAAGCAGGACTTGACATACAGGGTGTTGGGCAAATAACTTGCCCAGTGCTTCAAAAAGTCAGCAAGAGAGTCAGGAATCACAACCTGGCACCCTGCAAATAAACACATCTGTCCTCTGGAAAAAGGCAGGCGTGGGATTTAAGGGGTGGTGGTGAATTGGGGGCAGGGAGAAAAGCGCAAAAAAAAAAGGAGCTCGAAACAGTGCCCGCTCAATGAATGTATGTGAGTGGGAGTCAGTTAAAGGCTGGATTATGGTAACTGCATCCACACATTCACATTCATCCTTCTCTAAAACATTCTGAGTTTCCTTTACTCACTACCACGGCAACTAATTCCTGCAGGGAAACAGGGGGAACTCAGGCGGAGCAGTTGTAAACAGCAGCGAGCACAGCAGCACCACGCTTGCTGGATGCACGGTGGCCAAGTCCAGAGCAGCTCAGCAGACAGAGAGGGAGAAAACTTCTCAGCTTCCAGAAACCTTTCGGCACCAGAAACCCGGGGAACGCACAGAGCAACCCACTGGAGATGCGGTGCAGGGTCCACGGTGCCTCCCATACGTCGCTCAGATGCTGAAGGATGCTCAGGCTCCCTCAGAGGAGCAAACAGCACAGTCAACACTGGCAGGCGGGCGTTTTCCTTCTGGCATCTGACTCCAAACCTCTCCCCCAGCTCAGCTGCTCCTCAGAACAACTGAAGGAGGAGAGGTGGCCTTGGAGGAGCTGAGAGCAGAGAGCCAGCTGGGCATGGCACCTCAGCTCACAACATGAATGGTATTGATCTGAACTACTGAATTTCACTGAATTTTCACTGAATTTTTAGAGTTGGAAGGGACCGTAGAGATCATCTAGTCCAACTCCCCTGCTGAAGCAGGATTGCCTAGAGCATGTTAGAGCATGTTACTCAGGACTGCATCCAGGCGGGTCTTGAAAATCTCCAAAGAAGGGGACTCCACGACCTTATGGGCACTGCAGGTGGCAGAGCATGGACTTGAGCCTCAGCATCCCACCCTGGGCCAGGAGGAAAGGAAATCCTGTCCTCCTATGCCCTGGGAGGAGTCCCAAGCCATGGCTCTGCAGGTAGCTCGATGTGACATGCCGGGGTGGAGGGCAGCTTTTGGCTGTCACCTTTCCCAGCGGGGTTCACAGACCTCAGGGAGAGAAGAGCTGGAGCTCAGCTGGCAGGGCTTCGCCTTAGTTAACAGCATCGTTGACGACCCCGTGGCCTTTGTGAAAAAGTGTGCTCAGCCCCCAGGCTGAAAAGGTTGGACACCTCCAACTGATTTATCCAGAGGCACTGACACAGACAAGCAAGGTCCCAGCCCAGGGAAGTTTGTAGAAGATGGATAACACGGCACAGATATTAATGGGCCATAAGGGAAGCCAGCGGAAAATGTGAGGAAGCTACTGGTACCTGACACTTGCCTTTCAAATTTAATTGCCCCTTGTCTGGCTGACGGAGGGATTTGAACCTGGCACTTCCTACCCCTGGAAGCACAAATCTCCAGGGTCTGCATGAAAGAGCAAGGACGTCACAGCACTGCTGACCCATCCCTTCTGCTCATGGCAAAGCTTGAACCTCGAGTTCTCCAGCCAGACATTCACAGTTAACAGCACGCACGCAGGAGAGCATCTCCATACTAACCCGTTATCATCACCTGCCCTCCGACAAGCCTAAGAGCAAGTGGGGAATTCCCCACACGGCATCTGCCTCCGCTATCGTTGAGCAAGGTTAAAGCCACTGTTGGCACAGCCCCTTGTTCAAAGCTCTGCTTCAACCTGAAGGCACTAAGGGTGGGTTTCCATCCCACCAGCCCCATCCAAACTGATCACTCGGTCCTCCCTCGAGACAAATAACGAATAACCACAAGTAAAGCATAACTCATCTTAAAATACAGACAGTAAACAGGTCAGTCAGCCTGAACCCTGGAAAAGCTTCCCCTACTCCACTGACTAGAAAGGGAAAGGCAGCTGATTAGCTCTAGTGTAATATCTGTATCATCTCACCACAAGACGCTAAAAAGTGGTGTCAGAGTCACGTCTCGTGAAAAGGGAGTCCTAAGCCACAACATCTCAGAAAATCCCAGGAAAAATGTAGAATAGAGGTAGCAAGATGATGATACGATGATCAATAAAGCTGAGAAGTACCAACGGTGCTGAAAGAGAAGCCCATTGCCGATTGCAACGTGATGTCTCCTCCCAGGTGGAGGAGGAGTAGTGGGAATTTATTACACTGCTTGGCAGGATAATATAATGCATCCCACCTTCTGCCTTTGGCCTTTCCATGACAAATGAGTTCTGCAGTTATCAAAAGTAAGTAGAGATTTTTGGGTGCTTCCTCTTGATAGGGCAAATTTTATATACCCTGAAGGTGATGGAGCTTCAGGAAGCACAAACCTAACCCTCTGGATGTCAGATTCCTCTGAAGTGCAGACCACCAAAATAGAAAGTCATCCAGATTCCCTCAAATGTTGATTTCCAGTCTCCATACTCCAGTCTACACTTGATTCTTCCATATGTACCATCACCTATAAGACCTGAACTTTTTCAAGGCTTGTCCATTGTGTTTCAACTGGAGGTTTTGCAACAGATCAAGGACAAATGTCTCTGATTGTTACACAAGGTGGGCTAGAACGAGCTCCCTGGTTTTCAAAGGGAAAGCAGGAGGAAAGTGCAGAGAATGACTGAGAGTGTCTCAAAAGAGTTTGCACAGAGCAAGAATGGCATCCTGCGTCATGGCCTTACAGGTTTAACTGGGCAGCTCTGCTGCCCCTTGTCTGGGGTGCTCCAGCATATCTCCAAAGTCAAAGGACAGCCATTGGATGAGATCGTTTTCTGGTATGTTGTGACCACTCCTGATTACAGTGTACTCTCTCTACTCCAGCCTCTCTTGGTCTCCTGAGCACTTTGGGCAAGGTCTGGCAGTTGTACACACACCCAGCACCCATCCAGAGTTCATCCACAGATTTGGGGCCATCCCATACACGGGCAGGATTGACCCCTTGCTGCTCACCTCAGGAGTCCATCCTCAAAGAGGTTTTGAATGCTCCTCCCACCCCATTTTTTGCCAACACTGTGATTTGTCTTTCCTGAGACACAAAATAATACATGATTTTGATTTTTGGATGAACAACGACAATGAAGAAGATAAGATGAAAAAGATTCACTTAATTTTCTCTGTTAATGAGACACATTTTGTATTCCTGCCTCCCTCCTCCTCCTTACTCTGAGCTTTCACTGATTCAAGGATCTGTTACCAGGTACTCATTGGAAACAGCTCATCTCTGTTTACTGTCTCTGCAGGAGATATTATTGCCTCTCACCACTTAAATTCATGATTTTTTTTTCTGTTTGTTTGTCTTTTTTCCTTCTACAGCCTTCCTTCTCACCTCCATTTCCTAGTTGGAGAGGAGTGCTTGGATATTCAAATTACTTTTGAGACAAACCTTATTTCTTACCCTTAGTGTGTAAGGACATTAAGCCTGTGTGCAAGACAAGGGGTCACATTCAGATGGCCTATGCCAGGTGCCTTGCTCTGGTACCACAGTGATGGACCATCACTAGCCACGGGCTATTCAGTCACTCACCTCCTTTGTAACCCATTGGGTCAAGAGGAGAAAAAAATGCCATTCCAAATTTATCCACCCATACGTTGAATCACCAGTCTGAATGTGAGACCTGATTTGTCTCCCAGTGACACCGGTGACTGATTTTAATAAGACTGGGATGGTTTTCTAGCAGAGAGGGAATGTCCAGCCTGCCCTGGACACCAGACAGAAGACCCGATAGTGACTTCATACATGACCTTTGTTTCCATGGGCACCGATGTGCCATTTGCTGTTTTTCCACGTGTAGAATGGAAGTAGGATTTCTCACTCCAACTATGCCAGCTGTGCAAAAGTAAGATCACAGGCAGCCTTTCCTGGGAAAAGGTAGAGCTTCCCAGGTACTGTTGAAACCTCACTGTGTAGGAAGTGACTGATGTGAGAAGGGGAAGGCTCATGCATGTTCATGCACCAGCATAAGGGACATAACGCCATGAGACCAGGCTGGGAGATCAAATCATTGGCCCATGGCTTATTTTGAAACAAAGTTAAGCTATAGCTCTCAGTTATCAGCATGATCACTTAAAATATAAGAACATCATATATTTTTATTCTTTTGTTTTTTTTCTGCTGTACTTGCAGCTAGGAAGCACTCCTCCTTTGCCTTCGCAGGTGTCCGAGGGCAGGTCCTAGAGACTGGGTTCATTGCCAAGACCATTAGAGTGGGCAGCAGCCTGCTCTCCTCCTCCTTCTCCTCCAGCATTTCCCTGTTGCTCTGCCAGAAGCATCTCGCCCCAACTTCAGTAGGGATGATGTGAATGTAGCTCCAGACCCAGTCTGAGGATGCTGGTCAAGGCTGATGACGAGCTGCTGGTGTTTGTCACTACCTCAGTGCTCCTACTTTGGGTTTGCTTCTCTTCACCCTCTCTAAAGAGCCTTTCTGCAGCCATGGATGGAGGGGGCACGACTGACCCAGCTGAGAGCAAAGGGTAGAGCCAAGCGGACAGAAATGGGAAAGCTCAGCAGAGAAACTGCTTGTAGAAAATGGGCTGTCATTGTCTCCACTGACCCTTTCCCTCTGCCGAGGCAGTATCGCAGCTTCCATTTCCAGGCAGCAAAGCTGGAAACATTTCCTTTCCCTGCCTGTGGATGCCAAAGGTGCCTGAGATGAGGCAGGAGCTTTCAGGGCAGCTCATCACGAAATGCACCGCAGTAAAACACTCACAGGTTGCTCTGCTGAGCACGGTGCATGCTTTCCGCCTTCCTCCGCCACACCGCAGAGCAGCCTGTCAGGAGTGGGACAGTCACAGCCTTTGCCTGTCAGACTGTGGGATTTCTCTCTCTCTCTCTCCGTGTCTCCCTGCCTTTGGTGCAATGCAGTATTTTCTGCTCGAGCTGCTTCGCTCACTGGAGCCCTGCGAGTGCTGGAGAAAACGAGGGGGTTGCTTTGCAAAGCCTCCCTGCATGCAGCTCCTCTTCCCAGCTTGGGCAGGTCCATGCTTAGCCCAGTGATAGAACAGGAGCGTGAAGAAGACCTTTTATGCCTGCTCGTAGCAATGTGAAGGCTGGGAAAGGACCAGCGAAGACGTCCAGCGGGACAGCCCCATTTACGGTGAGCTTGTGCCCAGAGCACCAGCCTTCAACTCAGAAAACATCTCAAGATGTTCCTCCTTGCCTCAGCTGATGTGGAGAGGGGTTAGAAAAGATACTAATGGTGCAGGGCTTATCACATCTAGGATGGAGAAAAAAAAACAGCTAAGTAAATTAAGATTTTTACTGGCAAGTGATAGAGCAAGGCCTGTCCACACCGCCTCACGGCTAGCTCCTTTATGGTGGAGTGGCCATGTCCACACTGCGGAGCACCAAACCCACAGCTTATCCACGGCCCTAAGCCATAATAATTATGTTTTGGTGGATTTTATTCTCAAAAAATGCCTGAAATGTAAAATGCCCCAAAAAATTGTTCAGGTTTTGTCTCAAAAGCACAAGAGGATTTGTGTCTTTGGGGATCATAGCAGGTGTGAAGCAGTGGGTGAGTTAATAGACATGCATCACAAGCAGTGGTGGGACCAGGGTGTAGGAGCTACCCAGGGAGCTAAGCTTCAGTATAGATGGATCCCTTTGATCTAGGCAGAGGCTGCAACCCAAAATTCTTGGATAATCTTCAGGAAAAAAAAAACACAGATCGCTGTTGCAACCACTTCTGGCAGAAACCCAGCCCTACCACGTTTTGTGTATGCACAGGAATTAGGAAAACTGCATAAAATATGTTGTGGTTTCCTGCCTTCAAGTAGAAATCTGCCTCCATCCCTCGCATTGCAACTGCTCGCGCCTTCCAGCCAAACCTCCAGAGCTTCGTCCTGGAGTATCCCTACCCTCTTCCTCGCCCGACGGCCCAGAGAGAAGCTTTACACTTCAGGTGACACTCAGATGACCTCAGCAAGGTGTTTAATGGGTTGTGCAAGGCCCAGAGCAACGAACGGTGGGATATCACCCCACTTTGAGTGCTCGGTGGAAGTGTCCTCAATCAGCCTTGCTCTGCCGAGCCAAGGAAGGAAGGATGGAGGCAGCCGGCACCAACATCCTCTTTCTCTCCTTCTTGCTCCTGTCCACTCTGATGAGGGGCAGGCAGAGTTTCTCCTTCCCCAGCAGCCACGGAGCTCGTTTGAAGCAATTTGGAGGCAATTGAATGAAAAGGAACAAATGAGTGGATATTGCAGTTTATGGATGGCTGAGTCAAACCCACAGGCGGTGATTAGAGGCCCACAGTCCCTTTTATGCCCACAGTAAGAAAATGACTTAAATTGGTTCCATTTTAGCTCCAAACAGGAGGTGAAGTTGTAGTGGGCTGGGTTGTCAGTTATGCCACCTTTTAATATTCATCTGGAGGAAAAACAAAACACAACAGATTTTTTATTTTAATTTAAATAAAGCGTCAGCCGATCCAAAGCAAATTCCTCTGGCTTCCACCCTCTCCTTCTAGCTGAGATGCAAAGAAACGAAGGTGGGGGAAGCAGAGAATACGCAAGTGCAACTTCCCCACTCTTTCTCCCACCTTCATTTGCCCTACAAATACTTTTCAACAAGGCCGTGTGCCAGCTGGGCCCTTGTTAGCACTATCCCTGCTGGTTCCTCACCTTCTTCCTCACCTGTTTGTGGTCTCAGCCTGACGAACCCAATGCAGCTCTAATGTGTGGACAAGATGAGCATGCCATAAAAAAAAGCTTATCTGAACTTTAGCTTCTTCACTGCCTCTGCTACTGATTTTCTGAGTAACCTCAGGTAAACCACCTGGATTTTTTTCTCCCAGAACTTATGCCTGCTTTCTGCATTGCCATCAGCCATGCTAAAATCTGTAGGTGACTGGACTGGAAGAGGCAGGGCAACACACTTGATGCTTCGTTTGCCTTTCTGCAGCTGGGATAAAAAGACTTCTTAGTCCTGCACCTTCAGGGTTGATACCAAAGGATCACTATGGCCAAGGCAGCCAGACCTCCTACCCACTGAAACCAAGTTGAGGTGGTGAAAAATGAACAGGGACTGGACTTTCTTCCAACATGAAGCTTGTTTACAGCCGAGGTGCACACCAGACAGAAAATTGCATCCCCGTCTTTGAAGAGCATATTGTCTAAACAGACAATAAGGAAGAAAAGGACAGAGACTGACCTGAAATCACTCAAAATATTGGTGTCTGGGATACTCTTGAGATGCCTCATTCACTAACCACTAACCGTGGAGCCTTGCCTCCACGTTACAAAGAAAAAGCTTGTGTCTTTGTATTCTTACACTACCTTCTCTCATCAGTGTTATTCTCAGGGTTTTAGTTTGTTTATTTATTATTAGGGAAAAAATACAGTCAGATTTAAAACGTACTTGTCAACCTACATCTCATGTTTTCCAGCCTCCTGGGAATGGCTACCATAGGATCCAAATCTGAATCCGCCACATCAAGTCTCCTCCTTTATAAATTGATGGAAACTTGACATTTTTCAAGTCTTTCAGAGAAATTACAAACAAAACAAAACAAAAAAAAAATACCACCCAGCAAAATCCCCCAGAAAACCAGACACACTTAGACCATCAACTGATGAATTTATATCAAATTTTCAACCGATACAAGGAGAAAAAAACACTCTCCTGGAAGACCAGTCTCCTTGCAGCTCATGTTGATACTCATTCTAGTCCTACCTGCTCTGTGTGCTGCAGTGATTGTGCTGTTGTTTGGTCAACTTGTCTTTTTACACCTTGAATTTTGCAAAGGCAAAAATACAATGCCTTTTTACAGGGGGACCACCTTACAGCAGGCAGAAACAAGGCCAAGAGCAGAACATAAATAGCTGGGGAAAAATACACCTTTTTTCCTATTAAAAAGCCTGGAAAAGGAAAGAGCGACACACCAGACCTCCAAAATTGATAGATGCTCAAGACATTTGTGCTAAGCCTGGATGGAAGGAGGGAGAAAGACCGGACTAGAATATTATTCCTGGACTGCTGGAATAAGCACAGATGGGAGAAAAGGTTTTGATGGGTTTGATGTGGAATGGAGTAAGGCCCTGAAGATATCCAGTTACAGAGATTTATAATACTTCAATGGAGTTACTTCATTTCTGCTGTTACGTGAACATGTAGAGCATGACAGAAGCTGAAAAACTCTGAGTGGTAAGAGAGTCTTTTGGTTACAGCACTCGGCAGCAGCTCAGAAACTACAGATGTCAATCGTGGCTCTACGCTAGTATTTTTTTTGAACCTGACCACTTGCTTGCAGCTAGATTTCCCAAAGAACCCAGCTCCTGAGCCAGCTGCAAAACAATTTTATTTGTTTATCTGTTGCTCCTGTAAAACATGTTGAGGTTTAGTTGAAAAAACAGACACTTGGAAATGGTGTATTTATCGTTTTTTAAGGAAAACTCATGCTTTCTTTTTGTGCCAAATGATTTTTGATTAAAAATGTGCATTTTCAGAGAACCCTCCCTTTTATCTGTTTTTAATTTCTTTTTCTTTCTTTTTTTTTTTTTTAATAGCAACTGCAACAGACATTATGCAGAAATATCCAAAAACCTCACATGAAATAAGCTCTAGGACTCCTGACTAAGCACCCAAGTGAGGAGATCAGATTTCCCAAAATTGCCCAGTCTGCAGGAGCCCTCATTTGCACCAGGAAAACTACATCCATCAGAAACTATTCCTGGCCCTATGCAGGGACTCAACCGAAGCTCTCTGGAGTCTTTGTGTTTGGTCCTCTCCTTGGGATGTAAGAAGTTGTGGTCTGCTTTTGGGTGGCCAGTGTAATAGTTCCATCACGCAGCAATAACTGAATTTCTTTCCAAAGCAACCCCAATCCAAACACCATGGGCCAGAGAAGATGGATATTGTCACCGTGCTGCTGCAAACACCAGTCCTGCCAACTGCAGAGCATCGGGAGCCACTTTCCCAACTCCTCCCTCCTCCCAAACAGTTTGGAGCTCAGCCACAGCTCTGGAAGAGGGCCCAGATATTTATGTTCCTGGACCTTGGCTCATGGCAGCCAGTGTTTGGTTTTGAAAACAACTGCTGATTAAACAGAAATCCCCTGCCGAACAAACAAAAAGAGTATTTTCTTCCCCGTTTTTTGTCCATACAGTTACATGCCTGGGCTGGAACAGGACTGTTTTGCTGGACAAATCTCTCCTCAGCAAATTCCAGCAGAGGATGCACTGGTTTGGCTCACACCAGCATTGATGTTCCCAGGGACTCAGAGCCTGCAGAAGCTGGGAGATCGTCTAGAGAGGGAGGGAAAAGGCTTTCCTCGACTGGTTAAACTAACACAGTAAAATTGATAGGTAGAAGCCTGAATAATCTTCAGTGTTCTCCCTCAACCCTGCAGAGTTTGATTTCAGTCCCTAAGTCCTTTGCTTGCAAAGCAGCCTTCACTGGTGATGGCCATTGCAGCCCACAAACAACCATCTTACACAGCCCTTCAAAACGCTCCCAGTTTCCCCAGGTTAGAGCGGTGATGTGACAACCCAGAAGCACTCCAACAAGTTCCCACTCTGACACTGAAATACCTGAGAGTTGGCATCAAAGAGACCACAACCATTCTTTCCATCCTCAGTGCAATTCTTTGTTATCCCCAGTTGGACTCTGTGCCTTCACACAGATTTTGCTTTGTACTGCAAGCGACCTGACTGCTGTCAGCTTTGGTGCAGACTCTACAGTGCATGTCCAAAGCATTTCTAAAATAAATAAAGCAGACAATGTTTGGGAACAAAATAACATGCAATGTTGAAGATTGGGTATGGCTGGTGGCTGGAAGTTCTTGGCCATGAGCTCATCCACAATGTACTTGTTAAAATGGCCTTCCACATTTGGTGTGTGTCATGTCATAACCACAACTTTCCTCTTCCGTTCAAAAGCCATCTTCAAGTGGGAACCAACAGCTGGCAAAAACTCACTTCCTAAAACAACTTCCAGCTGACGTCGTCCACATGTCTCTGGAGTATCCCCTTTGTGCGTGCAGAGCATCAGATTATATGGACCATGTTCCTCTCACCACGCTCTCTTATGCTTGACTATGGATTAGATTTGTGATACCACATTCCTGGGTAAACAGTTGATGTAAGAGCGCTTTGCACTGGGAAGAGACTCACTACATTTTCCAGAGAGGCTTTGCAAAGGAAGCCAAATTTTCAGGACAGCTCAACAGGCTGGGCACGGAGCTGGTCTGAAGATCTGGGAGCACTCATGGGTCAGGAACTTCTGAAAATCTGAATTCTTTGGGAATCTTGTACCATTACTTAGTCAAAGAGTTACAGGAACCCATGGCATACCCAGCCTCTGTGCTGTCATCTTCTGAGTCCTACCTATGCGTTTTCAGCCTCTTCTGTTACCTACCACGTTCCTTTTTCAGTGGCTCATTTAGGAATAATTGAAAAATTTCCACCACAAATGATTTCTCAAAGCAATACTATTTTTTTTCTCCAAACTACACTGTTTTTCCAATGTTACCTTCAACACCAAAACCCAACAGTTCAGTGCCCCAAACCTGAAATGTTTGAATGGGAGTATTTCTCACTTGCCTTTAGCTCTACCCTCCCATGGTGTCAGACTCCCTGCCTGGAATACATCTTTAACAATGTACCATCAACTTTTTTTGAGGGGATAGTGATGACAGAGGAAGGTGCAGACTAACAAGATAGTCTATAAAAAATGGAGCAAATCTCCCTAGGCACCAGAGAGCGGTACATTGGAACTAATATTTCACATTTCCCAGCCTTTCTTCAAATTAATATTTTCGCTAAGTACTCCCAAAAATATCTAAGGAAGTAGAGATAGAAATTTCTTCATCCATCTATAACTGCAATAGTATTCCATGAAAATAAAACACCCAATTTTTCCTACTGTCTTTCACACTTCCTTTAAAATTAGTTCTTGTGAAGGCAACTTGGGATCCTGTCTTTGAATGACAGAAAGATGCTAGATTATTTCAGTGATGCAATTTCTCCTCTTTTTGCTGTGTCATTTCTGCTCATCTCTGCTCAAGCAGTTGAAAAGACATCCAGCCTGCCTTGGACAAGTGACCATCTGCCCTGGACAGCAGTCCCTGTCATGTAATCCATCCAACAGCTCTCGAATGGTAATAACCTTTAGTTGACCATTGGTCTAACTTGAATTGGCCTGTGAGCCAGTGACCTGGAAGCAAAAAACTTTGGTATTCCCTTATTAATGGTGGTCAAGCCAAAGGAATTTGGATGGTTGAATTGAATGGTTACAGGAAAAATATGAGTGGACAGAAAAGCACATTCGCAAGTATTTTGCGGCTTGAACACCAAGGAATCACTAAGTCTATTGAGAATAGCTCTGAAGAGAATGTGTTTGGATGCAACTAAGTAAAGGGAAATAAGAGCTTTACACAGACATATTTCTTGGCAGGCACCATGGAGCACTGTCACCAAAGGGTGGGTAAATACCCTGGTCACTAGAATCCTTTGAAATTGGGTTGCCCTCAGCAGGTACAGAAGTGTCAGTGCAGAAACAATCTTGTACTGCCCATAAAATGATCTAATTCATCTTTCTGTTTCTCATTTCTAGCCCTTTAGTCCCTTGGATCATCTGTTTCCTCTGGTGCAATTCCCTTACTTCCTGGTCCGAGATGGACTCACGTCTCCAATCCGCAGAACTATGATGCTCTCATTAGTTTTCATTATTAGCACTTGGTCATGACTTTCATTATATAGCAGGTGCTTACTATGGTTACCAAGAAAGAAGACAGAAAACTAGTAGCTTCATCTGCGGCCTACTGTACATGATGCTGGTAGACCCATCATAACTTTCATAGGTCTTGCGTGCTGCATTTGGCAGGAGATGGGAATGTATACCCCTACCCATACCTCTATGCAGAGCATGTCTGATTCCAGCCTGGTCCCGTATAAGACCACAGGATCAGCTTACAACAACAGAGAGGGAGGTTAAAAGCCCCGAGATGGTCTTCCTCATCCCCAACTCCTCATAATACACCTCATAATAAAATAAATGTCTGCAGTAAGTCTGTCCAAAGATCTTCCCTCCAGCCCACTAATTTATTTCTGAAGATGGGCAGCTGCAGACACCTAGAGAGTACACAGAACTGTCCAATTATAGAATGATCCATTCCCCAACTTACCCATTTAAAAGCCATTCCTCTTTCCATCATGGCTACAGCTCTTCAATGGGCTAGTGCACATGGCAGGTGGGTAGCTTCAAGGCAGGCATATGTTCAATATCGTGTTCTAACTCTTATTCACATCAGCCTAGAAAATTTGAAGGAGAACAATGGCATTGGCTTAATAAAATTAAGTGTCCTTCCTGGAAAAAGTTAAAATTATTCTAATTGGGTGAGTGTCTTGCGCAGGACCCATTATTTAGAAAGCTCAATGATCTATAGACACTGTTTTTGGACTAAGGTAACCCAGAGGAGGTTCATAGCATGATCTAGAGAAAGGCTGCCCTCAAATGTTTGTGTCCGTGAGTTTGATGACTCTGAGTTCATAGGAGAACCTTTCCTATCCTCACTTCCACTTGGATGGAAACAGGAGTACTTTGCTGCATTTGACTGAAGAACCAGAAACTTCAAAAGCAGCAGTAAACTCAGATATCAAAGCAAGGAAAAAAGCGGGGCGGGGAAATGAGTTTGATGATAGGGTTTAGGGCAAGTCTTTCTCTCCTCAAAATTCATACACCCAGCCCCAGTGATTTAGCAGTGGAAACAGCTTGATCTCGTGACTCACCAAGAAATAGGAAACAAGTGAGGTAGGTCTCGAGCCTGTAATTTTCTTTCACCAAAAGCACAGGAAAATTGAGACTTCTTTTCTCATCTTGAACTGGGATGAAAGTAGAAGCCATGCCATGCACACATCTTGGTGGTGGAGAACAGTCTCCTCAGCCGTTCTGCCTCAGAAGTTTCCTCCACTTGGGTGAACCCCAGGGGCTGGTGTAAGATCACCCTCTTCCTTGCACTGCCTGCCCGAGTTCTTCACCACACAGATGATCCAAAAAGGGGGCACGAGCTACCCCCCACCCACTTTGAGCCTGAGTTTTAGGACAAAGGAAAGCAGCTGCCTTCAAAGTGCAAGCCCACGATGTTGCCCCTGGTCAGATGATGATGGAGCTGCTGCGCCAGCATTTTTTACGGCAGTTTAAAACACTATCAAGGCGGCATCAGACTGCCTTTTATGTCCGAACCCAAATGGCCATGGAATGGAGCCCAGAGTGAAATGCTAAATTGGATCCTATCAAATCAGCATCAGATCACACAGGCTAAGCGGTAATGAATGGCTCCTAACGACGGAGTTCATCATTATGAAGTAATGACAAAAGATACATAACCACTGAGGTCTCCAACAGCGCAACCAGCCGCCACCCATCACCTACCCCCTCCGCTCTGTCTGTCGCCTGCTGATTTCTTCCTATTAGGGTGAAGCTTTTTTCTGGGGAGTGTTTTTCTCCCTTTAACTGGCAAAGGGTTTTAGGGCTCATTCAGGATAAATTATTCAGTCTAAACGGAGATGCAATAAATCTTAAATGGCAAACAATAGATGATTCTCCCTTTAGACTCACAGAGCCTACAAAACTAATCTCCTGCTAAGCAATAGTATGTCCCACTACAGCTGCTGATGGCAAAATTTACAAGGGTAGCATTTGTTTCCTTATGTGCATCTATATTTAGATTGCCGTAGGGCCTCCCCTTCCCACAGCAACATGAGGCAACCCGTCGTTGCACGTGTAAACTGGTCACCATGGGAGAGAGAGAAACAGAGAAATGGCTCACCAGCTCTCAGTTTGGAAAAGAATCGGTCGTGCAAACTTTTAGCTATTTCACTGATTAAATAAGGACACACAAAAGTGGAAGGGTACAGCAGATTGTGTAAGTGAATTAGGATTAGCAGTCCCATGTATTGTTTTGCTGAGATTTAAGCCTCTCACCTAGCTGGATTTGCAATTCTCTCATCTTGGAAAGCGTGGTCTTGGCATGAAATCTGTGCTCTTCAAAGTAATTTTACCCACTCTGAACCCAGAGGAACCCATCTGAAAGAAGCTGAAGCCTGAGACCTACCTACAGCACTCAAATCTCTGCCCCATCACCCAAGCCAGCACCTTTTTTCTTCCGCCAGAATTGGAAGCGCAGACTAAGTTTGTAGCATCTGGAGGGTGGTGCTGCTCCTTAAGGGAGAGAACCAGCTCAAAATACAGAAAATCCCCACCACAGACTTGTAGTGCCAGGAGCCAGCTGATGTAACACTGTGGCTAGCACAAGCTTCGGCCACCGAATGGAAATAGCTGTCAGTGGATCCTGGGCGAGCCACATTTCCCCTGGCTGAGGACTTGGCCTTCTGTGTTTAAATCTTTCATCACATTGCACACCCACTCCTTCCTGCCATCTGCCAGGCGCGCCATGCCCCAGGCCAAGTCTGGTGCCGGCTGCTTCTCCCCGCGCAAGCCTCCCCTGCCCAGATATGCCCAAGTGCTTCTGCACACTCCAACTGCTCTTCTCAGCCCAGAGAGGAGCCAAGTCGGGAGCTCTGCTGTCATTTCCCCTACCCCCACATCAGCTGTAGCAGGAGTGAGCAACTGCTTTGGCTTCTCTCTACCTTTCGGGGCCATCTGGACAACCTCAGACCTCATGCTAAGGGAGATGGAGGAAGGCCAACAGCACCTTCGTGTTGTCACCCAGGAAGCAAGTTATAGCCTGGAAACAGGAGGTTTATGTACATTCGTGAAATACTCAGGGCTTCCTTGTGCTCCTTTATGGCTGCAGAGTCTTCTGGGAAAGGCATGGACTCCTAATGGATGCCGCATTAGCTAATCCAGTGATTCAATTACTTCTAAATACTCTCTGGTGGCAGGGGCTAGTCTTCTGGCTCACTTACTGGAAATAGCTGCTCTTCCAGGGGGAGGGGAGATGATCTTCCATTATAAGAAGCATTCCCCTCTCTTTTCTTTGCATCTTCTTTCCACAGGTAGGAGAGGAGTCAGCCTCTGAGGGCACAGATAGAGTCACATAGACCTGACATCATAGAAGCACAGAATCATAGAATCATCTAGGTTGGAAAAGACCCTTGGGATCATCGAGTCCAACCATCAGCCCTATTCTAAAAAGTTCTCCCCTACACTGTATCACCCCACATCACATCTAAATGACTCTTAAACACATTCAGGGATGGTGACTCAACCACCTCCCTGGGCAGCCTATTCCAGTGTCTGACCGCTCTTTCTGTGAAGAATTTCTTCCTAATGTCCAGTCTAAACCTACCCTGTAGCAGCTTGAACCCATTCCCGCTTGTTCTATTGCTAATTACTTGTGAGACGAGACCAGCACCAACCTCTCTACAGTGTCCTTTCAAGTAGTTGTAGAGTGTGATGAGGTCACCCCTCAGTCTCCTCTTCCTCTAAATAGTCCCAGCTCCCTCAATCGTTCTTCGTATGATGTATTCTCCAGGCCCTTCACCAGCTTCTTTGTCCTCCTCTGCACTCGCTCCAGCACCTTGATATCTCTCTTGTATTGAGGTGCCCAGAACTGGACACAATACTCCAGGTGTGGCCTCACCAGTGAAGAGTACAGGGGGACAATCACCTCCAATATTTCTTTCCCCAGTGGGCCAGACACAAACCACTCCTGGCTCCACCATCATAAGAGTTCTATGAAGCTAGGTGATACCAGCTCAGCACAGTGATGCCCCAGTGGCCTCAAACTTGTGGGAGTTGGCCCGTGCCCATCTAGCACAAGGTGAACCCAGAGGTGCTCAGTCCTGCTGACACTCAACTCTTGTAAGTTTGTCAGTCTAGGACCAACATCCAGATGATATCTGGGATTGCCCTGCCCCATTCATTTGTTACATGGCCATCCTCCAGTTGGAGAGTACTGTGTTCAGTTTTGGGCCCCTCACTACAGGAAAGACATTGAGGGGCTGGAGCATGTCCAGAGAACGGCAATGGAGCTGGTGAGGGGTCTGGAGTAGAAGTCTTGTGAGCAGCAGCTGAGGGAGTTGGGGTTGTTCAGCCTGGAGAAAAGGAGGCTGCGTGGAGACCTTCTCGCTCTCTCCAACTCCCTGAAAGTAGGCTGTAGCAAGGAGGAGCTGGTCTCTTCTCCCAAGTGACAATGATAGGATGAGAAGAAATGGCCTCAAGTTGTGCCAGGGGAGGTTCAGATTGGATATTAGGAAAAACTTCTTTATTGAAAGGGTTACAAACCACTGGAACAGGCTCTCCAGGGAACTGGTGGACTCACCATCACTGGGGGTATTTAAAAGATGTGTAGACATGGTGCTGAGGGACATAGTTTAGTGCTAGGTAAATGGTCGGACTTGATGATCTTACAGGTCTTTTCCAACCTAAATGAGATGGCAAAAAGTATGGGTACCAGGCTGGACAGACTCCTGTCCAAGCAATCACTGTGTATACCACTGCCTAAATTTGTATTGCAGCTTTAATGGGACATTTCTTCATTTCCTATGACGAGCTTTGTGGGCGAATACACTTCAGTGGTGCATCTTACACAGGAAATCCACGCTCAGTGCTTTGCTGCATGGACAGAGCTTCATAAGCCTAAGAACAGCATCAGTCTTACTTCTTGAAAGCACAGATGAGATGAAAGACAAATTCAGCGCGCTCAGATGAATAAGAAGCTTGTGCCAGAGAAGAGCGGGTTTGATCCCGTAATGAAGGAGGGCTATAACCAGCTTCGTCTGGTGGATACACACATACAGAATACTGCTCCCCTCTGGAAAGTAATCAGCCAGACCATGGGAGGGTCTGCCGCTGGTGTCAAGTGGGTTTTACATAATAATACACTTGTTTCTTAGAAACGGACAGAAAAATGTGGAAAGATTTGCACAGAATGGGATTTTTTGATTTGCTAGGGATGAGCTATCAAAGAAGATCCACTTTTGGCTTTCCTTTTACATTAGGATTGCTAATGTAAATTTCTATATTCACTTTTGACCAGGACAGTGCTAGAAGTATATAAAAAAGACATTGTCTGCAGATCCTTAAAAGGGAAAGATAAAATCTTACAGGCTTCTACCAAAATCTTCATATGGCCAGGAACCGTGGGGCAGACATTCATAAATTGGTTCATAGTCTTAAAAAGCAAAGAGTTCAAACATGAAATATGTATTAAAAAGTCTATCTATCTAATATATATTTGTGCATATACACAAATATATATGAAGTATTTTCAAATAACTAACTCCCTACTGGGGAGAAGAATCAGTGTTTGCAACATGCTGCTGCAGAGCACGGAGTCAAGCGACGTGGAACTGCCTTAATTACAATTTCACTCGGTGCTTGTCCCAGGCTTGGGCTCTTGGGGAGGAATTGTTATTTGCAAGGGGTTTAACACCCTGCTGCTGCTGGTCCTGAGTTCCCAGCTCAGAGGGGCAGGAGAAAGGCTGTTCACAAGCAGTTCAGCTCACTGCTGCTGTGATAAAGAGGACAGCAGCGAGCATTTGCCAAAGGGGCTTTCCCAGAAGAAAAGTGTGATCAGGCGGCTCAAATCCTGGCTAATCTTCTCATCCAAAGAGCACAAGACCAAAATCCAAGACTTCTGCCCCTCAGCCCTGGCCCAGTACTTTCAGAAACCTCAAGCTTAAATACTAGACTCAAGTTTCAAGAGAATGAAATTTGTTCTTTGCATAAGAACAACACCCAGACTCATTTTGGAGGAAAGTTCATGCCCAAGGACGTCATAGAATCATAGAAAGGTTTGAGTTGGAAAGGACCTGCAAGATCATCGAGTTCCAACCCCCCTGCCATGGGCAGGGACACCTCCCACCAGACCAGGTTGCTCAAAGACCCATCCA
>JAOTQQ010000001.1:2743266-2772725 GCA_026546715.1 Gallinago undulata | reverse complement strand
GGGCAGGGACACCTCCCACCAGACCAGGTTGCTCAAAGCCCCATCCAGCCTGGACTTGAACCCCTCCAGGGATGGGGTTTCCACGACTTCTCTGGGCAACCTGTTCCAGTGCCTCACCACCGTTACTGTAAAGAATTTCTTTCTAGTATCTAACCTAAATCTCCCCTCTTCCAGTTTAAAACCGATACCCCTTGTCCTGTCACTACATTTCCTGACAAAGAGTCCCTCTCCGGCTCTTCTGTAGGCTTCCTTCAGATATTGAAAGGCCATTATAAGGTCTCCCTGCAGCCTTCTCTGTCT
The DNA here is from genome assembly GCA_026546715.1 of Gallinago undulata. NCBI lineage: Eukaryota > Metazoa > Chordata > Aves > Charadriiformes > Scolopacidae > Gallinago > Gallinago undulata. The sequence continues at coordinate 2,772,425 of JAOTQQ010000001.1, read as the reverse complement.
CCAGCAGACTGTTTGGATGGAGCCATCCATTTTGTAGAAGAACACAATTTAGGTACGTGGATGTGATCTGTGCTGAGTCACCCCATTTCATGACCAGTGACCATGGTCTGACTTATGGAGATATGTCCATTGCATGGTCCTGGTAGATCATTTCTTCCTGAAGTGAGTGGTATTTTGATGGACCTTGGGGCCAGTGCTGCCCTGCCACTGTTGCCCACGTTGATTTGCTGAGTATATGGGTGCAGTTTAAGGACACCAAGCAAGGCACCCAGCTGTAAAAGTCCTGGTTTAGTATCAACAAACATGACTCTTTCACCTCTATCTTTAGGGGGAAGCCCTTGGGCTAAATCCTTCAGTCATAGGTGGGACACGGGTAACCTGGAAAGTGTGGAGGGGAAGGAGGTATAGGGAGAAAGCACTGCACAAATGGCAACATAAGACAGGCAGAAGATATCATAAAGCCGAGGAGAAAGAGTCAAACAGATAGAGCCTGAAATTCAGTTGTAATAATACATTTTCCTTGCATTTCAGAAGAACTAGTCTAGAAAAAGGAAATTATGAATGAGAAGTGATTGGCATATAGCATCACCTGCAAGATGAAACAATCAAAATATGAAATCACTTCTTTCCTCTAATCTGGGAGGTGCAGAGGTCCTGCCACTCATTGCCTTGGTAAGTGTGAAGACAAACCCCTGGCTCTGGAGACCATGTGGCCACAAGGACAGGCAACCAGGTGATGGGCATGCCAAACTGCGTTTAAGCTGCCTACTTTGGTGAGTTTAATTTAGGGTGTGTTTTAGTTCACGAAAGGAGTGGTTCTGACCTTCTGATCTGCTACTGTCAATGCAGAGAGGTGGGCAGGCTGTCTGAGCAGCCCCCTCACTGCACAGACTCTGGATATGAAGCCTACCTCTTTCCTTCAACTCTGGGGAACCTAGATATGGTGGTGCCACACAACTCATGATCTGAGCTGCCCATCACTATGGGGAAGCCTGCTGGGTACCGCAACTGGTACCTAAGAAGTCCTTCTTGGAAATCATAATGTGTACATGTCCTTCATTTGAGGAAATCCCAGGAAATTTGAGGAAATTCGCTGTCCCACTCCACAGCCATAAAGTACTTCTCAACCACCCACCCCCAGAACAAACCTCAGGCACTTGGGAAGTGTCCACAGCTGTAGAGAGTGACGGGGGAAGACCAAGGGCATTTCCCAGAACGACTTGTGCACCCCATTGGTGGCAATGATGGAGTTAACATAGCTCCCATCGACACACTGAGCGGGCAGCTTGCCAGGGGCTGGAAGTCTGGTAAATAAGCAGGCGCATCTTGGCTCACTGGGAACAGATTGTTAACTCAGTTCAGCTCGGGGTGAGACGCGCTGCCGAGCAGGCTGTCGTTAGCGGAGGGGATTCAGTGGTCATGACTGCATGGCACCGTCACAGCCAGAGCTGCACGGGGGATGGAGACAGGGTAAGAGGAAATGGGGTTTGGCTCTCGACCAAGGAGCTTGAGGTCCTTGCTCCACCAGCGCCTGTCTCGGTGTAACCTGCTCTTCAGTGGGAGTTTCATGTTCCTCCCCCGGCGGCCAGCCTACAGGCATGCAGCTATAGTTAGGTCTCAAGAGTTCGAAGTTCCCCAAATCAGTTCCCCAGTCCTTCCCTTTGTGCTGATCCCAGTGCAAGGACCATCAGGTTTGTTGGTATTGCTGGCTTCCTCGGGATCCCCCGAAGCCCAGGTGGCAAATAGGGCAAGGAGACGGCAAGCATCATCGTCATCGTGGATGACCTACCATGGCAGAGACATGTTGGATGCTGCAAACCAGTTTAGCTGAGGAGTTATATGAGTTATCAGTTCTCTGCCAGCATCATAAGGGTCTAGGTGGGGGTAAGGTGCACACATCAACCATCCCTTCTCCAGGCAGCCACCTTGGCAAAAAGGCCATGGCTGCTAGTGGTCACACAACTGGGCATCTCTGTCCACCCAAGGGCTACCTCCCCAAGAGAATGGACAAGGTCCACAAGGGAACTGGCTCCTCCAATATCCTTTCTGGGAGCAAACCATCAGCTGGGCTTCAGCGAGTGGAGCCACTTCATCAAATCCCCTTCTAAAACCTGCCAAACTGGAAAATACAATTATCAGGAAACCTGTGTACCGCAAGGGCAAATACTGGAACATGATCCATTTAGGGGAAAAAAAAAAACAAAACCAAACCAGCAAATCTGCAGCACACCCTGTGCTGTTCCCTCGAGCTGGAGCTCAGGCACAGAATTATGGACCTATTATCTGGGCTAAAGGAAAAATCCATCAGAAGTCATTGGCCTAGGGCAGGCGGTGCACACTGGAGCAGTTTCAGCTGAGTCCAGCAGAAGCTGGTGGGGGGACTCCATCTGCTCCCGCTGGCTGGTCGCAACGCCGCGCTTGCCGTTAATTTGTGCATCCTTAGCTCAGTTAGGAGGCTTATCATGGGGATGTGCTCTCCATCCCCCCTGGGCTCCCAGCGAGCGGCCAGTTCAGAGTTGGGCTCCCGACATCTCAGGGCGTTGGAAGGGAATTGGTCGTGGCATCACAGAACGCACTGGAAAGTCCACAGAGAGGCAGGCAGGCTCATTTTTCCTCAGCTGATAAAAAGCCTGAAGAGCAATTTTATTAAGTCCATTGAGGAGGAAACCCCAGGGCCAATGGCAGAAAAGCACAAGGGTTTGGTATGGAGAGAAATCCTCTCTTGAACCGCACAGAAACCTGTGGGAGAGGCTTAGCAGAGGCAATGGTGACTTATGAAAAATTACCAGCAACTCCTAAAAACGAAATGAGCACAGCAGTGTAACAAACCAGCTCTGAAACATGCGCGCTAAAAACCCTACTAGGAGACAGAATCCAACCTGTGTAACAATACAACTTTATCACAGCCTGTACAGCAATCAGCAAACAAGCCTTCCTACAGCTCCGACTGCAGAGCTTTTTGGGGGTAGGAAGGTTAGGACTTCCACCTCTGCCAAGCTGCGAGCAGCTACGGTGCGTGGCAGAGAAACAACTGTAGTGAAAACTTTCCAGGGCAGGATCTGCCTCGTATCACACCAGCTACCTGGCTGGTGCTAAAATAATATAATGAGAAACTGCAATGTGTGGGGGAACAAGTCCTTTTGCAGCAGAGGAGAGATGCTGCTCGACAGCCAAACCCAAAGCAGACCCCACCGAATTTACTGTCAGCAGCCAGCCAGCAAGCAGGTGCTTGTGAAAAACACCTCTGCAATGCAGGGGAGAGCTCTGAAGCCATGTCCTCTACCCTGAACCCACCCCAGGCCATATCTCTTGCCCATTGATCCATCGTTGCTCCTGGTCTCTGTCCCTGAGCAGTCACTTGGACGTGATCCCGTGGTGCCTGAAGCTTTCCCAGACCCGTTCCCTGACATGGTGCTTGATGCACCAACTTCTGCCCCTTCCCTGCTCCTCGATTTTGGTGCATGTTGTCTCCCCAATTTTGTCACTTTCCATCCAACTCTAACCACGGCCCTGCTTGCCCTTCGAATAGCAACCCTTATGATTTGGGGACCTCCATCACCAGCAGCTCCTGTTTGGAGGAGAGCTAGCTTGGCTTCCGATAACCCACAAATAGAAGATCTAGGTGTCTTCCTTTCCTCACAGCATTTGCCTTTGCAACCTTACTTCTACATCGAACGCAGAATTTGATAACAACCTGGCAAAAGAACGATGGTTTACCATCAAATAAAGTAAGCACAAGTCGGCCAAGTGCCTTACCCATAGGGAGTCTCTGTGAAGGAAGCCTTCACCACCGTGGAGGATTTCTGTGGCAGATGCTCCCTGGAGTTGATTAGACAGAAATAATCTCCCACTCTCATACCAGTCCTGGCCCTCCCCCTCAATTCAGGTGGAAAAAGGTTCTGAAGAGAGAAATCTTTCTCCTTTTCAAGTGCTTCCTCCTCCACGCTACAAAGTGTTGTTCCCACCCTCGGATGGCCTGTGCGAAGTGGGAACACACAGCCCATCAACCTTTCCCTGGGAAGCAGACTCCCAAGGAACGAGCGATACCATTTTCTGCAAGTGAACTTTAAAGAGGAGGAAGCCTTTGTTTCTTAGATCCTTTTAGGTGCTGATCAATAACGAAGCTTCAAACCTCCACAAACACGCCTTTCCCTGCAGTCAAACCGAGCCTTGAGGCTGCTGTTAGCTCCTTCTGATGATGGGCAGCCTTTCTTCCAGCCCTGCATCACCACCCCTCCCGGAAGGTCTGCCATCAGAGGAGGACTCGGGGTCTGCACACTCAATAATATTCAAGCCAGCAAGCAGCTAGGACATCTCCAGAGCCAATTAGTAGGAAGGGACGGCTGCCGCGGGAGCAGTGACCGATCCGACTTCCTGGGGTGGGAGAGCAGAGAGGGTGACATCTTAGTGACACGGGGCAACCCGTCTCAATCCCAGCTGCACGTCCATCTCATTCATAATGCAGCCGGGCCCTTTACTGCTTTTCCCTGTTGCTTTTGCTACCGGATGAACAGGAAAATCACTGATCATTAGCAACAACAGACAGAAGGATCCCAAGGGCAAAATTTATATTGTATTCATAAAACCAACTCTCCTCTCAGGCAGTCTCTTTCCCTGTGGCAGGTCTGCTCCACGGAGCATCTTTAAAAATACAGGTTTTCTTTCAGCGGTGCCAAAAATCAAGGCCTTCTTATGCTAGGCACAACACGATTAAGTAGATCATCTCTGCTCTGTAGCGCTTAAAATTCAGATAGTCAAGACGATGTGCAAAGGGAACAAGAGACACAGGGAGGTGAGCTGACTTTCCAAGATCATATTGGAAAATAGTTTCTGGGCTGAGAACACCACCGTGGTCTCTGGACACAGGCAGGATCACTGCAGCACAGTGGGACTCTCCTATTAGTAATAATTTTAAATACTTCCAAGTGCCAGAGTGTCTATCATTTTTCTTGGAGGTTGTCCTGATCACCAGGAACTGATCTCTCTGATCCTTAGCCTGAAGCACCATTCTCACCTAGTCATAATCCAGTTTCCTGCACAACATAGTTTTCCCTCCCTCTCTAGTTCTTACGCACTTCAGAAATCTGTAGTTTCTCAGGATGTGCTCCTACTTATTGCCCAGAGAAACTGCACAGCTGCTCCTTGACCCTCTTGCTGCTCCTTCCTGGACTCTGGCTTCTCAAAGTCATGTGGGTTGATACCACCTCAGGTTATCAAGACTGGCACTGCAGTCCTTTGGAGGTAGTTGCACAAGAGAAAATCATTCTTCTTTGAAGATCATTGCAGAGAATAGCGCTTTCCACCCAGAACAGGTACCACCACTTTCCCAGTTACTGACCTGCAATGCAGACACCTGGAAGATATGTGACAAAATGACAGCAGCACGTCACATATTTAGGTCTAGCCTTGGCAAAGCTGGGTCAATTAAAAACAAGGCACAAGCTTGACAAATAATCATCAAATAAGGTGGGATCAGCAGTGCCTCTCTCTGAGATACAGATGATCCCTCAGTCTGGATTTATGGGGGTTAAAGCAATACCTCTGACCTCATCTGGGACCCATAAACAGAAATCACAACACCTGATACCAATCCAATGCCACAAACAGTTGTGGCCAAAGCTGTATGTCATTGCTAGATCAAAGCTCATGGTTGAAATGAGCTGCTCATCCAGTGGGGAGAAGACTATTCCTTTGGCCAGCAAGGGAAGAGGCTTTTGTGCAGCATTGTCTACCCGTAGAGAAAAAAACTAATGCAGGTATGATTGTATTTTTATTATTTTTTTCTTTTTTTTGGTATCTTTTATTTTGACTTTTACCAAGGGGGGTTGGAATTGTGTATGTTCTGCGGAGCTGAAAAAGAATCAAATCTCAGGAGGATCTTCATTTGGGCTGGTACCCTGTAATGGTTTTTATTAATGATCCAGACATGGGAAATCATTGAGTTTGCTGGAGATAATGAAATAAGGGCAGTGGTTAGGACTCAGAAGGACGTAGCCATTTCGCAGGCTGATCCTAATAGAGGAGGTGAATGGGCAGAGAAGTAGAATTTGAAATTTAATGTGGCTAAGTGTGAGGCGACGCATGGGCGCAAGAGCGGTCTCTGAGCTAAGTGCATTTTAAATGGTGCTGGATTAGTAACACAAAGGAAAAAGATTGAGTTGTACCCGACAGAATCAACATTTACCATCATTGTACAGGGATGTAATGTCTCAGGGTCAGGCTTTCCCAGGAGGTCAACAGGAGAAGCAGGTGAGGGCAACAGCAGGCTCAGCTAACGATGGTTAAGGTAGTTAGAGGGAGACTCATTTGCTTTGGCTTTTCCTGATGCCAAGCATCATTCTCAGCTGCTACTTAAAGCTGTCAGGCAACTCGGGCTGCTCACACCCTGTTTTCTGATCTTTATTACTTTGCCAATGTTTAATTGGGCCAGCTGATGCTTCTCAAGCTGGGTGTCTGCTGCAGGCTGGTTAGTGAGTTATTTGTGTTATTATTTGCCAGAGGAGGTGGAAGCAGGGAGGAGGGAAGGAGACTTGGGTCTCAATAAGAAATAAGTGCAACTCATTCCAAGTAAAAATGCACCGAACAAACCATTAAAAAAGATCCTTCCAACTTTTTTTGGGGGGAGCAGCTCTACCTATTCCTTGGTTTGGAATAGGGATGTGACATAAGAAAAGAGAGATGGAGTCATTCTGATGTCTGGGGAATGGCTTTTCACACTCCCTGGGGGTCATGTATGTGCTAAGTTAAAAGCTTCCGAAAACTTCAGATTTCCAATTACTCAAGAAAGGCTTGTTAGCACATAGTAACTACATCCCCTGGGCCATTTCTTTGCACTGACCATGCCTCTTGCCCTCACCCATTCATGAAAGCATCTGGGTAAACCAGGGAGACTTGAAGGTTTGCTAGCCCACCACAGTGAGAGTGACTTGGGACTTGCCTTGCAAGAGTTCTTATTTAGGATGAGAAATTGGACCAAGAAAACTTTTCTCCATAAACTTAATTAGGGTCCCTTTTAGCTTCCCAAGCAATGATTGAAGAAAGAGAGAATAGTCTAGACTAGACTAGAATATTTCACTTGGAAAGGACCTACAATGATCATCTAGTCCAGCTGCCTGACCACTTCAGAGCTGACCAAAAGTTAAAGCATATTATTAAGGGCATTGTCCAAATGCCTCTTAAACACTGCCAAGCTTGGGACATCAACCACCTCTCTAGGAAGCCTGATCCAGTGTTTGACCACCCTCTTGGTAAAGAAAAGCTTCCGATTGTCTACCCTGAACATCCACTGGTGCAGCTTTGAACCATTCCCACGTGTCCTATCACTGGATCTCAGGGAAAAGAACTCAGCATCTCCCTCTCCATGTTCCCTACTCAGGAAGCTGGACAGAACAATAAGGTTGCAACTCAGCCTTCTTTTCTCCAAACTAAAGAAGCCCAGAGTCCTTGGCTGCTCCTCATAGGACGTTCCCCCCAGCCCTTTCACCAGCAAGAGTAAAGAACAAAAAAGGAATCATAGAATCATAGAACTGTCCAGGTTTGAAGGGACCTTTAAGATCACCCAGTCTAACCATCAACCTAACCCTGATTAAAAAGTCGTCACTAAACCATGTCACTAAACACTATGTCAACCCATTTTTTAAATACCTCCAGGGATGGTGCCTCAACCACTTCCCTGGGCAGCCCATTCCGACGATTAATAACTCCATGAGGTAGAAGAAAGCCTTGACACAAGAAGATGTTGGTTGAGAGGACCTGTGCTGACATTTGCTGCAACCCAAACCATGACAAGTCATCGCTTTGGGACTGTACTAGTGGGCTTGGACCAAAAGCTCACCAAGAATCATGTTCACAGCTTGGATGACCACATGTTGGTGCTACCAGCCCAAGCCCTGGCCCATGTTGACACGCCAGCGCCAACATAGCAAGGTGCTCCCATCTCACATGTTCTTTGCTGTCAGCAGATGTAGATCAGACTTTTATACTCCTCGCACGCTGATAACACAGAGCACACTGTCATCCCATCAGGGTTAGCCCAGGCCTAGGAGCTCTGCAGGACGGATCTGGGAGACAAATCCTAGTGACAACGAACAGAGCGGGTAAGAAGGAGTTCATGGAAATATAGCCTCTTTCCTTAAAAGAGAGGAGAAAAGAAAAAAAGAGGAAGTTATTTATAACCCTGAGACAAAAGAACATTGGAGTTTTAGAATCAAAGCTAGGAAATACCAAAATTGCCAGTGTACATACTTTAATTCAACCCCTTTCATATATAGTCATTATATTATGAACTTAATTACACGGTTGCATGGGCTTTGTCTCCAGAACTTGGCTCGCAGGATACAATGCGCTTATTGAGTCAGGCACCAGGTTTCTCCCTGTCATTCAGTGGATAACCCCATCCCTTATTTTCCTGCACAGTATATGAGCCTTGCTCAAAAGGCAGCATTATATATTTCAAGTTCTTTTCTCCGCTGATTCCCCCATGCCAGAAGTTTCACTAGTATGAATGAATTTACTTTCAAAACACTCTCCTGAGATGAAGCAGTAGTATGATCCTCACAGTAAATGCTAGGAGCTGAGACACAGAGATATAAAGCACATACCCATTACGACTGTTTGAATTGAGCTTGCTGTGACCCATTTTTTCCAAAAGGTTAGCCTTTTTTAGAGCTTTCTTTGTTAGATCTCTACGGTGCCATTCATTTTAGTTGCAATGTTAACTATTCAACATTTTTTACAAAGTAGACTGGTTTTAATGAATGGTCAACAAAGATTTTAGTCTAAACTACTTTCTGTGTGTGCGTGACGAAGGCAGACTCTCTCCTGAGGTAGAGTCAGGGCTGAAACAGGCCTGGCCATGAGACAAAAATTCTCTTTGGAATGAGAGGAAATGAATGCTCGAGATTTCATTTTAAAATATTTTAATGAATCTGAGACATTCTGCAATAGGCAAGGGTGCAAAAAAGAAGCAGAGTCATGGTTAGGTTGTATTTCTGGAATGAGCTTAGGCCAAGATTTAGTCCCTGTTCCGAATCAAATAGAATCGAGGTCTTCTGAAACTGTTCCAAGTTTTAGCAAAATCTAAATAAGGGATAACATAACAGGATAAGGCAGACTAGTGGGATAACTACACACCTTTGAACTTCAAGGGGTTTTTCGTCTTCAAATTTAGCTATCTGTCACTCAAAACCCTACTTAACCATCAAAATCTTTCCTGCTATGTTGTGCTTTTCCATCAGAAAAAAAAAGAAAACACAACTTGTGACAAAGTTTCAAACCAGCTCTACCTTTCCCTGCCTAAAACTCGGTGCTGGCTTTTCTCCCCTGGGGTATCTCACCCACTTCATTGTTTCCACCTGATGCCACTGCCATGAATTTGGCCCCTGTGGCAAACTGCATTCTTCAAATCTCCCTTGCAGCAAAGGAGACAGAACCTGTTTGAGAAAATGGGGGGTTGGTGAGAATTTTCCTTCCCTTAAGTCAAAGAAACTGGAGATTTGGTAAATGCTAAAGTTTTAGGTGAAAAATGCAACACAGCCAATATAAAACAGTACAGAATCACAGAATAACAAGGGCTGGAAGGGATTCCAGCACCCACTCAAAGAAAGGCCAACTCAAAAGTTAGATCTAGCTTTGAACTTAGATGAGGTTGCTCAAGGTCATCTCCTTGAGCTGTGGCTTTAGCAGAGAAATAACCCAGGGATAACCTTGAAAAGGCTCACCAACCATGGGCAGACACTTGTCTCCAGGAGCTCCCTGCCTCTTCTCAGGAGATTCCTGACTGTAAGTAAGCCCTGTGGCCACAGAGCAGTAAATTGCCTTGTCCACACCTCATGGTGTGGCACCCACGTCTTAACCCATTGCCCTACTGCAAAAATGGCAGAGCTTCTCCAACTGTTATGGAACCTGCTTTACTTTGAAGGTGAGATAACTGCAAACCACGTTTCCTGCTCCCTCTGCAGAACTTCACAGGCCCTGTCTAAAACACAACTGCTTAATTGCATTCGTTAGTATGTTCAATATAATGTAATGCCAAAGAAACAAGTGCCAAGCGAGCGTAACCAGCCAGACGTATGAGAAAGGTGATCCGCCAGGCCATGGAAGCATCTCATGAGAGGCAGCCTAGATGATAGCCTCCCGTCCCTGGCTGTTGTGCAATTAGAGCCTTTATCCTAATGCGTGTACCCACGTGGGCACTAGCAACCAACATCCTGCCCTTTCCCAACTTTGGAGAGCTCATCTTTGTAGCCCTAATGTCCTTTTAATGTCGAATTTTTGGAGGCAATTATTTATTTACATGACCGTGCAGCCTGGAGGGGCTCGCTTACAAGGGTTGCGTGAGAAGACTGTGATTACTCGGGCTCTGTGGAAGATGATTAAAGCGGCGTGACTAAAGTGTTTAAAGTGATCTGTCCCAAAAAAGGGCAATGCGTAAAGTGCCCTCTTCCTGCGTGCCACAGCTGTATTCAGGGGCAGATTTGTTAACCACAGTGACAAAAGGAAGATCTTTTCTTTCTCCTTTCTTTCTCTTCTCCTTTCTTTCTCTTCTCCTTTCTTTCTCCTTCCCATCGCTGCGGCAGGAATCGAGTACGGCACGTGTGGGGTTTTGCTCCTTCCCAGTTGCCCGCTCAAACTGTTGACTCATTTCCAGGCAGCTACACCTTCACCAGCCTCCTGACAGCAGCGAGGTGGGAGACGGGTCCCCCCCAGAGGCCTAGTTTGAAGACAGCGGATTTTACAGAGCTGTCAAGAAGTTCTTCATTTGGGCTGCAGAACCTTTATTACTAGTGACGTGTTGTAAGAACAGAGAGGACCCAACTCGCGCCTTGGATTTCAGGATGAGTTTGCAAGACTGATGGGGGGGAAGGGGGAACCAAACCAAACAAAAACACAACAGGAAAAAAAAAAACTAACTAAAACAAGCCCTCCTCTTTAATGTGGAGCTTATCTAAGCTGCTACTCGCCGAGTTAGATAAACGTGGGCCCTCGCAATCTGATTATCACAGTCATTTCATAGGTTTGATACGATCTTTAATCCACAGGCCACTATGAAATTAAACTGGCTGATCTGTCGGGATAGAGGCAGGGCGTGAATAGCTGAGGGATGAAAAGTAAGGGTGCAAAAAGGGGAAGATGAGGGAATTTCTTTTCGTCGCTTGGTTTGTAGCCTGTCGGCCAGAATATTCATTGCGGGTGGCAAAGTTTGGAAGAAATGGTGAGAGAGGAAAAAAAACAAAGCACACCACAGCAACAGGAAATCTTTGGGGAAAATTCAGAGAGCAAGAGTCTGATCGCAAATATTTTCCCTGAACCTTTCTAATGTTTGTTCACATGCAAAAGGCACTTGCTTCTCATATGCAGATGGAATTTGCTAACTGCTCTAAAATGAGAAAAGAGGAAACAGAGATGGAATTTAAGAGTATTTACTGGGATTTGAGAACAGTCTCCAGCTGGACCAAGTGGATAAGATATAACTCTGAATTGCCAAATGACTCCTGAAGAGTAGTAGCTGCCTCTTACCCCCACCTGTGAAGGTTAGGCTCTCCATGAAAACTATGTGGTCCTACAGGAAAAAACGCATCAACACAACAGTATGGCCTTACCCAGGAGAAGTTGCCCGGAAACGGAAGAGAACAATGAAGCTGCATTTTTTTCAGTGGTGCCCAGTGACAGGACAAGAGGAAATGGGCACAAACTTGAACGTAAGAAGTTCCACCTAACCATGAGGAGGAACTTCTTTCCTTTGAGGGGTGGCAGAGTCCTGGAACAGGCTGCCCAGAGAGGTGGTGGAGTCGTCTTCTCTGGAAATGTTCAAAACCCACCTGGACACGTTCCTGTGGAACCTGCTCTGGATGGACCTTCTTTGGCAGGGCGGTTGGACAAGATGATCTCCAGAGGTCCCTTCCAACCCCATATCATTCTGTGATTCTGTAATTCTGTAAATATGTTCTGTAGGGCTTGAGACTTGCAAATAGGGTGGCATTTTATGAAGGAGCCAGTTTTCCAGAATGCAAGACCCCTCCTCCTTCTAAATAATCCTCTCCTAATGACAGTAAAATGGCCCAAACTCATGCATAGACCAGATTTACACACACACACACCCCCAAAATAGTTCTTCCTCAAGTGGAGAATGAAAGGAAGGAATTCCAACCCATGTAGCCAAAGTTTGACTTTTCTGGAGGTGACGAACTCCACCGGTTTCAGTGGACTTACTCAGGTTTGCACTGATGTCAGTAAGATCAGAGGTTGGTCTTGGTGACACAGAGCTGGTAGATCAGTCCTCAAATTGTCCCTGACTCCGTGGGCTTCTGGTTTGCATCTGGCTCTGTCTAAGTTCCACCTCTGTAGCTCCAGCTCTGCAAAAACAGAGATGGCAGGGGGGCTGAGGGAGAGGTGCGTTGGGCTGGAAAGGCTTTCATGAAGGGAGGTGGAGTTTTGTCATCTCCTCTTTGAAGAGGCAGTGCAGCGGGCAGGTATTCAGGCTTGGCTCGCATCGGCTTCTACAAATGGAGCAACGTGAGGAGTTATAGATGGAGGGAGCTTTTAATCTCTGAGCAAGCTACAAATCGAAGGTGAACCTCATTAACTTGGACACTTTGTGTGTTAAAAAATGAGAAGCATTTCACCTAATGAGAAGCTCTTAATAGGTGTTGGTTTTTTTGCTAAATTATCATATTAACCAGCAGATAATTAACAAGCATTTTCTTAATGCAGTGCTGTACTGATAAAATCTCATTGTCTATAAATCATCAAGCTACTACTACTACTACAAAAAAAATGGCTTTTTAATCATGCTGGGCATTATGGGCAAAAAGTACAGGACCATTTTAATTGTTGGGGAACTAGGGAGGGAAAGACAAGAATCTCTAATCTGTTGGGGGCCTGCATGGGGTGCCTTAGGATAAATCAAGCTCTTAGAGATGGTTTTTAAAATACTTTAGAGTACTTACTGGCACTGATATGTCATTATTGAAACGGCTTCCTCAGAGGTACATTGTGGCAGAGGTGGAAGAGCAAATGCACATCCAAATGATACTTCAGAGCAGATGGTGCAGGACAGGGGGATGTCCTTTAAGAAAAAAAAAGTCCTGGAAAGGAAAATGAGCAGACATTAAGGTTACCTTCTGAAAGTAGCATTTGGGACCTTGGTTTCTATCAATTTCTACTCCATGTAGTCATCATAATAGTATCTAAGAGTTTTCTGTCTTAATTCTAGCCCCCATCTCCACAGCCCTTCCTCAAAGCGACATGAGAAAACTGTGGCTAAACCAAAGCTGACCTACAGTTTCCTAATTCCCTCCTGTTCCTCCCAGCCCAATGGTCCATTTAGCAGGACAATGCCTACACAGGAGCATGGTCTCGTGAACCAGAGGTGGACTGAGATAGCTCTGAGTTCCTGATGACCAACATCCTCCCTTTTGCTCAGGTGTTTGATGGAGTAGATGACAAACCCTCCCTCCCAAACACAGAATCATAGAATCATCTGGGTTGGAAAGGGCCTTTAAGATCATCAAGTCCAACCAAAGAGTCCAAGTAACTGACTTGTGACTTATTTCCACTCAAGTGCATCCTCCCAGCACCTCTCTGCCATTTCCACCATGCTTCCTCACTGGGACAAATCCCACTTTCAAATACTTTTCAATACTTTTCCCACAGACACTCCCCGTACCAATGATGATCAATATCTTGCTCTTTCTGCAGAATAGCCACAAACTCACTGGCAGTAATTTCCGAGATGTCCTGGTGGCTTCTCAGTTGAACCTCTCAAACTGCCAAATTAATTTCAGCCTGTTCTAATATTTTTTACTATTTTGTGGCTCTGCCTTTCCTATTGTCTTTGCCCTCTCTGCCTGCAGGGGAATTTGGGCAAGGGAGGAGTTTGCAGGGAGGTGAGGTGGCAGAGGATGAGCCGAGCAGAGGGCAAGGCTCCTCTGGGTGCTCCCTGCCCACGTTTTCCCCAACACCTGCAGGTTGAGCTGGCCCTGGGTGACACTGCAGCAGTTTTCTTCTTGGCATCCAGCTGCTCTGACCACTTACTGCTGGGGCTGACCACAGCTGGCCCGGGTCAGAGAAAGTTGTGCACATGTAGGAAAGTCAGACCAGTGAGCAAAAAACAAAACTACAGACACGGAGCTCAGAAGCAAAGAGAAGAGAAGAAAAGCAAAACAGGGAGAACCTTCAAGCCCAAACTGTTCCAGGGATCTGGGTGTATAGGATATGAACCCTTCATTTCTAGCTGATAATCCATAGCTATCCAGAAGAGCCCAGCTGCCCTCATGAATACTCATGAGGCCGTGGGCATGGAAACAGACCTCAGATGCTTTTGCTCTTGTGGAAAGTCACCAGCTGCTTGAATGAGACTCCCTTTTGATGGTCCTCAGTGTCAAAACTATGATGCATTCATTGCTCAGCAGTCCTCAGCCTGTCGAGCAAACATACAAGGAGCTGTGCCTCCAAGGACCCCAGAAAATTAGCACCCATCATGTAGCCAAGTCCTTAAGACCTATAACCCACCCTAACATGCTGAGAAAGTAGCATGATGAATATCCCAACATTTCAGCTCCTTTCTATCCTTCCACATTTGATGCATGGAGGGGAGAGGCAGGAAAACCTGTCCAATACAGGAAAACCCCAAAAGCCTCTAATAGTTCATAGTGGACTGCATCCTAAGAGGGGAAAACGCTGGAGGACCCCCAGGCTGAGTGGAGCCTGGAAGGAGAGTAGTGAAGCAGAGCTTGGCTCCTGCAGGCTGGAGATGGTTGGCTTCACTACAGGACTTTTGCATCAGGAGGTTGGCTTGTCTTGTGCCCCAGCTCTGGTACCACCATGCCCTGGAGCGAGTGCTCCTCTGCCTCTTCCCATCCCCCATGGAAAAAGGAAGGAGAAAGCTGGAGTAAGGATGGATGAGAGTGAAATGTTAGGGAGGGAAGAGGAAAACAGAGCGCTCAGCATGATCTCATGAGTTGGGATGGCATCAGGCCCCAAGCACAGACCATGCATTTGTAACGTGCGCTTGGCACTTGCTTTTATATCCAGCAACAGGGGGACTTGTTAGAGGTAACTAAAGACCACCAGGAGCCTTCATCCAGAATTCAAACAGTGGAAACTCTTCCATTAGCTCTCCCTCCCTGCCAGCTCCTCTCCTTTTCTTCTTTATTTCACCTCTAGGTTACGGTCAGCATCTCGACTGGAATTACCTCGGGCTGCTGCTGAACCAGCTCTGACCTCTGCTGCAAATGTTTTTGGGGCCTGGTGGCTGGCAGTGGAGTCCTGGCTGATCAGCAGGAGCCACACACACCCTTGGCCAGCTTCCCCCTCCAGCCAGCAACGTGATGGACTGGGGAGGTGGTGGGGGGGGGGGAGGAGAAGGAGGAGGAGGTTGTTTCGGGGCTGTTATAGCAAATTTACTCCGTGATTTATAGGAAGGGAAAATCCATTTTGAATTTAAAGCTGCTATTAGCCCCCTTTCAGTGTGCATGTGTCTGCATGTATATAAAACGTATATATAATATAAACCCTTATAAAAAATAAAACGTAATAAAAAGGGGAGGGGGAGGGGCGTTTGCAAGCCTTGCAGGCACAAAGCGCTGGAAATGTGCAGCAAGCTTTATAATTACCGTAGCATTTCCAGCGCGTTTGGCCACAAAAGCTCTGAATTGTCCCTCTCCCTGTGACTCTTCCTTGCATCACAAAGCTCCAAAGCCCTATTTGAAGTTTCAAAAGGAACATTTTTGTGAATGAGATAATCAGCGCCGACTAATCGGCCACGAGCCCCTCTTGTGTAATCCGTACACCTCCAGCGGAGGGAACAAAGCCACGTCCAGCTAATCCTCTTGGGTCATGCCTTGAAGCGTGTCGTGTGGGCCCTATGGCAGGAGAGGAGGCGGGAAGGATTAGGCTGTCAAGAGTAGATCATACGTTCTGTGCTCTGACATCAACTAGGACCTCGTTATGCATAATTCCAGGTAATGAACTCCAGGAGTGAGGCAGCGAGCCATTTGGCACACTTGGGTCCCTGTCCCTGGTGGTGTAGAGGTGACCCTATTGACCAGCAATGAAGAAGGGAAAGTACCCTCTGACCTGTGCCTTGTGCCCTGCAGGAGAGGACAACAAGGGTGGAACATAGAACCATAACCATAGAATGGTTAGAACTGGAAAGGATCATAAAGACCACCCAGTTCTACCCCCGTGCCCTGGGCAGGGACGCCTCCCACCAGACCAGGTTGCTCAAAGCCCCATCCAACCTGGCCTTGAACCAGGGATAGGGCAGCCACAGCTTCTCTGGGCAACCTGGGCCAGTCTCTCACCATTTTCCTGGTGAAAAATTTCTTATTATCGAATCCAAATCTATCCTCTTTCAGTTTAAAACCATTACCCCTCATCTTATCACTCCATGCCCTTGTAAAAAGTCCCTCCTCACCTTTCCTGTAGGCCCCCTTTACATACTGGAAGGGGCTCTAAAATCTCCCCAGAGCCTTCCCTTCTCCAGGCTGAACAACGCCAACTATCTCAGCCTGTCCTCACAGGAGGGGGGCTCCATCCCTCCGATCATCTTCATGGCCTCCTCTGGACCCGTTCCAACAGGTCCATGTCCTTCCTATGCTGGGGGCCTCAGAACTGGACGCAGTACTCCAGGTAGGGTCTCATGAGAGCAGCGTAGAAGGGCAAAATTTTCTCACCCAGGAGAATTCTCTCTCTCCTCCATCGCTTGAGAAAAGGTCTTAACTATCCCTTTATATGCTGTCCAGGAGGTGAGATCACTTCCCAGCTTTAAGTGGTGCCAGGCTGCTGCACCAAGAGATGTGGGACCAGGGGGAATGGAAAGACAGGGCAGCTGGAGCTGTAGCCTTCTGCTCAGAGTATCCATGGGGAGGCAGCGGAGATGTGCAGGGGTCTGGGCTGCTCATGCATTTCACAGATGGAGTCATCGGATCAAACAAACAGCAAAAACCCGGGAGCAACCTCAGGAGCTCTTAAAACCTCCACTTCCTCATCGCTATGGAAGAAGTGTATGCTCTGTGTGTGGGGAAAGGTGAGCAGGAGCAGAGGCTCCACCAGGCAAGGTGAGTGTGCATGCACACATGCCTGTGGTGGGCAAAGAGCACCTTTCTGACCCAGCGACTCACCCTGCATCATTTGCAGGACTAAATTTGCTGATAAAAAAGAGGCGGCTCAGAGCTGCCTCGCTGAAACAAACACTCAAGAGCAGTGAACATCCATCCTTGGGGTCTAAACTTGCTCTGTCATTAACAGAATGGACCCCAATTAAAAAGGCAAAAGGCCTAGTTCCCCTCTCCCAAAAATCCACACCAGAAAAGAGAAGCTGCTCTTGTTACACTGCAGCAAAAGTGACCCTGTCAACTGTCTTTGGGGAGCCTTGCTCCCCCCAGATGGAGGAATCTCTCTCGGGCTGACGTGCTCGCATCCATACGCACTTATTCCTGCTCTGTGACTCTCCAAAGGGAGCCATCACTCTCCTCCAAATGCTCTCCTGTAGTCAGCGGCGATAGGCAATGTAATAATACCTTTTATTGGGTCAATACATCAGCTGGAAAACAGAAGCTATCCCTTTCTTCAGGTGATGGCCAAAGAGTGACCTATGTGAGTGTGCCGGCCGGTATATTATAGCTGTTAGGCTGGCCCGATAGGCAGGATGGTATATTTACCTCTCTTCGTTTGTCTCTTGGTGCTTTATTGCAGTTCCTGTTTTGTGAGCAGCCTTAATAAAACATCTTTCTGAAGGGCTCTCCGCTGCGTAGTAAATATCCTCCCTCATCCGCCAACTTAGATAGGGATCAATCAATCAGAGGAGGCCCCTCGAGATGCCAGGGTGCATCATTCAAGGTTAGGGACTGGACAGGCAGGTGACAGCAGAAGGATTGCAGTGTTTCTGCTAGGAATTAACCCCCACTGCTGCTTGCCAAAGAAATAATAATAAAAAAAAAGAGAATGGGAGAGTCCTCCAAAGATTTCATCTCCTCTCATCCTCAGCAGGGTTTCTTTAAACAGCCTGGAGGAAAACAGGCATCCCTGAAATCAGCCATCTGGGTGGCTTGGTATAAAGAGCAGAAACATAGCAGAATGCCTTGGGCTCTCCTGCCAGTAGACATCAAGATCTAGCCATGGACTGGGGGGTACCACACATGCAAGGCCTTGGGAACCTTCCCGCTGAGAGACGGGTCAGGACCAGGGTGTAAACCTCCATGGGTAAGGCTTGATGGTGGGTTGTTTGCTTCTTGCTGCTCGGGAACCACACAGAACATCTTTTCTAGCTGGCAAGCCAAAGGGTGGCACCACTTGGCTGGTGTGAAGCCAGCCTGGCCCTGCTCAGTGCCAGACTGGGTGACAAGGCATCTTCCCCCCATGGAAAGAGTTTTGTTAGCGATCAAGCACTGACAGCAAGGTTTTAATGCTGCCTGCACTTCCCAGCTTTGCAGTCGTCTCATATTAACTCTTCAGGTGCCTTCCAGAAAGCAAAGAGAGGAATCCACAAGATTAAGTTATTGCTCCATTATTAACACATTAAAACGTCAATATTTGCCTTCGGTGGCCTGCAGTGCCAGATGGGAGTGTGGAAGCTCTCATGTAAGGAAGCTCTCATGTAAGGAAGCTACAACCGTAAGTAACAATGACCTTTTAATTGGTCCATTATAAGGTCGGAGCTTGGCCACCACTTTGGGAGAGTTCACTAAGCAGTTAATCCATTTAGCGGAGTCCGGATCTTTGGAGAGGATGTAAGTGGGGTGGTTGTTGTATGAGCTGCATTTGAGAGTCATTAAAGGGTTGCTTTTTGCAGGAAGAGTCACATTTTAACATCATTAGCTCCCGGCTCCACCAGGCAAGCCCTTGTGAATTATCTTTCAATGGAGCTGCAGCTATAGATTTCATCTTATAGTTTCCTATGTATAATAAACGACAGCTCTCAGACGTACCAGAAGAAAGGTTCTAATGGCAACCATCGTATGGGAGCAGATGATACCTCCAGACTCAGGAGTGAATTAAACCCTAACTGGAGTGAATTAAGCCCGAACTCTCTGCAGACTCTCGAGCTGGATGGAGGACAAGAGGCTGAGCGTTGGGTAGCGTAGGCACAGGTTGCGTTTCATGATTTGTCTCCTTGCATACTGACCGATGACCAGCATGGTCTGCAAGCATACATCCAAACACATGCTTCCACCTATAGCTGTTGTGGATGGTGCAGCTGGCTCTTTGGCCAGCCGGTCCACGCTCCTCCATCATTGCACCTGTGTAAAAGCTGAGCTGTTTCTCTGCTGGTGCCAAGCCTGCAAAAGGAGGAGGTGTCACTGCTTGGTTACAGAACCCCCTGACCAGACAGTACCTGCCAAATTCTGTCCTCTAACATGGACTTCACAGCCTCGTGCAGGATGAGAGAAACCATGAGGAGAAGCTCAACGTGCCCCAGCAAGGTGCGCTGGCAGCCCAGGAAGCCCCCCACATCCTGGGCTGCATCCCCAGCAGCATGGCCAGCAGGGCAAGGGGGGTGGCCAGCTCTGCTCTGGGGAGACCTCCCCCCAGTGCTGCCTCCAGCTGTGGGGCCTCAGCACAGGAAGGACAGGGACCTGTTGGAGTTGGGCCATGGAGATGACCCGAGGGCTGGAGCATCTGCTCTTAGAACAGGCTGAGAGAGTTGGGGGGGGCTCAGCCTGGAGAAGAGAAGTCTCCATGGAGACCTTAGAGCCCCTTCCAGCCCCTAGAGGGACACCAGGAAAGCTGGGGAGGGACTCTTGATGAGGGCGGGGAGGGGAGGATGAGGGGGGTGGTTTTAAACTGAAAGAGGGGAGATTTAGATGAGATCTGGGGAAGAAACTCTTTGCTGTGAGGGTGGTGAGACACTGGAACAGGTTGCCTCAGAGAAGCTGTGGCTGCCCCATCTCTGAAGGGGTTCAAGATCAGGTTGGACAGGACTTTGAGCAACCTGCTCTGGTGGGAGGTGTCCCTGACCATGGCAGGGGCGATGGAACTAGATAACCTTTAAGGTTCCTTCCAACCCAAACTATTCTATGACTCTATGAGATGACTGATTCAGAAGGATGTGCAATTAGGTTGGGGAAGAAGATGAGGCTGTAGGAATGAAAAGAAGGAATGGTCCCTGTTCTCCTCACCTGCAGGGTGGGGATGGTTATCAGGGAAGGACTAAGAAGGTCCATTCATTAATGCATATTTGTTTTAAGGCCCATCAGTGGTTAAAAGCTAGCTAAGAACATGTGTGCAACACCTGCTAAAGTCTGAGGGTATGATTTGGAGCTCCACGTAATTCTCTGTGTGCTCAGAAATGGCTCCAAATGATACAAAGTGCAGGCCTCAGCACAGGCTCATTAATCTGGCCTCCAAGAACTTCCACAAATCCCTTTACAGAAGTAGCACACCAAGATGGTAAGAACATGGTGTGAAGGCCATCAGTGCCTCACCAGTGCATGGGTTAACTTTGATGTTATAGCATCTAAGAGATGCTATAGAGAGAGAACCTGAGTTAAACCTCAAAGCCAAAGGAGCTAGTTCTGCTTCCTTCCCGTCTGCCCTCCCTACCCTTCCCTCTGGTGGATCTATACCAGGCTGCTGTCCCCTTCGTCTTCCAAAAATGGGTATACTAACTGCAAGGGACCCTCTAAAATCTTCCCTGCTCCTGTGCATCTCCCCAAAGACAAAGACCCCCAGTTATACTGAGGAAGGGTGAGGGCTGAACCAGCAAGGACAATTAGACCACAGGGTTCCTCCATGAGGCTACAACATGACAAAGCCCTGCAAGCCCTCTCCTGAAAACAATGGGAATCATGCTGTAGAGATCTACAGGGACAAAAGCTCAGGTGGTGGAAGGTCACCTACATTGGTCAGGTGGTACAAGGTTACACCGAGAGTCAGGGTTAGAAGGGAGACTTGAGCTGCCCATCACTTCTCCTGGCAAGCACAACAGTGTCCCGTTGATAGAGTTGTAACTCGCCCAATCTCCACCCGTTCGTCCTTGCACGCTCCTGACTCTCTGAGTTTCTTTACCCCAGAGCAGCTAATCATCGGGCTGCCACGACCTCCTGCCCCGGGCCTCATCTGTATGGTGAAACCAACTTTCATGCTCAGCGGCAGCCCAGATTAGTGCCTTGTAAATATAGAAGCATCTTTGTGCCCAAGCACTGACCTTTGACTCAGCTCCTGATCTCAGCGGGTTTGATGTTTCCAGCTATTTGTCTTGCCGCTCGCCAGGAGGAAGAATAGGAGAGGGGAGGCGGCACGCGACCGGGAGCAGAACGGAGCGGGGCTCTGTTCTTGGGTCCATCGCTGACTCCCTCCCGAACCCTTGGCAAAATGACTTACTCTGTCTGTTCCCAGGTTGCGCGGGGTCGTACCCTGCTGTGGTGGACATCCGCTAGAAGCGCTCGTAGCAGAGGGAGGATCAAAGGGTGGAGGATGCGGTTTGGCTGGAGCCTGTATTGCTGTGTTTGAGCCCAAGATCCAACTCTGGACTTCCCAGAATCTCAGATGGCGGTCAAGGAATGGGAGGAAACAAAAGGAACCGTTCAGTTTTACTGCCATTTTACCTTCTTCATCATCACACCATGGCTCTTGGCAGCACAGCCTTCTCCTCCTGGCAGGTTAAATCCAGACCCCACATCTGCACCTTTCTCCTCATCTCTGGGGACATCAGTCTTACTAATGTCCCTCCAACTATTGCTCCTGCACACTTCAGTCCTGCACCATCTCTGCCCATCTGCTGTCTACCTCCCACTCTCCAGTTATTCCCATTCCTTTCCTGCCACTTTTGTCTCTTCTCATCTGGGATTAGGATAGTTCTAAACATCCCACAACTTCTCCAGCTTCTACCCTGTCCAGATCTTGGTTGTTTCAGAGATTTGGATCCCTCCCCTTGTCTCATTTCCTGCAGAAGCCCTCTATAGCAGAAAGTCAAGGTATTGCTTTACCATTACAATGTTTCCAGTACTGTCAGTTGTGTCTCCTGAAACAGGGACAACTTAAATAACTCATTAGAATCATAGAACCATAGAACGGTTAGAGTTGGAAGTGACTTATTTAAAGATCATCTAGTTCCAACCTCCCTGCCATGATTAGGACCCACTAGACCAGGTTGCTCAAAGCCCCATCCAGTCTGGCCTTAAAAGGAGGAATGAAGAGAAATGGAGGGATTCAATACTTTAAAAAAAATATATAAATCTGGCATTAACTGTGTGATGTGAAACTCAAAGTGTTGACTGATGCTTGGAGCACAGCTGGATGGAAGCATTTCTAGTCCCTAGAGCCATGCCAATACTGAACTATGAAGTTCATGAATCACAAAATCTGATCCCATCCTGGGATGGGTTTGTGACAGTGAACATCAGGTAATGTGCTGGTGTGAAAGCTCCACCCAAGAGGCCTGTGGACCCTCAGCAACACACATATACTAGCTCCAAGCTAGAGATTTACTAGTCCTACTCCCAGCAATGTTTCACAAAAGTGATGACACCAAATGGATCACACCAAATTCAGGAAAACTGTAGTGTATTTTTAGTGCATGTGTGATGCTCGCCATGCCAGAACCTTCTGGGTCCTACGGTAAGAGGTACCAGAAGAAAAGCAGGACTGTCACTGTGAGCTGTCACCATTCTAAGAAGGTCCTGGGCAATGGGAGGGATGTTCATCCAAATCCTAACATAGAACTCTGGAAAAAAAGTATTAACTTGCATTATACATGAAAAGAGGGTCAAGTTTACTCCATCCAGGCTTCAGTCAGACAGCCACAGGCAACCTATGGATCCTGTCAGACTGTCCTAGAACTAGAAGCACCCTCTTGGGCATTGTCATCAGGGCAGAAAGACCCTATGGTGCAGTTTACTGTGATTATTCCCTTCCTGTCTTCAAGGGACCAGAGCTTGCCATCATCATCAGCTCCCTATCTACCTTTCCATTGAGATGATCACCCTCAACCATATTTCAGACCATTCAGTGGCAGAAAGAACAAGGGAGGACAAAGCTGAGCAATCTCCCAGCCTGGGTGGATGCACTGTCCCCAAGGCTGGATGCAGGCAATGGCCTCACTCCACTCTCAAGCCCACAAAGGTCAACGCCCAAATTATTAGAACTCATTTAAAGGTCCAGATACAAGATTAATTTGACCGACAAAGGACTAATTGGTTTCAGGACTAATTAAGTACATTTACTTGGCTTTGCTTAATCAGTGAAATTTCCAATGGCATTAAAATGTCTAAGAATACAAATCCCTGGAGATTTAAAGCAAATAGTTAAAATCAACTTAGATCCAATTATCATATAAATCACTAATGACCTGGGTAAATTGGAAGCTCTTTGGCTCAGCCTCTAGGGAAGAATAAACCTGATAAAAATGAACATGCTACCTGGATTAATGCAAGGGCTCAAGGGACTTCATTGCAAATATTCCAATAGGACTTTTTCAGTGACATTGTTATTCACTGCAAAATGCCAGTATTTCAAAACAAACAGTTTTCAGAGGAAGGTTCTGTTGAAACTTTCAGCAGGAACTTTCATATCTTTGTGTTCAGCATCCAAAGCTGAAGAATAGCCAATTATCCATTGCTGGGCACATTCCTGCTCAATACTTTAACTGGAGGGCAATTAGTTATTTCCGGTCCCGTCCTCCCCCACTCTGCATTTCATCTTGCTCATGGTCACAGTCTGATATTCCATTTATAGAAAGAAAAGACATAAATGGAAGTGAATAAAGACTTTGCTTTTGGTCTAATGAGAAAGAACTTGCAAATGTTCGAGCTACATGTCCCAAAACTCAGATCTAGTTTTCTAAATTAATTAATCTAATGAAAATGGTGCTGGAGAAAGAGCACCAGGTATCTTCCTTGAGCAACTTCAGCTGTCAATTGAACTACTCGAGTTTAGATTTCGAAATCTCAGGAAAGCACACAGAAGCATTATAGTGACTGAAGCCACCAGATGGATATAAGACATGAGATAGCAAACACCTGTAATAGCAATATTTTTTCACCCATACTCATTTTTGGGTGCAGGCTACAGGTGGCTCCCAGAAGACCCAATCTCCACTGACCACCTAGGCTGTCTCAACTGGCTTATTTTTCCAGCCCAAATTCCAACCTTCTTCTTCATTCATAGGACTCCCACACTTGGAAAAAGCGGTAGATGAGGAAAAAGAGAAAAAAAAAAAAAAGATTAAATATGATACAGTTCTTATATAACCAGTGAGTACAAATCATAGTGTTGGCATCTGCCAAATCTGCAACACCCATTAGAAGTGTTGCCAATTAAGGAGCATTCAAAGCCTTAATTTCCTGAGTCCAGAGTTTAGCCAGAAAATGCTCGCAGTCAGAATCCCTCCCATTCCAGCTTTGTTGTGTGATTTCCTAATGACCCACCAAAGAGTTAATCTGAGGGTAATGAGGCGCGAATGGGATAAAGAATTAACTGTAAATACGTCACCCACAGTGGAATAAAGTGATTAAGAAATGTCCTTGGACCTTTGGCTGTGTCTTGGGGAACACCAGAAAGAAGAATATTAAGGCACACCAACCACCTCAAAAATCCATGTGAAATTAAAGCAGTGGTCCCCCCACTGCAGAAATGATGGAAGCAACCTCTGGAGAGTTGTGTTCCAACACATGCTTTGGACATCTCCTTTTATTCCAAGCTCCTGCTCTAGTATCAAAGCACCATCCCAGTAGTCTGCAATAGGTTGGATTTTGTTGCACCCCTTGTGGTGAGAGGCATGTGAAAGTGGACGGCCAAATGGAGTGTTGTGGGTTTCAAGAGGGCTCTGCTGTGTCAGAAAACCCTCCCAAAAGGCAGGTCAACTTGACCAAGGGACCTGGTTTATAAAGGAAGGTGTACATCCTAACCACACAGGGCAGTTTCTGGTTGACCAAAGATCCAGATGAAAGGCATGAAAGAAATCCATACCCTCCTCCCTGCCTCACCTCTTCATCTTTGCCCTTCCTACCCCTCCCTTGTGTTATTTTGCTTTGATATGTGCCCAGGAAAGCTCTGTGCGCTTAAAAAACTTGGGTTCCCAGGCAAGTAATAAATATCCTTGTCATTTCCTGATGTAGAACACTTCAGGCTTGAGATGCATAGGAGTACTTCTTGTTTGTTTGCTTTTAAAGGAAAAAAAAAAAAAGGGTTAATAAACAGACAAAGCAGAAAACAAAGGAAATCCACATCCCCCCTCACTCATCCTCTTACTCCTTAGGAATACCAAAAACCTCTAAAATATGGACTAAGCCTTGGCAGCTCATCTTGCTTTTCTCCCCTGTCATTAGGAGGATCATTAGAGGTTAGAGTACAGTCCTTGCATGGATAAAACAGCTTGCAAAAATGTAAGCCTGTGGCTAAATAATACTCTGATTGAGCCAGTCACTCAGACCCTTGTTGTTTGAAATGCCCAGCAGCCCTGAAGTATTGTAGATGGTCTCTTCTCCCAAGTTACAGGCGATAGGACAAGAGGAAATGGCCTCAAGTTGCACCAGGGGAGGTTTACACTGGATATTAGGAAAAAAGTTTTACCCTGAGAGGGTTATTAAGCATTGGAACAGGCTGACCAGGGAAGTGGTGGGGTCACCATCCGTGGAGGTATTTAAAAGCCAGGCAGATGTGGTGCTGAGGGACATGGATTAGTGATGGGTTTTGTCATTGTTGTGTTGGGTTTTGCAAGCGTTGTATTGGTGGTTGGACTCGATGATCTGAAAGGTCCCTTCCAATCTAGACAATTCTATGATTCTATGTAGGGATGCAGCAGATGTTGGGGTGGACTTAGAGGTGCACGGGGGAGAAGGAGAGGCTGAGCTGCAGGGCAGTGGTGGAATGAACTCCAGGCTCTGCTGGGGTTCCATTTGCTGTTTTTCCCATCCTGCCTGGATAAAAGAAACGCAGGAAAAACTTTAACACATCAGGTCCCCACAAAGCCAAAGGCAGCCTTTTGCTGGGCAAAAAGCAAGCCCTGGTCTGAGCACAGGCAGAGCCATGAGAGATGATCGTGGCCACCATCATGGTGGTGTGGATGCAATTTATAATGCAGCATATTGAGGTGATAACGGGAAATATCACATCAAGCTTGCTCACCCACCACCCCACAGCACCCGCTTGCTCGCAGCCTGCATAGGGGAATGGAGACACCTGCCATCAGCTGAAATGACCAGAAGAACCAGAAGGACCAGAAGAAATAATGTTGGCTAAAGTGGGTTTGGAAAGATGCAAGTTCAAGGCTTATCATGATCAGACCTCATTCCAGCTGGCAAGAGGATGGGTTTGCTCCCAGAATAAGAGATCTGCTCTGGTCCTACAGCTGCCTAATAGAATCCTGAAGAAACTGATGAGGATGGACCCAGTCAGACCCTTGCCTAGGGCTCAATGGACACGCATCCCAACCAAGGCGGATGGAGCTAAGCATCAACCTCTCCATCTGCAGTGCTCTCCAAGACAAGGCTGGGGCTGATGGTGCTCCAAAGGGAGAAGAAAAAAATCAACCAGGGCTGCACTGCATGGCCTGAAAGGACAATTTCCTCCTGGCCACTGTGATCAGATACATGAGCAGTAATTACCCTCATGTTACTCTGGATACCCCATCCTTGGAGGGGTTCAAGACCAGGCCAGATGGGGCTTTGAGCAACCTGGTCTGGTGGGAGGTGTCCCTGCCCAGGGCAGGGGGGTTGAAACTGGATGATCTTTAGGGTCCCTTCCAACTCTAACCATTCTGTGATTCTGTGAACTACATGCTTTTAACAGCCAGTTTCTACTTTCATATTCTGTGCCATCACTGTGTTACATTACAAAAGTATTCAGTCTCATATTGTATTCATTTATATTAGTTCACTGCCCAGTGCCACACACAGATATTAATTACATCAACCAGCGGAGGACCATTTCAAACTGGGCTAAGTCAGTCCATGTCCATTCAGGTTGGCCCTGGGTCTGAATTTCAGGTTTAAATATCTTTACATCGGTGCGACCCCCAAGGCAGCCGCATGCAGTCCGAGGGGGAGCCGCAAGTTTTACACTTCAGGGTGGAAAACCGCATCCTTCCCCACGTGGCACGTCACATTTGGCCTCGAAAATTTGCTCTTCTCTGGGGAATCGAGTGTTCATCTGTATAGACAGTTCATGAGATAAAAATAGGTCAGATCTTGTTTCCCCCCAGGGTTCTGAGATGATTTTTTTTTCCCTCTTTGTGCTGCAAAACCCCTCCATTGTATCCCAGGAAGCTGAACCTGGGGTGTCCCTGTGTGAAACGGCAGGACAAGAATCCACCTGCACGTTTGGCTCTGGCTGCCAGCTTGCTTGGGCTGCTTGTCCCCAAAATTATCTCACTTGGGATGGAGAGGCTGGAATTTGCTCTGCTGGCTGCAATCCATCCCAAGCTTCCCAGGGAAGGGGTGGCTGTGGCCAGGGCAGCTTGGCACCCATGCACTCACAGAATCACAGAATGATATGGGGTTGGAAGGCACCTCTGGAGATCGTCTAGTCCAACCCCACCTGCCAAAGCAGGTCCACCTAAAGCAGGTTGCACAGGAACCTGTCCAGATGGGGTTTGAATGTCTCCACTCTCCAGACCTTCTTCAGAGTCAGAGGGATGCTAAGCCATCCCCATCTCCTCTGTGGAGTGTAAATGTTGGCAAACAAGGATTTGCCTGTTGCTAAGCTACAAGGGACCAATTGGTGTGGAGGTGAATGGAAGGGTCTGCAAGCTCAGGTCCCTAATCCTTGGGTTGAGGAAAAGGGGTTTCCTGAGAACCCCGGGACACATTGCAAGCAGCATGGTCGAGGCTGCAAACACCAGCTGCTGCTGGGGCTTAAAAATCAGTGACACCCTGGGGATGGGGGGGCGTGAGAAGCAGGCAAGGATGCTTGAAGTTGTGTCTTTTAAGATGAGGAGGGCTTTCAAGAGTTTCACCCCTCGCTGTAAAACCAAAATGTCATGTTGCTAACTAATTTCCGACCCCTCTAAAGCTTGAAATACATCCCTTCAAATTAAAAAAATGTTTAACCTGGAAAACCCCTCTACCATCAAAGTATTTCATCTTAAAAAAACAACCAAAAACAAACAAACAAAAAACCCAAAACAACCAACCAAAAAGCTCTAACAAATTACAAAATTTCAAGCAGATAAAAACATCACCCTGCACAGAGTCAATGGGTAACACAGCCAAACCAGGACCCTTCACCTCCCACCCTCACCAGTGTCACCCTAAAGGTCATGGCTCGCGAGACCAGCAACACTGGGTGTGTTGCCTGCAAGTGTCTTGCAGTGCAGGAGGCCTTCTCTAGACTTTTTCTTTTCCCAGTACTGCTACTTAATGAATAAAGCCTAATCAATACTCGTAATAAAGCTTCCTAGGCAGGAGGAGGGAAAGAGACAGCTAAAAATTATCATTATAATGGGAGGATTGATTCTCCCTCCAGTAACTCAGCTCTGAGAGCCTCAGACTTCAGCTCACAAATCTGACTTTCTGCTCAGCTCAGGCTGGTTATGGCCTTGCCAGTGGGGACCTGCGTGTCCCCCAGCTCCCATCACCCATCCTGCAGACACCTTCCAAGCATGAACCAAGACAGAGAGCCCCAAGATCACAGAATCACACAGAATGATATGGGGTTGAAAGGGACCTCTGGAGATCATCTAGTCCAACCCCCTCTGCCAGAGCAGGGTCAACCAGAGCAGGCTGCATGGGAACATGTCCAGAGAAGGAGGCTCCACCACCTCTCTGGGCTCTGCCACTCTCTAAGTAAAGAAGTTCCTCCTCAAGTTTAGGTGGAACTTCTAATATTCAATTTGTGCCCATTTCTTCTTGTTGATGTTGCCACCTGTAGCCTGAGAGGATTCTTCCATCACCCCAATGTCCCATTTAATTTGTTTTCATGGAAATCAGGGTTATTAATGTGACACATTGAAGCCACACCATCTCTAGGTAGGTGCTTTCAAGACCAGGGCTTGGTCTGGCTTGTGACCAAGAAAGAGGTGTTGCATTAGTCTGACTGGGGGAAGGTTTATCTTAGTGCCTCCAAAAAGGGGATTTCTGGGAGGCATTTTTCATTGGAGATCCTTTTCATGTTACAGGGTTTTACAGCAAGTGTTTTCTGTCTCCAGAGCAACACTGCTACATTAGCACAGATCACACTGAGCCTCGGCGCACTGCCAGTGGGGGGGGGGGGGGGGGGGG
>JAOTQQ010000001.1:2698520-2710880 GCA_026546715.1 Gallinago undulata | reverse complement strand
CTCTTCTCCAGGCTGAACAACCCCAGCTCCCTCAGCCTGTCCTCGGAGCAGAGGGGCTCCAACCCCCTAATCATTTTGGTGGCCCTCCTCTGGACCCATTCTATCAGGTCCAACTAAATGATGATTGAGGTCCAACTAAACCAGAGCTCGTTTTCAATGCCCGAAACCCCGGTCTGGGTTGATAAACCGATACAACAGACCACGAGATAACAACAAATACCCACAGTAAACCCAGCTGTGCCTAATTCACAAGTGATTTTTAAGTGACTTCTTATACAAAGGCGAAGAGCAAAGGAAATGGGCTGCTGTTTGCTTGCTACATAAATCGTGTAAACGTATTTAAAGCCATTTCAGCGGGGGTATTCTAACCCGCATTAAGGAGCTTTTTTTTTTTTTTTTAAATTGCTTTTTTCCCCTCAGCCGTGCCATTAGTGACCGTTCGAAGTCCACGCATTATCCCTTACTGGAACACTTCAGTGGTCTCTTTATGTTGCCGATGGTATGGGAGCCCTGTAAGACACGTCATCTCCTGCCCCACGGTGACTTGTTTTCATAAGATGATTTTTCACTGGTGATTTTTCAAAGCAGGGCCTGTCCTTCCAGGCACTGCAGACCCAAGGCAGCTCAGCGAGAAGGGGGCCACTCTTCCTTCTAGTCAACCGAGTCCATTTTCTTGGATTAATCTGTTGAAGGAGAGCACCGTCTCCGTATCGATCTGCTGTGCTTGTTACGCTCCCCTAATGCACTATTTGCACTTTTGGGAAAATGCTAAATGTGATTACTGTCTAACATGAGATGGCTATAAAGCACGTGCTCCAGGATCTCCCGGTCAGGAAAGAAGGTTGCAATGTCCATTATAGTAACCCCACCGAAGGGTTTCCGATTGATTTCTGCTTAATGATGGATGACAGGACTCTCAGATGACGGTCAGAAACAGCCAACAGCAAGGAAATGCCTCAAAAGGGAAATGAAATACCTCCCTAACAGAGAACTTCTCTAAAATTCCTATAAATAAGGGTCATTTTACAGAAGCATTGAAAGGGCTGTGGGGTTTCACTGAGGAAAAAGCTTGTCAGAAAAGGGAAACAGTACAAAACCAGTAATTATCATAGAATCATAGAATAGTTAGAGTTGGAAGGGACATTAAAGATCATCCAGTTCCAACTCCCTGCCGTGGGCAGGGACACCTCCCACAAGATCAGGTTGCTCAAAGCCCCATCCAGCCTGGCCTTGAACCCCTCCAGGGATGGGGGAACCACAGGTTCTCTGGGCAACCTGGGCCAGGGTCTCACCACCCTCACAGCAAAGAATTATATGGGATCTACAGTGAAAATGTGGAGGTTTGAAATATTTGAATGGATAAAGCAACCTGGTCTGGTCCCAGAGCTGACCCTGCTTCGGGCAGGAGGTCCCTGCCCTAAACTACTCCATCTCCTGGGGCTTAGTGATGGCTTTTGTCAGTGTTAGGTTGATGGTTTGGACTAGATGGTCCAAGATCCCTTCATATTTAGGCAATTCTATGATTCCTGAGAGAGAGAGCTGTATTTTGGGACACATGGCATGGAAAGTGTCCTGTCATTTCATATATTGATGCATTTATTTAATCACTTAGGAATTCTACAACTAAACTGAAGGTAAAAATACATACCGTAGTCATGAACCAGGACCACCATGAAACCCTGCCACATCTCCATCTCCATCCAGCGTGACTCAATAGCTACTTTACAGAATCAACACACGTGAGGTCTAAGACACCTTTCTTCACAGAAGTCAATAGGAACCGCAGCCCGATCTGCAGCACACACGCCACATGGCACGCTAGGAACGGCGCCTTTTTATTAAGTTTACAATTACTTGATCTGCTTTTCGCTTTCCCAGCTGCTCCTCAAGCACCTCACACGCCAGCGGAATATTTCCAGACGCTGGAATGAACCTCCGAGGGAGCCACCGCACCCACCTTTTCCATCAAGCCGACGCACCGCAATCTCATCAAGGTAATAGGATGAAGACACAAAAGGAAATGGGGGGAAGGTTTTGAAAGGAAATATTCTATGCTAAAGCACGGAGAGAAAATTTAATGAAGGTAACTTTGTAGTCATCTAGCCTCTCTCAAAGAGCATAGCTTATTGTACTCCTGGGGGCGCCGAGAAAGGAGCCCCCTTCATGGCATTCAAACAAAATGTCTACTAAAGAGGAAATGTGAAATCACCCCGGTAAGCTTTACAAGTTTTGTGATAAAACTGACATTCTGACTGAAGGAATCTGAATCGCTGATGAGTTTCCAACTGTGCAGGTATCTGGCATAATCCCACCAGATCAAGACTTCAGGCAATTGTCATAAAATATGGGGAAAAAAATAGCAACAAAAAATCAGCATGCGTTACAAAAAATAGTGCCATTAGATGGCCAGAAGTATCCAGGGCTCAATTTCATTCCTCATTAGAATGCTGACACCTATCAAAAGCATCTGTTTTGATTTGTGTAACCCTTGGCATCTGAGGCTACCTCTGTACTACTAAATAAAACAGACCAGAGATGATCCTCTGGGTCGAGGCCAAGCAGCATGGTACGGCACAACCTGCATCTCTCATGGGTAAAATCCTGCCTTCCTCTCCAGACAAGCAGCTCAGCACATCCTCACTCACATCCACACCATCATCATCATCCTCATCCTCATCCACACCCACGTGTTCCAACCCCCCTGCCCTGGGCAGGGAACCTCCCACCAGAGCAGGTTGCTCAAAGCTCCATCCAGCCTGGCCTTGAAGCCCTCCAGGGATGGGGCAGCCACAGCTTCTAAGGGCAACCTGGGCCAGGGTCTCACCACCCTCACAGCAAAGAAATTCTTCCTAATATCTAATCTAAATCTCCCCTCTTTCAGTTCAAAACCATTACACCTCATCTTATGCCTCCCCTCCCTAATAAAGAGTCCCTCCCCATCTACACCTACATCCAAACTGGGGATGGTCCCACACGTGTGCTGTTTCCCCAGTCACGCCTGGTGTTGTCCAGGGAAGCTTTAGCTCTAAGACAAAACAGTCTTAATGAACATGGTATTAATTAGACCCAATGCACCAGCACGGGAGAGTGCTGGAGATGATGTCCTGACCTCTTTTATTTACTCCTACTGATGTGGGAGAGGGATCACACTGTGAGCAGACCCCAGCTGCACTAAGGAGCATGCAAAGGAAATCAAAAAGAGGATTTTTTTTTCTTCTCAACACGCTTATAATGCACACAAAGAAACAACAAATTGATGGTGAAACAAGGAAACTGAGACAATGTGTACTCTCGTGATAATATATATATTTTTTCTCATGATAATACTTTATACTATATATAGTCTAATATATATATTATTGTGAGAGCATATATACATACACATATAAATACTCTCATGATAAAATACATATATTATCATGAGAGTATATATAGAGAGAGACACACACACACTAAGCAACAGTATTCAAGTGCTTTAGAAAAAACACAGAGGATTTTTGGAGGGATTCGTGGGAATTTAATCCACATTGTGTGTGCCTACCAGCAATTCCTTCTGAGAAACAGCGGAACTTGGTGCTCGTTTGAAAAGCAGATGAGTGAGGAGGGATGGAAGGTGGTGTCAGGAGTGGTCCAGAGGGAACTGGAAACAGCAGGGAAGCAGAGATTGGGACACGTGGGGCTTCAACAGCGAAGACGTGAGACTCGCACGGGGTAACACTGATGGGGGCACCAGTGGCAGGACGAAAGGAGATCCAGGGTAGGAAATTATCTGCAGTACACCAACAGGCACCGTCAGGGCAAGATTTCACTTCTCACGGCCAGGGGCAAACAATAACAACAACCACAATAATAATAATACATCGTGGTAACTCATAGCCCCAGTTGTGATGGATTTAGCTGAGCAGATGGACAAGAAAGGCCATGTTTGAGACATTTTTTCATAAAGAGCCAGCAACAGCAAAACATAAGCCCAGCTGAGAAGACCCAGAGAGGTCAGCTCAAAGATGAAGAGTAAAAACAAGTCTGAAACAGCAGCAAGACAGGGGGATTTTCCATCCTGACACAAAAAGGTGGCGGTGAGGGGTGTGTGTGTGTGTCTTCTTTTTTTTTTTTTAAGATTATCTTTTCCAAAAAGAGCCACTTCCAACAGCATCTCTGCTGAGTGAATGTGGAGGACTTGTTTGCAGTACAGAAAATAGTTGCAAAACACGTAACAGGGGGAGAAAAGACAAAAGGGCACATGGTAATGACGGTCCCTACTGCCGCACCGTTATTTTTAGGCTTTAAATTAATTTACTCTTTATATTAAATTCTTTTTTCAAAATTGTCTTCGCACATTAAGTAGGCGATGACTTGAAAGCGCATTACGAAATGTGTAAAGCACAAACCAACTGGTTCTGTTCTTCTGAAAATCATTTGGAAGTAATAGCGGGGCTCTGATTTCTGAATATCTACAGCTGATGTTATGAAGCGATCCGTAATCAAACTGTGCCCACACAGAGCCCTCCGAATTACCGTGTGGGAAGCAAAAGATCAAGTCCTGGCAGAGTTGGTTCTTGCTTTTATTTACACTTGAGCACACAGCGTGACTTTTGGAAAAGGTGTAAAAGAAAGGATTTGCCTAACGAATGGTGAAATGGCGGAAGAGAAATCGCAGTCGTTTCTGCTCTGCAATTGAGAATGATAAATGTGTGGAGCAATACTAAAGAAATGACTTATGCAGAAGTCAGAATACAACTTACTCCATCTGCTGATATGTGTGTCTCTTGTGCCACCAGTGATCAGCTCTAGTGTGATTCTTGCCCAAGTTATTTTTAGCTTCTTTCGCCTAAAAACCCAGCACCGACAAAACCACGGGCAAATGTTTGTCCTCCTCTCCTTCACCTCCCACCCAACCTTCTTAAAAGCAAATAAGAATCTATTTCAAACATTCTGACCTTTGAAATTTAGGGACGGAGATGAGAAAGAGGAGGCAAGACACATTCCAGCATATTCACACACTCACACGCCGCTCAAAGACAGACATTTAATTATGTCTAGAGAGTACTAAGTCAAGTTCAATATGTTGACAAAAACCTGGTTTAACAACGAAGACTGGCAGATAGTATCATTGACCTTTAGAAAAAGGTGTTTTTTTTTTAAATCTAGTGAATGTTTCCCACCTGGTAAAACACCTGGTACGTTGGTAGGATGTTGGTTCTGCTTTTAGCACAAGCAAAGTAGAAACCAGTCCTTCTATTGCAACAACTTATTTATTGCATACAAGGAGGGAAGAGCAGCCCTGAGATTAACAGGGAGGATTTACGATCTCAAATCTGGCAAAGCACATAAATATGAGCAGAACTTCAAGAAGTGAGTAATTCCACATTTGCATGTGGGAAGTTATGCACATTCTTAAACCCTTTGTTGGGCTGGGACTCATCACAGGAAGAAATTAGGGTGAGGATCAGAAAGGATTTCCTGGTTGTGAATCCTGATTAATGACTGATGAACCGGTTGCCAAGGTAAGTCTTCAGACTCTGTGGACATGACATTAGGACTACATCTCCTCAGTCCAGAGAAAGACAATTGCAAGTGAACTTGAGATGGATCTGTGAAATCCACAATGGCACACGGATGAGAGGCAGCCGGTGGGGTTTTCTAGCAGTTGAGTTAAAATGAAAAAATAAATATAATTCAAACCTCTTCCAAACAACTCATAATGAAAAGCCGGTACTCACAGCTAGAGGATACTGCCCCCTACTCCGCTCTGCTCTGGGGAGACCACCTCCAGTGCTGCCTCCACCTCTGAGGCCCCCAGCATAAGAAGAATTTGGACTTGGAGGGGGCCAGAGGAGGCCATGGAGATGACCCAAGGGCTGGAGCCTCTCTACTGTGAGGACAGGCTGAGAGAGATGGGGGGGTTCAGCCTGGAGAAGAGAAGGTTCTGGGGAGACCTTAGAGCTCCTTCCAGTCCCTCAAGGGGCCCCAGGAAAGCTGGGGGGGCCTCCTGATCAGGGAAGGGAGCCATAGGACAAGGGGAAATGGTTTTACACTTAAGTAAGGGAGATTGAGATGAGATCTAAGGAAGAAATTCTTTGCTGTGAGGGTGGTGGGACACTGGCCCAGGTTGCCCAGAGAGATGATGGATGACCCCTCCCTGGAAACATTCCAGGTCAGGTTGGACGGGGCTCTGAGCAACCTGACCTAGTTGAAGATGTCCCTGCCCATGACAGGGGGTTGGACCAGACAGCCTTTAAAGGTCCCTTCCAACCCAAACTATTCCACGATTCTATGATGATTCCATACTGGGGTTATCATAAGCACATTTGGGCTCAAAACATAATTATAAGTAACGTAAGAGAAGTCCATTGAGAGATTACAAGCAAAAAATACAATATTTGGCTCAGGAAAGCCACTCTCCACTACTTGCTTGACGGTAAAATGATATCACTGCAAACTTTCTCTATTTTTACAGTGTTCCTTAAATACCCACTCCTAGGCATCGCCCGACAAGCCAGGGGTACCACTGATCTGACCTGCTGTTACTGCTGATACTCCAAATAGCTCGATGAGCACGTCTTCCAAGGAACAGAAGACTCCCATCAGCCCTGACAGATAAAATTAGATTGAATACTTTCATTTAAATTGAGATCCATGAACTTTTATTATGCCAAATCACTATTCGTTTATAAAATTCCCTCCCTGAAAAACAGAACAAAAAACTCCTTAAAATACAAAGTACACCAGCATATTATTATACAAACGTACCTCACACACAGCTGGTCCTTGCAGCTGCAAAGGGAACCACATGTTGGAATTACCCAAATTTAGGATGAACATAATTTTTTTTAGCTTAAGGAACAGTTTTTATTGAGTATCAGGATACTAAAATAAACGATCACATGCATGATAAAGATACAAATTGTAGACTTCCAAGAGGGGCAGTTGGAAGAGCAGAAAAGAGAGCTTTAGTAATGACAGTCTTTAATCAGAAGAAACTCTGGAAGGAGCAGTTTTATCTACATTGACTATATTTTATCCATGTAATGCTCCCCCAACACCACATCTAAACGACTCTTAAACATGTCCAGGGTTGGGGGATACGGTGTAGGGGAGAACTTTGTAGAGTAGGGTTGATGGTTGGACTCGATGATCCCAAGGGTCTTTTCCAACCCAAATGATTCTATGATTCTATATGACATACATACTATAAAAAGAACTTTTTGGTCTTGCAGTGATCAAAACCAGTTCGTATCTTTGGCAAATTAAAGAGAGGAGGAACGATCACGTCAGACAAAAGTAAGCCTGTCCAACCGCTCGGCGAAACAAAACCCAAACTAATTCCAGCGCAGGAGTCAAATCTCCACAGCCTGCATTGAGCAAAAACCCCCTCACTTCCCTGGATACGTGATCAGCACATCAACGCCTGCACTTCGAGCCTCATAATGTAAATTCAGATCGCAAATTATTTTTAGAGTTCGCATGTGGCATCACTTGAGCTCTGTCTCATTACTCCGCCCAGAAAATTAGTCAATGAAGATTGGCAAGGTTCCACTCGCTCAGCTGTTCATGAGCCACCACGTCAAAGCTCACGGCGACAAACGGCACCAGGAGGTGCCATTTCTTACCATAAGGACTTTTCGGGGGGCTTTTTGGTGGTGGCAAGGAGCAAAGGAATTACTCTTCAGATGGAGCCAGAGCTCATGATAAGGTAGATCTAGTCTTTGGGAAATTTAACTGATGTTTTGGAAGACGTTTCTCATGGAAGTGGCTGACGCCGGTGGTTGGCCAACACTGCTGTTGCAGGGCTGCTTGGGTATATTAACTATCATTATGTACTACGTGAAAATACAGCAGAATATTTCTATTTTTTAAAGGAAAAAATAATTTTGCAAGAGTTTTGCATAGAATTTTATCCACTTCCACCGGTATTTTATCCATTTTCATTTTATTCCCGTCCCTGCAATAAATTTCCCACAGTAAGGTTACATCACCGTGTGTGTAAAGCACACGAACGCAAAAGAATACAGGCAGACCGAAAAAAAAAAAGACCAAAAATCCCAAATGAGCAGCATAAAGCAAATGCACGGCAGCGATACCACGTTGTAGATTTATGACTGCCATTTATTTCCCAAGAGCTACGCAACTCACTTCAGGCTTTGTAAACTCACGAGCAACACGATCATCTCAAAATCATGGTAATAAAATCTTGGCAGCACCCCACACCACTGCACTGAAAAAAAAAAAAACAAAACAAAACAGTTTTCCCTTTATATAGGTGCCATATAATGCGTTCTAATAAGGAGACATGTTTCTCAAAGGTCAACTGCTGCACTCAGTGTAAGCACCACAAGACACTACCTCGTGGCACATTATTATCCAAATATTACTCTCTAGAGCAATACAAGTTTAACTCTTTTCTTCAGCCGTAAGAAGCCTGTCACTGGCCAAAAAAATAAGAGATATTATGAGCAGAAGTAGCGTACAGAAAAAGCAATCACCAGTTAAACACTTCAAGCATCACCGCTCCCGCGGGTGACGACTACTCGAGGGAACTGAAGGTTGCAATCTTAAGAGATAGTAGAATAAATGCCAATTTTTCATGTGGGCATGAAGTTACTTAAGGAAAAAGGCTTGGATTCAACTCTGAGAGGTGAGAAAGGCTACATGAGCTTCCCCAGGTCTTGCACCGGGCTGTGGCAAGCCACCTTTTTCATAAAATATCATCAACTGGGCTGCAACAACAATAACGTGTGAGCAAACACATACCCAGGGTAATAACCACCCTGCAAACACGCCGATAATAAGTGGGTTCCGGACCTTGCTATAATATATCTTAGTTTTAATGCACTGGTACAACGCCTTATAGAAATATTAAACCATAATGCTTCCAGCATCCTTTCCTAGTCGGGAAGATGCACCTCTCACCACGAACAAATCATGAACTGAGCTTAGAGAGATGAGTCGTAAAGCACAACATTCATGGTTTTTTCAGGCTTTTTCATTATTTTCAAATTATTTTTTTCCCTTCACCGAGCCATGCTGGTACCTGGAAAGAAGTTTAACACCAGAAGGTAGAGGTTACTGCAGGGAAACCTCATTGCCAGCTCACAGAGGTCTCTCTTTGCATGCTTGCTGTGTGCTGGCAGCGCTAATTAGACGCTGGATTATTTAATGAAACTTCAGTCTGGTCCACAAAAGTGATTCTGATGCCTTGGTGTTTCATAACCTTATCTAGCATTTTTTTTTAAGTCCCTATTTTTTTTTATTTTTTTTTTTGTCCAAGACCTTCAGATAGTTTGGTAGAGGAATATTTTTTAGTTAAAGTTCCTCAAGTTTGACAAACTTTCGACGAATTGCTAAAATTTTTCCCGGTGAGGTCATGCCCCTTGATTTCAGCTGGTTCTGACTAAAGTTTTACTTCTAATTGCTGCTAACTGAAGAACTCAACCTGCTCCCGCTGCAGCACATCTCGTTACAAAGGATGGTACTGGGCTAAGAGAAAGAAAATCGCTCTTCTTGCCATCTACAGATGAAAACCGGTGATCTTTGCCATTATGCTGGGCTTTTTGCTTTTGTTTTTAAGGGGTCTAAATACAACCCAGTCTGAAATAACCCTTGCAGGAGAACAGTAATGATTTCGGGCAAAATACCCCAGTGATGGAAATTGTAACAGAAACAGCAGTTTTTTTTTTTTTTCCTAAAGACCTTTCGTCCTCCTTCTCCCAGTATCACTTCAGCAAGTAGGTAAAATCTAAACAACCTCTTTCATTTCACGGCACAAACACGCAACAACAACAAAAAAAAAAAGGTCTCTTTGGGGGTACTGCCCATATAAACCAGCAGGATTTTATCACGCTCATCCCACTTGGTGGGAAAGGTGAGTCCACTCGAAAGCGAACGTGGCAGCGGGGGCAAGCACCCCACCAAAGCTGAGAGAGGCAATAATGAACGTAATTATAGATAGTTATTGTTTGGACTACTTAAGGCTCTATTTTATAATGCTACTGCCGGCAGAGCTGTTTTCTGCGATGTCTTTTTCATGCAGCAACCTTTTCATAAATCAAAGCAAAAGCAATACCAGGCAGTTTCTCCTGCAGCTTGTTTGACAATAAAAGTTAACACTGAACCCTGGCTGTTATCAATCTTCATAAATGTGTCCATGATACAGCAAGCCTGTTCCACATTACGCTGAGTCTGGCACTAATGCATGCAGAGGAGCAACCCAGTGGCTTAATGGATCTCCTAAATGGCTGGAAACTGGGACCCACGTTAAGTGGCAAGGAAAGTTTGAAAGAAAGAACTGCTTTTCTCATTTCGTTCAATATACGATAAAATGAGAAATGTATATTGTACTACAAGAGGAATTTCCACGCACAAAATAGAGACTCCAGGAAAACAAGTATCATGTTCAAGAAACCATAGTGAGAAGTGCAAATTATCACTATTTCAGTAGTTCCTTGTTTGCAGAGATCTATCCATAGAATCACAGAATGGTTTGGGTTGGAAGGGACCTTAATAGGTCATCTGGTCCAACGCCCTGCCCTGGGCAGGGACACCTCCCACCACACCAGGTTGCCCAAAGTCCCATCCAACCTGGCCTTGAACCCCTCCAGGGATGGGGCAGCCACAGCTTCTCTGGGCAACCTGGGCCAGGCTCTCAACCACCCTCAAAGGGAAGAAGTTCTTCCTACTATCTCATGTAAATCCTCTCTTTCAGATTAAAGCCATTACCCTGGGTCCTATCACAACAGGCCCTACTAAAAACTCTGTCCCCAAGCACCAAACTCTAAGTCTGACAGAATTAACAAACGTTTCAGTTGCACACACATCCTATTAAGGAGAAGAAGGGACAGTGCCTGATCATCTGTATTAATTTGGATATTGTCTGAAAACAATTAGTTTACTGTCCATATCCAGAACAAGAAGTGGATGAGGAAGTTTGACCTTCACACATCCGTATTGCAAGGATCCAAAAAGAAACAACAACTTGATCTGCCTAAACCTGAGGTTTTCCAGGTACTGAGGATCTTGAGGACTACTTCTGCCCCATGCAGTGTCACATTATGCAACCAGAGAGGAGTTACATGTCCCCAGGTTTGAAATAAAAAGACCTTGGGATAGAGCCATTACACCGATCAGTTTTATCCTTAATCAATTCTCTTGAAAAACCACCCAAACCTCTTTTGTAGACCGTCCAGAAGAATATATTTGCAATTTCTCTACCTAAAGGAGCCAAAATATTTAGTAGAGAAGAGCTGGTGAACCGGATTCATTTGACACTGAATTTATCCATAAATAAGTTGTTTTTAAAATCTACATTGATGGGGTTGAGCGCACCTTTTTCTTGAGAGGGTTATAGCAATATTTTGGGCAAAGTACCGCGTCTAGTCAAGGCAAAGGGAGAAAAATGGATGTGATGGAAGAACAGGGTCTGCATTTCATCAGTCTATGCAAGAGCAAGACTCCACCGAGAGCGAAGCGGTGTAGACACAGGGGTAGTCTATTACACACGGATCTATAAAGCCTGTCTCGCAAAACCTTTCGATCCTGATCTTCTTTGGCTTCCAGTAATCCATACGGCACAGAGCAGCCTTTGCTAGGGAATATTATCCGTCTTAACACACCCTTGACAGGGGAGTCCATCTTTATAAAGTTTAGAGCCACAGACACGGCACTCGAGTGGTCTCCTTAAAGATACACAGATTCCTTTGCTCGATTTTGTTCAATTCCTTTCCCCAGGCTTAAATGTGTGCTTTAAATGTTTCAGGACCGTACTTCGATTTCATATTGCAGGCAGATGAATGGAAAAGCAGAAGACAGCGAGAGAGAGAGCATCTTTATCACTCCTTTTTTCTTTTTTTAAAACATTGACAAGTTTTCCAATTTCAGTGATAGATCCTCTATAGAGGCTCAGAGCACTTGAATTGGCAAAACCCGCTAACGCTTAACCGTTCCACAAACAGTAATGGGGAAAAAGTTCTCCTCCTGAATGGTTTTGTGTCCTCTTACATTTTTTTTTTAGGGTTAATAGGTGGCGTTCCCAATTCTGGGCTCCCCAGATCAAGAAGGACAGGGAACTGCTGGAGAGGGTACAGCAGAGGGCTACAAAGATGATCAGGGGGCTGGAGGATATGCCTTACAAGGAGAGTTTGAGGGACTTGGGTCTTCTTAGTCTGGAGAAGGCTGAGGGGGGAACTTATCAATGCCTATAAATACTTAAAGGGTGTGTGTCAACAGGATGGGGCCAGGCTTTTTTCAGTGGTGCCCAGTGACAGGACAAGAGGAAATGGGCACGAAATTGAACATAAGAAGTTCCACCTAAACATGAGGAGGAACTTCTTTCCTGTGAGGGTGGCAGAGCCCTGGAACAGGCTG
>JAOTQQ010000001.1:2682812-2692938 GCA_026546715.1 Gallinago undulata | reverse complement strand
GAGATGAGTTGACATGGTGCTCGAGGATATGGATTAGTGTTGGGTGGTGTTTTGTGTGGTGTGAATGTGGTGGTGTGGGGTTTTTTTTTGTTTTGTTTTGTTTTGTTTTTTTATTGGTTGGACTAGATGATCTTAAAAGGTCCATACCAACCTAGGTGATTCTGTGAATACCCCTGCCACAAAGAAAAGCTCCACGGTTTAAGCTGAGTTGATGGCCAACAATTGTGCACTTGCAGCCCAGAAAGGCCCCCGCATCCTGGGTTGCATCAAAAGCAGTGTGGCCAGCAGATAGAGAGAGGTGATTCCCTCCCTCTACTCTGCTCTGCTCTGGGGAGACCCCACCTGGAGTATTGCATCCAGCTCTGAAGCCCTCAGCAGAAGAAGGACATGGACCTGTTGGAATGGGTACAGAGGAAGCCAGGGGGATGATCACAGAATCACAGAATCTTCATGGTTGGAAGGGACCTTTGAGATCATTGAGTCCAACTGCATGATCCGAGAGCTGGAGTCCCTCTGCTGTGAGGACAGGCTGAGAGAGTTGGGGTTGTTCAGCCTGGAGAAGAGAAGGCTCCAGGGAGACCGTAGGGCAGCCTAAAGGGGGCCTACAAGAAAACTGGGAAAGGACTTTTGCAAAGGCATGTAGGGATAGCATGAGGGGCATGAACAGGGTAGGTTTAAACTAGAACAGGGTAGGTTTAGATTAGACATTAGGAAGAAGTTCTTTTCACTGCGGGTGGGGAGACACTGGCCCAGGTTGCCCAGAGAGGTGGTGGATGCCTCATCCCTGGGAACATTCCAGGTCAGGTTGGATGAGGCTCTGAGCAACGTGATCTAGTTGAAGATGTCGCTGCCTATGGCAGAGGGGTTGGACAACATGGACTTTAAAGGTCCCTTCCAACCCAGTCCTATGCTCCTTGGTGGGATGTCACGGATAACTCAAGACCAGCGTCCCCAGCCACAACATGTGAAAAAAAGAATGGGATGAGACCAGCAACAGGATCATGAGGGCAAACAATATGGAAACGACTGTTTCATGACAAAGCACTCCATATATGTGCTATATTTGCAAGAGCAATGATTAATTCAGGATGTTTCTATTTGGCTGAGCAAAGGAGCTCAATGAGAAGGTGGCACGTCTGCAGGCTCTGCCCAAGGATTTCCAAATAGATTTCTATTTTCTGTTACTGGAAAAATACTATGTAACATTTTATAAGTAATTTATAATCTGCATGATTAACTTTTTAGTTTTTAAAAGCAACTAATACTAATTAAGGTAGCAAAGGGAACTGCTAGAGAACCTAAAGTTTCTCACCAATAGATCTGCACAAGCAGAAACTCTTTGCCTGGGTATCTCCAACGTGGATTTCTCTGTTACAGAAGCACGTGAGTAGAAGGGGATAGTTACTGAAGATTATCTGTGTTAAGGAACTACCAATATTCCTAACTTACAGATTGTGCAGAAGATCAACTTAAAACTCACCGCATGTGCCCAACATCAGAAAGTTAACGAGGAGAGTGAAACAAACCCACACTTCTCTGGTCTCC
The DNA here is from genome assembly GCA_026546715.1 of Gallinago undulata. Lineage (NCBI taxonomy): Eukaryota > Metazoa > Chordata > Aves > Charadriiformes > Scolopacidae > Gallinago > Gallinago undulata. The sequence continues at coordinate 2,691,393 of JAOTQQ010000001.1, read as the reverse complement.
ATTTGTTGTTGTCATTAAAAAGCTTAATTTCTCTCTATACTGCATTTTTTTTTTTCAATGTCCAGAAAAATGGGTATCACTGCTTTGTGAGACAATGACATTTGAAGATTGAAGTGTTGCTGTTATTCACTTAACAGGGCTTCTTAACAAACTTTCTCAGCGTCACTTCTCAGTTCAAAATAATCTAAAAACCAACTTAGAGGAAGGAATCTTCAGTTTTCTAGGTAACTACAGAGAACCACCAAACATAACCGTGCTTTAAATTTTATTTTCGGTAAACATTAATAAACCAAGCTTCATGAGGCAGAAGTCACCAATTAAAGGAGGACACGATATCGATGTTTTGTCATTTATTCCCCTTCACTCTACCCTGAATCAAACCCCCCGCTGAACATATTTCCAAGGCTGTAACAGCTTGTTCCCTGGCTGTTGATGAGCCCCAGCTTCCACCTGTGATCAGAGCCATGGAAATGATCGAGGAGCACGTGAAACGTATTGATTTGGTTTGTAAAACTGTTCTGAAAACCTCTCAAACGTGTGAAGATTGTAGCGTGCGAAGCAGCCTGAGCAAATCCCAAACCTTTCTGTGTTTAATCAAACGAGCTCCTCTGGCTCCCGAGAGACATTCCTCCTGCTGACCAGGTTCAGGATCAAAAGTTCCATAGGAAGGGAATAAAGCCATCAAAATCTGCAATTCAGAATACACACACAAGCTTCCAGATGAGGCCAAGAATCTTCTGTGATTAAAACTGTTAGCACTGTATAATTTCATCCATGAGTCTATCATCTATGCCCTGATGCACCCCAGAATCTGGTTTCATTGCTGACAAAAGGAGTTCAGCAGTGACACTGAAGTGACACCCTGAGATACCGGGGGAAACCTCTTGCTTTGCTTTGCACAAACTCAAAAAATAGGCATTGATCAGATGCCCCCTCAGCCTTCTCTTCTCCAGACTAAAAAGACCCAAGTCCCTCAGCCTCTCCTCATCAGAGAGATGCTCCAGGCCCCTGATCATCTTTGTAGCCCTCTGCTGTCCCCTCTCCAGCAGTTCCCTGTCTTTCTTGATCTGGGGAGCCTGGATGATGCCAAGAAACCAGCAACTCCATGCTGTCCACAAGAGAGCAGTGGAGCAGGAGAAGAATGGTAAAATATTTTGGAAAAAGCACCGCAGCACAGCTATGAAGCCTGTTATCTACCACAAGGAATCAAAACTCACAGAAGATAAAGTTAAAAGATTTATTTTAGGCAGAATTTGCCCTATCTCCAGTCCTAAATTAATAATCGAGACGTTACTTGGCTCTAGACACCACGGGGGAATAAAATGTCACCACTGCAGCTGCCAAATTTCCCGCTACCAGCCCCTCAAATTAAGGAAAAAAAAAAAAAACAACACAATACAAATGTACAATTCGATTAGTGAAAGTTCAAATCTCTGCCCAAAGCCCGGCTCTTCCTGTAATATGGCATTCTTTTCTTCTTGTGTAAACTTCTCATTATAACAGAGACATCTTCATAATAGAATAATTCTGGTTCTAATGTAACTGCGGGTAACATAACTCCTGCATTAGGAAAGGCAGCATGTTCTTCGTAATGTTGTTTTAATGTAATTTGTGTAGTGCAGGAACCGAGCGAACCTGGTCATTTAGGGTTTGATCAATGCGAATTAGCTTCTTAAAGAGATGAAACCATTTGATAATTCAGAATTTGATCAATGGGAATCAGGACCTCGCGGAGATAAAACATTTATCAGGAACATTTGGAACAGCAGCCTAATCCGAGCAGCGCTGGGGAAGGTAATAAACAGGCATCAATAAGGACTGAAGACAAAGTACAGAAGACTCGCCGGTTCCCCAGTACAAGCCAACGTGGGATATTTGGCTTTTTCCCTTTTAATGGGGAGAATTATCCCTAAAGACAGACGAAGCCACAGCTGATGTAATTTCAGGGGCTAAACGGAGGAAGGAAAAGGAAAATCCAGGAAATATTTAAGTAATTATCCACTTCTCCCCGCTCTTGAAAGGGATGTAGCTTAAAAAGTTGAAGAAATATTAAGCAAGTTATATCTCAGTAAAAACTCAGTAACTCATTCCAGACATGTTTAAAATAAAGTGAGACCGTTTTGTAATAATGCCACAATTATATCTATTAATCTCACACTTAGAATCTGAAATCACACTGACACGTGCCACATCGGTTTATGCATTAACAAAATTTTGCAGTTCAACCTTATTTAATTCTTCTTTTACAGCCAATTAAACAAGCTCTTTAAACACCATTGCTTGAAACTCTGTCCTCAATCCTCGCGTGCAATTAAACTGAACATGAGAAGTGCCTGGTGACACCAGAAGAGCATCATCTTCAGCTTTCACTAAATCATTCATAATTTATCCATCAAGTTACATACAAAAGGCAGCGATAAAATAACATCTGCTGAGTTTAAACCTTCAATAAGAAGACATGGCATTTAAAAGGATTTTATATAAGGAAAACTTTTAAATTATAAAGTAATATTGATATTTCATACACTTTATCAAATCTACCGCAATTTATGCGCATATTTCAGAAACCATTTTCTTTTCATAATGTTTTCCTTTTGTTTCTTAAGGCAACGGACCAAAACTGGATCCACTCGTCAAAAAGCTCAAGTAAATAAATTTTTGGTAAGTTTGGCTTGAAGTGCAAAGCAAACACAGCAATTTCAGTAGTGGCATTACAAAGACTAGTCAAATAGGTGATTTCCCCATCCCTGGAGGGGTTCAAGGCCAGGCTGGATGGGGCAACCTGGTCTGGTGGGAGGTGTCCCTGCCCAGGGCAGGAGGGTTGGAACTCGATGATCTTCCAACCCAAGCCATTCTATGATTCTAGGATTTCTATTTATACCTTTAGTCTCTAGAAAATTAAGAAAAGCCCAATCACATCAAGTGTTAGGAATCTCTGATTCCCTCTCTAAATCTCTCTTCATTAAATACTCTTGCGTTTATGCAGATAGACTGAAACATCCTCCAAAATGGTTTTCTTAAAATTCTTGGATATTGCCTGATGCTGAGGACTGGCCCCTCCAGCATGTATCTACCAGTTCCTTTGTGCAAAAGGGAACTCAAAAAACATTTATCGTTTATGTATTAGGGGAGAAAAAAACAAACCCAAAGCCGTTCCCCACCTCTGGCCACAATGACCACCCAGAGCTATCAAGCAGTACTTCAAATCACAACAATATCTTGTTTTGGAACAATGAAAGTCAGATTAGGAAATAATTAGATTTCAAAACCACAAAGTACCCCCACTGTAACAGAAGGAGGAGAGACACTGCCTTGATGGGAATCATCGCAGGTGAAAAAAATGACAAATGATTAACAACACCCCAGGCTTCCCAGACGTTATGGGAAACCCTCCAAATGATGCTCACATCAGACCTTGAGTCAACGGTCACTTTGTCCCTCGTGTTTAAGGGACAGATGAATTCAGTCCTCAATATGCTCTGCACCATTGATCAGTACAAAGACCTTCTATATACACTAGAGAATATTTAACAATTCATGATATTAAGAGATAAAATGATTTTTATCCTACACTTAAGAACTTTATTTACATCAGCAGCTCAAAAAGGCCTTTTCTCTTCTGGCTTATCAAAAAACAAAACAAGCAAAAAAGAAAATACCCCCCCAAATTAAAAATCATCAAAAGAATAATTCATTTCACACAGCATATCTTGGTTACTGCCGAGACTAAAAGGTTGTAAAAAGTTCTCTCTGTATCCTTACTAAAATGATAAATGGAACCTTCTGCGTAATGGATGAACCAGCAGAAAGGGAAGAGTCCAAGGCTAAGGGTCAGAGTCACTTTGATCCATCAATTACTATATCTTCATTTAACCATCCTCAGGACTAATCAAAATTATTTAATTTGACCTTCACTGTTAAGGGCAAAGTGAAGTTGCTAATTTAAATCCTTTCACATCGTGCAAGCCCAGGATGAATACTATTGTAATGCAAAACTGGAACTACATTTTTTTTGGTGCTTCGTTCGAGAAAAAACATTAAGGAATATATTTTTGGAATATTTCATGCACCTTATCAAATACAAATTAATTAGTACATTACTAACTGTGCATCCCATTTCTATGCAGCTTATGGTTACTATAGACTAGCTTCCAAATTCTTCCAAATTCTCTCATTTCAATAACCAGCACAGACTGATAGGATCTAGGAGAGGGGGAAGGGGAGCTATTGTGAATTTTAATGTGGGTAAGAACTCCTCGAGCTGCCAGGCTCAAAAACAACAGGAGAAAAGACTTACTTGAACCGAGATGACACTTCATCGGCAGCTTTTTGGTATTGCTCCGTGGTAACTTTGTAGAACTGGGCACTCTGGAAAGTGAAAAAGAATAATACAGATTTATCATTTATATCCATGCTAATATCTAGTAAACAATCCTAATTTGGATATTTTATCCATTTAAGTTGCTCCAGAAAACCCTAAAACCTAACCCTCAACTCAGGTTTTCTACAAAGTTTCAGAAATAACTTTTCTTTGGGTGTTTTTTTTAAAATAAGCGCGCCCTCTTGGTTCTAGAAGGTTCTGCAAAAGAGATGGCTCTCAAAGAGGGAACTGTAAAGAGATATGGGATAAGAATCACATATTTAGCAATTGGTGCTGCTGGAACCTTTTGAAGCTTCTCCACTAGAAAAGAAGATAAAAAAAAAAAATCAAAATAATCTTAACTTCTTTGCATGCCCCTGTTTGTGTTAGTGACACACACACCCCATTGAGTTTGCAGGTGATACTTGAGTCAAACTTCAAAGTTGCACAATAAATTGACTATGGCTTGACTTTCTCTTTTGCTCTTTGCCTCGATAATGCCTCTCACAGCGAGTTATGTTAATATTCCAAACTTCCAGGTCATTTCAATCACTTGCTAATTTTAATTTTTAAAATCAGGCAGCTTCAGAATGTATTTTCATCTCCCCTAAACCCAGGAATGCCTTTCACTCGGTTCCACCAAATCATTAATTTCCAAAACGCAGTCAAGATGAGATTGAATCATCAAGCAACAGAAATTTCCTAGACTTAAAACCGGCAAAGTTTCTCAGTGGGACACAGGATATTCGAAAACAAATCACTATAATGTTGTGATGCTTCATGTCTAGATAATATATACTTGGTATTTTTAAAGAGGTTTTTATAGCCTTAGCACAGTTGGACTTAAGATGTAATAGCTAAAGCACCTGGCTTCACAGTTGGAGGAATAAAGGAAAGTTAAAGCAGTTCAAAAGTTTTCTAAACCCATTTCTCTCTGAATGGTGGGGCAAACGGATCGTGGAGATGTAGCAAGGTTTTGCTGGCACTTGCAAGAGCTCTTCCCCAGCTTTGCAGCTCTCGAGTCATCGGGCATCCCGGGGAGTCGCGTTAAGACGGCAACAAAACTCTTACAATCACACACGGCGTGATTACAGGAACCCCGTTCCGAAGCCTTATTTTAACAATCTACCTATTTAATACCCCGGTTTAAAGTTATTCAGGCCACAAGACTGATTTTGCATCTTTAAAACATTTGACATAACATGGCTGGCACAATGCAGTCCAGGGAAAGCATCATCATTCCAATTTTATTTTGGGTAAAGCAAGCGTATAATAATATAGTAATATTTAAGACATTGACGTATGAGAAAGGAATATGCCTGAAATATTGTTAAGGGGGAAAAAAAAAAGAAATTACAACCCCCTGTAACTGGACTGATCGCTCTTTTGTAAAAGTCAAAGATGACACGGTCTCCTTGATCACTGGGTTAGTAAACATGTCCTGGGCAACATTTATCTGTGCCAAATTATGTTATGAGGAACGTAGGCAAGATAAACCCACTATGGCCAAAGCACTTGATGGAAACTCCAAAAGAGGCAGCGCTAGCTACAAAAATAAAAGGAAAAAACTATTTTCTTTTCTATTTGAGGATCTCATCTTGCGAGGTTCTTCCTTGTGAATTATAATCCTGAAATGGACAGAAATGACGGAAAAGAACACCAACTCCAGGCAGGGGTAAAATTGTATTCCGAGTCTAATATTTTCCTACAAATGATAACAGATTGTGTAACATCCACTGCAGTCAAAGGTCAGGCACAGATCACAAAGAGCCTGGTGATCTGCTGTGCTCCTGCTTCTGAGGTTCAGACCTAATAATTCATTTGTACTGGAACCAAGGTTTCCACGCGTGTGACTCGGGGTCATTTATTTTTTCATAAATCATTGTTGGCCAGTAAGAAAATGAAAATGAAAATCCTCCTCACACCGGTGACCCCCCTCCCTCCCCTTGCATTTAGCAATCTCAGCTGCCCAGTTGACAGTCCCATCCAGGTTCCCGGGACGCCGATGAAATCAATGGGGACGCGATTAGACGGCAGACGGACCACGGTGCGAGTGCGGACAGGTCACCATTTGAGATGATGAATAGCTCTCCATCATCCTACGGTCCCCTACGATGCTAACATTTACTATAATCTTATTTGGGCTGCCATTTATCTTTCTTTCACCTGATCAATAAAGATGAACACAACAGTTGTAAGGATCGATTGCAATTTTTTATCATTTTCAAGCATGAAGGAGCATTTCTGACACAAAAACAATATTCTGAGTCTGCTTGTTCTACTTTTTAATTGCAGTTCAAGTGATCAACGAAGCTGCTATATACGCCAAGAAGTTTTAATCCTACAGGAGACTCAAGCTTTCAAGAAATAATTTGTTATCTCAGATAAAGTGTGCTGTGTTTCTTGGATCCAATCTTCCTTTGAAATTCACTCAGGTTCTCTTTTAGAGATATATTCTCTATAATCCAGAGATGAAGTTTCATTTTTAGAAGTCCTCCCTAACCCTCAAGATAAGAACGCAGTGGTTGTTTCCCTAAATACAGAAGAAAAATGGTGCTATAATATAGCACTGTTAACATAAACAATTCCCTCAGTCTCCCAATAAAGATATATATATATATGTATTTATATTGTCTATATAATCTGCATATTCATGTGCTGTTCAAGTCAAAAGGGGAGGAAAAAAGCTCTGGTCCAAATCTCAGGTGAGCAGCGGTGGCAAACTATCAGAGAAGCTCTGGATCGGGCCCCGTGGATCTTCACGAGTTCCAGCAGATATTCCAAAAGCAGCTGTTTTCTCCCCAAAGTGTGCATGGGCAGGGAGGAGGGAGAAAAGGGGACAGAAATGCAATACCACTTGCCTTTCTGCATCAAGCATTGTGTGCGTGAACATAGAAACCTCAGCTATTTTTATTACTTTCCTGATATATATATATTTATATACTCTCTCTACATACATATTCCCAGGATTCTTTTAACTAAACAAGCCACTGAAATAATAGCAAATATCACAATCAAGTTGCTTTGTATCTTTGATTTGAGTCCCTCAGGCACACGTGTTATGAATCAGTAGAGTTACGCAGCATCTTCTCCCCTTTAAAGCCTTCTCTGGTGCTGTATAACAAAAAGATGGTTTTCTGGAGACCTTTACAGGCTCCTTTGTCCCGAGAGGTAAAGAAAGGGCAGGAAGCGCGTTATGAAAGATGGTAGGAACTTCCAAGAGGGAACAGAAGTGTCAGGGTTATGGCATTTAATCATCAGCCCAGCTTCTGCAGAAGATGCTATTTCTGTATCTGTTACGGAGCTCTTGCGTGATGTGGGCATGTTGCTTGACTTCGATATCAAAATAAAGTGGCAAATTTGGTTCTTGATGACTAAACTGTAGCTTCTTCAAAGTCAAGCATCTAGTCTAAACCGATCATTGTGCTGTGCTCCAGAATCACAGAGGTTGCTGGTTAGAAGATCCCACCCTGTCCCATGGAATGACAAGGATTACTCTAGAATAAGAGGAATTACTCTATCTTCTATCGACTCAATGAATAACTAACTCAAAATAGGTGATTAACTTTAAAGCTGCTAAAGTTGGGGGAAATTAACCCCTTTATGCACGTGTTGCTCATTTGCCATCTGCTTGACTGAAGAAACATCACCCAACTTTGCAATAAAAAGTGATGTATTAGACCAGGCCAAATACTCATCCAGCTCAAGACCTGGGCAAGTATTGACAGCAGATGTGTAGGATGAAGAGTAGAAGAGGCACTTGGTGATGCTGGGTGATCCTCCAGCACATAAAATGACTAAAATCTAGTCCTAGGGATATGGCCCAAACTGCACATGACTGTCAGCAGGGGGAAAACCCAGCCATGCCAGATGTGAACAGCTGAACAACCATAACTGATAAGTAAGAGCACTATCTCCAACATTAAAAATGCCAGAAAAAGCTAAGGGTTCCAAGACATCATGCTTTACCTACCTCTTACTGAGCATAAAAGGTACCTGTAATCATTAGTCACCATGCTTTCTCCATAGCCTGAATTATCTTCCACAGAGAATTTATGTTCATTTCTGGGAATGGTAACCCAGAAAGACCTGTGAGAAAGCAGTAATTTTTCAAAGTTGGAATGCTGTAGAATAAATAATGGATGTCACAGAATCACAGAATGATATGGGGTTGGAAGGGACCTCTGGAGATCATCTAGTCCAACCCCCTGCCAAAGCAGG
>JAOTQQ010000001.1:2661050-2682241 GCA_026546715.1 Gallinago undulata | reverse complement strand
CTCCACCACCTCTCTGGGCAGCCTCTTCCAGGGCTCTTCCACCCTCACAGGAAAGAAGTTCCTCCTCATGTTTAGGTAGAACTTCTTATGTTCAAGTTTGTGCCCATTTCCTCTCGTCCTATTCCTGGGCACCACTGGAAAAAGTCTGGACCCATCCTCTTGACACCAACCCTTGAAGTATGTATAGGCATTGATCAGATCCCCCTCAGCCTTCTCTCTCCAGACTAAAAAGACCCAAGTCCCTCAGCCTTTCGTGTTGTGCACACTGAGCTGTACACGGAGCAAGCAGGGTCATGTGGGGAACCTCACCAATTACACAAGCAGCTATAGGGATACATAAGAGGTCCACGTGAACTGAAGAAATTCACTGCCTTCTACGCTGACTTTTTTCAGTTTGAGTTTAGCACTTGGTTATTCTTTCAGCAGAGAAAGCTTAAAAATAGAAAAAAAGAAGTCATGGTGAAGAGCAAGCTGGAGGAAGAGAAATCCCTGAAATGCTAGAAATGCTGTGATGTAAAATCACGACACCAAACTTGCATCACCTGGAAAAGGACGATGTTTAAGATCTCCAACATAATCCTCTTCCACCTGAATTCCTAAAGCAGTAGATAGCATGGACTTTTGCTGGCCAAGATCTCTTATATGTTCCAAGATTCCCAGTAGCTATTAACCTGCTCTGTTCCCTCAGTCCAGGCACTTTATTTTCCATTACTCTACTGTATTTCCTATCCTGTATCTCCAAAAGAGGAGACTCTCCTGCGACCGACTCCTGCCTCCTCGCATCCTCTTGAAATTTCTTTCACATGTGACTTTAATTGACCTGAACAGGACCACAACACGTTAAGTCACTTAAGTGTTCATGGCCAAAGATAACACGCAGGATGCAGCAGAATTGAGTGACAAGTAGTCTTTTCTGTGCCTCTCACTTAGACCCCTCTTCGAAAAGAAAGATCGGGATCGTTTGTGGGGAAAAACTGCTTTTTTAAGAGCTACCTTCAAAAAAGGGAAGAGAGAAGCGTAGGCTGGCATTGTGGAAGAGAAGCTAAGGAAAAGAGGACAGGAATTTTAATTTTAAATCTATTCCAATTTCCCCTGATAAATACCCGGAGCTGTAGCAAGTACAAATCACGCTGTAATTCAGGTAGAGAAAAATGAGATCTAACCACGGGCAGAAGTGTTTTCATCCTGTTTGCCCCTGAAATAATCCTCCCCAAACAAAAGTAAGAGCAGAAACTTCTTAAAGAACATTGTGGAGGAATAGGAGAAGAATTATTTTGCTAGACAGATCTGATTTCAAAGGCCCAGGTAAGAAAATAAATTCCTACAGAACCTCAGAAGGTCAGCTGTTTTGTCTGCATGTGGGACCTCAAAGTAGAAGTGCATGTTTGAGTCTGTGCTGAAAATCTTCAGATTTTCAGCCAGCTAAAGTTCTGAAAGATCTTGTGTCATCCAAGCTGATAAAAGGTTATCTAAAGAACCAGGAGAACTTGAGAGCCCTCATTTAATTTCACTAAAGACACGTCACCTGTATGCGCTATTTTATTACAAATGTGCTGAAAGTGTTTTTACTGCACACATACCACGACTTCTTTTTGCCAATGAAATGTTCTTTTTAAGCCCCTTGGCTCTTCAAGCCCTGAACGGATTCAATACCAGAGTAACATTCATGCAACCTATTTAAGTTTCTTTCCTTTTTTTTTTTTTTTTTAATTTAATAGTTATGTAGTTAACAGTTTATTTGACAAAGAAAAAGACGTGTGACTTCCATACAAAAGAGACAAATCTGGCCTTTGCTTCAAGTCAGCGCTGTGAAAGACAAAAATGAGCACAGCTTGACTTCAGAGCAGCTCAGCACCTGCTCCACCCACCAAAGGAACCAAGAGCTTGGGCTGTTTGGCACCTTTGAGAATCAGGGGAGAATTTTTAATTTAAAGACTTCTTTTCCCTTGTCATCCTCCCCCACGGAAGGACTCAAAGCATCGGCAGGCAAAGATTATCATGTTCCCTGAATGGCAAATCGGAAAGTTTTCTTTGCCTCTTTTTAATCCATTTCTGCTGAAGTTAAGCTTTCTTTTATCCCTTAATTGAACTTCTGGCCATTTCATCTCGGTCTCTTTTACGAGCCCATTTGCGGATAATAAGAAGCATTTTGGTTTACTCATCCTGTTGACACTCAGACTGAGTTCTATAGGGCCTTAAGGGAGATGTCTGAAGCCAGAAGGAAGAGCTCTTAAGCCTATAGAGTTGCTTCACAGATTTAAATCCAGCCTCAAGAATGCCACTGTCTGCTCAAGGCCAGGTTGGATGGGGCTTTGAGTAACCCGGTCTAGTGAGAGGTGTCCCTGCCCACGGGAGAAGGTTGGAACTCAATGATCTCTAAGGTCCCTTCCAACTCTAACCATTCTACAACTCTACGGTGCTGCAAAATAGGGACAAGAAACCAGACACGGCCACTGCTGCCCAAAGAGACCTTCTACAGCACTTGGGTGAAGGAAACCCAAAGAATCATAGAACAGTTTGGGTTGGGAGGGACTTTAGACATCATCGAGTTCCAACCTCCCTGCCATGGGCAGGAACACCATCCACCAGACCAGGCTGCTCAAAGCTTTTTTGGGGTACCAGAGGGGGACCACAAAAAGTGTATGACCACTAGATCATGCCCCACTGTTTCTGCAGACTATAAAGTAGACCACGTGGATTATGAAGAAAAAGGCAAGATGAACTGTTTGAAGAAATAGCGTCAAAACACCCAGTCACAATTGATCTGTGAAGCTGCCCCTAAAAGCAACAAGTGAGAAAAAAGAGGAGGAATTGGTGAAGGGGAAATAACAAAAAGAGAATAAGACTGCCTACGACAGTGTGCACACACCCCATTTCCAAATTATACTAAATTACAGCTTTATAAATATATGACAATTTTTATGGCACCTTTATTTGAATTAAAAACCCCTATTTGTCTCTGAATTGATTTTAATAAACCATGGGAAAACCAAACCATCATAGAGATTCCCAAGCAATACTGCATCTTTATTCTAGCTCAAATGCTTTTAAAATGATACATGAATGAAGTAATTTCTTCTGAAATTTCATCAGATCAGGCTTTTGCTTGAATTTTTCGCTAAGTTCTCTTTTTATACAAGTTATGACTTCTCTCATCTGGTCCAGCTGCACTATTCAGCCAATTGTTGCATTTTTTGACTCCAAAAGGATGTCCAGCTCCACATTCAAGCAACCTACATAACACTTAATGAATTTTGCTCTTATTGTGGTTTTTACACACCATTATGAGCTCCTTTTTGCCTTCACCAGAACCCACTGGACGGACCAGAAAGTCCTCTGCACCTGTCATACGGCTGAAAATAATAAGCTTTCATGAAAATCTTTTCAAATGAAGCATCCTTCCATCAAAGAGTGGCTCCTGCCCAAAGCAAAACAGTTTTCCAATTCTGAACTACAGCATAAAAGTAACTACCCAAGAAGCACCCAACAGATCCCTCAATGGGAGACTTTGATCACGTAATGAGGATGTTGAGGACAACTCGGAAATGGTGGGACCAGAGATGCAGGGACAGACCAGGGGACCTGCTTTCACGGTAGAGGAGAACTTCTTACGTGCAAAAAAGTGGGAAAAGATGCTGCAAAGCATGGGGATACAAGGCAAACTGAAAGAGAAGGCCCAGAATTCAAAAAAAAGCTAAGTAAAGATCTGGGATCCTGGACTGAGCCTACTGAGGACATCCAGAGGTAAGGAATTTAAGGCTAAGACCAATTTCCAGGATTTTGGTGGAGTTTGTAGAGTGCAATTTCCACTCTTTTGCCCTTTACTCCCAAACCTTTATAAAACCTCATCTCCCCCTTATGTTCAGGAAGAAACTGGCTCCAGACCAGAGCATCCCTCTGATAGAATAGATGTCTGAACTATTTGGGACTGAAGGGAGGGCTTTGGACACTTGTGTCGCCACGTTCCTGCTTCTACAGGGGGATAAAAAAGCCAAGAGGTATCTGAAACAGTGCTGAAGATGGCGGAGAAAGAGACAGTCCAAACAAAGGAAACAAAGGAGAAAAACATGCTGCGTCTTGGCAAATGTTCTGCCAGAAGACAAGATTCTTCCCAACATCATTTGTTTGATTTCATGACGTGTGCTTGTCAAAGAGTATATATTCAGTGCGCAGCAAGTGGGGCAAAGTATTCAATTCAGTTACCAGCAGAAAATAAGGAAAACAGCTTATTCTTTGACCTTTTCTTTTGAATTTCCAATCCTGTTTTTCAGGCAACACTAACTAATACCTTTAACTGCAACTATTAATGTCTCTAAAGTTTCTCCCAAGATATGCTTCACTTCACTTTTCTGCCCTAGTAGAACATTGATCTCTAATTTGTTAACACTCGGAGCTGCCAAAGAAAATGAAAACCTTTGTGAAAAGGACAAATCTATTCAAAGTTCTTACAGCTATTCAGCCAAGCATCTAATCTGCATGTAATTGTAGTAGAGTCTTTAATACAAATGTTCTCAATCTTAGAGATGCACGTGTAAATGCACAACTATATTTATGTCTCCCGCTGATGACAAGATGCCTCATCTAAATGATTCCTATTTACAAATTTCCTTCTCGGTCTCACCCCTTTCACTCTTAGACATTATAAATTACAGTCTCCCTACAGTACCAATGGATGCTATTTTTCCATGTCCTAAAGTAGATGTTTTTCCCCTCAAAATGGCATACCAACCCAGAAATTTGGCCAGTGCTGTTAGGCCAAGGCAGTTAGGAATAGGTACCGCTGCTGCCAGGGGTGATGCTCAAGAAATGGAAGTTTGAGGAATCCCTTCACTCCATGGCACCGCGTACAGACTGCCGTACTAGGAATAACTCGTAAAGAATTAAAATTCCCATTGTTGGCTGCCTTTATGGAATTAGTTTTTAAATACTCCTCCAATGGGTCACTTATAGAATCATGGAATGGCTTGGGTTGGAAGGGACCTTCAAAGGCCATCTAATCCCACCCCCCTGCCATGGGCAGGGACATCTCCAACTAGACCAGGTTGCTCAAAGCCCCATCCAGACTGGTCTTGAACACCTCCAGGGATGGGGCATCGACTATTTCTCTGGGCAACCTGGGCCACTGTCTCATCACCCTTGTAAAAAACTTCTTTGTTATATCTACCCTGACTCTTCCCTCTTTTAATTTAAAGCTGTTACCCCTTGTCCTTTCATATCCTTGTCCTATCACATCCTATTATGCACAGCAAAAGCCACACCACAGGGAACTACATCAGCTGAGAAGCAAACTAGGATCAGCATCAGTCTTGAGTAACTGTGGGTTACAAGGATAGCTCAATATTTTATTTCAGCTGTATATTATGTCTATATCATTAAAAATGCATGGGTTTTTTGCTACAGCAGCACAAAGTCAGCTTAGCTGAAGTCTTCTATTACATTCATGCATAGTTGCAGCTCATCTCCTGCACGAATAACTCTTCCAAAGTCCAGGGCTGTAAGAGACTCAAGGGAAGATGATTTGAGCTTACTCACAAAGCTGTTGCTAAAAAGTTGTAATAGAGAGTTCAAGGTAGGTCTTCCATGGACTACAGCAGGCATAACTTTAAGATGATGTTGCTCATCCTCTGCAGTCAGAGGAATGATCTGGGAAAATCACTTTAAACACCACCTGTTTCAGAGTCATTTTGGTCAGCTCTCAGAGGCAGAGAGATATCCCATTAAAGTGGTCAATAGAATAAGAGAAAATTGCTTCTGTGAATGATGGGTGAAAATTTGGCTGGATCATCAGGCTCTACTTGGAGGGCAGCTACACGTAGAGTTCCTCAGCGGTCTGTACTGCAACCATCCCTCTTTAACATCTCTACAATGACCCAGAGATGGAGTGTGTGCTAAACCAAGTTTGCAGGTGACAACAAATTGGGGGCACATGCCCTGTGAGGAGAGGCCAAGGGAACATCACTTGTTAGCTGGGAGGAGAGGATAATCTGGGGAGATAACAGCAGCTTTAAAAGCCCCGAGAGAAAGTTATCAACAAAATGGAGACAGACCCTTTACTGATGTGAAGTGGGAGAAAAGAGACAATGGTTGTAAATCAAAACAACAGAGGTTCCATACAGATATATTACGAAAAATATATCTGTATAAGGATAATTAGGAAGGGGGACAGGGACTCGAAGAGCTTGTGGTATCTCCAGCCTTGGAGGTCATCAAAGATCTGTCTCGGTGTGTTAATCCTACTTTGAGCAGGAGGTTGGACCTCCCAAGTCCCCTTCCAGATCCAATAATTCTCTGAATATGTATACTTACAGTCAGCGATAGAGCTGCTATCAGAATGAAAATCTATTTTGGCTTGTAGATGTGCAATCTGCTCTGCAGCTGTATCTGAAATTCATCCTGTGGCAGAAGCCCAACATAAAGAATCACAGATTAGCTACATCTTCCTTCAAAGAAAATGGAAAGTAGCTGGGTTTAGCTTTGCTTATTAGATCTACCGCTATCACTGCTCAGTGAGATCGGTTGCCTAAGGGCATAATGAGTGTGAGATTACCATTTTTTGAAAAGCACAATGCCGCCACAAATAAAACTCATGCGCCAACCCTCAAGAGATCAAGAATAAAGTTCTTGAAAAAAATTCTAAAATATTCCATTTCTCTCAATCCAACAGCCCTGGCAACAGCGTCATCTCACAGGCTTGTTCCTGTTCCTTTGTCACAGCTTCAAAAAGTTTTGTCTTTTTTTTCTTCTGAACCAGATTGTGGTGACTTTCTCGGGGAACTGTCTCAGCACAGCCAACGCTGATCGTACACTGAGACTCAAGAAGTTTGATCAATACCACCAAAGCCCTCATATCGTAGAATTATGAGCTGCAGTATCCAAGTAGGGTGCGCTCATTATTCAGGACAACTTGATTATTGGCATTTGGTGAGACCCACAAACTTTTTTCACTGTCGGGGGGAAAAGCTTTTGATGATGTCAGGGTCAGCAAGTCAGAAAAGAGGAGGTGAATCATAGAATGGTTAGAGTTGGAAAGGACCTTAAAGATCGTTGAGTTCCAACCCCCCTGCCCTGGGCAGGGACACCTCCCACCAGTCCAGGTTGCTCAAAGTCCCATCCAGCCTGGCCTTGAACCCCTCCAGGGATGGGGCAGACACAGCTTCTCTAGGCAACCTGGGCCAGGCTCTCACCACCCGCACAGGAAAGAATTTCTTTCTAGTATCTCATCTAAATCTCCCCTCTTTCAATTTAAAACCATTACCTCTCTTCTTATCACTACACTCCCTGATCAAGAGTCCTTCCCCATCTCTCCTGTAGGCCCTCTTCAGGTACTGGAAGGGGCAATAAGATCTCCCTGGAGCCTTCTCTTCTCCAGGCTGAACAACCCCAACTATGTCACCCTGTCCTCATAGAAGAGGTGCCTCCACTCCTCAGATCATTTTCGTGGCCCTCCGCTGGACCTGTTCCAACAAGGTCCATGTCCTTCCTGTGATGGAGAGACCATCCTTTCACTGTTCCAAGTTCCTGTTCCGTGTCAAGCCACTCACAAGATATCTTTCAATTGCAAAATATGAACTGCCTGACAGCGGATGACAAGAGCTAAGCCAAACTGTAAAAAAACTACATATTGATAACAGGTTTTGGTGATTATGAAGTGACTAAAGTACTTCGAGGATGGTCTCTGGCTGTTTTCGAACACCACGTGCCAGCAGCGATGAAATATCAGGACTGGTACAACAAAAATGCTAAGGATATAAAAAAATTCCTTGGTGAAAACCACTATGCATTTGTTTAGATGATTGCTAAGTACGTGAATCCAAGAAAACTACATTTTACACTTAGTCTAGATTGAGAACCATGCTCGTATTTAGCGGAGCAAGAAACGGAACGAGCTCCGAGCATGTTTAAATCAAACTAATGTGAGACTTTTTCAATGCTTTTTCCACAGTGTATCCCAGCAGAGCCATTCCGTTTGGAAACAGCCTTTCTGAAAGAAATGCAGCCAAAACGAAGGCAGGTGGCCTTTGCACTCAAAAACCTGCTAAATAAAAACTCCAGGACCTCTGTAAAAGAAACCAATTAAGTGGCTCAGCGTGCCCCGGTGTAATCATTAGCACCAAATGCATTGCTTTGCAAGTTAAAAACATGGTTCTATGGCTCTCAAGTCATAAGGCAACATGTCACAAAATTCCTACAGCTGGACGATACGCTCAGCCAAATAATTCAAATACAGACCTCTAAAAACATTCATCATCTATAACTATGTTTTCTGACCTCTAAAGATGATTCCCACTATCTACTGGGCTTCTTTTTCCTGTATTCTTCGGAGGTTCTGTTTATTCCTACCATCCATTTCAATTCTCCCTCCCCCAGTGCTCGGGGCATCTTTAAAGCCAGAGCCATTCTTCTGCCTTTCAACCTTCCTGCAGGTATTCAGTGTATGTTCTGTCTCCTACATATGTATATTCTCCCACTGGTGTCTTTATTTTTCTTTTCCAGTCAAAGTGATCGCTTGCGTTGTTCACCTGTATTTCTTCAGACACCCACAGCCTTTCGCAGACGCCTCTTCCTCGTTCCTCTGAACAGATTGTTAGTTGTTTCTTGAGAACGCAGCCTCTGTTATACACGTAGTCCTCCCCCCAAGCCACGTCCATTTATTTTGGCTAACGTTGGGAACTCAAAATTTGCCCGTGTAGGTCACTGCTGTTGTTATGAAGCAGGTCTACCCATGCGGGCAACGGTCCACGGCATTTGTCTCTAACGATGGGACTCATCACACCAAACCTCATCAGCTACCTAGAGATAATAATAATCGACACTCAAAGAGATCACAGAGTGATCCGGGCTTGGAAGGGACCTCTGGAGATCATCTAGTCCAACTCCCCTGCCAGAGCAGGTCCGCCTAGACCATGTTGCATAGGAACTTGTCCAGGTGGGTTTGGAATGTCTCCAGAGAAGGAGACTCCACTACCTCTCTGGGCAGCCTCTTCCAGGGCTCTGCCACCCTCACGGGAAAGAAGTTCCTCCTCACGTTTAGATGGAACTTCCTGTGTTTAAGTTTGTGCCCGTTACCTCTTGTCCTGTCACTGGGCACCACTGAAAAAAAACTGGCCCCATCCTCCCTTTAAGTATTTATAGGCATTGCTCAGATCCCCCCCCAGCCTTCTCCAAATGGTAACTGGTAAAACTTCCACTTCAAAAATATTCCACACGTTGTATGGTACAAACACACAGAGCATTTTACACTTGATTTTCCAATATAAAAGCAGAGCTCTTGTAGGGATTTTTCTTTTTTTTTTTTTATGAAGTTCATTCAATTTTACAAGTGTCTGAAATCACTTCTTGTCAGTTCATGGCAACAATTCAAAGAATAAAAACTTCATTTGAAGTTTTCTGAATTTAAAAGGGTCATTTTCGGAAAACTTCTTCACATTTTCTAACAAAAGGAAGTCCAACCTCCACTGTTATCCAACAATTCACCTTACCTCTACACAGCAATATTTTGTTTTGCTCAGTTGAAGTACTACTGCCTGCTCAGCCGCAAGAGATTCTCAAGTCATCAGCATTCTGCATGGTGTTTTAAACATATAATTAAAGAAAGTTTCAAAAAATTAAGTGACAGTAGCAGCAGTAAATTCTTAAGAAGGAAGGAACTTGAAAGCTGTTTGAAATGTCTAATGAATAGAGTATGGTCTGTATTCATTTCAAGGGGCATGTTACGCTGGCAGCGCATTTTTTGGCAGTGTTAAGTCAAAAAAATACTGTATCAATTCACAGATATTAAAGGGGACAGAGGGAATATGTCACAGAATATCTCAAGTTGGAAGGGACCCATAATGATCCTAGACCGCAACTTCCTGCTCCTCACAGAATTACCTAAAACTAAATCATATGACTAAGAGTGTCATCCAGATGCTCCTTGAACTCTGACAGGGCTTGGTGCCATGACCACTTCCCTGGGGACCCTGTTCCAGGGACTGACCATCCTGTCAGTGAAGAACCTTCTCCTAATGTCCAACCTGAACTTCCCCTGAGGCAACTTCATTCCATTTCCTCATATCCTATCGCTGGTCAACAGAGATCAGCCCCTTCCCCTCTACTTCCCCCCTGAGGAAGGCTGTGATGAAGTCAGCCCTCAGCCTTCTCTTCTCCAAGGTGAACACACCAAGTGACCTCAGTCAGTCCTTACAAGTCTTGCCCTCAAGGCCTTTCACCATCTTGGTTGTCATCCTCTGGACGCACTCTCACAGTTTGATGTCCTTCTTATATTGAGGTGCCCAAAACTGCACCCAGAGCTCAAGGTGGGGCCACACCAGGGCAGTGTCAAGTGGGACAATCACTTCCCTCGACCAGCTAGTGATGCTGTGCTTGATGCACCCCAGGACTTGGTTGGCACTTTGGGCTGCCATGGCACACTGTTGACTCATATTCAACTTGCCATCAACCCAACCCCCGAGATGATCTTGAAGGTCCCTTCCAACCTAGATGATTCTATGACCTCTTTCTGCAGGGTTGTTCTGCAGCCTCTCATCCCCCAATTTCTTCATATAACCAGAAATACCTCTTCCCTGGTGGAGAATCCAGCACTTGCTCTTGCTAAGTTTCAGAGGGTTGTTGATTCTCAGCTCTCAAGCCCACCCAGCTCTCTCTGTAAGGTCTCTCTACCCTTGAGGGAGTCCACAGCTCCTCCTAGATGAGCACCATCAGCAAAATTACTCAATGCACATTTGAATCCCACGTCCAGAACAGATTTTCTTATAAACACACCAAACTGAACAGCTTCAACTGCAGGAAACTATGTCAAGGTATCTTGTGTAAGGAGAGACAGGGCTCCTGAGTGCCAGGCACCCCCTGAAAAAAAGGGCTCCTAGAGACCTGATTTAAGTCTCTGGCTCTTCTCTCACTCCAAACCACCTTTTCTTTTCTCTTTATCCTTTAGTGAATAATACACAGCTTGTCAGAAAGATGATTTTTGCATGTTGTGTTCAGTCCCAACATTACCTGCTGAATGCAGAACTCGCGCAAGCGAAACCCAGTGGGAGGCAGGGAGAGGGAAAAAAGGGAAAATCTCCGTATTACTATTGTAATCCCAAAAGCTCTGCATACATCCAGCACCTAACTCCACCGCAAATCCCACAAAGTAGGGTTTGCTGAAAAATAAGGCATGAGATATCGCTCGTTACAATCCAAAACAGTCTTTGATACACAGTTTTGTAACTTTTAATGCATTAAACAGCGAACGTTACAACCACCTGATATGAAAAATAGCACTTTGCTATCTTCAAAATGAAATCTGGGCAAAAATGCTTTAAAAGCCTATTAAACAAGGTGAGCAAGAAATGAATAAGGAGTAGCTTAAAGTCCTGCCTTCAGATTTCTAGACATTTTGCTGAATAAAATGGCTAACACAAAAGATGCCATATTTTAAGGCATTTACTTCTCTAGACAATAAATTGTGTGATATCTCCTTCTATAGAATTTATTGAAGAATTCATACTCAGTATATATTTTTCTCCCCTTGGAGAAACTGAGGCAATGAAAACAGTGATTTCTCCAAGGTATGAAACAGAAATAGGATCATCAGACAGACTTTCTGTTGAAAGATTTACTTGTTACTCAAAGGCAAAATTACCATTTATTCAAAAAACACAGGCCCTTTCTGTATCGTGGGTCAAAATGCAGGTATTTATACTCATAGAAAAAAGTAATTATAATTTAGATCGTGTTAACAACCGGGAAACACTACTATGTTTCTGCTTTTGAGAAGTGTAGGCTAGTGAGGAGTAACTCCTGAAATCAATACCAAGCGCGGCACAAAAAGACATTGGAGCTGGCACCAAGCAACAATTATCTGCATTGCTTTTAAAAATGCATATGGTATCAAACACCCCAAAATATTCTGTATTGTTGTCGCAGCCTATTGGGAACAGGGAATATCTTCTTCGGGTTTTATTTTGGTTAAATATATAGACAGATAAGGAAGAAATTTTGTTGCGGGGAAAAAAAATAATCTCTAAATGGATTAAAGTGGTCCCAGATACAGAAAATGCTGAAATGTTATTAAGGTAAGACATTTAAATTCTCTGAGAATTAGACATATGTTTGAACTCCTCTGCTCTGGTTCATTTGAATTTGCTTCCTAATTACCACAGCTCTGTTTTTGTGTTTTAATGTGCATAAATACATATTCCTACGTGATTATAGGCCACGGTAACGCAAACGGTTAAACTCTCTGACATGGGGAAAAAAAAAATATATAAAGATTTCAAAAGTGGCAGGGAGAGTATCTACTCGTTTCAAACACATGATTATCTTTCCCTATTTCAAAAGGCAAGGCCTTTTGAGGCATGGAAATATGCATGTGAATAGAAACATATTGAAAAGTCTCAGCTTTCAGGTGTAATGCTTTTCAGTTAGAACGGCGTAAAAAGGGGAAAGGGGGGAACTTTCAATTCTCTCCGACACGCTTAAAGAGAGGTGAGCACAGCACCAGCCTGGCATCACCATCTCTGTCCCCTCTCCCAGCTACCCATGGGTTCAACACCGCTTTTCCCAAGCTGCCCGGATATCTCCATTAAAAACGACAAGAGCAACCACGAGCCCCTCCCCAGCTGAACTGGACCCATCACCTACCGAGCGGGTTATCAGACACAGAACCTATAAACAGCCTGAAAAAAACAGTTAAAGCAGAATACGAGACTAAAGAAACGTTCAATTTGGAAATGATGTATCATTTTTCCAAGAAGCATCTCAGAAATACAGCAACTCAATGCCATCCGTTGCTTCTCTTTAAAAGTGGGGACCGAGGGATTTCAAAGCAATCGGGGTAATGCCCAAGACAAATTGGTTTTGCTCTCTTCAAAGCAAAAGCTTGGCTGAAAAGAAGTTGTCACTCGGCTTGGCACCAAGTCCATTATTCAGATTTTCTCCCCTCCTATATTCACCAGTTTTCTTCCTTCAACCCTCCCGGTCATCTTGAGTTTGAGTTCCTTCTGCCACCTTTATTGTAGTTTCTGGGGAGTTTCCCAGAATACAGAAAAATACAGAATTCTAAACTTCTGTATTTAATTCTCAACACAGAAAAAAGACTTTACTTAACCTTTCACTCCTTTTGTGGCAAAGCTTGGACAAAGCTGAGATCTGGGCTACAATTAATCTTATACAAGAACTTGTACATCTGTCTTACCCCCTCTGTTTGCAGTGGCTGCATCCTAAAATGCTGGTTCAGCTCTTACGGTGGTTGGACTCTCCCCAATGTTAAGAATATCATCTCTAGACACAGCAGCTCCTGGGCAGGAATTGATCTTTTGCACATCAAATGAGATGAGGAACACAATATGCTTACACCAGGAGCAGGACACAATACAGAGCACTGATTTCCTCAAGCACGGTGTGAACCGTGTCCTTTAGACAAAGCCTTCCCAAAACCCAGCATTCTCTGTGCTTGCCCTATAGAAACAGAATCACAGAACCGTTGAGGTTGGAAGGGACCTCTGGAGATCATCTAGTCCAACCCCCTTGCCAACAACAGGGCTGCACAGGAACGTGTCCAGCTGGGTTTGGAATATCTCCAGGGAAAGAGGCTCCACCACCTCTCTGGGCATCCTGTTCCAGGGCTCTGCTACCTTCAAAGTAAAGAAGTTCCTCCTCATGTTGAGATGGAACTCAGTTCCAGCTTGTGCCCGTTGCCCCTTGTCCTGCCACTGGGCACCACTGAAAAGAGTCTGGCCCCATCCTCTTGATACCTGCCATTTAGATATTGCTCAGCATTGACGAGATCCCCTCTCAGTCTTCTCTTCTCCAGGCTGAACAGCCCCAGGTCTCTCAGCCTTTCCTCATCAGAGAGATGCTCCAGCCCCTTGATCATCTCAGTAGCCTCTGCTGGACTCCCTCTAGTAGTTCCTTGTCCTTCTTGAACTGGGGACCCCAGAACTGGACATAGTGCTCCAGAAATGGCCTCACCAAGACAGAGTAGAGGGGGAGGATGACCTTGCTCAACCAGCTGGCCTTGGTCTTCTTGCCACACCCCAGGAGACCATTGGTCTTCTTGGCCACAAGGGCTAATTGCTGGCTCATGGGCAACTTGTCCACCAGGACTCCCAGATCCCTCTCTTGCAGAGCTGCCCTCCAGCATGTCAGACCCTAACCTGTGCTGGTGCATGGGGTTATTCCTCCTTAGCTGTGGGACCCTACACTTGCCCTTGTTGAACTTCATGAGGTTCCTTCTCCACCCAACTCTCCAGCCTGTCAAGGCAGACAAGGATTAAATCTGCCTTTCCTTTTCCCTATATGAACAACAGGTGAACCACCAAAACCTCACGTGAAAAAGGCTGTCTCTGAATGGCAGCTTATTGTTCCGCCAACCTAAAACAGCCTCCCAAAATCCATCAGCTGCCAGACAGAAAGAGCCCATCTCTGGTGCTGAGCTCCTCCAGGCTGAGCAGAGCCCTCTCTCCACCCAAGGCCAAGTTATTAAGAAATTGTTTGTCGACTTAGATTGGATTGATCATTTATTTCCCAAATTTCTTTTCCCATCATTTACTCATTATACGCCCCCTCCTGATGTAAGAGGACATTTATTAGCTTCTGCATTTATTGTGCTGGCAAATAAAAACATTCTGCAGCATTTCCTGGGGATTCTCTCATTTATCTATCGGTTACGGGACTGAAGTATTTTTAAGGGCAGAAAAAATTAAAATATCACTCAGAGTGACAGCAGTGAAAATGAAGCCGGTATGTGCTTGGGGAAGCTATTTCAGCCTTTAGGTTTACAAGACCATTTACAAAAAAAAGCAAGGCAACACTTCACATAAACATTATTGCTGGGAAAAATTACTAACTACTGGCTTAGGCAGAAAAGGGACAGTTTTAAAGAGAAAGGGTGCTCAGAGAATCTTTTAATACACATAATATTGATATTTGTTTAAATGGAAAGTATACTTAATTTAGGTATTTCTTGGGTTTAAATGCACAAAGGACAGAAAAAAAAAAAAAAGGGAAAAGAGGGTCTGGTCTTTATTCCACTTATTTATATCTAATTCTCAGCTTGTCCAAAAGTAAAATTATCAAGCAATTAAAAAAAAGTATGAATATATTAAAAAGAGAAATATTAAAGGGAAAATATTTCTATCAGATTCCCAGGAAACTACAAGATTATTTCTGTGGAATTATTCCAAATATCGCATAACAAGTAAAATATCTAGGAGGTATCCTAAAAATTCGGTATTTTACTTGTCAGGGGGTCCAACCTAGAGTTGAAGTATTTTCTGAATATGTTACTTCGACAAAGAAATCCGAGCAAATTATCTCACCAAGTGTTGTTTTAATATAATGTTAACTTAGTAGAGCATTTGTTCCCAAACTTCAACTTCTGTAAAGGAAAAGAGGGTGGGAGGAGTGAACAGACCTGGGTGAAATGAAAGCTGCTTATTCATTAACTCCCCATATGTTAAAACATTTTGCCATATCCTACGGAACGCGATAAACACTGCCTTTTTAACATTCAAATGACAAATTTCTTGGGTTCGTTCCGTTTTGCCTATTAAAAAAAAAAATAAAAAAATTCTCTCTCCCGATACTTTTCTTCGCTCCTCGGGAAGGGGAAGGGGAAAAGCGCAGCTGAAACTAGAAAGGAGCACAGATGCGGGCGCAGTCGCTGGGGGTGACTTTGGCAACGGTGACATCTTTGCGTTTAACTCTACGCGCGCATGAACAACCTGCTTAGCCCCATCAGAAGCCTCATTAGGAGCTGGTGTGGGATTTCAGGGGACTGTCCCACGGGAGAGAAGGGCTTGCTCCCACGCCACTGGCTGTGATTTCCCATCCTTCCATCGGGAGAGGCCAGCAACGGGACGGGAAAGGTGTTATCCAGCTCTTTGGAAAACATGACTTTGGATAAGGGAATAAAGAAGAGGAGAGATGGGGAGGGACTCTTGATCAGGAATTGGAGCCATACGATGAGGGGGAATGGTTTTAAATTGAAAGGGAGGAGATTGAGATGAGATATCAGGGAGAAATTCTTCTCTGTGAGGGTGGTGAGACCCCGTCCCAGGTTGCCCAGAGAAGCTGTGGCTGCCCCATCCCTGGAGGGGTTCAAGGCCAGGCTGGATGGAGCTTTGAGCAACCTGGTCTGACAGGAGGTGTCCCTGCCCATGGCAGGGGGTTGGAACTGGATGATCTTTAAGGTCCTTTCTAACAGTAACTATTCTATGATTCTATGATTAAGAGGAAGAGCAGAGGAGCTGCCCAACATGCTGCTTTTCCACTGCTTTGTTTTTCAGTCTTGCCCCACGTGTTCCCACTCCCATCACAGTTCATCCTCATCTGTATTTCTTATTCATAGGAAGGTATCCTCATCTGTATTTTTGAGTCGTTGGTAGAACATGCCGATGGGTTCAGACTCCACAAGCACTAAGATTCAAGTGACTTTAACACAAACTGAAACACTTTCAGAGAAAAATAATGATTAGTGATGACCAGTTATCATGGGACCATAACTAAATTCCTATTCTTAAAGCACAGTAGGAAGTCAGTAAATGCTGAGATCCAGAGGAGTGATAATTGTCTAACTGAGGAAAAGTTAGGGGAAAAAAAATTGCAATTCAAGCAGTAAAGGAAAAAAAAACCCAAGCTGCAGGAACGGAAATGGGTTTATGAAAGAAATCATCTTTACAAAGCTACATGATAGCTGGATAAACACAGAGCACTATACAAATAACCAATTCCTGAAAAATATTATTTCCCTGTTTCTTGGGTTAGTATATCCCCTATTTACTACCAAAAAGCTCTGAGTTTGAATTTTAGAGATTTTGAGCATCCACGTTTCCAATCAAAGTCCATCCCACCTCTCTGCATAACGCAGACATTGCAACATCAAAAAACCCCTGAAATTCTATAGGAAACAACACTGAGGCATTCCATAGGCTAAGAAAGAGACTCCAGATTGAGTTTAAAGTAGCACTTTAGGCCAAAAGGCATAATAAAATATACCAGGAGGAGTGGAAGGAAAATGTCCGAGTCAGTTCTGGCCAGTGATGCAAGAAAAATGTAGTAAACAAGAAGCTCCCCAGGAAAATGAAGAATGTAAGAATGATGATGAGTTACAGTGACGTACTAATGGAGATAAAATAAAGGAAAAACACCAACCTATAACTGCATCACAAAAAGCACAGCGGATTTGAAAGGTCTTAAGAGATCATATAAATACACCCCTGCTGCCCTGAGTTACTTGCTTAACATCCCCTCTCTTCTGCAAATTCTAACAAAATGAAAACATGAAATTATCTATCTTTTGCCCCACACTAAAGCTACCAAAAATCAAAATCCACCCCTGGAAGGGTTCAAGGCCAGGCTGGATGGGACTTGGAGCAACCTGGTCTGGTGAGAGGTGTCCCTGCCCAGGGCAGGGGGTTGGAACTGGATGATCTTTAAGGTCCCTTCCAACCCAAACCATTCTAAGATCCCCAACCATGGTTTTGCACATCTTGGCTAAGTTAAAAAGAGGATTGCAAACCACCTATATGAAGTTACTGGTTTTACATTAAAAGTTCCCATGTATCTTACTGCACGGGGAAAAATGCCTTGAATATTCTTATTGCACTCTTTTTTTTTGCTGTCCATTTCTATGAAGACACTCGTGCAGAATGGAAAAATAATCTATAAACAAACATTTGGAGAAACATCAATACCTTCTATTCAGCGTGGAACAACTCCTTATTTTGTTATTAAGCAGCATTTCAGCATTGCTATTGATTGGATATGTGATAGTCAAAGATGAGACTGAAACAGGTATTTTTTTAATGGGAAAATGTCTCGGAAGAAAAAGCCAGGCGTTTTTGGTGGGCTTAGGGGAAAGAAAAAAAAAATGGGTGAGGTGTGTATGTAATAAGTAGCATGTTATCTATTTATTCCGAAAATGGTAAATAAAAGATAACGAGCAGGAAAAAAAAAATAAATAATGGTTTAAAAACAATTGTTTGGAATAATCATTGCGGCTCAGTGAGATATGGAGGTGGCGCATTAAAGCGGCGCTCCAGTCCCAAGGCTGCAGCTCAGTCTGTCTTTGTCAATCAGGTTGAGGTTTCAGATACTGTAATTGGTAACAAGTTTCCTAATCTCAACCTGCCAGGCAAGAAGCGTTCAACAAAAGCTCTAGCCCCCCCAAATATAATGAAATTTGAAGAGAGAGATTTTTCTACTATTGGCAGCACGAAGCAAGATCACAGGTTGGGTTGACAGCTTTATTATGCTAAACTGACAAAAACATTACGTTCTGGTCAGGACTTAAAAAAAAAGGTGGTTTTCAGGAGCAATCCGGAAATACAAAGCGCTGGGAAAGTCTGATGAACTCCTACTTTTATCTCATTGGTGCAGCAGATGAGCTCAGACGTAGAAAAGTCTCCCAGCCCAAATACAAAATCAGAAATTAATATATCTTGATTTTTATACTCGGGTGTCCCGCTGCACCGATTTGGGGAAAACTGCAAGAACCCACTGTCGCAGCTGAACACTGCGAATATCTCTTAAAAATGGAAGGGCAGTAAGAACGCTGGAAGGGTTTTCTTTCAAACCAAACTGGAGAGATTCTGAAAGCTGGGGAAGTTATGAGTTTCAGTGTTTCCTCCGCTGTGAGGACAGGCTGAGAGAATTGGGGGGAGTTCAGCCTGGAGAAGAGAAGGCTCCAGGGAGACCCTTAGAGACCCCTCCAGTTCCTAAAGGTGGCCTACAGGAAGGATGAGGACAAATGTTTTAACAGGGCCTGATGCAATAGGACAAGGGGTAATGGTTTCAAACTGAAAGAGGAAGATTTAGACTAGATATAAAGAAATTTTTTATGCTGAAGGTGATGAAACACTGGCTCAGGTTGCCCAGAAATGTGGGAGATGCCCCATCCCTGAAACATTCCAGGTCAGGTTGGTTGGGGCTCTGAGCAACGTGATTGACCTGGAGATGTCCCTACGTGTTGCAGGGGGGTTGGACTAGATGACCTTTAAAGGTCCCTTCCAACACAAACTATTCCATGATTTTATTCCTTTACAGAACTTGCTATCAATCGAGATGTTGGCTGTGTACTTTAAAGCTGCTACCGAAAGGTTGCTTTACTCATCTTTGGTAAAAAGGTACAAAATACAAAGCAAATGTAGAACACAGCGATTATTCCTGTTGCTATACATTAAGTTTAGAAAAGAAACCTGTTCGAGTGGTATTTTGTATTGCAGTGGATAATTTGGAAAAACCTACCAGCATTACACCTGTCCAAGAAGGAAAGCACCCGCTGCACTTCATCAGCAACTATAGATTAGCAAGACTGGCAGCTCTCTGCTACAGCTAATTCCATTTCTTGATGGGAACAAGGACAGAGCTACGAAGACAATGAGGAGACCAGAACATCTCTCTGATGAGGAAAGGCTGAGGGACTTGGGTCTTTTTAGTCTGGAGAAGACTGAGGGGGGATCTGATCAACACCTATAAATACAGTCTGGAGAAGAGTGACAGGACAAGAGGGAACTGGTATAAACTTGAACATAGGAAGTTCTATGTTCTCTTCTAAACATGAGGCGGACCTTTTTTACTGTGAGGGTGGCAAAGCCCTGGATGAGGCTGCCCAGAGAGGTGGTGGAGTTTCCTTCTCCAGAGACATTCAAAACCCACCTGGACACATTCCTGTGCAACTTGCTCTGGGTGGTCCTGCTTTGGCAGGGGGTTGGACTAGATGATCTCCAGAGGTCTCCTCCAAGCCCGTATCATTCTGTGATTCTGTGAAAAGGCTGGTGAGCTTTCCCTGTGTCTCCCTACATAGTATCATCAGCCAAAACCATCCTCTACTTTGCCAGATCCAGCCTGAAATCTTAAAACGTTGTACCTATATCTTTATTTGATTCTGAAAGACGTGAAAGGAGGCAGTAAAAATGTGGGGAGAGTAAACATGTTTGCTCTAGTGAAGACAAACTTCTAAACACAAGAGGTGAGAGCAGAATCATCCTCCGGTTATGAAATTCCTGCTGATACAGTCGTGCCAGATCGAAGAAAGTAAACAGACTGATAACTTCAAACAAACAGAAACAAAAATGTTTGAACCGTTAAAAGATGTCGTAAGGAATAAAAATGTTTGTAGCTATTACACTGCTTTATAGTAGTCCCCCTCTGTTATCTACATCTTGCGAACTAGAGTTGACAAAACCCCACAGTAAACAGATTCTGATTATTTAGTTGTCGAGATCTGAAAAGGTAAACAAGCCTCCAAACAAATGTGGAACTTGCCTTGTTTGCATCTTAGCACTTATGTTCATTCTAAACACCTACAAAAAGCCAATATTTGGCTGTGAAGCTGCACCGTGCATCAGTTCCTTTTCTGAGCACCGGGGCTATCGCTGCAAAGCACGGTGGTCCATTCTAAGCCTTGACTAGAAAAAAGGAAGAGATCATTAAATTATAATTTCCCCACACAATTGGTATAAGCATTTCCTACCAACAGGATTAGCAGGAACGCAAGATCCCAGAATAAAGCTGCTCGGCAGTGAGGATGGCAGTTTAGTGTCTAGTAAATTTGATTTCTCCGAAAATCCTGACACATCATAATAGCGAAATCCTATTTACTGTAGCAAGCAGGACGGATAATGCTATTTAACACCTGGTATAGTATGTGCCATCAGCTCACAGCTTTGTGCTCTGTGTGCTCATCTTACCTTAAGGTTAATGCTCCTTGACAGCCTACATGGTGAAGTAGAATCCCCAAATTAAGTGCCGAACCTACGATTTGCAAATCCTTTCCTCAAAATTTAAGTCACGAAAAAAATAACGGCTGCAGATAAGAGGATCACATTCCTGGAACTTATGTCTATATTCTCAGGCTCTGATCTGGCAGCGAGCCCCGTGCGGTGCAGGACTCAGGCTGCACAAAGGCCACTGAAGTCACATAGAATGACAGAATCACAGAGTATTCGTGGTTGGAAAGGACCTTTGAGATCATCGAGTCCAACCACAAAAAAAAAAAAACCCAAAGCCCAAAAAAATCAACAACAAAAAACCACACATACCACACCACACCACACCCACCCACAGACAGACACAACCCAACAATCTCAGGCACTAGAACATGCCCCCGAGTGTCATGTCTACACATTTCTTAAATACCTCCAGGGATGGTGACTCCACCACCTCCCTGGGCAGGCTGGTCCAGTGCCTGACCACTCTTTCAG
>JAOTQQ010000001.1:2638184-2653170 GCA_026546715.1 Gallinago undulata | reverse complement strand
CATTCCATCCCTTCATCCAGGTCATTGATGAATATATTGAAGAGGACTGGACCCAGTACTGACCCCTGGAGAACACCACTTGTTACAGACTTCCAGCTAATTCATACCATTCTAAAGATGACCTGAGACCAGGCAGCAAATCTGACTCTGGAAAGCCAGTAAGATATAATAAAACCCATATAATAAAACCCATGCAAGAGCATCGGGATTGATTCTCTTCACCCATTTTTGATGATTCACAAGGGCAGAAATTTTCAGGGTATAAAAACACAACAAGGTGAAGGGGACACTAAGGGTGGAGGAGATGGAACCCAGCCTCTATTCCAGGTCAACCTGATCACTTCCCACCAGTTCTCTCCATCGCACGGAATTAAAAGTTAGCAGGAGATGAGCTGATCCTTCCTCTCCAAGATAAAAATGAGGAGTGAAAGGAAAGCCAACCGTCATAACTGCCACAAACCATTTTAGGAAGATGACAAATCTCCTGAGGTTCAACCCAAAACCAACTCATGCAAGGGTATAAAAACACCGATGTTGTTTAACACTCTGCACAGCCGAAGACTGCACCACGCTAGAGCTGTAGTGCCAATTCATAGAAAAACTTGCTGCTCTTCTCCATTGCTTTTGTATCTTTTATAAACACAAAATTAGGTTTTATCCATCTTTTATCCATGTGTCTATAGTATTATATGTGGCTATTGCTACAGCCAAAGATATAGCTGCATTACTATTTTCAGCACAATTTCCAGTATTCTGCATATTAGAGTGCTGAGGGATTTAACGCCCATCCACCTTAAAAACTTACATCACACTGGCTCCATCCACATTAACCACAGTTTAATGCTCAAATAATGTGGTTGCT
Organism: Gallinago undulata; assembly: GCA_026546715.1. Classification (NCBI taxonomy): domain Eukaryota; kingdom Metazoa; phylum Chordata; class Aves; order Charadriiformes; family Scolopacidae; genus Gallinago; species Gallinago undulata. Next base: position 2,652,308 of record JAOTQQ010000001.1, on the reverse strand, counting down.
ACTGTTGCTTTTCATTTCAAAAATTGACCAGGACACATTCACATCTAGTCTATATGCAATAAAAATAAATAAGGTGTGGACATCTGGCTTTTTTTTTTTTCTTTTTTTTTTTTAATTGAAAGTCTTTACAGGTCAATTAGAGCTGACTTAGATGTGAGCTCTGAAAGAGTTTGGAAACTTTTAATCCAACAAAGATAAACTCTCAGCGACCAATGTCAAGGAAAATAATAATAATAATATTCATAGAAAAATGCCCCCCCCCCCCTCCCCAAACCTTAGTAGGACATCACAACTTGCCCAGAATTATTCGCAAAACAGAAATATGGAGTGTGGAAGACAAAAAAGCTGAACAACAACTACCTAAAAGCTTCCAGATCACCTATTATATTGTTCAGAATATAACAGCGAAAATATTAAAATAAACAAATGACAACCTCAAATGTTGATTTTTACTAAATTACCATGAGATTCTCTTGGTAGTTAAATGCACTTCAGCTCTTCACTCTAGACTACAGTCACAGAATCATAGAATGAAGTCAAACTTAGTGTTGATGTGTGGTTTGGGTTTTGGGGTTTTTTTTGGTGTTTTTTTGTTTTGTTTTTAATAGTTGGACAAGATGATTTTAAAGGTCCCTTCCAACCTAGACGATTCTGTGATTCTGTTTAGATGATTTAAGACACTGCGGCTACAAGTCATATGCCCATTGCTATCCTGTTTTATGGGTCAGCATAAATAAAGCAAGAAATGTTAAAATCCTGGATGAAACAGAATTGGTGTCACAAAACATTCATACTTCTACAAAAATTCAAGAACAGATAGGTAAAAATTATAATTCGATTAGAAAATACTGCTTTTGAGATTCACACCTACCAATCTGCAATTGTACCTCACAAAAATACAACTGCGTTGACAAAATTTTCCAGAGCACCCACACATGTCCCTGAGTTTAAATTCTTATAATCTGTGCCTTGCTTGCTCATCAAATACCATTCAAATAAGAGAAATGGATTTCTTTAATGGTATCTGATCACTAAATTTATACAGATGAAGGACAATACGAGCAGGGGGATGCAAACTTTATTTCTTCCAAGGATTTCCAATTTCTTCCAATGTATTTGTTTTTTTTTGCCCTGGAAATTTTTTTAGCTTTTTGGGTTGGTTTTGGGTTTGGTTACCTGTTCCTCAAGATAATTAGTGATCAAAACAGCTGGAATTTATTGCACTAAAGAGATGGGGGCCAAGCAGCGAATTATAGTCACGCTGCTTATTGCCCTGACATATCAATATTATCAATGACATCGCTGATAAAATAGAAATATAAGATTAAGAACACTAAATAATACATTTATCCAAAGGTTTGGATATCTATTGTGAAAGTAACTGGAAGATTTGGTAGGCCACTAAGAAATCTGGAAAGAAAAAGTTGTCTTCCATACAGCTATCACTCACCCCTGGCATTTGTACAGCAACATAGATACAGCAAAGTTATTTAAAAAAAAAATTAAATTCATTTATATGGAGACAATATAAATATGCCAAGAGAAGAGAATTCACTGCAGAAATAAAAACCTGTAAGGTAATATATTTATGGGGCTGCAGCAACATGATCCCAGTGAATATCAATTAGCCGTAACAAAATAATTAACAGTAGCCATGTATTCAATTAGCTGAATGCTGCACTTTAGTTGTAAATGAGATATTGGAACAGGTTCATTGCTTCTCCACAAAGTAACTCTAATAAACAAAGCGTTTGCCAGGGTGTTATTTAGAAAACAGCTTCAGAAGGTCACCTTTGAGAGGCAACCCCTCTTCCCAAGACTACCCAAAATTAAAATCCAAAAATAGATCACTAATATTAAATAGGGGTTCTTCAGAGGCGCAAGGAAGTTGGACCAAGATTTAAAGGCCAACCTGGGTTTCAGTTTCAGAAGTAGCGCCTGGATTTAGCACAGCCCTGGTGTGAGTTTCCATCACTGGTGAAACGGATGCCTCCAAAAAATGCCTCCTACACGGCTGCAGGGACACTTGGAGAGAGGTCCTTGAGGAACCCAAACCCTTCTCCTGCTGGGTACAACAGATACACACTAGTTTTGTCCTTTGTAAGGTCAAACAGAGCAAATAAGCAGCCAGCTGAAAATGTATGTCTCATAATTATCTTTAGAACAATAAATTAAGGAATCCAGTTTGCTGGATACAGCAAGGTTCCAGGTGGGTGCAGTCTACAATTGCTACTCTTTAAGGAGTTGCTGGGGATAAACCATTATTGGGTAGTTTAGGAGAATCACAGAATAGTTTAGGTTGGAAGGGACCTTAAAGATCATCCAGTTCCAAACCTCCCACCATGGGCAGGGACACTTCCCACCAGACCAGGTTTCTCCAAGCCCCATCCAACCTGGCCTTGAACACCTCCAGGGATGGGGCAGCCACAGCTTCTCTGGGCAACCTGGATGAGTGTCTCACCACCCTCACAGCAAAGAGTTTCTTCCTGAAATCTCATCTAAATCTCTCCTCTCTCAATTTAAAAAGATCAACCAATCTCCAAAAAACAGACCTTTCACCAGTGCATTACTGGAGATTTACCATTTGTTATGCAACTTGACGTTTGCTGGATGAGGGTATCTCTTGGGATGAATTCGTGAACTTGTTGACAGTAACGTACCTCAAGCACAAACAGTTATTCAGCTTTTGGTGTCCACTAAAATTGCTCTGCCCAGAAATCCTTTTGCAGTGGACTTCATTCACTCATCACGTATAGTCCTGTGCACTCATGTTTGTATGTCAATAAAATTGAAGATGAGAAAGGTTCGTAACTCCTGTACATTATTAGGGTCAGCAAAACTACAGTCTTCACTCACTAAATATGGTGTTCCAATAGAAATTATTCTCAATTTCCCCATTAAATATATGTTGGATTACAACAGTTTTCAATTTTAACCTTCTATTTTAACATAGACACACAAACCATTCGGAGTGGGCAATAGAATTAACTTATGGGTATTCTTAACCACAGAATCACAGAATGGTAGGGGTTGGAAGGGACTTCTGGAGATCATCTAATCCAACCCCCTGCCAAAGCAGGGTCAACCAGAGCAGGTCCCACAGGAATGTGTCCAGGAGGGTTTTGAATGTCTCCATAGATGGAGACTCCACCACCTCTCTGGGCAGCCTCTTCCAGGGCTCCGCCAGCCTCACAGCAAAGAAGTTCCTCCTCATGTTTAGGTGGAACTTCTTATGTTCCAGTTTGTGCCCGTTACCTCTTGCCTTGCCTCTGGGCACCACTGAGAAAAGACCAGCCCCATCCTCCTGACACCCACCCTTTAAGTATTTATAGGTGTTGATGAGTTCCCCAACATACATGTCTTCCTTCTCCCCCCAGATCACTTCTTTGAAGCTAACCAAAACCATTCCTCACCACAAAAATGATCCAGACACATCACTTAAAAAAACCCTCTTAACTTCCACTTGTAAAGGTAGAGAATAGTTATGAATTAGAAACAGCAGCAACAATAATGCATCATAAAACATATTCTTTGACAACTGTAATTAAAACAAGCTTTTGTAATTACCACTAAATGCACTACAGTACATTTTCTAAAAATAATGAAGTCCTAAAAGAATGAGTAGTGAGGATAAAAAAGATCACATTGAGAGGAGGCTAATAGAGAAAATTAAAAAATTGAATTTACGAACAAGTTAGGATCTAGTCTATAGAGAACATGTGACATTAAGCTTCATATATTAAATCTAGTTATAGACCAAAGAAGAAAAAACCAAATGTAGACTGGGTCAAATGAAATAGTTACAGATTTCCATTTCTAATATAAGCCACAGGAACAGGTAACAAATCCAGAGGCACGTTACTATCCAGTAAGCCAAAAGTTTGTTAACGTTTTTATCCCAACAAGAAGAGCTTCAATCACCACGTTAGAAGTAAAAAGCTGAAGAAGGAAAATGTGGGACACCTGGTGAAGGAGGTAGATGATTTTGGGAGAGAAGACACATACAGTTGAGGTACTCAAAGGGACCTCAGGAGGTCATATAGTTCCTGCTTGAGATACAGCCAACTAAGAAGCCAGACCTGATACCTCAAGGCTGTATTCAGTTGGGTTTTGAAAACCTATGAGCATGGAGACTGACCAACCTCTACTAGGCCTGCTTCATCAGCAAGGTCTCCCAGACTCAGTGTGTAGAAACAGGATTCAAGGAGAAGTAATAACAGCAGTAGACAAGCACTGAATCATCAAACACTTGGTAGGAGTCTGGGTTTTCCCACAGCCTCAATTATTTCACCTGAAGCTGGTGAGGAGTCTGGAGCACAAGTCTTGTGAGGAGCGGCTGAGGGAGCTGGGGATGTTCAGCCTGGAGAAAAGGAGGCTGAGGGGAGACCTTCTCGCTCTCTTCAACTCCCTGAAAGGAGGGTGTTGGGGGCTGGGGGTCTGTCTCTTCTCCCAAGGAACAGATGATAGGAAGAGGAAACGGCCTCAAGGGGCACCAGGGGAGGTTTAGGATGGATATTAGGAAAAATTTCTCCATCGAAAGGGTTGTCAAGCCTTGAAACAGGCTGCCCAGGAAAGTGGTGGAGTCACCATCCCTGGACATATTTAAATGATGGGTAGACGTGGTGCTGGGGGTCATGGTGAGTGGTGGAATTGGCAGTGTTCGGTTAATGGTTGGACTTGATGATTTCAAAGGTCTATTCCAACCTAAACAATTCTATGATTCCATTTAATGATCTTATCCCCAAAACAAAGGGCAGGATGACCACACAGTTCTACCAAGATAATACAAAATGAGCAATGTGAGTACTAAGAAAATGCTGCCCCTTGTCACCAAACTCTGCTCCTCACTGGGCAAACCATCTGGTTTGTTGAGTTTGAAATCACCAGATTTGGAAGATTTTATCTTCTCGACAATAAAAATTAAAATACATTCAGGACTACTATATTCATTAGCAATATGCAGGAAAGCCTCATGTTTCCATCCAATCACAGTTCAAAGAGAAAAAAAAAGAGATCCTAAACATATCTGTATTACATATATGCATGTCAACGGGAATAAAGGAAAGGCCCAGCTTAGTTCTGAAACCATACACATGTTTTTCATGTAACTGATGCGGTCCAACAAGATCAAACATTTTAAAGACTGTTTGTTTTGCTGCCAGGTATTTGTAACGATTCAAATAATGTCTATAACCATTTCTGACAGCTTCTGATGTTTCACTCATATGTCACAAATATACAGTTTTCCACCAATCTTCAAGAAGCAGTCATAGACTGCTCCGTATGAGCCAAACTACATTTCTCTATATAAAAATGAAGCAAGAGAACTATTACCCTGTAAAATTCCAGAAAAACAACTGCCAGTAAACAGATTTAGGATTACGTTCTACTTCCAGCTTTGTTGCTATTCTGTTATTACAGTAAGTCATAAATATTTGTGTCTTTGTTTTACTGTGTTCAGAATTGATCTAATGATGATTTTGCAGAAGTACTTTGAAATTCCTGGATGACATAAGCAACAAAAAGATAAAGAAGAGGTATTAGTAAGCTCCGTGAACCAGTATTTGATGTACTTGAAAAACAATACATTGCATCATACAAAGGCAAACATAAGGAACTACCAACCTTCCAGAAGGTGTTCTCGTTCCAGATTACCACTGATGTCCATAAAGAAGCCAGTAAGAAGAAATGTGCACCTCATCTGCCTAATACCTAAATGTTCAGACTAGAGAAAACACTGAAATCTTCTAAGCTTTCCATTTGGAACCTTTATTCTTGCTTCAGGAGCCCAGCACCATTTGTGAACACTTTCATACTATATTATTATATTTTTTAAAGCCACAGCTTACTTCTTTTGCCTTGTAAACTGAAGGTTCAGCAGACTGAAGGTAAACAGTGGAATAACTCTTATAGATGCTGCACTAATATAAGCAATGAAAACTCATTGAGCACCTCATTGAAGCCCACTTCAAAGTCAATCGGATCTGAAATCCCACAGAAAACCTACTGTATCCTCCCTTTATTGGAAGGCAAGCAGCCTCAGGGACCGCACGTTCTCCAATGTTATTTTCCATCCCCGAAGATCCTACTCCTTGTATCAAACGATCAAAACTCTACATGAATTGATATAATTTCCTTGCAACAGAAGTTGCGTCTTTGGAACAGGCTGCTCAATCTGTTTCTCTGGTAAGCAATTTTCACTAAAGGCAAAAAATAATGATGCCCAAGTAGGTAAATCCACTTTTGAATACAAAATAAGACTACATTTATTTCTTCTCAGCTATTCAAGTTATTGATTTCTGTTTAAGACACAAAATTGAATAACTTGTAACTACATCAGGTGTTTCTCAATTTGAAAGCTACAGTATAAGCAGTACCTTCATTTGTGGATGTTCAGGAAGGCACTAAAAAATATCTTTAAGACAATAAACTCTCCGTATTCTTTTGGAAATTGGATTTTGTAAAATTGAACTCTTCAGTAATAAACAAACCATCAAAACTCATTTGAGAGAGAGTCAATAATGCAGCCATACTGTGTACCATTATTCCAAAACAGAGAGATTTGCCTAATCGGCTTGATAATAAAAGAACTGCAAATAGTAGATAATTTTAAATTAAATTTAAGACAGAAGCTGTAACTCATAAATAAACTGATCTTTTAAATGAGGCCAACGACTTAACAGTGAAATATTTAGTTATTTGACCTGAGCGCTGCCGAGGGAGTATCATTTTGGTCAGTTTTGGGAACGCTACCGCTTTCACAAAAGACCTTCTCCCATCAAGATACACAAAACATTCACACGGTAAAGAAAATACTTATAGCTAATTAATATACCATATATACCAAGGCTATACAAAATTTATCCCAATAAGTCATCACTTTTTAGCTCTTCTGTTTAGTTCTTTCCAGCACTTTGAAAACTCAGTTCAAGCAAATAATAGTTCTTTTCATCGTATCTCTAAAGCATTCAATAAATAAGAAAAGATAATAATAAGAAAAGTTACGTGTTTCAATAAATAAATACAAACATCCAACAAAACTAGAAAGAAAGGCCTTGGGAAAGTGGGGGGAAATGGCAGGAAGCCGGTGTGGGGACACAGCAAGAATTAATGCTCTTTGTATTTCAATTAGCAAATTACAATGCTGGTCTTTCAGAATTTTCTTTAAAGTTTTAGCAATTTATTCTGAAATAAACCCACAAGAGAATTGCTGCCTTGAGGAGAGTACCTCTGAAGCGAGCGGGCATTGATTTACGTATCGATTATTGGCGAGCATCTTCCTTTTGTATAATCCTATAACACGTGTCATTGAATTTCTGTGTCCAACTTCCATTCACTGCACTTTTATTTCTCTTCTCATTTGATTGCAGAGTCTCCAGGGCAGAGCCTGGAACTCACTACACATCTGTGCAATGTTTAACATAATTACACTTCAAGCTCTGCTGGCATGTGTATTATTCTAACAGAAATAAATAAAACTCTTAGCACAGGAAAATATATACAAATATATAAAATTGATGGGAAAAGCAGACTTAAATACAAGAGAGTAAAGGAGACAAACACTTGATTTTTGTAAAGAACGTGCTGGAAAAACAAAGGAAAATCGTAGAAACATAGAATGGTTATAGTTGGAAGGGACCTTAAAAATCATCCAGTACCACCGCCGCTGCCCCGGGCAGGGACACCTTCCACCAGACCGGGTTGCTCAAAGCCCCATCCAGCCTGGCCTTGAACACCTCCAGGGATGGGGCAGCCACAGCTTCTCTGGGCAACCTGGGACAGGGTCTCACCACCCTGACAGCAAAGAATTTCTTTCTAATATCTCATCTAAGTCTCCCCTCTTTTAGTCTAAAACCATTCCCCCTCGTCCTATGGCTCCCCTCCCTGATCAGGAGTCCTTCCCCATTTCTCCTCTAGGCCCCTTCAGGTACTGGAAGGGGCTCTAAGGTCTCCCTGTAGCCTTCTCCAGGCTGAACAACCCCACCGCTCTCAGCCTGTCTTCATAGCAGAGGTGCTCCAGCCCTCTGATCATTTTTCTGGTCCTCTGCTGGACCCGTTCCAACAGGTCCATGTCCTTCCTTTGTTGAGGACTCCAGAGCTGGACACAGGACTCCAGGTGGGGTCTCACCAGAGCAGAGTAGAAGGTAGAATCACATCCCTTGCCCTGCTGGCCACGCTGCTTTTGATGCAGCCCAGGATGCGGTTGGCTTTCCGGGCTGCCAGCCCACATCGAGCTTCACATCCACCAACACCCCAAGTGCTTTCCCTCAGGGCTGCTCTCCAGCCATTCTCCGCCCAACCTGTATTTCTGCCTGAGTTTGCCATGACTGGGCCCATGATTGCCATGAAAATAATTAATAGGTTTTTTTAAGCCCTGCCCGGTTCAGATGGTCCCAAAATACTAGCACACTCACACACAAAAAAAAACCCAACATACAAATATCAGTTAATAATTGCATTCAGGAAATATATTTAAGAGAGGACCTGATGCTAATATTTCTGTTCCTTACTCTTGACATCCCTGTCATGTAAATTTGTTGACAGAACATTTAGAGTGATGAACGTAGCAGGGCAGAGACTAGTTGTTAAAAAAACACGGTTCTACATCTCACTGTGATTTTTTTCCCATCCTAGAAAATAATAAAACAGTTGTCTAATGGGATTTTCAAAAATAATTAAATGATATCTTACACAAAGAAAAATGAAAAGCAAATAATCACAAATTCCAATGAAATGCTCAAAGGTTTAATAAAAATTACTGGATAGAAATGGCCAAAAAGATCAAATCAGAGATTATGTGGCCAATGCTCCATGTTTATAATTTTATATAAATAATGTTTATAATTTAGAGAACTTCATCTAGAAAAAGAGAGGTGTTGAGATGACTGCAACTGGAGATCACCATGAAGACTGTGTAGAACATGGGGGACGTGGTTTAGTGATGGTTTTTTTGCCAGAGTTAGGCTGATGGTTGGACTAGATGATCTTGAAGGTCCCTTCCAACCTTGATGACTATGATTCTAACATGACAAGAAGCTATTTAAGGTCCAAGGGTCAGGCAGCCTGAGGACAGGCAGGATCCAGTAAGGATGAGTGGAAAACGATACAAGTTGGAAGCAAAAGCCCGCGCCACCCACGTGAAGCGTTTTTATTCTGATTGTAAAGCCCCAAAGAAAGACTTTACTATTCCTGCAGGCACATCAATAAAAACTTGTCCCATGTGTAAAAACAGCTGAATAAAAACAGAGATTTATGAAGGAAAGAGGAAAGAGAGGATGGCATCACACCAAGATGCTCTTATCTGACGTAGAATGAAAAAAAAACAAACCAGACCCTCCTGGTCACTACAGCCAAAAGCTTCCGAGAAGAAAGAACCTGGAGACAAAACCCAAAACCATCAGAAGTTCTCTCTGGACGTAGAAGGGTACACAGTAGAGGTATACAAAATAATTAAATGTTCAGAGCAGGTGAGTCGGGCTCTCTTATTTACTCCTTCTCATAATACAAGACCGAGGAGATATTCAGTGAACAGTGAAATTGAAAAGCAACAAATTTGAAACCAATTAAATGCATAATTAACCTGCAGAACTCATTGCCACAAGTTATCAGTGAAGCCAATCACTTCGCAAAATCCAAAAAAAGTTTAGATGTTTGTATTAGCTCTGAAACCATCCATAGTTATACCTGTAAGGAAGCTGGGACTCTGGATTCCTCTTAGGGCTCTAAACCTCATCATTTTGACAGCAAAAATAATTAATTTTAAGAGGTTGGAAGGAAACTCCCTGTCCTCTTTGTGCCACCTGTATGTTACAAAGTGCCTCCAGAGAACTACTCTGTTTCTTATGGTGCATGACAAAAAAGCCATTATTTAAGTCAAAGATTTCAGCCACTTTCAGTCAGCTGCTGTGATGCTGAATTTACATAACCAAGAAATTCAAAAAGCCATAAATAAGTCTTTTCTACTTTTTTCTTCCACAATCCAGATGACAATTTATATAGGGATTACAGAGATCCACACAGAAAGCTTCAAGAAGTTTTCTTGCAGAATTGCCTCTCATCTGTGTGTTGGTAACAGCTACACAGCATAAGGAACTGATGTTAAATGAAAATAAAGGTACAAAACAAAACAAAATACCAAATCAGCAGAGAGAAGAAAAAAAAAAACCCAAACAAAAGAGAACAAGTAAATTTAAATACTGCTGAGACAGAAACCAGAATGCCAAACTGGTTCCAATGATTTGTGCGGAAAGAAAGACTGCGGAGATTCTCTGCTCAGCGAATTTCCTACCATTAGCTTTATTGTTCTTAAGACAGAGAAATCTACGCGGCAAAAAGCACAATTTTTCAGCCTGAAGAGGAGAAAAAGTGCCGAGAAGCACACTGAAGATGAGCACAGCGAAGCCACGCTCTGGGTTTACAGAAGCAAACCAACGCCGATGGCTCCTCCAGCCTCCTCCTTCCCACCTTCTGCTCTCCTCCTCCTCCTCTTCACCTTCCCAACCACACATAAAACCAGCAAAATTCTCCCAGCTATTACTTACGCTCTGCTTCAAACTGCAGCTGCTTAAATAACTATCAAGGGTGAGTATAAATTAGGACTGTAATTTCAATCTAAATAGTAAGAAGTCAATCACTTGAAAAATCAAATATTACCATTCTGAGGGCTGGGTAGAAATGGATGAGAACATCCCACTACGATTCACCACCAGAGAAACTATTAATTACTGTGTTGGTTTTTCTTATTGTTTATTGCTGTTTGCAAACAGAGCAGCCCGACCTTAGACATCGATCAGGATTCAGCTCTGTTCAGCGCCACACAAATGCAATGTGGACAATTAGCAGAAGGAAGAACACCTGCCAGATTTCATCTAATGTATATTCCAGAGATAAGAAGGTAAGAAAGAGACCACAGGCATCAATTAACATCCAATAAGCCATATTTCAAGCATTTTTCCATTCCCCTGTTAATGAAGCCCAACACAGTGCCCATACTGTCCCTTCTGAGGTTCTACAAGGCCAAGTACCAGGTCCTGCACTTGGGTCACACCAACCCCATGAACGCTACAGGCCTGGGGAAGAGTGGCTAGAGATGCCTGGCAGAAAAGGACCTGAGAGTGCTGGGCAACTATATGTTGGTTGACATATTCAGCTGGTACAATATGAGCCAGCAGTGTGACCAGGTGGCCAAGAAGGCCAACAGCATCCCAGTCTGTGTCAGGAACAGTGTCACCAGCAGGACTGGGGCAGTGACTGTCCCCCTCCTGTACTCAGCACTGGTGAGGACCCACCTTGAGTGCTGGGACCAGTTTTGGGCCCCTCAGGACAGAAAAGACATTGAGATGCTGGAGCATGTCCAGAGAAGGGCAACGGAGCTGGTGAGGGGTCTGGAGCACAAGTCTTGCAAGGAGCAGCTGAGGGAGCTGGGGATGTTCAGGCTGGAGAAAAGGAGGCGGAGGGGAGACCTTCTTGCTCTCCCTGAAAGGAGGGTGTAGCCAGGGGGGGTCAGTCTCTTCTCCCAAGGCAGAGGTGATAGGACAAGACGAAATGGCCTCCAGTTGCACCAGGGGAGGTTCAGATTGGAGATTAGGAACAGTTTCTTCACCAAAAGGGTTAATCAAGCCTTGGAGGAGGCTGCCCAGGTCAGTGGTGGAGTCACCATCCCTCAAGGGATTTAAAAGGCATGTAGATGGGGTGCTGAGGGACACGGATTTGTGGTGGACTTGGCAGTGTTAGACTGATGGTTGGACTCAATGATCTTAAAGGTGTCTTCCAACCTAGACCATTCTGTGGTTCTAAAATGGAGCAAGTCCAGTCCGGGGCTGCAGGAGCACAGCTGTGCCCTCCATTCAACTGCTTGTGCAACCTCCGACAAGACTCATTTATTTCTCTTTTCCTTCTACAGGCTGCGGGTGATGCTTGCAAGGAGGCTGAGTGCTTTCTGTACAGCGCTTGGAGAATCTACAATCCATATATTTTATAAAGGAATACTATTATTTTAACATGACCATTTTATGTTGTGGGTGAGAAAGACTGCAAGTGAAAGCAAGCACTTAAAACTGCTTTATAGAAAAGTGGTTTCATCCCAGTCAATAGAAAGCTTCAGGAAAATGTAACCTGCCGAGTACTTTTATAATAATGGAGAAAAAAACACCAAAACCCACCCTCTTACATTTTGGGAGTTGCTAAAACGTCAATTTTACACAATCTTTTGTGTGCTGCCCAACGTTTTGAGTGCTAGAAAGCAAAGCTCTTCTCTGAATTCGTGAAGTGTTTCTTTTTTACTGCATGTTTAAACCTTATTTGCCATGCAATACAGACTGTTCTAGCCCACAACCCGAATTAGCGCTTAATTTTCTAGACGTGGAGAGACATACCAACTACTGGCAGAAGTAACGTCACTGGTATTAGCACAAAATTGAGAAGGGCAAAGAATTCTTCCAAATCAGAATAAATTCGGCAATGGTAGAAAAGTTACAACTTTTTCCCTGTCCACAAAGAGGAATCAAACAAAAAAGCGATTCTGCGGAACAAAACGTGACCCACCCGATCATAAATAGGCAAAAAGATGGAATAAAATGTTTATTCAGCCCTCATAACGCGGAGTATACGACACCCTGTTGAGGTTTCAGCTTATTAAATAACTTATGGCTCTGAAATAAAATGAGAAGAAAAACTGACCTAGGGGATGGGAGGACTTTCCTTCGTCTTCCAATATGAACTTCCGATATGAACTCCTCTTTGAACATGGGCAGGCCAAGTAGAAAGAAGCAGGACTTAAATAAATTCAATTTTAAATGGTTTTAAAAAGAAAGAGGGAAGATTTAGATATTAGGAAGAAATTCTTTGCTGTGAGGGTGGTGAGACCCTGGCCCAGGTTGCCCAGAGAAGCTGTGGCTGCCCCATCCCTGGAGGGGTTCAAGGCCAGGTTGGACGGGGCTTGGAGCAACCTGGTCTGGTGGGAGGTGTCCCTGCCCATGGCAGGGGGGTTGGAATTTGATGATCTTTAAGGTCCCCTCCAACTCCAACCATTCTATGATTCTATGAAATACAGAAGTCGTGGGGACACCATTGACTGGAACATTGACTGCAAATGTCAGGAAAGGAATGAACTCCCATTTTATCCACATCCCCCCTCTCCCCACCCGGCCCATGTCTTGTGAATTTTAAGGCAAGCCAGCTTTCAGAGACAAAGAGCAGAAAATAAATATATAATTGGCTTTCTATGCATTCTTCTTGGAATATTATTTTAATTCCTCTTAATTCACGAGTGCCAGTATCTAAAGCCACTCTAAGAGATTCTCCTTTATTATAATTTTGGGTCTAGAGGAGCAACACATCCAACAAAGTTTAAGAGATTTCAAAAAGAAATTTGAAACATTATTGCACTGCAGAAAACAAGAAATAATATATATCATCTTTAGATATATTTTTTTTTAAATTAATTATCTTGCAAGATATCTGCAAGATATCACATCTATCTGCAAGATGATACAGCTGTTCAAGCTGACCTGATGTTCTACCTTTATTTAACACTGATACAAATGCCCAGGAATGGAGAGGGTAAAGAACTGAATTTCCAACAGAAATCAATTTTTTCTTATAACAGACCTCATTCATGTAGCAATCTCTGAGCACTCAAAATTACATAAAACTTATTTATATGTGAGAAAATGCTCATAGACATCTTCTGGTAATTTATCACAAGCCAATATGATCCTGCTAAATTTCAATGACTTAAGGAGATGAGGTTCAGTTAGTTACCAAGCGAGACAGAACAGCGAAGTTCACGTTGACCACGGCAGCAACTGGTAATGTTTAAATTAACTTAGTATTGAATCAATGCTTCAACGAGGTGCTAAGGAAATGCAAGAATGTTTTCAAATGGGACATAATACCAGCGTCCTAACCATCTCTTAGAAAAATGTCCTGTACAAATTGGGTTTCCCCATTCATAGAATCATAGAATCACAGAATGGTTTGGGTTGGAAGGGTCCTTAAAGGTCATCCAGTTCCAACACCCCTGCCATGGGCAGGGACACCTCCCACAAGACCAGGTTGCTCAAAGCCCCATCCAACCTGGCCTTGAACACCTCCAGGGATGGGGCAGCCACAGCTTCTCTGGGC
>JAOTQQ010000001.1:2626592-2638084 GCA_026546715.1 Gallinago undulata | reverse complement strand
AAGGGACCTTAAAGATCATCTAGTCCAACCATCAACCTAACCCTGACAAAAATCACTAAATCATATTCCTAAGGACTTCTTTTTTCCAGGCTGAACAACCCCAACTCTTTCAGCCTGTCCTCACAGCAGAGGGGCTCCAGCCCTTGGATCATCCCCGTGGCCTCCCCTGGACTTGCTCCAAGAGGTCCGTATCCTTCCTGTTCTTCCCCTAACCCAAGGTCAGCTTTGTTACCTGTGATCTACCTTCCCAAACTCAACGGGCAGCCTCAGGCAATGACTATTTTTCGCTCATTCTTTATGCTAGTGAGCTCTATTATACCTCTGCCACGTTCAACTTCCACAGCCTCAATTTATAGCTGGAGGAAGAAATACATTTACATGCAGAACTTAAAATGTATTCGGGCACCGAAATACTGACAAGGTAACTGTGGTAGAAGCCCAAGTGTTATTACCGGTGACACACAATCTGAGCCCAGCTCCAACACACTCCAAAGGAAGAGATGGAAACACGAATCTACATCATGCAGAAATATCACCACAGATGCATAAATTCAGCTCCTATAAACTAAAATTAAAGAGAATCTAGTTTGCTTTTATGAAACCTTAATCTGTAACACATAAAGACCAGTATTTTTCTTTTAATGATGAGGAAATAGCCTCATATCTCTTCTTATTTAACTGGAGTCAATGAAAAAAAGAGGCCAAAGCAGTTTCAGTTTTCCCTGAAATTTAAGTTGTAAGAGTTTACTATGGTAGAATATACTATTTTTAAGACAAAACTAGGGTATTTTTTTAAAAATCTGTAACAAAAAGACCCAAACACATATGGTCCATGGCCCAGAGCTGCTTCATCAATCAAAAAAAACCCCAAACCACAAAATTGAGATAAAATAAAAGAGCAATTATCAGATTGGAATCTGCCTGTTCAAACCAGACAGATGACCTCTGGAATCACTACTAATAATTTTTTTTCACTTTAAGCTGCAGGTTTGTCCTAGCTTTAGGTGGTTCTGCTGTTAGTCTTATCTTTGGTACTTGTGGTCACCACTCCTTCTTCTCACCTACACACTGACTCCCAAACAGCCCAGCACACCATGGCCACCAGGACAGGAATGGGACCACCAATTATATGATCTCCTCCAGCCTGGACTCCCATGGAATCATGAGCATCAAAGGACTAATTATCCACACCCCTGACCATCAACTCATCAGAGGAAGAACAGGCTGGATGACATATTTCCAATGGCCCCATAAAAAAGCATTTTCTCCTGAACCACAGATTTGGTCCTGAATGTAGGACTTGGAAGAAGTCCTCAAAAGTGGCTGCTCACTCAAGTTCTGGAGTTTCCTTTGCAAACAGGTCTCACCCTTTAAGAGTTTAACTGCTGCCAAAGGCTATCTTACTCGAAGAACTAGAGCAATATTTGAGACAACATATTTTTACTCCAAACTAAATATTTTAGTAGTAAACAAGTACATTTTCAGGGAACGTTGGAAGTATTTAACATTCAAAATGCCCAAATTAAAGAAGAGCTAATAGTGTAGCTGTGGGTAAATGACATAAGAAATGCAGGCAGGGATTTGGACTTCTTAATTACATCAAAACCTACAGCTGGAAAGCAAATATACCTACTTTGGGCACAGAGGGGGTGTTATTTCATAGATATTTTCATGTGTAGATCAACATCTCTATGTACGTATATATCCAAAAAACCCTTCTTCAAACCTTGATCTCAAAAATTACAATATACAGTGAAGACCTTACATGTCCATTCTCAAAAGGTAAAGTATCAAGAGAGAAGTAAAAGGTTTCCACAAAATACTATGTGAAAAATTTTAATTGACACTTTCACTTGAAGCCTAAAACTTTTTCCTTTTTTATCCATGCGATACCAGAAGGAGCACCAGTCGGGAGGGAATGGCATACATTCAGGATGCCATTAATAACCATGCCATTATTTGGCCAATAATCCTGCCAAATAACAGGATCAAATTTTCAAAAGGATCAGCATTTTTGTGAAAACAATTATCTACAAATCTACCAGCAAACTTAGTGGGACCGAGACTAGACCTAGATACTTCCACAGGGTGGGGTTTTTTTTGTTTGTTTTTCATATAGCAGGGAGTATCAAAGACACTGAATATTTGACTTATCTTCTCTTTGTTCAGCTCCCCGAAAACATTTCAAAGCTTTAACACAAGCGTTTCCAAACTGTTAAAAAGTGGCAGCAGTATCTATTTTAAAAGCATTTTTTTTTTTTGCACAACAGAAAAAAAAAACAACCCAAAATCAGAAGACTGAGAAGGAAAGATCTACTCTAGTAGTTAAACAGCTCAAAAGGATAATGCAGATAGAAATAGTACGAAGTAAAATCAAGGAGTGGAAGCACAGGAAGACTCGGGGTCTTTTGAGCTACACAAGAATAATAGCTTTTATAATCACATTCCCTGAATATAACTTAGTTTTTCTGTCTAATATTTATGGGAGGAATAATTCTGACAAATGTTTTATTCCTCACTATGCTCATAGACACATACAGGCTTCACAAGCAGGAGTGAGTAAGTACCAGACCTGGCTTGGATATAACTGCAGGCACAGCTATTCTCCTGCTCCGGGCTACCTGAACCTTCTCAGATGTCATTCTCAGATGAAGATTGTGAAAAATTACGAAGACTAGAAAAGTAAGAAATATGGAAGCATTTATTAAGGGCAAAATAGGAAAAAACAGAAGGATCCTGCAGCAAAATGTGGAGGGCTGATATAATCCCGCCCCCCGCCCCGAAGGCTACAAAAGAGCTAAAAGTTTCATGATATGGCTGGGAATATGGGTGAGGAGGTAGAAGACAGATTCCTCCAAAAGGAATCACAGCAAGGTTTAGGTCGGAAAGGACCTTAAAGCTCATCTCATTCCAAACGCCCTGCCCTGGGCAGGGACACCTCCCATCAGACCAGGTTACTCCAAGCCCCATCCAGCCTGGCCTTGAACCCCTCCAGGGATGGGGCAGCCACAGCTTCTCGGGGCAACCTGGGCCAGGGTCTCACCACCCTCACAGCAAAGAATTTCTTCCTAATGTCTAATCTGAATCTCCCCTCTTTCAATTTTAAACCATTACCCATTGTCCTATCACTCCACTATCTGACCAAGAGTCCTTCCCCAGTTTTCTTTTAGGTCCCCTTTATGAATTAGGAGAGGTTCTAAGGTCTTCTCCAGGCTGAACCCCCCAACTCTCTCCACCTGTCCTCACAGCAGAGGGGCTCCAGCCCTCGCAGCATCTTCATGGTCTCCTCTGGTCCTACTCCAACACGTCCATGTCCTTCTTAAGCTGGGGGCTCCAGAGCTGGACAAAGAGAAAGAACTGAGGCCAGTGTCCAAGTACTGCTGGCCATCACTGCTGGGGGAACTGAAACTTGTGCCAGAGG
Source organism: Gallinago undulata (assembly GCA_026546715.1). Classification (NCBI taxonomy): domain Eukaryota; kingdom Metazoa; phylum Chordata; class Aves; order Charadriiformes; family Scolopacidae; genus Gallinago; species Gallinago undulata. The sequence continues at coordinate 2,634,663 of JAOTQQ010000001.1, read as the reverse complement.
TGAGGAAGATTATTTTTTCTCTATTTCCATAGGCCTGAAAACCAAGCCTAACTTACCCATAGACCAAGAGTCATGCAAGAAAGAGCTCAAAGCTGCAGCTCTGCAACATGGTGTGATCTGGCACATGGATGCAAGAGGCTTCTCCATATCTGACTTAGCTTGGCTAAGTCCGATATGAACTCCTCTTTGAACATGGGCAGGCCAAGTAGAAAGAAGCAGGACTTAAATTAATTCAATTTTAAATGGTTTTAAAAAGAAAGAGGGGAGATTTAGATATTAGGAAGAAATTCTTTGCTGTGAGGGTGGTGAGACCCTGGCCCAGGTTGCCCAGAGAAGCTGTGGCTGCCCCATCCCTGGAGGGGTTCAAGGCCAGGTTGGACGGGGCTTGGAGCAACCTGGTCTGGTGGGAGGTGTCCCTGCCCATGGCAGGGAGGTTGGAATGAGATGAGCTTTAAGATCCCTCCCAACCCAAACCACTCTATGATTCTATAACTTGTGAATGATAATGTAGCTCATGAACCGGACAAGGTAAGGAGGTGGGCCAACCAAGAGGTCTTCCACTTTTTACACCAGCAACTAAACCTCTCAAGGAGTTCATACAGTAGTCGAGAAAAACTTTTGCAGTCTACACAAGCTCTAGAAATGAGATTTACGATACAGCATCAGAGAAAAATACCAAAAAGGACGAAATCAAGCAGAGATTATGATAGTGGCAGCAGAAAAGTTTCACCTGAGGGTCTGAGGGTGGCTGTCAGCACTAGATGAGGCTGGATTCTATCAAAGGACATTGGTAACAAAATACCAAACTATGGTTTGGTATTTATCAAAGTACCCTTCTGAATTGCAGTAGGAGTGGGGCCTCTTGGGAGTTTTCTTGTGGAAAACAAGAAAAACCCACCTTTTTCTGGTGGATTTTATATTTTTTTGTAAGATATTGACAGATTTTCTTAAATTAAGATGCACCCACAGCATGAAGAAATGAAAGATGCAATCATGCTGCTGTTTTCTTCCTGATGTCTGAAGGAAAATTATTTCTAGTATTTTCAGAGCTAGAAAAAAAGATATGAAATGTTCAGAAATTCATAATTACTCTTGTAAGCAATTCAAAGATTGCCTTGGTATTAAAAAAAAACACCTCTGGATAAAAAGGAATAAGGAATAAAAACATCTAAGAAACTAAGTTAAATGGAACAGGTTAATAATTTGTATTATCTTATCACTAAGGTTTACACAGTCATAAAACCATAATGGCAAGGAAATTTAGATTTAAAAGGAAAATTATGTCTACAACTTTACCCACTGTTCTAAATATTAAATTAAAAAAAAAATTAACGATCTCCTTATTAACAATATCATAGAAGAAACACAGTGGAGACTGAGGCTATCTCCCCATTTATTTTTAAATAATTCCCCCTACTACCACTCATGGCTTAATGCAAACACCCTTTGCAAGGACGTATTAGGACAGTGAATCAATAAAACTCATTATCATAAAACCTGACTCCACTCGGCCCTACTACTTTCTCCCCAAAACGCTCATCCGTTTATAAATCCACAGGAAAAATAGTCTACGTGCCCCCAGTGCCTACATTTGGAATTGGAGACCTCAAACATTGCTTCAGGTCGTGGCTTAAGAGACAAAGCTGTGCAGCCTCCTCCTCTCTGAAATCATCGGTGGTGGACTCAAAACCCCCTGAACATCCCACGAAGAAAGAAAATTACATCAAGGAACTGAGTTACTAACAACCCTTATTTAATATTTTTGAGCGATTCTTGTTAGCATAGCTCTTTTTTAATGCTTTAAAGGCATTAAAAAAATATTTTTTAGGACTCCGGAGTATATTTTTATTTATAAGTAACCAAAAAAAGGCAAAGCACTCAGCATGCAATAACAACCAACCATCCCAGTGTCACATGCCTTGAGAGAGATCTAAGACAGGAACAAATTAACTTAATCCTATTACTTTAAGGTCCAAGGCTGAGAAGAGCTGCAGAACACTTGGGGTGAACCTGTGTCACTTTGATCTTCATCATAACAGAAAAAGCAAAATGACATGCTCAAATGAAAATCATGTATAATAGATGAAAGCAGGGCTGAGCACTCCATGGATTAAATGTGTTTAGGAGAGTCAGAGGGTGAAAAATAAATAAAAATGACAGTTTTCTCCAGCCTTCTTCCCCCATCTCAGACCCTTTTCTCAAATGCAAACTCCTGCTTCCCAAAACTACTAGTAAACCCTAAAAATATGCAAAAATACAGTGACCTGAGGGGCAGATATTCCTGCCCCTCTGCTCTGTCCTGGTGAGGCCCCATCTGGAGCACTGTGTCCAGTTCTGGGCTCCCCAGTTCAAGGAGGACAGGGAACTGCTGGAGAGGGTACAACAAAGGGCCACAAAGATGATTAAGGGCCTGGAGCATCTCTCTTATGAGGAAAGGCTGAGGGACTTGGGTCCTTTTAGTCTGGAGAAGACTGAGGGGGGATCTGATCTCATCAGTGCTTACAAATATTTAAGGGTGGGTGTCAAGAGGATGGGGCCAGTCTTTTTTCCAGTGGTGCCCAGTGACAGGACAAGAGGTAAAGGGGACAAACTTGAACAGAGGAATTTACACCTAAACATGAGGAGGAACTTCCTTCCTGTGAGGGTGGCAGAGCCCTGGAAGAGGCTGCCCAGAGAGGTGGTGGAGTCTCCTTCTCTGGAGACATTCCAAACCCACCTGGACAAGTTCCTGCGCAACCTGCTCTAGGACCTCCTAGAACTTTTCCAGCCCAAACTATTCTGTGAATGCAAAGCAACGTTCACTCTTATACAACCAAGATAACATGACACACATTAAAAACAAAATACATTGATAATTTGACCTCAGGGTACCCTACGGAGTTTGTGTTTTGAGAACCCATTTTCACTCAGTTGTACGCACTCCAAGTAGTATCTTAGTGATGATTACGTTAAGATCTTCATCATAAGACAATGAAAATATCACCAATTCAAACTATAGTGTGCATTTTGTTCAGAACTAAGCCTTTGATGGTTTTAATCTTCTTAGAAGTATTGCTAAAAATAAATTTTGAGAAAAGAAGGCAACCTGCTCTAGTTGACTTCCCATCCGACCTCCACTATTCTATGATTCTATAAAAATATTTTTGGTTTCTTTCTGAAAAACTATTAACTGCTAAAAGTTTGCAGTCTCACTACTTGCATTTTATTAATTTCTGACAGATTTGAAGTTGTCGGGACTGTGTTGTATGCATGGCTTTGTTAACCACAGACCCTTTGGAAATACCAGCACAGCTTTGGGTACAGCAACTATTTCTCCAGAAGAGCCAGTTATCAGCTGCTTCTCTAACAGAAAAGATTTTTAAAACTCACATGTGCTACAGTCAAATCACAGATAATAATTTCATTCTTAATATTTGCACATATAAAGACCTGTTTAAATTATGTTGCCAAATCTTTGCGGAATTCTCAGTTCTTCTATTTGCTCTGGTGCCATTTAGGAGGAAGCTGCCTGCATCAAGCTGTGCTAAACACCCTGAATCTCAAAGTTCATGGCTCATTTATTGAGAAACAAAGTAATTGGCAATTTGGGGTTATCTGCTTCAGTAGCCATCCCTGGAAAAGTATCCCTCTTCAAAAATTATTCGCTCCAAGCAGTGAAGAGGCACTTAAATCACCAGCTGTTTCTCCACCCCCACCAAAATGCAGTGTAAGCATTTGGGTTGAGTCCTACAAGTATAAGAGAAACCCAAAATCACAAGTGGAACCCAAAGCGATATGAGAAATGACCTCTACTCAGGGCTGGTGAAAATTAGTATCTTCAAGAAGAGCTGAAGTTCTTTTGGCTTTTATAGGTCTATCAGGGTTTGATTTTTAAATATTTATGGAAGCCTACATCTTTGTCTGGAACTCACCACTATTGTCCAGTTCTTGAACACCTTTCTTCTGCAGCAGGAAACATCACAAATGAGCTCATACTTGCAAGCAGAAGTTAACAACTCAGTTTGACTAAAACCAACTTAGTCAATAAACCACAGCTGACCACAGAGCTTTAGCATTTGGTCCATAATTAGCAGTTTGGTAATATACAGTCCTCCTTTAGCTCCACTATCAAAATTCACCTTAATATACCAAGAGCCCAAGACAACCAAAAGGAGAATGAAATACATATTACTTGAAATACATATTTAGAATCATAGAATTGTCTAGGTTGGAATGGACTTTTAAGATCATCTAGTCCAACCATTAACTGAACTCTGATAAAAACCATCACTAAACTATGTCACTAAGCACTATTTCAAATACCTGCAGGGATGGTGCCTCCAACACTTCCCTGGGCAGCTTGTTCCAATGTTTGGTAACTTTTTCAGTGTAAAAATTTTTCCTAATATCCAATCTGAACCTCCCCTGATGCAACTGGAGGCCATTTCCTCTTGTTCTGTCACCTGTTCCTTGGGAGAAGAGACCGAACTCCACCTCTCTACACCCTCCTTTCAGGCAGTTGGAGAGAGCCAGAAGGTCTCCCCTCAGCCTCCTTTTCTCCAGGCTGAACACCCCCAGCTCCCTCAGATGCTTCTCATAAGACTCATTCTCCAACTCATTCTCCAATTTACTTATACCATAACACAGCTTTTCTTCATCTGTGAAAATTCTCAAACGTATGTCTCAGGCAGAGACAGTAATTTGGTGGTTGCCCTACAGAATGACATTTCACCAGGGTTATGTGTTGTACAGGCTTTTTCATTCCCCTTTGCGAGCAGAATTCTGCTGTGCATTAAAGACCACATCATTTCTAAAAAGGAGAAGCATCTCTGTCATCTGCTCAACCTTAACTCAGTGAAGGCTGGAGGCACTGGGAGAAGTCCAGGGCACCACCTGCACAAGAGGACTCAAAAAGAGCTTTAGCAACACCACTGGGTGAAGAGTTTTTACTGACGGTGCCAACAATACCAACATTTGGGAGGACTTGTCTTGCTTTCCCTCCAGCAGAAGTTTGCCAACTGCTTAAGAAACCCTCTGAGCACTTTTGATTGCTCTCCTAATGAAAAGAAGTATTGATGAAACCTTCCCAGCTCTCAACAACATTTGCCTTTCTGTCTATGAAACTATCGTGGACCTGGTTTAGAACAGTCTGGAAGAAGTCCAATACATCGAAACTACGGTAATTTATCACTTTTTCTTCCAAAAATACAGAAGTTGGGGTTAGATGATTATCTACCACATGGACAATTTTACACCCAAACGATAACGGAAGGTCGTGTAAACAGAAATTAAATACAGGAGACGTGATTATGGAAGGAAGGCTCCATTTGCTGGAGCTTAGTCTCTGAAATTACTCCCTATCTGAGCTGTCATCTCCACTCATCAATTTAAGGCTGCAGTTGAGTTTCCTCAAAGAATTTGTATTATTAAGTGCAACCCTTAATATTAATTTTGCTAAGCTAACAAACAAGATGTGAAAACAGCTGATCAAAAGAAAACTATCTTTTAAAATTAAGTTGCCATTACATGTAGAGAAACATGTACATGAAAGAGAAAACAATAGAATTAAGTTCTATGTACAAAACTTCATCTCCAACCACTGAGTGAACAAGCCTGAAAAAAGGCACTTCCAGATAATTCTGCACATTTTTGAATTGTATGAGGACGGTAAGAAAGAACCCTCCAGAATCACAAAATAAACCTGCCTGCATGAAGAGTTCTTCATGGGCAAATTAAAAAAGAAAACAAAAATAAAACAGCTCTGCTGGGGCTACAAGTGAATCCACAGAGATATTAGTGCACAAGCTGAATGTCACGTATGTGCCTTAATTCTCCATAGCCCTACACAAAAGTCATTTTTCTGGTTAAAAAATATTCTTTTCTTTTGAAGTACGAGTCTAAGTCATTTTCACTGTTTTTATTACACCCAACTTGAATTTCCAAAGCAAAAAAAATATTTTAAACAATAAAAAATAGCTAGAATATCTCTAATTGTAAATATTTATTATATATAAATATAGGGGGGTTGTATTTTGCATATTACCACACCTTCCAGCTTTAGAATAACTTCCTGCCCTAAGCAGAAAAAGAAAGAAAACCCAACTACTAGCAGAAAAAAGACAAAACATTCTCTATTTCCTTTCTGAAATATTTTTCTTTCAAAGTAAAGCCTGTCAGTTTGAATCCTCTCAATCCTTTCTCATTGCCATTTCTGACAAAACATATTCATGACAAACTCTGAAAATCACAGTAAGGCTGCTGCACTGCAGGGAATTGCCACATGGGGGATTCCAAACTGATGGGAATTACACAGAAAGTCAGGTTGGGAAAAAGCCAGGAGATCATGACACGGAAATTAGGTTTTGCTTTTTAAAACAACAGTTCAAACTATTTGCATTTATATAGATGTCTTATGCATTTCTCACTAACTTTCCGCTACAGAAAAGTATACTGGTTTTCCTCCCTGAAACTGGACCTATGTTTGTACGTTCCTTCTAGTAGTAAAAAAAAAAAAAAAAGAAAAAAAGAAAAGATGAAAATCAGTAATTTTATATATTTTCAGCATTTGAATCTTTTCTATTTTGCAGAGATGTCAAGTGGAAAAATGATATACATGTAAATACACCCCCCATATCTAATATATGCATTGACATATTTCACATCTTTATCTCATACCCGGTACTTCCAACGTTATTCCAAGAACTCAGGGTTTATTCACACCTAGCAGTAAGTCTGAGCTCTGAACTAAACTACGTTTGAGAAATCTCATTCTTGAAGAAAATTCAATTTTGTTTCATTACACTGCTAGAGACTGTGGGGGCGGGAAGGAAAACCAGGGTGGTTTTTTTTCCCGTATCTGCCATTACAGCCAATAATTTGGGTACTAATTGGTATTTTTTTGTACTCCTAATTCCTTTAACTCCCATTCCAGCTTTAGCAGTGCTCAGCGTGCAGGTGTCAGCTTCTCACAAAGGAAAATAAAGACCATCTAATAAATGAAAAGGCAACGTTCAAAAACATTCATTGTACAAGGCAAGCGATAAAAGACATTGATAAAACCACCATTTTTTCATATTTATATATCAATGGCCATTAATTTTACTGTATTACTAATTTGGAAATACATCTTTCTGAAGGCCATTATTTGATAAAAAATGCACTTTTGTAAGTGTTCTTTTAAACAGGGTTTTAGATCCAAGCCTCAGCATAATGCAATAAATTATCTGTCATAACAACCTAGCGCTTGGGTGTGCAGCGTAAGAACCCACCCTCTGTTTTTAGGAACTGATTTCATCCCGCGCAATATAATTCACCCAATAAAGAGAAATCTGCATTTTTTTCCCCCAGTGAGAGCACTCAGGTATCACATCAACAATGACCAAGTGAGAAGCTCAAATATAGACACTCATACGTGGTGCATTAAACCATATTCCGACGGTGCAAAACAAGCCTCCTACTGAGCGAGTAGGTGTCGAGAGAAAAGAACCCCATTTTCTACAATGCACAGAGTCACGACAACCACCAGCTGAAGGTCTGAAGAGCACAACAATCCTTGAGCTGCAGGAAGAAAAAAAAGCTTTAAGATTGGAAATAATCTCTGTTTAGATGTAGAAATACAGTCCTAAATTTTCTTTTAAATAGATAATAGCAAAATTCTTCCACTCATTAGGTAGAGGTTTCCAAGAAAAACAGCCTTGGCATCAACCAACCCCATTTCTCCTGTAGCATTTGCTGCCCACCGAGAAAGAAGCCTCCTGCTGCCGTACCTGAACTGACCCCATCAAGTGCTAGAGCAGGATGTAGGGAGGAGGAGGGGACAAGAAGCAGGTAAAGGTGACATCAGCTGTGAGGTCAGTTCTATTCCAGCAGCCTGATTGGCCAGCAGGCAGGCAGGCATTGTGAGGTCATCAAATATATCACAAAGCCCAAGACTTTGTAGGACAGGACTGAGAGGTCCTAGGAAGGCTGCGAGATGAGCAGGAACCATCACTTCTGGTCTTTGCCAACGAATCTGCCATCTCACAGAATCACAGAATCTTAGTGGTTGGAAGGGACCTTTGAGATCATCGAGTCCAACCACATTAAAAAAAAA
>JAOTQQ010000001.1:2603929-2626391 GCA_026546715.1 Gallinago undulata | reverse complement strand
GGATGCTATTGGCCTTCTTGGCCACCTGGGCACACTGCTGGCTCATGTTAAGCCGGCTGTCCACTAACACTCCCAGGATGGACAAAAGAGGGAAAAACTACTGACACGTGAGAACAAAGAGGGACTACAGAAAAAGAATCAAATCAATCTATTATTATTATTTTCAACAACAACAACAAAATGCTCATATATGGCTACTAAAGACAACCTTTTTAAAATTATCATTTATTATTATTTATTCCATGGACTAAAAACGAATGGGTCATTGTGGTAGGAGGTGGTGGAGTCTCCTCCTCTGGAGACATTCAAAACCCCACCTCGACATGTTCCTGTGGGACCTGCTCTGGGTGGACCTGCTTTGGCAGGGGGTTGGATGAGACCATCTCCAGAGGTCCCTTTTCCAACCCCACGTGATTGTGTATGATTCTATAGTACCCATTTACACATCAGCCCAGAACAACCCTACCTTTCTGGACCATTTTAAGCCAGAGCAGAGCGGTTTTAAGGGATCTTCATTTTTCAATTCCTCTGGCGCAACCTCAGCTCGCTCCCAGAAGCAGCCCCAGTTTCCATTTCATCCATTCCATCGTGCTGTTGCTTCCACGAACTCAAAGTTAAGCACTTCGTGGCAACACAACAACTCTGCTGGTCCCAAAGAAATATGGGTTGCTAAACCAGATCAGACATAACACAAAAATACGGCTATCTGCTGCAGCATTATCTTAAAGAGCAATAGGCTTGTAATTACTCCTCCTAGAGATAGTTAAGTCCCTGACTAGAAGTCACTAAAGCTCCACAGAAAATGGATGTTAATTCAATGTCCTTTTATTCTGAAAGCACTACTTGCCTCGCCTGGGTAAAGATCGTGCTGCTGGTTCCTTTTAGGCTGAGCTTAGACTGGTCCTTCCTTTTCCTGTCATCACAGTACACTGAATTTCAACAATACTGGTACTGTATTTTTCTCATTTCACAGCAAAATTTCATACAGTAGATCCTCACACTGTAAATTGCTACTGTGTTCCACCACAGGAAAAAAAAAATATTTCTGTGAATAGTGTGAGATAATACACTTAATTATATATTTAACTTGTAAAAGCCCTTTGAGAGCCCCCAAGATAGAACTCATTCTATGGAAGCTCTCTTTTATTAATAAAAGTACTTCTACCAATTACTTTGAACTTCTATAGACAGTGCCTTGTTTCAAACTATTTTAATCAATCCTCACAAAATCTCTTGGCAACGGCGTAGAGGAAGTACACAGAGGCAAGGGAGTCATGGCGTTTCAGTCAAGATACCAATTCTTTATGTTTATTATTCATCCTTACCACGCTTTTTAATTAATCAAAGAAAATAAAACCAATGTGGTTTGCCAGCCTCAAAGTTCTCCTTTATTAAAAAAGTGATTACATCCAGTAATCTGGAGTTAATATTAAAAAGGCTGGCAGAATTTTCTGGCCCCATATTACTAAGAAAGTAACTAATCATTCAAAGAGATTTAAATTAATTTGGGTCAGATGAGACTCAACATCATCTTCCAGGTGCAGCTGCTCCCACTGAAAAGATTGCCGATCCCAGTGCCGTGCCCACGGAGGAGTTGTGTGTGTTTGTGAATCTCATGGTGTGGGACTCACTTCAGCTCACACCATTCAATTAAACTATTTCAGCAAACGGATTTTGCCCGAAGCAAATTAGGGAAGCGCTGGCATGAATCGCTACTAGGCCACTTGGTGAGGGACGCTCACCTCTAGCAAGGGAAAACGACGAGGAGCTGCTGAAACCTCTAACTTTCTCCACCGGTATTACAGAATCTAGAAGAAGATGCTCGCCAAAGAGACCAGAGTCTGTTCCAAGAGGTAAGTGATGGGGATGAGACGTCTTGGCTGCATTAAAAAGAATGTGGCCAGCAGGTCAAGGGAGGTCATCCTTCCCCTCTGCTCTGTCCTGGTGAGGCCTCAGCTGGAGCACTGGGTCCAGTTCTGGCCCCTCCTGGTTCAAAAAGGACAGGGAACTGCTGGAAAGACTCCAGCCAAGGGCTACAAAGATGATCAAAGGACTGGAGCATCCCTCCATGAGGATGAGGAAAGACTGAGAGACTTGGGGCTGTTCAGCCTGGAGAAGAGAAGCGTGAGATGGGATCTTATCAATGCTGCGCAATATCTAAAGGGTGGGTGGCAAGACGATGGGGTCAGGCTCTTCTCAGTGGCACCTGTGACTGGGCACAAACTGGAACACAGAAAATTCTACCTAAACACGAGGAGGAAATTCTTCACCTTGAGGGTGCCAGAACCCTGGAACAGTCTGCCCAGAGAGGGTGTGGAGTTTCCTTCTCTGGAGACATTCAAAAGCCACCCGGACACGTTCCTGTCCAACCTACTCGGGGTGACCCTGCTTTGGGAGATGGGTTGGACTACATGAGCTCCAGAGGTCCCTTCCACCCCTGACCATTCTGTGATTCTGTCTACTGACTTCTCATTTCAGCTTCAGCCCTGTGATGTTCTGGCTGCCAACTGAGATTATGTGCAATGGCCAAAAGAATCATAGAATGGTTTGGGTTGGAAGGGACCTTAGAGATCATCGAGTTCCAACCCCCCTGCCATGGGCAGGGACACCTCCCACCAGACCAGGTTGCTCAAAGCCCCATCCATATGTTTTATATTCTACGGAATTATTAATATATTTGACAGAAGACATTACAGATGTCTTAGAAGCATGAAGTCATTTCTTCAAGAGATGTTTAATTATGACATATCATAAAACAAATTAAAAAGCTTTATTTTACAAGCACTAATTTTATCATCAGTAGAAATCTAGTGAACCTTGCCACAGAAGTATAGGTTACTAGGAATTCTGTATTATATCTTTGGACCAAGCTGCATGCTTGATGATAACGTACACTACCTGTTTCTTTCAAACTGACAGGTTTTTTAGGCTAAATACAGTCTGGTGGCCATTATCGGGAAAATTGGAATTGCTCAGGCATAGCTGCAGTTACTGGTGTTCTTGTTTGGGAGCTCTGTGATTTAGTGAAATCACCAGCAATTGTTTAGCAGGTAATTAAACCATAAAGCTGAGACCTGTGATTTTCAGTCTTTTGAAAGCAATAATCATCAGAATTCCCAGTGCCATTGAAATGATTCCCGTCTAGGATCATCGGCATCATTTGTGTTATCATTCATTCCCTTCACATGGCTCTATTAGTGGCTTTATCCAAATTACACAAATTACACACTACCCTCTGCTATTTTACTGAATACTCACTCTAATTGTCCATCTCTCAACAGATCTGGATTTGTTTCTTAATCGTGACATAGGTGTAAAATTTTAGCCTTTCTCTTTATTCATTCTGAGCAAGACTCTCATTAGCATACAAAAAAATATTTGAAGTCAAATAAAACTTGAAAGACTGGACGATTGTTTTCTTCACATTTTTCAAACCAAAGACTGCATTATATAAACTTCACGATTCCCCTAAGTGCCTTTAAAATTACAAGCAATTTAGACCATGATTCACTTTCATGCAGACTCTGACTGCATGCAATTTTTTTTCCCCCCATCTCAATTATATCTTAATATTATGGGGGCTGAAATGCATTAAATAAATCATATTTCATAGTAAAGCAATAATACTTACATGCATTTTAGAAGAAATTGTCCTGCATTATAAATGTATTTATAATGTCATTACCTTATTTTCCACATTGACTGAAATATTAGGCAGCAGCAACTGCTCCAAGCTACGGATGGAAGCTTTTAGCAAACCTTATGTTTATTCTGCTGCTGGTAATTAGCTGTTTTAGTTAATATAATACAACACTTACAAACAGCAATTTATCCAATATATAAACTCGCTCCTGTAATTAGTGAAACATGGTTATTGATTAAGATTTAATATGGCGGTCGCTGTTTCTGCAATGTACTACAGAAAGGGAACGATCACTAATTTGTCAGAGGACAGTTCCTTGTCAAAGTAATCTCCCGGCAGAGCACCATGAATTTAATTCTCTATAAACTCTTTTTGGCAATATTTTATCCAATCTGCAAAGTTTAGAATGTTTTAAAGGAGCAGGTAAGAACAGAAAGAAATCTGAGAGATAATTAGCTCGTTGTCTTTCACAGACACCAAAACTTCTTAATTCTCTTATTGCAAAACACATTTAAGGCGATACTTATATTATACTAAGACCCACTAATCCTATTCAAAAATATGTTGAAGAACACCCATTAATGAGAAAATCTGTGCCATTATTTTAAGTTCAACACTAAATAAATAAAAAAGGTATTTCACAGTAGTATCAAGTGTTCTATCAGCTGTATTGGGGAAGTATCGGGCATTGGATTTTGAGTAGGAGTATAACAGGAAAAAATAATCGTTCAGAAAGAATCTTTTCTGAAAATATTTCAGTTCGCAGGGGAAAAAAAAAAAAAGTTTACAGAATTTCAGTTATAAGTTAAAGGCTGAACTCATACACTATCAAAACCTGAACCTGAACCGTAATTTCTACTAACAGCACCCTCTGGATTCCCACTTAAATCCAGAGGCATTACTGAAATACCAGTCCCAGGCTCTTCTACTGACTCACAGCCTGTTACCTGTTTGGAATATCACATTTTACACTTTCGTGATCAAACGCAAATGAGGCAACTCTAAGTGAAGTACAATTTCAGCTATTTAGATTTTCCAAACATGTAGCCCATTTCAGTAAAATACACACGTTACGTGCTCAGAAGCACCAAGCACCGTAAGAGATAAACGTAAATGCCTCAATATAGAGCCAGTTATCTGTAATTCAGAAAATCTGAGTCAAACCTAACTTTAAAATTCCATGTTTCATAAAAGCTTTAGTCCCAAAGATATTTTTTTCTTTTTATCTCCAAGTAATTTCAGCTTTTACAATGCTGTTTTATTTGTTGGTGGGTATTTTTTTTTAAATTAACGAAAAAGTAAGAAATTTCCACTGACAAAGCAAAGACCATATTTAAAACCACCAAAAAGTCTAAAAACCTCTTTGCATGTTTGACTGAGAAAAGTTACACGTTATCTAAACATTTATATTAAATTGGAATTTTTTTTCCAATATATGAATAGGACTATAATATTACATGAGGTGCTTACGCACTTTTGGTAATGAGAGAAATAACCAATATCAATTTATTATACTAAGTAAAATGAACAAAACTGTATATCTTTTCAATCCACTCCTAGATACTTGTGGAATTCACAGAGTAGGACTCAAGGATTCACTTTTAAATGTATTCTTATAATTTAACCCAGTTACATACATATAATGACCAGGGGAATACTGGAGGAACTGGGTTTCTGTTACAGAAAAATTCAGGAAAACTATTCTATTCATTAAAATGCTCCTAAAATGTCTAGTTTATCATCTTTGCTACAGAACAGAGCAAGACGCGCATAAATTATTTATGATGTGTAACAGTTTAATGGAGTATAAAATAGCATTTTTCTTCTCACTAGTAGTACAAGTTCTGATTTTTTTTGTTGTTGCCAGCTCCCCACTCAGCAACATCCTCTACCCATTTACATCTGTGACAGATGCAACAATTTTAAAAATCGTTCTATATAAACTCTAACTTAAAGGAATTACTTCTCTCATCTATTTATTATTTTGTTAAAGCGCTATCAGAGCATCCCGATGAGAAAGCGCTGTCGAACTGCATGAAATTCCAGTAAATCACAGGACTGATGTTAGTTCTTCCAGAAACTTAGGGAAGTCCTCGTACCAAACCCTGCCCACAACCTGATGCTGTAACCACAAAATCACCACCATGGGAAGACGCACTAAGATCAACTCTCTTTTCCACCCATGGCCATAATCACTCACTCCGTAATCTTTCAGAACATGTTCCAGTCTTGAGGAACTCATGGATGAGTAGAAATTTGTGGTTATCCATGGGACCGAAGGGATTTAACGTCAAATAGTTACAATCTTAAAAACCCAAAACTACAGAATGTACGATACATCACAACAAAGGAAAAATGAATCCAGTATAAAACCACAAATTTCCACCAATTCTTCACAAATGATTATGAAGAATAAATGCGTTCTCATACAGAATCATAGAATGGATTAGGTTGGAAGGGACCTTAAAGATCACCAAGTTCCAACCCCCTCCCATGGGCAGGGACACCTACCACCTCAAAGTCCCATCCAACCTTGTCTTGAATACCTTCAGGGATGGGGCACCCACAGCTTCTCTGGGTAACCTGAAGGTCTCACCACTCTCAACACACAAAATTTCGTCCTTCTGTCCAACCTCTCCTTTTTCATTTTAAAACCATTGCTCCTTTTCCTGTCTCTGCAGGCCTTGGTGAAAAGTCTCTCTCCGTCTTTCTCATAAGCTCCCTTTACATACTGAAAGGCTAACAATGTCCCCCCAGAGCCTTCTCTTTGGGCTGACCAACCCCAACTCTCCATATGGTTTCACTAGGCAAAGTTTTCTAAGAAAAAAAAAAAAAAAGGGGCAAAGAAGATCCTTTATAACAAAACATACATCATGGGAATAGTTTCCAGAGAGTCATGGAATGATATGGGGTTGGAAGGGACCTCTGGAGATCATCTAGTCCAACCTTCTGCCAAAGCAGGGACACCCAGAGCAGGTTGCACAGGAACGTGTCCAGGAGGGTTTGGGATGTCTCCGAAGGAGACTCCACCACCTCTCTGGGCAGCCCACTCCAGGGCTCTGCCACCCACAAAGTAAAGAAGTTGTCCTCATGTTTAGGTGGAACTTCTTATACTCAAGTTTATGCCCATTTCCTCTTGTCCTGTCCCCGGGCACCGCTGAAAACAGACTGGCCCCAACCTCCTGACACCCACCCTTGAATTATTTGTAGGCATTGATCAGATCTCCCCTCAGTTTTCTCCAGACTAAAAAGACCCAAATCCCTCAACCCTTCCTCATCAGAGAGATGCTCCAGGCCCCTCATCATCTTCGTAGCCCTTTGCTGTACCCTCTCCAGCAGTTCCCTGTCTCTCTTGAACTCGGGAGCCCAGAACTGGGCTCATTATGAAATAAGTTCATTATGATTAATTTTCTAACTTATTATCAGCATATTTTGTGTGACATGAATGTGTGTATCTTTATATTTCTATGTGTTGGGTGCAAATCATCTTAATTGAGTAAGATGTCTACTCAACAAGACAACATCATCTCAGCTGGGGCCCCTCAAGCCCAGTCAGTCATACACAAGGAAATGGACACTTGTACTACAAGATAATCCACTTCATCATAAAGCTGACATCTGAAACAGGTCCGAATCTATTTCTCTACAATTATGAAGACATCTGAGGGTGGAAAGTTCTGGCGCAGCTGATTAGACCTATCACCAGCTGCAAATGCAGCGGAGATAAAACACAGCTCTACTTGCAATCGAACTGTACAAAAGCCTTGTGTCATCCTCTCTATAAAATAATATTTTCAATTCTTCCATTAGTCTGGAGAAGACTGAGGGGGGATCTGATCAACACCTATAAATACTTAAGGGTGGCTGTCAAGAGGATGGGGCCAGTCTTTTTTCAGTGGTCCCCAGGGACAGGACAAGAGGAAATGGGCACAAACTGGAACATAAGAAGTTCCACCTAAACATGAGGAGGAACTTCTTTCCTGTGAGGGTGGCAGAACCCTGGAAGAGGCTGCCCAGAGAGGTGGTGGAGTCTCCATCTCTGGAGACATTCAGACTAACACATGCAAAAACATAGTGTGCAGTGGTAAAGCAAAATTCAAGGAGTCAAGAGTTAGAGTGGCTGAGCACGTGTAACTGGCAAATTTTCAAACTGGGCAATAATGACAAGACAGAAATTCATAATATTCACTCTAATAACTATTCAGACACTGTTCATAAAAGTTTTTTTCATAATCTGCTTTGTCCAATAAAATATTCATGTTTATCAGCATTAGCATTATAATCTGTATTGCCACAGATTTCAGTTCAGTGCTGTTTAACATCTTTGTTGGAGACATGGACAGCCAATGGCACCAAGGTGTGGGAAGTGGTTGACACGCTGGAGGGAAGGGATGCCATCCAGAGGGGCCTGGACAGGCTTCAGAGGTGAGCCCATGCCAACCTCATGAAGTTCAACCAGGCCAAGTGCAGGGTCCTGCACCTGGGACGTGGCAATCCCAGGCACAAATAGAGGTTGGGTGGAGAATGGGTGGAGAGAAACCCTGAAGAGAAGGACTTGGGAGTGCTCGTGGATGAGAAGCTTGACGGGAGCCAGCAGTGTGCACTGGCAGCCCAGAAAGCCAACCATATCCTGGGCTGCATCAAAAGGAGCATGGCCAGCAGGTCAAGGGAGGTTATTCTACCCCTCTACTGTGCTCTGGTGAGACCCCACCTGTAGCACTGCGTCCAGCTTTGAAGTCCTCAACACAGGAAGGACATGGACCTGTTGGAACGGGTCCAGCACAGAACCATGAAAATGATCAGAGGGCTGGAGCTCCTCTGCTATGAAGACAGGCTGAGAGAGTTGGGGGTGTTCAGCCTGGAGAAGAGAAAGCTCCGAGGAGACCTTACAACAGCCTTCCAGTACCTGAAGGAGGACTCTCCTGTAAGAGAGATGATCAGGGAATGTAGTGATAGGACAAGGGGGAACGGTTTTAAGTTGAAAGGGGGGAGATTAAGATTAGAATGTAGAAAGGAATTCTTTCCTGTGAGGGTGGTGAGACACTGGAACAGGTTGCCCAGAGAGGTTGTGGATATCCCATCACTGGAGGGGTTCAAGAACAGGTTGGATGGGGCTTTGAGCAACCTGGTCTGGTGGGAGGTGTCCCGGCCCATGGCAGGGGGTTGGAACTCAACGATCTTTGAAGTCTCTTCCAACTCTAACCATTCTACGATTCTTCAGGATACTTCCCGCTCATCTTCCGGTAGAACATCTCTTACTCCTCAAGGCTACATGGGTCTGGGTCCCCTAATATACCAGGACTGATCTTAAAAATTTTTTTTAAATAAATCAACAAAACAAGGATGTCAAACGTTTGACAGATTTTGAAAGAACCTTCCAGGGTTGTGAGCTCGCTCTGACTTTAAGGCAAGCACACACTCCTGCCACATTGACTCACACTAATCATCTGGTCACAGTCTTTTCTTGCTACAACTGCTTAACTGCATTTATACATGATGGATCTTGATCTCCAGTTTCCTACTGGTTTACTGCAGGAAGACAAAGTTACTCTTCTAGAAAGAACAGCTTCATTCTTTCATAAGCCTCCAAAACAATCAGGACCATGGGAATAAAACTGGCAGTAGTGGAAAATAAACGCAGGCTAGCAAGAAAATCTGCTTGAAATAAATGAAGGCTTGCCTTAATATTTCCTTTTTTACCTTAAGGTCAAGTACGTGCATATGAAAATTTAAAATGAAATTTTAAGACACACCAAACTGCAAGAGAAAGCAATAGGCTATTTTTCTGCTGTACAATAGCTCACTTGCAGGTAGCGTGTTCAAAGAATTATTTTCTCAAGTTCCGTATCTTCTTCCAACATCATTACTTTGAAAAGAACTGATTTTTTTCCCCCCACACTCTTCAAACAGATAAAAGTGAGAAGGAAAATTAAAATATTACATGAGTTACTACAATGTAAAACAAAGATTCAACTAACCTACTTATCTCAGTAATTCTTAGAAGGTTTCCCATTACTAAGGGAGAAACAACACCCACTCATTATCCTGCCTTCCAACATCCCTCTTGCTTACCTTCAGAAGCATTAAAAGAAAATCTGATATTCGACACAAGTATTTTTTCTCTTGAAGCAAAATAGCTGATACATTGAGCCATGGCTGTGAGTCTGCTGTCATGGACTCGAATATTTGGTAGTCCTTCAGCTCTGTTACCCGCTAGAAATGATTTGGCTATGGCTGTTGCATACGATCATTCTCTTCCCTCTGAGTTTTTTCAGAGAGCCACCCAACAAAACAGTGCAGAAGGCTCTTCCTTGGGTTATTCCCAGGCTTGAACACAGACGTGTGGTCACAAATGGACTTTGGAAGTCAACCTGTATTAACCTCCTTCAATAGTTTCCAACCCACGCTCACACCCTTCATGCTCACCCTCTCCAACATCACACTTGGCCAACAACATTCACCTACACCTAAAACTCCTTTTTCAAGGTGATGGCTTTTTTTTTTTTTCTTTTCTGAATGCTAAATGTCCTCGTAGAAAGTATTTTGAAATGCAACCATTAAAGGTATGCTAATGACTATGAATTGTGACAGCTGCTGCGGAAACAAGCCTGTTGGCTCCAGCACAGCACCATTAACTATCCATCATAAACTACTCTGGACTTGCTCATTTATTACCTCTGCAGAGCCCAAGGGGGAAAAAGAGGGAACAGCAAGAGTTTCTTTCTCCGAGGCAAAATCATAAGCCACTTACTTATCCTAATGTTACGATCCCCACTGTTTATCTGCATGATAATTAGGAAAATGAGAAGTAATGGGTTCTTATTTATTTATTTATTTGCAAACGTGATTTGAATTCAACCATCTATGAAAAAAACACAATGCAGTATCTCGCCGTGCGAACACACAGGTGGATCTTCCAAGCTCACAACTAAACTACAAGTATCAGTCATATTAACAGAGAAGTAATGTCAGGCAAGTATTATCATCTTCTTGTGCAATGGCTTCCCAAAAATGAATGTTGACAAACTTCTCCCATATCGTTCCTCTGACATTCCTTTAAGGAGCAGACTTGACAGCTGAAACTAGTTTCTGCTTTCAAAATTCATTCTAAAGAAAAAAAATATAGAGTTGTAGACTGCGTGTTGAAATCAGTGTAGTTTGAAATGAGAAGTATCTCCTGAAAAGAAAATGGCTGTGCTTCAATCTTCTGCATTAGTTGTATAAACCAAAGTTTTGGGTTTTTAAATTTTTATATTTACTGGGAGCAGCACAGCCACACATGTCAGATTCCCCAAATACACAATCTCGGAGCAAGAGAGACTGGTGTGCACACACACACACCATTTTACACACAAATGCTATCATCACTGCATGGTATAAAATCATAGAATGGTCTGGGTTGGAAGGGACCTTAAAGATCATCCAGTTCCAACCCCCCCTGCCCTGGGCAGGGACACCTCCCACAAGACCAGGTTGCTCAAAGGCCCATCCAACCTGGCCTTGAACCCCTCCAGGGATGGGGCAGCCACAGCTTCTCTGAGCAACCTGTTCCAGGGTCTCTCCACCCTCATGGGAAAGAACTTCTTCCTAATATCTAATCTAAATCTACCCTATTCCTTTTTGAAACTGTTACCACTCATCCTATCACTACATTTTCTCTCTTCACCCTCTCTCCACAAGACACTTCTACAACCGGGTTTGTACACACCTGCTTTACATACATTGGCACCTTCTGCTACAACACTCAACTGTCTCAAACTATTCCAGACACCTAGTGGAACTCTGATAGGAAAAGATACAGAAACTTCAAATTACATCAAAAATTGAGATTTTATTTTTTAAATTTGTCACCTCTCTCTTTTTTTTCCCAAAATACCATTCCCTATCAGTAGGTCTTTTCTAGAATTGTCATCAACTCTACAGGGGTAAGTATTAACCTACGTCAAGTACCTTAAACCATCCAGCATACCTTGGGACACTATGTAAGTGCATCTATTGCACCAATTATGAGAACACTAATAGTAATTGTTTCAAGATTTCTGTCGAATGAATACATTTTAATCCATCACATGTATTTGTAGATGTCATGTAGAAGGACAACTCTTGACAATCCTTCAATTTGGCTTTTGTTATGTTATACAACAGGCAGGGTGTACATGCTCTAAAGGCCCCGAAATAATCAAAAGGAGCATGGATCAGAATATTTACATCCAAATATCGTGTTCAAAACTTCAAGAGAACGTTATTTAAAACATTCTTTTCGTGATATCTTGAGGGCAGAAAGGGGTCTTCTCTCTGGAAGAGGGGAAGGTATATGTAAAAAGGATTAATACGCTTACTTTTTGCCCGTGCGTGACAAGGAATGATGATATTCATTTGAAAAGATAGCACAGCAATTTCGTTAGCCATTCGATAAAAAGGGAGTACCAAGAACAAATTGGTTAATGAATGAGGGAGGAGAGAGGAGAGTATTATGCAGTGAATCTATAAAAATGAACTCAATTTGAATTCAACCGAAAGAACAAATTGATGGAGCATCAGGCTTTGTAAAGCACTAGATCTTCATCTGGATGCTGAGATAAGCCAGCGATTAATTTTGCTTCTGTCAAATATCTTGGGTTTTGCTACATAAGAATTAAAAAAAAAAAATGCTTTTAAATGCTGTTTGACTACCAAAACACATTCCTCTCACCCTTCAAAAAGGAATACTTAAAGAGAATAAATGCTTATTGTTTGTACCTTACTTGCCTTCAAAGTTTTCTATTTTTACTGCGTTTTTCCTATCTGTCAAACTTTGACTTTTTCTAAAAAAAAACTCCAATTAACAACTACATAGAAAAATTAAAATAAAATAAAAAAAGTCTATAACATGTTGCCAAGCCAAAAACTGAGGGAAGGAGAAAGATATTTGTATTGTTCCATGGAAGCAACTATTTTAAATGTCAAAATAGACATTGTAAAGAGACAGAAGGGAGATACAGGTAGGCGATTCCTCATTCCAGTTCACGGTTTCAGGGATGAAATAAAACATTTGCTTAACATTTCACATGACAGAGATTGTACTGGGATTACAACCTACAGCACAAAGAGTACTATCACCCACAGGCTATTTTAAATGGTTTTTACTGTTTAACTCTATCAAGCGGGGGAAATATTGTTCACTCAGTAATTTTAGACATTCAAATGGGTCTTCACTATTTCTTCCCAACACATTTATATATCCAGATAAGAAAACCATTCATGATTCGCAAATATTTGGTAGGAAATCCCATTTCTTGCATTGCTGGGAAAAAAACCCACATTATTGATCTCTATTTGCATAGCAACGGCTTCTTTTTCATACCGTCGAGTTTCACATCATCTACTTAACATCCCAGAAAAGAGAGAAAGCCAGATTCCTACCCCAAACACCTTACTGGTGCAGCCGAAATGCCAGAGAGGGAGGGAGACAGTCAGTGAGAGAAGAAACATGTGCCAGGAGACACATAAGCCATAAACTTGATATTCTGTTTATTCAAACGAAGATGAGCACGTACAGTGCAACGGAGTTTCGTATTTTCAAAATGTAAATTCCTTCTTCATCGCATCCCACTTCCTTCTCTAAAAAAGCAACCAAACCCCTCTCCCCCAAAACAAACCCAAGATTAATCACATCCTCAATACTCAAAATTAACTTCTTCCTCCGCTCTTGACTTTCACCACGTTTTCTACCACACGAACAAAGCCCAACAGTTCATTTTTGCCCATCACAAAGCCCTAATGCGAAAAGATTGTTTGCTGCCACAAAATTCTCATTTTGAAATAGCAGTAACAACAAAAAGATGGCAAAAAAAGAACCACGTACATATAAGACAGAAAGCCTATGGACAAATCTCCTAAAAATCTCTAGTTTCAAGGAGACTGCAAGAGAAACGTCTACTTTCTAAATGATAAAACTGAAGAACGTGAGACAAAACCACTGTCACTAGATTTCATCTTGTACCATGTGGTTTCCAAACCTTAAGTCTACTTTTTAAATACGAGTCTTCACTATTTTTACTATCGTAAATTGTAAATTATAGTCACCAATCATACTGTACTTTCCAGAAACAGCTTGGCCTTCCCTACAGTAAGCAATCATGTTTTGCCTCAGGCTATGTAGTTTACCTCAAATTATTTCAGAATCATCTAAAAAGATTCATTTTTCTATTAAAATGATGAATGGGGTAAATGAGGTATGTAATAAATACCGCAGGTTTGTAAACAGACTTCTTTTCTCTTGAGAACTAATGCCTTAACTCATTTAGTAATTCTTCCCCCCGGTATTTTCTAGTGAAGTCATCCTTAAAATACGGTTAGAGGAGGACTGTTTGGAAAGAGCAGGAAGGGTCAGAATATAATCTGCTTATGGAAAATAGGGGACCTCCTCTTGACAAAGCTAATGAATTGAGGACAGGAAAAATAAATGCAACGCTGAAGCAAAGGTCATTTTTAGCACAAGGGAGGTAGCGAAGGAGGAGCAGCCACCCAAGGACGACAAGGAAAACATCTAAGCAGTTGAGACAGAGAAGAGCGAAACGCTCTATTTTAACGATACGTATTCAATTAGGGCAATAGGTCAAATTCGCTTCGAACGTACCTCAACACACTTCAGCTCGAATATAACGAGGAAAAAGTCTTTTGTCTATCGATTTCAGCGCTCAGAAAAGTAAAAGAAGAATTACACATCTCAAATACGATTTTGCTATGAAAGAATATCCAGTAATCTGATTAGCACATTCACCTAAGGTGCAAAACAGTGCTTTTTAATATAAGGATACTTCTAGCAAATTGATTTTTTGAACACGGACTTTATAAATAGGCCTTTTTGTGTAGAAAATAATTTACAAAACTAAAAAATACCTCAGCAACAAGAGATTTCATTCTCTAACAGGTACCTCAATGAAAGCCTGGAACAATACACGGGGAAATATATATAATTCTATTAGTATGGATACAGATTTCTAATGATAGCAATAATCAAATTTTAATGTTATGGTTACAGCAAATGAACAGAACAATATTTCTGTGCCTCTTCAAAGGGAAATGAGACTTTAATGTCATTGGCAGCTCAATAAAACCATTTTCTAACATATAGGGTCTTAATGACAGCTCGTTTCAGTCCAGACAGTGAAGAAAATATGTTAACAGTAAACTCCAGGTCATTATAAGGAGATGGAAATACAACAGGTCCTCTGCACTTTGGATAACTATTGATTTTTTTACTCCATATTCTCTATGCCTCACCCTGTCTCACATAATGACTCCAGTGATGGAACGTCAATAAGCTATTTATGGCACAGCTACCACGTTTAAAGCCACTCAACAGGACTATGCCCAACTCAACTAACCACAATTTTCAGATGTGCAGCCAAGATCCCCAACAATAAACACTTCAAGGGAGGACAGACCTGTGTTAGTAAAACATAATAAAGTGTATTATGTGCGTAGTGTAGTGTGTAGTGTATTGGAGCGCTCAGAAGTATGGGGCCTTCAACTGCACTGGTATTTATTTGCTAAAGAGGACCACATTGGTTCTGAAATTCATAGAATGATATAATGGTTAGAGCTGGAAGGGACCTTAAAGATCATCCAGGTCTAACCCCCCTGCCACAGGCAGGGACACCTCCTACCAGACCAGGTTGGTCAAAACTCCATCCAACCTGTCCTTGAACCCCTCCAGGGATGGGGCAGCTACAGCTTCACTGCAAAACCTGGGACAGGGTCTCACCACCCTCACAGCAAAGAGGTTCTTCCTGAGATCTCATCTCAATCTCCCCTCTTTCAGTATAAACCCTTCCTCCTCATCCTATGGCTCCCCTCCCTCATCGAAAGTCCCTCCCCAGCTTTCCTGGAGCCCCTTTAAGGACTGGAAGGGGCTCTAAGGTCTCCCCGGAGCCTTCTCTTCTCCAGGCTGAACCCCTCCAACTCTCTCAGCCTCTCTTCATAGGAGAGAGGCTCCAGGCCTCTGATCATCTCTGTGGCCCTCCAACAGGTCCATGTCCTTCCTGTGTTGAGGACTCCAAAGCTGGACACAGTGCTCCAGGTAAAAATTCTTTATGGCTAGACTGAAATAACAGACTTAATTTATTATGAAGTCCTCCTTCAAGAAGCACGGGCAGAAAAATATATAAAAATATATATATACACACTAAAGTTATGGAAGAAAGAATTCTTTTTTATCAGCTGCACCGCTACCGGCAGTTCTCAAGTACGACTTGAAGCACACGGTGCACTTTGATCCTCAGTGAAAACACTCAGAGATACTTTGCAAATATCATGTTTCAAAACCGGCTCTAAGTAAAGCTAAAGGTACAAAAACACCCTCTCTGGTGGCAAGGCCAGTTCAAGAAGTTTACATTTTCTTCCCCCAACAACTTGCCCCCCGTACACAGTTTGCGATTTCCTCTATTCAGCTATTTTTGTAGTCGAGCTATAAAGCAGATCGTGGGCACGTCTGCATTTGAAAAAGGGTCCCGGGATGGATTTGTAATGTGTGTCCTTCAGTCCACAACACCCGCACTGACACGGCACAACAGGAGGTGAACTGCAGTGCAGGAAAAAAGGGACCTTTCGGTTCATTAAGTCCAACCATCAACCCAACAATGACAAAAACCATCACTAACCCGTGTCCCTCAGCACCATGTCTGCCCGGCTTTTAAATACCTCCAGGGATGGTCACTCCACCACTTCCCCGGGCAGCCTGTTCCAGTGCTATTCTAGAGTAAGCAAAATTAACAATAAAACTGACATAATGTTTGAAAAAAACAGTTTGATATCCATAATAGGAAATCTCTCAAGCATTTGGCTGATGAGAAAGGCATCACGTGCTTCTCGAAAGCACAGTGCTACCTACAGTAGTAAGTGAAAGATGCAAACCTCCCAATAATTATGCAAATAATATTCTCCATTATAAATCTTCAGCTCCTCATTAAGTTGAGGCCACAATACCTTTATCTCTCCTGCACAATATTAAGAATCCAAGGGTTTAAGGCATAAGACGAAGGTTGTACCTTGGTCGTAATTCCTCTCCATTTACTTTTGTTCCCATATTTTAAAACAACAAAATATTAAACATTTGTTTCCCGCGCTGTAATTATTCTTCAACAATAACATTACCGTGGAGGTGAAAACACATTAGGAAACATCTACAAAATATACTAATACACAGGTGTAAGTGAAATTTGGTTTTACATTGTGATTTGAAAAAGTAACACGGGCAAGAATTTTTTTTACTTAAGATTTTTTTACTTAAACAATATAAATAAAGCTATTGCTTATTGAATTGATTGCTTTATGATGTTACCAACCAATAAAGCTGAGAAAGCTTTGCTTTTGTTTCAGGTACAGAGGGCCAAACAAATATTTATATAGAAGCTGCCATAAATAATCCCATTAGTTTTGATAGGAATGCTCAAGTAAGCAATTTAAACTTTTTTTCTTGAAAATACCGATTTGTTTACTATTTATACTCAAGTAATTTGAAAGACAGGCGTATTCGTACCTCAGAGAATAAAGATTATTGTTTCAAAGAAGAGTCAATACAGACTCGATATAGGAAACAACCACTATATATATAAGAAGTTATAAATCTGCCAGATATTTGAAATGGACTGAAATGTATAATGTCAGTTTTCAGAGGAAAAAAGCCAGATGTATTTTACAACTTCCCTGTCAGGAAGTTTTTATACATCAGCCCTAATGAAATACGATTCTTTGATAGCAAGTTTTCCACTCAGCTGGTTCCAAAGTTTCAATCATCAAAAGTCAGACTTTTTGTTGTTGTTTTCTAGCACATAAGAGATTTCAAAACCAATACTTTTTGAATTCTTCTTGTTATCCAGATTTCTAGCCCCAAAATATTATGGAATTCCGTTAAATGTGAAGTAATCAATTTCTAGTCTCCTGTATTCTGTAACTTCTTAATATAGTATAACCAAATTTAGTAAATAGACCTGAACTATCAAATTACCCTTCCAGCCTCTGAAAAAAAAGATATTTAATATTATACACACACAAGAAGACACATTATATTTGCAGCCATCAGAAATGTCAGGCTCTTTCTAATCAGCTATTCTTAAGACAGGGATATTTGATCCCAAAAAAAAGAAATAGAATAAAATTACATGCTATTAATTAGTAATAAAGAAAAAAACAACCAAACAAATTATAAGAAGGGATGTGCTTTCCACTCCTACCAATAGTTTGAAATGTGTCTGAAGAAAAATCTCAGCTGTTTATAAAAGTTTCTGAACTTACAAAACGCTGTGCCTTCTGCCGCTCCTCTTCCGTCGCCGCTCTCTCGCGAAGAATGGCTCGAGTCAAATGTTCGTTGGAAGAAATCCTTTCTCGTTCCAGAAGCCTGCCAAACTCGTCCCGCACGTACATCTGTTCTTGTTTCAATCTGCAGAGAGTGGAAGGAAATTTAGAGCAGAGGTATGTTCTCTACATACAAAAAAAATGTAGTTTAAGAGGACATAGGAACAGTCACTGCAATACATTAGTATCTGCTTCTTAAGACACGTAATTATGAATATTCGTTACAAATTCCAGAATTTTATTTCAGATTGAAGTGTCAAAATCAGAATACACAAAAGCCTTAGTATCACCGTTCATTAAATCATACAAAATACAACTAATTCAAGAGCTTTGTATACAACTAATTCAAAAGCTTTCTGAAAATATATCAAAAATATAACACAAATACGGACAGAACTCTGTTTCTTGGTGGTTTAGTTTTGTTCTGTTTTTAAGGAACCCATTTTCCAGGAAAGCCCTTCTCCCCATCAGCCTGTAGGCACCCATTTTCCAGTTAAAAGCTCCATCTTTTCTGCAATAGGAAAATGCTTCCTTATCTGTGGACATACCATAAACCTAAATACTGCATTTATTTACCAAGCTGCAAAAAGATCGAACAACCGTAATAAACTATTCCCAGCGATTTGAGAGGGTGAGATGAAAAGAGCTATTGAACTCGTTGCAACAGAGTTAAATAAAGGCAACTCCAGTCCCAGGAAATTCTCAACATTTACGTGTCACCAACCAGAAACGTATTTGAAGTCTTCACTGTAGTCCTTGATTGAAGCCCTCCATATCTCATTCTCATGAAAATACACAAACGTAAATCGTTTAGCGAATAAAACTGATCTGTTGCATTTGTGTTGTGACACTGAGCCCGGAGTCAGCATTAGGGAAACTCAGAACAGTAATGGCAGCATCAACCACTGGTTTTCAAATAGGTTTTTGAAAGAGTGATGGAGAGAGGAAGCTTAAGTATTCTCAGTGCATTTATACGTTGTCAAGGGAGCTTCAGAGAACAAATCATAATGAGTAGGGTCACTTTGTAAAAGGTAGTAGCATTACAGTACATTAGATTCTTCCCCAGGGGATATATTTAAGTGAGGTGGGGAGGAAAAAAAAAAAAAAAGACAATTACAAGATGTATTACTTCTGCGCTCAGGCACAACCCTCTGAAACGCAGCAACCAACTGGGAATCTTTATAAAAAGTTTATTAAGCAGCATCTTCAATTACTCCAGAAAAAAAAAAAAAAAAAGTCAGATTATGCAGACATGGACCAAATTCCATTAAGTGATTTCCCAAGGTCCCCCGAATTATTCCAGCAGCATTGATATAACAAATCCTTCACACAATCAATGGCACAGTCAAAACACGCTGGTTGTCTTTTGGATTGGAGAAAGCATGTTTTGTCTAAAAAGAAAAAAAGAAAGTGTCAAAATAGAAGTCTCAGCAGCTTTTTCGTGTGAGAGACAGCATTTAATGTTTCCAGAGACTGAAGTAAACTCCTTCCTCATCCTTTCAGGGTTTTAGTTCCCACAAGTGGCTTTCCCCTAAAAACGTTTCTTCTTTATGAAGACTGTCCCTAGCAGAGTAATTAAAGTCTATGAAATCAGATAACAGCTGAAAAAAAGGCTGCCAGAGGTTTCCATGTTACAAACTCTTTAAAATTAAAAATACACTCAGATGTTTACATCATTGAATTCTTGGCAAATGATCCCCGTATTTGACACGAGCTCAGTCTTCTCGGGTCTTCTCCTTCTTGCCCCTGGAATTACGAACCTCCAAGAAGTTTCCTCTCAACCTCTCTCACAAAAAGAAGAAAGTCCGTTTTCCTAACACTTAAAAATAATGGGCTCCTAATGTCAAGATCAACCCTTTGATGGCTTAACCCCGCGGCTGTTACATTCAGCTTCCCTGCCAAGTGCACTACAGAGGGATGGGAAGTTCTTTTCAACTTTTGCCAAAACTCCGCGTGTCCTTTGCTGCAAACTTGCTACAAGAAGATGACCCAGAATCTCGTCTACATAAACCACTCGGATGACTCTCCCATCCTACAGCGAGCCCTTAAAAAGCTTTTCATCACAAGCTCTGATGTCCCCCGGAATTAGCAGACAATGACACAGCTGGCCACACCAGTGACAGAAGTGATGGCTCTAAATGCTGCTTTCCCACAAGCAGAGAACTCCAGACAAGATTTGTTATTTCAACATTAACCAGCCCATTTAAAATCATAGAATGGTTTGGGTTGGAAGGGACCTTAAAACATCATCCAGTTCCAACCCCCTGCCATGGGCAGGGACACCTCCCCACTAGACCAGGTTGCTCAAAGCCCCATCCAGCCTGGACTTGAACCCCTCCAGGGATGGGGAAGCCACAGCTTCTCTGGGCAACCTGAGCCAAGAGAATAAATTACTTGAGGTATCTCAATACTACCCCGTGGCCATCCAGTTCCAAGTATTTTCATGGCCACGAAGGGCTGTATCCCACCACAGCAAGAGAGGAAAGGGTGGTGATAGGACACCCAAAATTGGCACCAGGAAAAATCTTGCCTAAGTTATATAGGCCCATACCTGATCTTGTAAATTACTAGTTTCCAAGCACACCATGTGATAAAAATCCCAGAAAAAGGGGAGATTTAGATTAGATGTTAGGAAAAAAATTCTTTCCTGTGAGGGTGGTGAGACACTGGAACGGGTGATTGGTAATGATGCCAACAATGATGATGTGAAATATCTACATCAAAAATGGTAAGATCTTATCTATATTGTTCATGTAGATAAGAACATTGTTCATCCAAATGCAGTTCTCTCAGTTACAGACTGTTCTTCTTTCTTCAAGTGTGATTTCCTGATATCTTCAAAAACACAGTTATCACAGTGTGAAAGTCAGCATAAATATCCGAACATAAAAATAAGAATTTACTGGGTCATCAGGTAGTTAATGGGTTTGTAGCTGGCAGTCATGAAATCACAAACTGATCAACCTCATCCAAAACAACCACAAACACAAAAAAAAAAAAACACAACCCCAAAACCACCCTCACAAAGAAAGATAAATAAATAAATCCCCAAACTTTACCACTGTCCCCATTCCATGTGCGAAGTTATGGCAGAAGTTCACCTCCTGGGGATTTAGGAACGTTCTTGTGATCTCCAAGCTCAGTTTATAGTTCCCCATTTAAACACATTCACCTTGGAGACAAAGATCATTTTCAGACATCGGCCTCATCCGCTCTTCCATCTTCTGTTTTTCATGCAAACAAAATCCACACTTTCTGCCTTTTATAAGGAGTGGTGTTTCCCAAATCAACCCATCAGCTCTTCCCGGCAGCTGTTGCACAACTACATGCTCCATTTCCAGAGGATTTCATTTTGGAAATCAATTAATACTTTTAGGGTTTTTTTTATTGCCTGCTATTTCTAGACAGAAGATTTACAGTGCCAAAACATTCATTAGTTTGTTAGCAGAAATGCCTTCCACTTTCCTACCACTTATCAATTAGTAGGAATCAGTCATTTATCTCCTCTTCTCTGACACCTTAACCTTTCTTTTGCAACAGTATCACTAATTTTGTACCGAACACATCTTTCAGAAATAAAAATATTATTAACATTAATTCCAAGACTGCTTGCCGAGAAATCCCATTACCAACCACCTTCCAGACTAATAATCTCCATTTATCATTCGCGACAAATCTCCACCTTCCCCAGTTTAACCAGTAATTTTCTAAAGAAGCCAAGTGTTTCAGTAACCACTGACGAGATTAGGCCTCCTGTGTTTCTGTTGCTTTAAAGTAGGTATGTTCTTATGTTGGGGGAAATCAAATTATCTTTGCTGCTATTTCCCTTTGGTAAACACGTATTTTGCCTCTTACTTTCCACTCCCTTCTCGTTTCACTCTGAAATACTTGGGAGTTTTCACAGCTTTATCTTTTCAATTCTTTGAATTGGTCTTTGAATTTCCAATTCTCTTCTATATTCCTCGTCTCCTCTACACAAAAGAGTTTACCAGCTCTCCATTTCAATTGGTTTAATTTGATGCCACTTTTTCATCAAGATCTACTTGTTGATGGACTGTTTATTTTAATGGAGACAAAAATGGAGTAGAAAGGTCTCTGTCCTAATCCATAAACACAGATCTTCCAAACCTCAACCAGCAACTCTTACAAACCAAGCAATTCTGCCATTTATGTGCTCAATCTCCAGAAGCAAAGGGTTGCTCCTTCACGAGAGGTGAGCTGCAAGCCAAAGTAGTTCCCTGCCTTCCTGGGTCTATAATCATAGAATCATTTGGGTTGGAAGGGACCATAAAGATCATCAAGTTCCAACCCTCTGCCATGGGCAGGGACACCTCCCGCTAGAGCGGGTTGCTCAAAGCCCCATCCAGCCTGGTCTTGAACTCCTCCAGGGATGGGGCATCCACGACTTCCCTGAGCAACCTGTTCCAGTGCCTCACCACCCTCACTGTAAAGAATTTCTTTCTAATATCTAATCTAAATCTC
>JAOTQQ010000001.1:2560124-2580662 GCA_026546715.1 Gallinago undulata | reverse complement strand
TCCTCTGGCCCCACTCCTCAGGTCCATGTCTCTCCTGTGCTGAGGCCCCACAGCTGGAGGCAGCACTGGGAGGGGGGAGAATCCCCCCTCTCGCCCTGCTGGCCACGCTGCTGGGGATGCAGCCCAGGTCGTGGGGGGGCTTTCTGGGCTGCTGGCTTGTGTTGAGCTTCTCATCCACCTTCTCTGCCAATGTGTCCACCTACTCTTTTGAAAGACATGGTCATGCAGGCTTAATGCTAAAGAGCAAATGCATGACATATCCTCCCTTTCACATGCAGATTCTAACTTTTAAAAAGTACATATAAATTAACCAATTATTATTGAAACCATTTTGTCATACTGCAAGCACAAGATAATATATGAATTTGTTTCAGTTAACTTCCCCCCCATACACATACAAAAAAAAAAAAACCCACAAACGGTAAATTCAGCTTCTTTCACATTTAAAACGAAGCTTTAAGAGCACGGAAGAAAGGGGACAAGACAGTCAAAGGTGAGGTCTGAAGAAACTATAAATTACGTCCAATTCATATCTATTGGTCAAAATCTGTGATCACGCCCAACATTTAGAAGAGGCAACTTCTGGAATAAAAATCATACCACATTCACTCAAGTTTTCTACCAAATTACTCTAGTTGGCTTTATGCCTTCAGACGGACACGCAGAGCGAAAGGGTATAATGGGAATTCACGCAGGGACAGGATTTATTTTGAAAATAACGTTATGGAAGCATAAGAGCATTCTCCACATGGCTGTGTTTCAACACTTTTCATCGAATTGTCTAGATTGGAAGGGACCTTTAAGATCATCGAGTCCAACCATCAACCTAACTCTGATAAAAAAGCATCACCAAACCATGTCTCTAAGTACTATGTCACCCTGTCTTTCAACTCCCTCCAGGAATGGTGCCACAGCCACTGCCTTGGGCAGCTTGTTCCAAGGTTTGATAACCCTTTCACTGTAAACATTTTTCCTAATATCCAATCTAAACCTTCCCTGGTGCAACTTGAGGCCATTTCCTCTTGTCCCATCGCGTGTTCCTTGGGAGAAGAGACTGACCCCACCTCTCTACCCCCTCCTTTCAGGGAGCTGGAGAGAGCGAGAAGGTCTCCCCTCAGCCTCCTTTTCTCCAGACTGAAGAACCCCAGCTCCCTCACAAGACTTGTGCGCTGACCCCTTACCAGCTCCAGTGCCCTTCTCTGGACATGCTCCAGCCCCTCAACATCTTTTGTGTGGTAAGGGGCCCCTCTTGTGGTAAGGGGTTCTGTTCAGCCTTTTCCAGACAAGGACAACTCTCTTAGATTCCTCCCCACCCAACACACTTTAGCAAACCCTATCTAAAAGGCCATAAACCCTACAAAAATGGGTTTGGGAACCACTCATAGAGACAGCTACTGTTTTCTGTAGTCCAGGTAAAGACTAACCTGATTGCTATAAGAATAAAAGAAACAGTTAAACAAACAATAAGAGTGTGTAAAGCCATTTGTGTAGCCTTTATAACCGATTCTGAACTTGTGCTTCAAAATCAAATGAACACAATAGCACACACTCAGTGTGTTTTCCAGGCTCCTGTACTCTCTGAGTAATTACGGGGACAATTGATGAGGACAGAGGAGCAAAGGGGAGTGAAGAGCTTACGCGCTTCCCAACAGTTAACTGGCATTTCAGCTACATAATATGCACTTAATCTTGGAACTCCAAAGGCCATCCCCTGGCAAGACTGGAGCAAAGCCAAGAGCATCACAGGATGACAACAATTCTTGAGAAGCTTTCAGTGATTTTATCTCCTAGGTCTACTATAGGTTGGTGCACAAGGCTATGTGCAACTCGGCTACTCTCTTAATATTTTTCTCCAACTCCTCTGCCATTATTAGTCAGAAGATCTGAATTTGTATCTTTTTCCTCTCACTCTAAAGCAGTTGCTTTATAGAAAAAACATTCAGCACAATAGTAAGGTGACAGCAAGAAGGTGGCACCTAAAGCTGCAAACAACACATTAGGTAAAGCAGACACCTGCAGCCTCAAAAAGGTTAGCCTGAGGAATCAGGAATAAAATATGGACAAATTAATCAAATAGCCTCTGGCCTGCAGAGCTAAGAATCTACCCATTAGTCTCGCATTTCAAAAAAGCCATTAATGAAAACAGCATTTATTATCAGGCACCTTAACGAAACCCTCCTGAAAGGGCAGGTGCATTAAGTTATTAATGAAGAGACACTTAGGTTTGATAGAATCAAAAGTCTTTCAGAAAATACTCAGCTAAATTATATTCAGAGAATAAATTGACAAAAAAAATGGGGGGGGGGGGGAATAAAACAGTTCTACTTTTCCTTTTCACTCAGCTTTGCTAATAATAATAAAAAATAATGTCCTTAAGATAGGAACTCCTCAAAGACCAGAACCAGAACCATATAATCACACAGATGTTCTCCAGGCCATTTGACTATCTTCCTTAAAGAGATAAAAATATGCCTTTACAAGAAGTACCTCCAAGGATGGAAATAGCACAGCCCCTCTGGGCAACATATTCAATACCTGACTGACCTGATGGTGATAAAGCTTCTCCTTACAGGTCAAAAGCACTTTTGTTTTAATGCATGTCTCTTATTTCTCGTCTTCATGCCATGCCCCACCACGAAGAATCACAGAATGGTTAGAGTTGGAAGGGACCTTAAAGATCATCCAGTTCCAACCCCCCTGCCATGGGCAGGGACACCTCCCAGCAGACCAGATTGCTCATAGCCCCATCCAGCCTGGTCTCGAACACCTCCAGGGATGGGGCAGCCGCAAGTTCTCTGGGTACCCTGTTCCAGTGTCTCACCACCCTCATATGAAATAATTTCTTCCTAATATCTAGTCTAAATCTTCCATCTTTCAGTGAAAAAACATTCCCCCTCATCCTATCGCTCACCTTCTTGATCAAGAGTCCTTCCCTATCTCTCCTGTAGCCCCCTTTAGGTATTGGAAGGCCACTATAAGGCATCCCCAGAGCCTTCTCTTCTCCAGGCTGAATAACCCCACCTCTCTCAGCCTGATGGGACTGGTTCTGTCTTCTCAATAGCTTCCTTGCTGGAAGGGAACTTCCAAGTCTAACAAGTCCAGGTCTCTTGGTCTCTCCTCTCGAGTTTCAGACCACCATTCCTTCACCCGAGGAATTCAGCAATGCTTTGTGGGCTACACTGGCTACTTCTTCCTTCAAATAAACAAGTCACAAGGAAGGACAACCCGTGCCATAAGTACATGGCTCAGGTGCAATCCAGAGGACTACCACAGGGGTAAGACACACAAGATCAGACTTCACCTTCTTCAAATTATCATCTGAACGCACCAACAAGACAGCAAATAAGAAGCTACATGAGCGATTGCGTTATCTTTTACATCAGCAGTCAGTAGAGGTCGTTCGGAAAGCCTCGTTATAAAATGAGCGGTAAATTTCCATCGTGGATTAGACACAGGCTAAGACAAAACAGAGGACAGCAATGCACCAGCAATGGGAAAGCTAAACAGAGACTTTAAAACTCTGCACATGAATAGTCTAAATCATTTTAATCAAGACTTTGTAAGACTGGAACAACTTTACAAGGGAGAAAATAAGGCCGAGCAAGCTGAGCAGCACAATGGTATACAAATTCAGGTCTGAAAAATGAATAGTCACACACACTGGAAAGCAAAATGGCATTTTATCTTACATTTTGCTTGGTTTTTAAAATCAACCATAATCACATGAAAGTCCCAAGTATTGCACAAAGAAAATTTGTTTAATGGCCAGCTGGGCATGAGAGGAATGAAAGTAAAAGGGGAAGAGAAGGTCCAAAGTAAATATAGAACATAGAAAAAGAGGAAGAATATGAAAAATAGATATAAGATAGTGCACCTCTACACTTCCTCAAGGACAGTGTTTTATCAGTCTTTCCACTCAGAAGTTAAAGCCAAGGATAAGCTTTGCTTTTTGTGGGCTTAACACAATAATAATTTTAAAAAGTTCTCCAACCTATTTTGTTCAATAGTTCATGTTAACGTTTCCTTTCTTTTAAGGGGAAACACTATGAAACAAAGCCTAGAAAAAGTAAGAAGGGTTTGCTTGGTTTTTTTTGGCATCAGGAGCACTAGCATAGACTTGCCTCTTACAGATCCACATTGTGAGTTTATCAATACCTACAGAAATATCAGGGCCTTGAGTCTTTCAGCCCCTCCCTTAATTAGATTTAGCTGAAACAGGTTAATAAATTCAGAAGTTATCAGAAAGCAACTGGTACAGCACTACCATATTACCATTTTCCTTTGGGAAAGCACATAGAAATAATGGAAAGAAAACCCGAGATGGCTTAACACAGAGAAGAGACAAGGTATAGAAAACAGTGACATAAAATAGGCAGCTCTGGGCTTCGTAGAATCATAGAATTATTTATGTTGGAAGGGACCTTTCAGATCATCTAGTCCAACCATCAACCTACCACTGACAAAAAACTATGCAATTTTTCCTACCCAATCTTCCATCACACATTGTTATAAAGGCTCACAACAAAGCCTATAGGATAGAACTTAAAAGATTTTTATTTTTGTAATAAATATTTGAAATGCACAGTGGACAATGTACTGTCAACTCTTTTCGCTGAAGCCAAAAGCAAGTAAAATCTAGGGGAGGGGAAAAAAACAGACTAAAGAACACCAGCAGGCTACATCATATATCAAGTGTAGCTGGAGAACGCTGCTTCAAGGCATGTACCAACCATTGCCAGAAACAGGAATACTTCTTTTTTGCTGGAAAAATATTTCACAACTACTTTCTGCAGAATTTCTTGCATTCACCTTTGTAGCATCTGGTATCGACAACAGAGCGTCAGGGCCTTCAACCCATCGATCTGATCCAACGATGAGGCCATTCTCATGTCCCCGTGCACATTAAATACAAACATTAACCAGCTCGCTTGGGACAAGGTACCTCAGGGCTGCCTTCAACCCCATCGTCTGTCTCGGTAGCTGGCAGGGGAACAGCAGCTTTGTAGACATTAAAGTTAATGAAGATGTCACAAGGAAAATTTCTAACCGCACGTTAACAGTCGTAAATACTGAATCAGAAAGCACAGGTCGGCAACCTGGTACCTCCACAGCATCAATCTATGGGCTTACAAACACATTACAGGTCTTCCACAATTAAAACACCTTTCCCACCCACATTCCAAGTTAAGATGAATACTATAATACATAAATACCCTCAATTTGTTCTTAACAAACACACTTTGTCCCTATCTAAATTCCATACATCACACAAGAAAACATTAATATCAACAGTAGCCACATAAATTGAAGTGCAGGGAGAAAACAAAATATAAAATCCATCACTCTTAATTTAGAAAAATCAGCCAACTATATAAATGACTCAAGTAGCATACAATAATTTCTACTAGACCTGGGGAAAAAAACCAAATGTGTATCATTTATTTCTTATTCAATTAAACAACAAAAAAAAATATTGTTACCTTTCCTGACATTCTCAAAGTTGTCTCAAGCAGCTAGCCAGGGAAATAAAATTTCTCTCACCCCTGAAACAGGTTACTTGAGGTCTAGGTTGAAGCGTACTGATAAAAATCAATGCGAGACAGTCCGTCTACACTTAACCATGTTGTCTGCGCTCACCAGAGCTGTCAATCAGGTAACTTTTACGAGCATAAAATTCAACAGTAGGATTACATTCTTTAGTTTGCTTTGGATATCAATAACACTGTCAAAGAACTCTGATCCTGGACTCCCAAAAACAAGTTTTTAAGATAGCCATATAAATATTCATTGCACACTAAGGAAAAAAGTAAGACTTCTAGTTTTGAAATCAAAACTGAACAATTTCAATGTTGGTTAAAGCCATAGTAAATATATTTAGTGTGCTTAAGTTAGGTAGTAAGTCAATGATACCATTAAATACACTTTTCCTTCTTAAATTACTATTTTTGAAATAGCCTGGATTTGCTGGTAACGGCACACGAGAGGAAACAAGGACAAGTTGTAACTGTTCATACATCAGTATTCCTGGCATACAAGTTTTGAAAAGAATTAATGGTTTTCAAACACTGTTGTATCTGGTCTCTAACCCTATAAAAAGTCCAAATTGGCTTTATGTTCAATAGAAAAAAAAATAACAAACCACCCCTTCATTCCACCAGCACTGAAGAAAAAACTCCAGGGGTAAGTTATTTGCTTTACCAACCAAAGTACCCATTCTTCTCCCTGTCTCTCTCAACAAAGGAATCCCTTAGAGACCCTTGGGAAGTTTCCTGGTGTACAATGAAACACCAGAAACAAGTACTTACATGTGTCAGAAGAGTCTCTTTCGTGAGTGATCTTACACATATTTCCCAAATTTATTTATTATGAACCATGGATGATGATATGGTCAGTATTTAAATTGTGGTGTTTTGTTTTAATTTAATTATTTTTAAAGAACAGCATTCTTAAGAATAAATTCTATTTTCAGACACATACAAATTTAACTACCAACACATACAGCAACTCTTCCACTTAAATTCAGAATTACAGACACTTCCTACGATCATGAATTCCCTATAAACATAAAGTGCGCCTCTAAGGACAGAAATTTGTATTAACTGTTAAATATTGGTACCGTGCAGCAACACTTAAACAAGCTCATAGGATAATTAAACATGAAAACAATGCAATTAAGTGTGCATATTTTAAAAATATTTAATATTTTAGTTTCCAAAGGCACTCTTGCATATATTACAGTATCTATTTTACAATGTAAATGTGGATATCAATCAATTTAATACTAATTTAAATTAGAAACAAGACGGTACGTGATCTAGAAATAACAAAACAAAGTTAATTCATATTATATTTGGAACATCCTCTTTTCAGTATCCCATTATTTCTGTAACTTTAGCAGTAAATCCCAACAACGAACTTACAAGATGGGCTGGAAAAAAAAAAAAAAAATGAGAGAAAAGGCTTATAAGTTTTTCCCCTGCGATTCCTTGAATTGAGTTCTCTCTGCCTGTGCTTTACATCTCTATTTAACAAAAATAACTCATTTCTCAGATTCACACCCAAATGAGAAAAGCCGAGAAGAAATTTCATTACTCCCTACCATGTCCAAGGTTATGTTCTAATAAACCAACAGAAAAATCAAGTAAACAGAAATGGATACATACAATCCACAGAAAAGACAGAAAATTGAAAAATACAAAATCCCAAGGCTAAACTTGGAATTAGTTCTTTTAACCAACACGCAAGGTAGAAACGGAGCACAGAAGAATGAAGGGGTAGGAGTCAAGAACCAAGGACACATAAGCCAAGCTCTGGGCAGGACAAGGCCACCCCACAGTCCTTCCAGTCACCGATGGCTTTAACGATGAACATGTGAGCTCTTCCACTGCAACATCCTCCTGCAATACCCAGTTTGGGCTTTCCCCTTGCCCAGAAAACCACCAGCCTCTCCCCAGTTCATGCCAAGCTCAGATCTTAAGTTAGTTATAACTAAGTGACAGACACAGCAAACACAGGCAATGTATCTTGAAACATGTGACAGTTAATAAAATAAGTCATTTACCGCTAATAAGTGGATTGAGTTCAAGAAGCCAGTTAACATAAAAATGAAAATAATTTTTAATTTCTCTAGGAATTCCTGCTGTGCCAGCTACGTGACTATATGAAATTCTAGTGTACCTTTTAAAATTGTTCTCAATGCCCTTACAAGGCTGTGAATCATTTCAACCAAACCTTCTTAATAACCCCTCCGTCTCACCCACCTCCATAAGTGTATATATATATGAAATTTATATACATATATATATACAGCAGCTATTTAGCCATAAGTCATTTTGCTGTCCTGTTCATTTTAAATAATTTAAAATAATAATAATAATAATAATGAAAACAGAAGTATCACACACCTTTACAAGACTATCATTAATGGAATACCCTTAGATTGAAAACAACACTTGAGAGATTTGCTGTTTCAGCTCTCGGTGCTGGTAATTCCTGCTGTACATACATTGTGAGGCTTTTTTTTGTTGTATATAATGGATAAAAAGCATCCAGATTCTGAAATTTTACATTTAAAAAAAATAATTGTATTGTAAGCGATGATGGGAAGGATTTTATGATTTTGCTTTCAACAGGATTAAGCGTGCAGCGTTCTTACAGGATATTTTAACTTGTTTATTGTAAAGTTATTTAATCTGACGGCATAAGGAAATTTACTGGGATCCCTTTTATTTTTTAAGCAAAATAATTTCTAACTTCTTTCACCCCATAGATTTCAATGCAAGTCTTCTACCACTACAGATGACAGTGCAATAATCGTGTATTTCTACACATAATAGCTAGGTGAAAGGGTTTATAAACTAAAACATCTCTTCAGTTGTGGATTTAGAAGCCACCACTAATTGCAAAGAATTACTAACTGCTGTGGCACAGGCCAGCACTCCCACATGGGACTCTCTGTACTGTCCACACTACATAAATAGCAAATTTTGCTATTCAGTTCATCTACTACCATCAGCTTTAAAGAGGATTCTCCAGCTGTGATTGCACACTATCAGTGGCACAGAAAAGTCCATTTTACCCAATTATAGCTCTGGATCGCAGTGGCTTTGGACAGAAATAAGAAGATGCACAAAGCTGCTCATCACACTGAATCACAATGCCCTCTCTTGAGGATATTTTCACATACCTTTCCGTCGGTGGGAATACAAACTCAGAGTAGCTCTTGGCATTGCATTTTATTGTCAAATGTCACCGTGCCAACTGTTTGTGGGGCAGAAAGTGCTATTTCTAGAGGAATATGGTTCAAAGCATGAGACATTCAAAACCTGTGTGGACACGTTCCTGTGCAACCTGCTTTGGGTGGACCTGTTTGGCAGGGGGATGGACTAGATGATCTCCAGAGGTCCCTTCCAACCCCATATCATTCTGTCAATCTGTGATAAAAGCATATTATATGAGGCCATAATGCCATGATACTGTGAAAAAAAAACAAGTAAAACAACAAGTGTGTCTTTACAGGTAAAAGTTAACGCAATAAAAGAAAGAGAATGTTTCACGCAAAGATAACACTCATCAATACATCTGCTGATCCCATTAACCAGATTTCTCAATGCTTGGAGTTGCACTGAAAGATAAATAAAGATGCCAAAATTCTAATTTGTACATTTAAAGCAATCTAACAAATTAGCACTAAATTTTATAGGTAGTAAAAATTTTCCAGTAGAAGCTGACTATGCAGGAAAAAAAAAAAAGGAAAAAAATAAGTGTAGTCATCTCTTTATCAAGTCATGATTTTATTTATCGATGATGTGGGCACTGGAACCATGCACAAAGTCTGAAAGCAATCACTTCACCTAAAATTAGGTACAAAGAAGCCCACAGTGATAAATAAGTGGATCTTTAACAGCTGTTGTGGCACGCTCAAATCTTATCTCCTGTTCATTCATTCAAGATATAACAGGCTGATACATGGATGTTTTCTATCAGCACAGAGAAAACAGTAATTCCAGAATTTGTTTATTCAGCTCAGATGAAAACTACAGCAGATTCGGTCTCATCACTGCTGACTCGAGAAGGGTACAAGGAAAAGAATTTAAACAGCATTTTTAACAAGGTCCTGTAAATGAGAATCACTGACTTGCAAAGGCAGCTGCAGGAGAATCTCTAGGTATTTTCTTATGTCTTGAGGGTAATGTTTCCCATTTCCCACATCCCAAACTGCAGCATGTTTATTTTAGAGAATAATCTGAAAGTCAAGCTTTAGTAACAAAGTGACAAAACACTTGTTTCATGGAACATTAATGGCAGGATGCAAGAAAAAGTCAGGTCAGAAATAGCCAATGGACACATTTCAAATACAAGCACCCCAAAAGTATCAGGGACACAAGGATTTGGGTCTGTTGAGGAACGTGGAGGTGACTTCCAAAGCATCTTAACGTGTCTGCCTTCCACTGCAGCAAAAACAGCTTTATATTTAGTTGTCAGCAGAGAGCTAGAGTATTATCAACTTCAAAATGTGGTAACTGAACTATTTTCAGCCCAATATTTACCACTGTATTAGTGCTTGTAATAAGAACTGAAAACTGGTTGTAAACAACATGAAACTATGATGTTTATGACTACTTTCATTATTCAGAAATTATATAAAAATAAAGGACAAATGCCAAAACATTTAAACTTCTCGCAACAACAATAATCCAACCTACATTTTTAATAAAGGGTAATGAGATCTGCTAAAAAAAAATTCGAAGCATTTTCAAACGAGAGGTCTCCAAACTGATGTAAAGCTTATACCACTAAAAAGCTATCAGTGCTGGAGATGGTACAAGTTGTTAGTAGCGAGAAAAACAAGATACTCCAGAGGGATGCAGCAAGTAGCAGTACTGTGGAAAAAAAAAAAAAGGAGATTGGATCCATTCTAGGAATGGACTGCCTTGTGTAGGCACCAAGTAGCTGGTTAACCCAGCATGAAAGAACGAATGCCAGAGTTAGTAGCATCATAAATACTAGGAAGCAAATTCAGGAATTTCATTAAATAAAAGGTGCAGGAAAAAGCAAATAGGCTGTTCCAGCAAACAAGATGTCACATACAAAAAAACCAAGGAGAAAGAATAATCTGATGTCAGCAAAGAAGCTTCTATTAATTCAGAAATATATGAGGTTCACTTTTTTCTCGAGTAAA
This sequence comes from Gallinago undulata, assembly GCA_026546715.1. Taxonomy (NCBI): domain Eukaryota; kingdom Metazoa; phylum Chordata; class Aves; order Charadriiformes; family Scolopacidae; genus Gallinago; species Gallinago undulata. The sequence continues at coordinate 2,569,981 of JAOTQQ010000001.1, read as the reverse complement.
ACATTCTCTCCTTTCTTCTGCAAATGACAGAGCAGAATAGGAGGAGCCAGTGTGTCCAGCAATCTCTTCAGAGACACTGGTAGAGCAACAGAAGACTGGTCCTCAGTCAAAATTTGGTTGCAAAGTAATGGGATATGATATCCAGTGCTGCTTCCCCAAAATTACAGTTTCCTTAGGTTTCTGATTAGCATTGAAGCCACTATTCTATATAATCACTGACTTCACTAATTCTTTCTACCAATTTCTGCAGATACCACTTTTTCTACTTAAATTTCAGAATACTCAGTGCCATCTCCCCCATTGAGAAATGTCACTTCATAACACCACAGATAATTGAGTCCTTTCTCTTACGATAAGCTGCCTCCTTCTCACCAAAAAAAGAAAGAGAAGGTGGGAAAAAAAGTAAAATAAGAAAAAAGGCAAGTATCTTGGCTGAACTACTCATCCCAACTCTTTCTGCATAAAGTTCCAGAGATTAAGGAGAAATAGTAGCCTTTCATAGGATGGGACAAACCAGCATATTTCACCCTTAGACTAAATTACTAGCTTAGATTAGATGCTTATTTTTCAGCTGATTAACATTAGGTGAAATCAAACACGGTTAATGGAGCTAAAAATGAGAATCAGATAAACTGGTTTCATGAAGTATTGTCAGAGAGAGGTGCACAACCAGCCTTGCAAGCAAAGGGAAGAAAGGATGTCCTTCCTCTATTTTTTAAGTTTATATTTCAAAAAAAACAGGTAGTAATATCTGAAAAATGCCATTTTCAGTCTGGTGTTCCCCAAAACTTTAGTAATACATCTCAACATGAGATGATGGAAAAATCAAGGAGTTCAGTATCCCTGGAAAATAAAAATCGTAGCGGTAGTGGAAACTGCTTACTATTCCCCTGGGGCAGAAGAAAATAAGTCTCTAAGTGGCTACCTTCTGTTTAACTAAAAAATAACTAGTAAAAAGCTTTCAAGAAGCAGCACTATACGATACACTTAACCTGCCTGATCTGACAAGCAATGAAGAGTTTTAGTAACACTTCGCTGCAGCCTGAATACGAAAGAATAAAACAAAGCTTTACTTTTCTTCTTAATGCAAGAAATCAGACATTTAAAGTATTCTTTAATAGCACACTAGAGATTCTCTAACTGGTAAATAAACTGTGAGGGAAAAAGAAGCAGCATTTATTATTAAACCCACAAGATTTTGTTACTTGGAGGTCTCTTTGTCCTGCACAACAACCTCTTACCTGTTCATTGGAGATGTGGTTTAGAAATATTTTGATACATTCTCCCCTTATAGCAGTCCCTCACTTCTCATTTTATTGACAGTTGTAGTTACTGGAGAGATAATTTGGACAAGAATATATTTTGCTATAAAACCAGAGAGGATGTTATCTAACAGAATGACAATTTCCTTGCGTAGCGCTATCAAGACTAATCCTGGCAAAGGCAAACAGCTCGAATGTAGTCATTGGTTTTATTTCATTAAAATTATCAATATTTTTCATTTTATTCTTTCAGAGAGGAAAAATCATTCAAACTGCTCCAAATGACTTCTAGTCTAACAATCCTTTAAATGACAAACCCTTTTATCTTAGCCAGCTATCTGGTCTTTTTGACCTTTAATCCCAGGAAGGTCTCTGAAGGACAAGGAGAAATAGCTGGTTTTTATTCTGGTGCCAAGACACAGCACGGACTAGAGAAGTCAAAGGGTGAAATTTCAGAGGAAATATTAAATAGTTCACTGCCTGCTACTGGCAACCTTTAGTGCATTTAACTCCCGATATGAACCAAGAAACTTGAGCACGTGTGAACTTCGATTTCTGCAAGAATATACATGGGAGATTTCTGACAAGAACCGCAACAGAAGCATCCCAAACAGGCATCATCTTCTACCAAATTCTGATTTTTAATGGATAATGTAACTGGAATTAAAAATATGAAAGAAAGGGGAAAAAACGTGTTGCCAGATAGATTTTTATTTAAGTTTAGTTCTAATATGAAAAAAAACATGAAAAAACCCTAACTGTCTTTCCACGCATCTGTCTCAAACATTTGATAAAATCTGGCTGCACTTTTAAAGAGTTCAGCCTAAGGTTCCGACTGTCTCAAAGGTCTAAAACTCTGCTAAGGATTTAATTACAAAACAATTCAGTACTCAGAACTAGTAAAAAAGCAGTGGCACCAATGCCATGCATCAATGCATAACCCTTTAACCCTTAAAACTCATTATTACATGCTGTTTTGCAAAGGGCTCCATGAACTGTGCCCAATCTCTTTTTCCTAGGTTAATTTTTTTCCCTCTGTGTTTTTAGAGACACTTTCCTTGGCTTTCTTAATTAAGCAGAACTAGAAATTAATACAAGAATCACATGCCAGACACCACCAGTTGTTTTTCCACACGATTTTCTGCTAACTGCTGGAAGATTATGTTTTAACATGCACGAATCTTGTGCTTCCACATCAAAAAAAGCAGGTGGTTCTAACTTTGAACTCGCAAACCGTTTCTAAGCAAATACTTTGGATATGCTTGCTATGACAAAAATTGTTTTATACGTGTGCTGCACAACTACTCTGAAAGATTTTTAAAGCAAACGTCTGCACTCAGTAAACCCTAATAGGGCACATGCAGCCTTAAGCAGAATAGCATGAAATTTAATTTCGACAAATCCACCAGAGACCGAAAAAGCACACAGTATGCGGTACACAAGAATTACCTGTTTCTCAGAATGTATAGAAACAAAGATGACACTTCTAAGCGAATGCCCATTGAAAGATAAAGCCTGCCTATGTGCAAAAAAGTCACACACACAGAGAAAACCATTTGTAAAAGAAAAAAAAAAACTCTAGAAGAAGCTGACGATCATCGCAACGAACCTACTGCGGCCTGAGACCAAGTTACTTGTGTATACGAGTAGGACAGGACCTGACACACTGAGTGCTCTCACTTGAAATTTCATTTGGACTATCAAAAGTTGTCTATCAGTTGGAAACTGAGATTCCTTAAATAAAACAATCAAATGACCCCTTAATATTTGACAATATTCATGAGATATATTAGCTTTCTCCCTTGACCCCCATGCAGGGGGAAAGGAAAAAAATAACCAAACCAAACGCCAGCTCAATCCCACAAGCTCTCAAAACCCTGATCTCTCCATTTGCAGAACCCTTGCAAACCTCAGGATTTGTTTCTTTAGTTGCCTTTACAACACTGAAGAACAACAAATAAAGCAATAGCGGGAGCAGAAGGAGAGAGGGAGGATGGGAATCCATTGCTGCAGTTCTAGCCTTAAACGCCTCCCACACACGGACCGCTTTTCATACAAGGTTGAACACGGTCATTTCATTACAATGAAAAAAACAGAGGGAGAGAAGAAGGGAGGGATGGAGAGACTTCCACGTTTGGCCCATCTTTCCAACTGCACAATCAAACTTAAGCCAAATTTATATGATGCCAAACTCCGGATTAACATTAACACAAATGTCATTTATGCATATTTAAGTGTATTTCATGCAGTATCTAAGTGTATGTATTTCATGCAGTTCAGTGCTAAACTAAGAGATAAGATATTTCAGGGAGCTGCTTAGGTTTGCTTTTTATAATTGTTATTACTAATTTACCTGTAGAAGTTCTTTTTTGTTTACAAAATAAAAATTAAGTCTTTCCTTCAACATTATAAAATATTATTTCAGTATTGGGGGGGGAGGAATATAATTCTAATTTTTTGAAAGCTTGAGGATTGTTTCACCTTGCAACACTCTCCTTTTGAAGATACAGTCCAGACCACCTGAGCCATGCCTGTGTTTTCCAGCTCCATTAATTAAGCATGATTGGGCTTGCTCCCTTTCGCTAGGACTAGCACTTTGACGACCAGTGGGGTTATTCTAATATTCTCATTGTGTCTACCCAACCCTCCATTAATTAAGCACCATCTTTTCGAAGGGGTTAATACAGTACTTTGAGGACACGAAGTGAACTAAGCCCTTCCACAGCCCTGGATTCCCAAATTACTATGAACTGAAAGAAGAAAATAGATGTACAAGCTGCATTATTTGCAAGTTTTCCCTTCTAATTTCAGGACCATTTTACAAGGACGCACCCATCCACCTCAAAGCATTCACAGAACACCTTGTATGTCACACCGACAGGGAGAACTTTAATTTATGCAGTATTCACTTCGCCTCCCGTGCATAATTCTGTCTTCCCTCTATTCCTGCAATCCAGTGACATGAATGTCAGACTCAACTAAAGATTTGCTGTTACAGTGACAGCATTAAAAGTTTGGCATCTTTAGCAGTCTAGGGAGTTACAAGACGTTTCACCTTTTGATAATAAAATACTTCCATCAATAGCGAACTTTTAACCCAAAGAATATCAATATACATCACTGAAAATAAAGTTATCTCCAAGAAAGCCAGTGACAACTAAGTGGCAAGCCCCAGGAGAGCAGGAGCGAGCCCTGCAGCACCACACGTGCAAGAAAACCCGGGATGGTTTGCTCAAATTTAGATCACATCAAAAAAATATCTACCCTGAGCAGGTTATTGCCTGGGTGTCAGAAGCTTCTGATGATGCTGCCCTTTCTCTACAAGTCAATGGATTACACCAAATATCTACCTCCTTCAACAAGAACAGTAGGATGAACCTTACCCAACAAAACTGCCAAATATTCTTTGGAATGCATTCCTGTCACGACAGCTACATTAGGGGCTTCCAAGATTTTCACACCAAAAGCCTACAACAAATAATCAGCATTTCTCACAAATCTCTCTGCATCTCTTTGAAAATCTGTTTTGATCCCCCCCACCAGACATCAGAGAGAAATCAAAACACAATCACAAATATACTATTAAAAACAAAGCCAATATAACCCTATAAGATGCAAATCATGGCCTTCCAGGCTACCAGTGATCCACAGATCACAGATCCACAGACCGGCTCAATTTGTTGACTTTTGGGGGATTGGACGAGATGATCTCCAGAGGTCTCTTCCAGCCCCACATCATCCTGTGATTCTGTGACTGGGGTTTCCTACTTGAATTATTTCAGAGGTTTTTGGTACCCCTTAAGTTTAAAACCTCCCTCTGAAGGACACACAGGACAGTACCTAGAGGAGGCAAATATAAGCATTACCAACTGGAAAGAGCAAGCTCTTCTGGGTGCTGCCACCAGAAGAAATGTTGCAAATCCATCTCAGTGGCTGAAAGGAACTGCCTGAGATTTACGGTGTCTCACAAGGGATGAGAAGGGAAAGCCATGCACCAAAATGTCTTGCTAAACCTCTGAGGTTATTTCTCTTTTCTAAAAATAAGAGGAATTTTACAAAATAAAAACAACAGAAAAGTCATTTTACTTCATCTTTCAGTTTATGCAGAGAAAGTGCCGATGCAACAAGAAGGTAGAGGAAAATAATTAATATATTAAAGGGCACAGAACTGAGAGGATTTATTTGCAGAGGGTTCTTGCTTAACTGGTACAATTTTAGCCAAACTCTGTAAACTTCCGCATACTCATAAAAAGTGAAATTACAAACCAATTCAAAGTTACAAGCAATAAAGCAGAGCATCCCACAATATTTATCATGAGGTATTCCAGTTTTACTTCTTTTTTTTCCATGCAGTATCTGACTATCCACAATTACTACTACAGTACAGGTTGCAATTCTTCAAATAAAAATAATTTTTAAAAAATCTTCCTAAAAGCCAGACAAGGAACAAGGGCAATGACTCTGGTGCAGAAGTTCTCAGCCACATTCCCTTGGGCTACACAGTGCAAGAGACCAACCCACGAGGTCACAATGGTGCCTTCTCACTTTAGAAGGATTTAAAAGGCTCTTTAAACTTATTTTCACACCCTACTGCCAAATTGCAGGATCACAAAATCATTCAGGTTGGAAGGAACATCAAAAAGTCATTCACTCTGCTTAAAGCAGGGACAACCTTGAAATCAGACCAGATTGGTCAGGGGTTTATACACTCGCATCTCAAAAGCCTCCACAGATAGAGACCACACAGCCTCTTCCAGTGCCTGACTGGTCTCATCATGACAACTTTTTTCCTTAATGCCAACTTGAACCTCTCCTGCTTCAACATCCACTGTCTCTTGCCCTTGCCCGTGGTGATACAATGCATCACCGTGAAAAGCCACCAATTTGGGGTGATCTATGCTGAGGAGCATGTACTCCACCTCCCCTTCCAGGACATTGATAAAGCTGTTAAAGGGGACAAACTCCTGCAGAAACCCCATGTGATACCAGCCTCCACGCAGAACATGAGCCATTAACCACGATCCTCTGACCCTGACCATCCAACCAGTTTTTTTAATCTAACCCGTTGTCCAGTCATCCACACTGCAATGTCCTAACTTGGAAATAAGAATATTGGGTGATGAAGTGTTGAACACCTTGCTGAAGTTGAGGTGACACCTGCTGCCCCCTTTCATCCACAAATCCACTCATTTTGTAGTCTATCTCTGCTTCCACCTCCTGCTGACCTCATTTTTACACTGAAGCTCTACCATGAGCTGCCTGTTTAACCAGACCAGCCTCACAATATATCAATTCCTTTTCCTGAGTACTGGAAGGAACCTCACAGTTTTCCTGAGCTTGTCCTTCAGAGCTGTCTCCCATGGGATCCTACCAACCGGCTCTCCTCATAAGCTTAAGTTTGGTCTCCAAAAGTCGAGTTAAATCTTACTTGCATCTCCAACTAGAACCTAGTTCTTCAAATACTCATTCCTGTACATATCAATGATACTTCCTTATTAGTTTCTGATTGAACCAAGACACCCTGGGCCACTGGAACTCCAGCAAAAGACATGGACAACAACACAAGAGTGTATACAATTAAAAGGCATCATTACACACAAATCATAGAATCACAGAATGGTTTGGGTTGGAAGGGACCTTAATGATCATCCAGTTTTAACCCCGTGCCATGGGCAGGGACACCTCCCACCACACCAGGTTGCTCAAAGCCCCATCCAGCCTGGCCTTGAACCCCTCCAGAGATGGGGCAGCCACAGCTTCTCTGGGAAACCTGGGCCAGGCTCTCACCACCCTCACAGTTAAGAATTTATTCCTAATATCTAAATCTCCCCTATTTCAGTTTTTAAACCACTCTCCCTCGTCCCACCACTACATTCCCTGATAAAGACTCCCAATTTACAAGACTATGAAATATATTTTTCTGCATTGAGAACATGCCAGGATTAACCTGACTTCTGAGGAGGCATCAGCAGCGCTCGCTTATTTCACACCTACACAATACACAGTACTTTACAACACGGATGCTTTAGTGATTTGTTTTCATGAGGATGGTATAGTAACAATAATAATTCAGTATTTTAAAAAAATATTAAAAAAAAAAAAAGAGAAAAATCTTCTGTATCCTCAGTGTAATCTGTTTCTGCAAAGGCAAAAAAAATTGGCTGTCTGAGATGCAGAGACTCTTGATAATTCAAGCATTTGTTCTTCTTTTCTTTTTTTCCATAATAGACTATTAGCTTTTCAGATATCCACTGAGCTAAAACGAATTAAACCATTCCCTTTGTCTGTTATGACTAAAGCTTTAGGTATAACACACACTCAGAAGAAGAGAGAAAAAAACCAAAGTATTCGTTGTCTGACTAAATTACTTATCAATATTGCTTTAGGAATTACAGACATACTTTAAAGATTTTACACTTGTTAAATATTTTAGTGCATTTAATATTACTCAGAAGTCAGAAAATGATCCAAGCAAGCCAAGATGATTTAAGACAAAGCATTTGGATGTCAGATTTCTTTTTAAGTGTATGTAACTTCATTTTCGGACCCCAAACTGAAGTCAATAAATTCATCATACATTGGCAAGCAACAAGATACACATTCTTTCATGTAATCTAATCCATTATTCTTTCACCAAAAGCCATCAAAGTCTTGACTTAAAGAAAAGGCTGTTTTAAATGGCTCTAATGTTTCTCCCTCTAGACATCATCTTTATTTTTGTAGCAAAATTTTATATGTCTAGAACATATAAAGATACAAATGCAGGCTAACAAACTCTCAAGTTTTGGTACTCCAAAAGCTAGAGCCAGCCTCCAAACGCCACCATCCTTGACACCTTACTGGACACATGCAGACTCCGACAGGTTAGATGTAGCTACAAAATAAGCAAAGAGGTTGACTGTTCTTACAGCATCAGAGAAATGCAAAAATTTGTAATTCTTCATCAAAAAACATTCAGTGGAAAAGGAACGGGTGATACGGCAACATGTACTCAAGTATAATTTAATCCTCTTAAATACAAATCATTTTAGCAACCAAGATAGATCCAGTTATACTTTCCTGAGGAAATACAAACACTTCACCCAAATCACCAGCTCTTGAAGCACAAATACGTATAAGGTTTGCCAAGCTTGCAAATGGTCAAGCAATTCATTAAGCCTTTCAATATATAACAATATAAAATTTAAAAAAACAGCACTATTTCCAACGCACAAAGAGAAACAAAATACAGCATCAAGACATGTACATACTGCAAATTAGCAAAAAATTACTGGGGTATTAACAGCCTTCATCTCCAGTCACCACATCCCAAAAAATCACAGGTGGTTATTCCCAAAACTATTTCCATAAGCCAGGTTTAAGGACAAAAAAGCACCAATCACTGCCATGAAAACAGATAGGATGTGCAAATATTATTCCATATAAATCCTTTACCTAGAATAATTTCTTCACCAAGTAAAATACATGTACATAATGAGAAGGCCACTATTTAAAAAGGAAAAAAAATATAGGTAATCTGGCAGCCCACATGTGAAACTAGAGCCCTACTCTGTTCAAACCTTAATTAAGCAAACATCACGTCTAAGCAATTTTATTGGGCAAACTACATATCAGGGAATTGTCAGAGTTGGAAGGAACCTCTACAGATCTTCTAGTCCAACTCCCCTGCCAAAGCAGGGCTGCCAAGAGCACATCACTCAGGACAGCATCCAGGTGGGGCTTGAAGATCTCCAGAGAAGGGGACTCCACACCCTCCATGGGCAGCCCCTTCCAGGGCTCTGCCACCCTCACCAGAAAGAAGTTCTTCCTCATATTTGAATGCAACTTTCCATGTTCCAGCTTGTGCCCATCGACCCTCATCTTCTCACTGGGAACCACTGAAAAGAGTCCGGCTCCATCCTCTTTTAACCCACCTTTTAGATATTTGTAAGTGTTAATAAAGTCTCCCCTCAGCCTTCTCTTCTCCAGGCTCTCAGCCTTTCCTCATCAGGGAGATGCTCCAATCCCTCCATCATCTTTGTTGCCCTACGCTGGACTCTCTCCAGCAGTTCCCTGTCGCTCTTGAACTGGGGAGCCCAGAACTGGACACAGTATTCCAATTGTGACCTCACCAGTGCAAAGTAGAGGGGGAGAATGACCTCCCTCAACCTACTGGACACTCTTTTCCCTACATAGGAAGGAAGCCAGGTGACCGTCTAACTAATTCTTAGCAGTGATATTCTCCTTGCCCTCGCTATGCCACAGACTTCTTATTCATAAAGTGGAAAAACAAGCCTCTAAACCAGCATCATTTGGGAGCCCTGATATTTGTAAAACAACCCATGTTGGATTTGCTTGGGATCCTTAGATACTCACATCTGACCTCTTCACAGAATCACAGAATCATCATGGTTGGAAAGGACCTCTGAGATAACAGAGTTCAACCATACACACACAAAAAAAAACCCTCCCTATAACTCGGCCATTAGAGCATGCCCTGAAGTGCCACATCTACACGTTTCTTAAATGCCTTCAGGGTTGGCAACTCCACCACCTCCCTGGGCAGGCTGTTCCAGTGCCTGACCACTCTTTCAGTAAAGTAATTCTTCCTAATAT
>JAOTQQ010000001.1:2514211-2536495 GCA_026546715.1 Gallinago undulata | reverse complement strand
GAGCACAAGTCTTGTGAGGAGCAGCTGAGGGAGCTGGGGGTGTCCAGCCTGGAGAAAAGGAGGCTGAGGGGAGACCTCGTTTTCTCCAACTCCCTGAAAGGAAGTTGTAGCCAGGGGAGGTCGGTCTCTTCTCCCAAGTTACAGGTGATGGGACAAGAGGAAATGGCCTCAAGTTGTGCCAGGGAAGGTTTAGATTGGATTTAGATTAGGAAAAAATTCTTTATCAAAAGGGTATTAGGATGGATATTGGGAAAAATTTCTTCACTGAAAGGGTTGTCAAGCCTTGGAACAGGCTGCCCAGGGCAGTGGTGGAGGCACCATCCCTGGAGGTGTTTAAAAGCTGGGCAGATGTGGTGCTGAGGGACATGTTTTACTAGTGTTTTTTGTCAGTGTTAGGTTGATGGTTGGACTCGATGGTGTGAACGGTCCCTTCCAACCTGGGAAATTCTGTCATTCTATGCTGATGATATTCTTTCATTTCTGCCTTGGCATTGTTAATATTGACCATTAATGGCTCTGAGTTTACATCCCTGAATTCTGTTATACATAAATCCATCTGTCACTCCTCAGTGTGCTGTGAGGTCCAGAACGGATCTGCGACATGGACATCTTTTTGAGGACAGTGAACTGGGCTGGTTTAAAAATGCCATAAATCAGTCACAATCAGGCAGTCACCAAGTTATTACCTTACTGTCTTAACGACGCTTCAAGGAAAGAAGGGCTGAACAAGATTATGGGGCTTTCTACACAAATGTGGCCAACAAAACTAAGGCAGGAAGGACTCCTCATGATTTTGCCTGACTTAAAGGGTCATGCAGTGACAGAACTCAGCCATTGGCAGAGACTCTGTTCTGATTTAGAAGACAGATGGGATATTTTTGCTCTGATCATGAAAATGGCATGCAGAAAGGGATTGACCGATGTATCTCCATGCTCCACCACAAAGACAACAGAACAAATAGATGCTTGCACAGGGAAACTCATCTAACCCATTGTAGGCATCTGTTTTTAAACGTGTTTAAATCTGTTTCTAAATGGGCCTCTTGCTTTCCACTGATGATGAGGGGAACCTGGGGTGACCAGCTTAGATGTCGACATCTAAAATTGGGGCCCCTAAGTCGGGGCAGATCAATCCCACCATAGGGTGCTCATTAGCCTTGGCTGCCTTGTCTCATCTGGTTGCAGCAAAGCAGAACACAGCGACACACAGGGCATTGGACAAGGCTGGAGATGCTGGGGCACCTTCCCTCCATTCGCCATCTGCCCATTCATAGTCTGAGATGCTCTTTCCATCCCTTGTGTTGGCAGGTAGCTGCCACTCAGCAGCCTTGATCTCTTACAGCACTTTTAAATGCTTGGGGAATATAAATAGGAATTATTCTGGAATCACAGAATCATAGTATGGTTTGAGTGGGAAGGGATCTTAAAGATCATCCAGTTCCAACCCTTTTTGATACGCTCACAGCTCTGCCTGACATCAGGGGGATTTAAATGCTCGAGCTTGTGCCTTTTTTTTTTTTGAAGATTGCTAATCCTGTGTGGGCAAGAGAGACATTTCCCAGCAAAGTCAATGGGAGTTCGGTTACAGGTAAGAACATCTTACATAATGTGCCTGCTTTTGCATCTAATGACGCTGGAGGTGATCAGCTTCAAAAAGAATGAGCGTCCAATTCAAATCAGAAGTCTTTGGTAGGCACGTGGGGATGTTCATAGATCACAGAATCACGGAGTGGTTAGATTGGAAGGGACATAAAGATCATTGAGTTCCAACCACCTCGCCCTGGGCAGGGACACCTCCCACCAGACCAGGTTGCTCCAAGCCCTGTCCAACCTGGCCGTGAACCCCTCCAGGGATGGGGCAGCCACAGCTTCTTTGGGCAACCTGGGCCAGGCTCTCACCACCCTCACAGCAAAGAATTTCTTCCCTATATCTAGTCTGAATCTCCCCTCTTTCAGTTTGAAACCGTTCCCCCTTGTTCTATGGCTCCCCTCCCTGATCAAAAGTCTCTCCCCAGCTTTCCTGGAGCCCCTTTAGGGACTGGAAGGGGCTTGAAGGTCTCTCTGGAGCTTTCTCTTCTCCAGGCTGAACCCCCCCAACTCTCTCAGCCTGTCCTCCCAGCAGAGGGGCTCCAGCCCTCCCAGCATCTCTGTGACCTCCTCTGGCCCCACTCCAACAGGTCCATGTCCTTCTTTTCCTGAAGCCTCCAGAGCTGGATGCAGTACTAATAACAGGCAGAGCTGGTGCCACACGGTGCGGGTTCACAGAGGGGTATGAAACGCATTGCCCCCTGGTAGAAGTGGTGATGAGTGGTCCAAGGCACTGGAGATGAAAGTGCACCATCTCCTTTCCCAATATGTATCTGATAAACATGCACAGAGTTTCCTCTTGTCTGCGGAATTCAGCGCGTGGCCCAAGCATCTAAGACAAAACAACTGAATATTAAAGTGATAAATTAGAACTATTAAATATTTAATGATGGGAGGCAAAAGGCTGCTAAAAACATAAAATATCTACGGGGCAATCTCAATTGTATCAGACAGAAATGTTACATTAGCAGAGATGATTCTGAGTTTTAATATCTTATTTGAGGCTATTTCATTTTGGAGAACATGCAGTGCTACTGCCATATAAATTTATGAACGAACTCCTGAGGCCACATTTGTTTTCTACTTATTGTTTTTCCTTGACTTTTGTGACACTTTGGGATTGCCAGTGATGGAGGATAAATGATTTTGATTTTTATCTTCTGGTGGGCCATTTCCCAGCTGTGGGGTGGTTTGGTTTGGGGTTTTTTTGGCTGATAAAATCATAGAATCATAGAATCACGGAATCACAGAATTGTTGGAGTTGGAAGGGACCTCTAGAGATCATCTAGTCCAACTCCCCTGCTAAAGCAGGGCTGCCCAGAGCACATCACTCAGGACTGCATCCAGAGGGGGCTTGAAGATCTCCAGAGAAGGGGACTCCACACCCTCCCTGGGCAGCCTCCTCCAGGGCTCTGCCACCCCCTCCAGAAAGAAGTTCTTCCTCATATTTGACTGGAACTTCCCATATTTCATCTTGTGCCTGTTGTCCCTCATCTTGTCACTGGGAACCACTGCACAGAGCCCAGCTCCATCCTCCTTCAACCCACCTTTTAGATACTTGTCAGCATTGATAAGGTCTCCCCTCAGCCTTCTCTTCTCCAGGCAAAAGAGTCCCAGCTCCCTCAGCCTTTCCTCATCAGGGAGATGCTTCAATCCCTCCATCATCTTTGTTGCCCTGCTCTGGACTCTCTCCAGCAGTTCCCTGTCTCTCTTGAACTGGGGAGCCCAGATGGGGCAGCCACAGCTTCTCTGGGCAATCTGGGCCAGGGTTTCACCACCCTCAAAGCAATTCCAGGACTTCGTGAAACTTGTAAAACTCACAGCGTAGACCTCGAACGTCACCATCAGAGATATCGTCAATAAATCGTTTTAATCTCCTCTCTCCCCGTTCTCCCTCACCAGGATTATGCTGCACGTGACACATTGGGTACATAAAATGCTGCCGGCAGAAGGACGAGAGATGATTAGCCCACATCAGAGTACACGACCGTGAGCAGAAGAGAAAAACCTTGCCCTCAGACCCTTGCAGAAACAGGCATAATAAAATTAATTTACGTGTCAAGATCCTCACTTACAACACAAAAAGACTCCCCATCAGATTTCAAAGATGTCGTGAGAGGATTCAATTGTATCATTGTGCAATTGAAGTCCTTAAAGAACTTTGCCAAGGCTGTTAAGACTCTCTACATCCTTGAATGTTAATTAAGTGAGATAACACAGAGAGCATTATGGAAACGGGGAGGTTGCAGCATTGGAAATGGTCCCTCGCAGCTGCGGAAGCCTAAATATCACTTTGGGCATGAATTTTTTCCGCGGGGTTTGTCTTCAGATCAGGGGCAACGCGTTGGGGGTTGGAAGAAGATGCCACCATTGTTCTCCGGTGCGTGTGGAAGGACCCACCTACCAAACGCTGTCACCTTCCAGCCAACCGAGGGGCCGTTTAACCCTTTAGGCCAAGGGCTCCCAGTAAGGATGGAGCGCGGGAGATCGCGTCACAGGTGGGAACGGCGGCGGATTTAAGATGGAGATCACTTGAGCTGGAACCCATCCAGCTCACTGGGATTAACCCCCTCACCGCCGTGGGGTCTTTAATGGACGGGAGGGTTGAGGAGCTTGTCTTTCACATCTCGTCCCGTGGCGGGAGAGCGGGGGAATTCGTTTCCTCCCTGTGACACTGGGGCTTCTGTACTGCGAGTGTCACAAAGGATAGACGTCTTTGCAGGCAGATGTCGGCTGCCAGTGGGAAGCTGAGAAACGCCAGTTTTAATTAAAAGCTTTATTTTCAAATACAATTCAGAGATTATAAGCGGCAAGAAGGACTTCTCCGCTGGGAGGCTTCAACGTGCGGCCCTGAGCAAAACAGCAGTAATTGAAAGACAAGGCCTAATTCCCCTTCTCCCAGCTGGGTCTAACCACGAGGCAGGGACATCAATCCAGCCCTTGAAGGAGGGCCGGCAGCGTCTCGGGTTTGTCATTGCCTCTGTTGTCGGAGGGAAGGAATCCCAAGCAAGGCTTTTAGATCCTCCTGTCCCTTTTCTCTAAAGTTGGCTTATGAAGAGAAAACAAAAGAGAGGGGCAAAGCTGTTGGAGGAGAAGGCTGAAAGGCACCTGTCAGACACATCTTCACTGCCTGCACAGGTTCCTGTTAAAAAAATCATGTTTTCACATCATTTGGGTGCACGCTCGCCCAATGCCAGGCATTTGCACCCACCTTAATCTACCCCAGTATGGTTCCAGGTCCCAGGAAAGCTTTTATGGATCCAGCTTGCTGTGGCAGCATCACCCAAGTGAAGGCACAGCTGAAAATGGGCCAACACCAGGAATGAGGTCTCTGTGCTGCCTTTACCTGAGTGACTCGTCTCCAGGGATTTTATTGGCCATTTTTAAGAATTCACTGCTTTTAAACAAAAAAAAAAATATAAAATCAGCTCATACCAACATTTCCATCTGTTCTACAAATCCCGCCCTCTGTATTTAGAGGTTTTTTGTGGTGCCTGCACATCAACTTCTAATCTCTCAATGGGTCTGTTTCATTACTCCTCACATTTAATGAAAGTAAAAATAATGATTGTAAGATCAATTATCTCTTTTTTGGCTGTAATTTGGCTTTCAGTTATTTACACGTGATCCTTCTGTCCAGGGACAAGTTTACCAGCAATGACCCAAGTAAGTTTTCTTTGCAGTTGAGTATCATCCCATGCAACGCCCGCTCCCACACCAGGAAATTTTGGTTGCCACCATGTGACTCCCCATCTCCATTTCTCAAGTCAGAGCAGAGTGATGCTCACACTGGATGTGCCCACCAAGTGGAAACAGAGCTTTTGCCATCTTCTTAATGGTACCAACTGTGCCTGAGGTGCTCCTGTGATCTTGTAGAGGTGCTGGTTCACAGAATTCAGGCTGGAAGGGGCCTCAGGAGGTCTTTACCCCACCTCCTGCTCAAAGCAAGGTCACCCTTGAGATCAGACCTGGTTGCTGAGGGGGTTTTCCACCCACACCTTGGAAACCTCCATGGATGGAGATCGCACAGCCTCACTGGGAAACTTCTTCCAGTGCCTGACTGGTCTCATCATGACAAATTTTGTCCTTATTGCCACCCTGAACCTCTCCTGCTTCAACATCCACTGTCTCCTGTCGTCCTACAACACATCACCACGAAGAGCCTGGTTAAATTGGTCAGGCATGATTTGCACTTGGTAAATCCATACTAAACCTTCCTGATTACTTTATTCTCCTTCCTGTCCCCAGAAATACATTGTGAGAAGAATCACCCCGTGATTTTCTCAGGGACCAAAATGAGCCTGGCCATTCTGTAGGTCCCCAGATCATCTTTTTGGCCTTTATGGTTTTTTGTGGAAATTCAGGTCATCTTGTCTCTCCATTTCCAATTAAATATGAGAACAGATCTTAATAACAACACAAGCAAAATAACGATGCAGGTTTTATTGGACTGATAAAAAAATATAAATATGGATTTGCTTTTCAAGCCATTGTATTTGGGCCAACACAGCAGGAACATCACGACTTGAAAGCAGGAACTGCAAAGATTTTTATAAAACTTCAGGATCCTTAGATAAGGCTGTAAGAGGGTCAGATGTTCCATGGATTTCTGGGTCCGAACATCCCCAGGTTGTTGCCTGCACCATGTTGTACACGAGATGCGTTAAGACCCGTTGGCCTAAGACCTGGTGCTTAGTTTATACCGGTGTGAATTTGGAAGAGCTGACTGAGGGCTGATCTGCAGGGCTCACTCCAATGCATCAAGGCTGCTTTTTCCTCCTTTTACTCCACCTTCCCAGGCATTTTTCCTTGCCTCTTCCAAGCCCCACCACTGTTGTACTATATCAAGTTCTGTACATATATTTAAATGTAATAGGATAGATTACAAGAATTGATTTTCCCCAGGGTCAGGTCGATAAGACTGTATAAGCAGGGAATATACAATGGTTCAGAAAGAGCTGGCTGGAGTAGATTAATTAATGATATACAGTATAGAAACATCCGAGGAACCGTAGCTCTTCTCAGCTCACCTGAGCTATTAACAGAATCTCTTGCGGGACCGAACGGCTTGCTGCCAACCTAACAATATACAAATTTCTCTTGGAGTAATCACAGCGGTGCCAGAGCTTTTGAAGATTCAAAAGGTTACTCTGCCCTTACTCTTTCAAGGAGAAATCACAGTGTGAAGTAAATAAACTTTTGAACAGCACAGCACCGACCTACCTAATCTTTATTGCAACCTAACAGGGAAACTAAAACACCTGCTGTAAATTCTTACTCACTTTTTTATTTCTCATAGATATTCAGCTTTTGGAAACAACAGAAAAAAAAAAAAAGGAAAAAAAAAAAGAGATGCTGCTTTCTGGCAGTATTGGAAAAAATAATATATCATCTGTACAAACAAATATGTTTTTATTAAAGTGGCTTGATGGTTATAAGAGGATTAGACGTGAGTCCTGTGTTCCCTTCCCAGCTCTAAGAGACACACGATTTACAGCTGGAATCTAGAAGAGGGAGGAGGAAAGGTGGGGTACGTGCTGCACCTCCCCTACTACATTTCAAATTCATGGGCTCAAAACCAAAACTGGATGTTGTGTTCCTAAATCTTTGTGAACACACAAAGGTCAGGGGTCTTAAGGGTTTCGTGGGTCTGACCCAGATCTTGTAATCGCAGCTTCAGTGAAACAGCCTGAATAAATGTATTGTTGAGCCTTCAAAAATGTTTAGAATAGATTGAGTCCCTCAGAAAATGGTTCATATAACTTGATTTTTTTTCCCCTAATTGTGGTTTTGGGAAAATATAAAAAGAAAGTAACAATATTTTTTAAAAACTACAATAAAATATACAATAAAATAAAAATTTGCTGAGGGCGCACTCTATCCCACTGTCCATGTCTCCAGCAAAGATGTTGAACAGCACTGGTCCCAGTACGGACTCCTGAGGAGCACCACTCGTCACTGGCTGCCAACTGGACATGGAGCCCTTGACCACAGCCCTTTGAGTGTGGCCAGCCAGCCAGCTCCTTGTCCACCGAGTGGTCCATTTATCAAATCCATTAGTTTCCAATTTTGAGACTAGGATGTCGTGTGGGACAGTGTCAAACGCTTTGCACAAGTCCAGGTAGACGACATCTGTTCTCTGCCCTTGTCCACCAAGTGTGTGGCAGTATCATAAAAGGCCACCAAATTTGTCAGGCACGATTTGCCCTTGGTGAAGCCGTGTTGGCTGTCTCCAGTCACCTCCTTATTTTCCATGTGCCTTAGCAGAGATTCCAGAAAGATCTGCTCCATAATCTTGCCAAGCACAGAGGTGAGACTGACCGACCTATGGTTCCCTGGGTCTTCTTTTTTTCCCTTTTCGAATATCAGGGTTATGTTCCCCTTTTTCCAGTCTGCGGGAACTTCGCCAGACTGCCATGATTTCTCAAATATGATGGAAAGCGGCTTAGCAATTTCATCTGCCAGCTCCCTTTGACCCGTGGATGGATTTTGTCAGGTCCCATGGACTTGTACCTTCTCTAAGATCATTTCAGACTTCAGAAAGGATGGGGATTGGCAGCGTGAATTGGGGCAGGTTGGACACAAATGAGCCAGAGCTCTTAATACTGGGGGTTTCATCCCGGCTGTGATTTAGAAATCTCATTCCCTGAACAGTAAGATTTTTTCCTAACAGGTTGCTTGACCTTTTCATTACCATTATTTATGGGCCAGTAATGGGCAGCATCTTTTAAATGAGCTCTGCTGGGTGAAAGGTTGATATTTTAACAGAACTTTCTTCTGCTTAAAGTTTATTATCGCTGAATGCAATGTTGTCGACATCTGACATTTATAGAGTACGCTTAACCTCTAGTAATCCCTGAACATTTTGCAAATGAAGGAGCCAGATGCTCAGCTGCTAAAAGTTTTCATACCTTTACCTGTTATCACCAGAAACATCCTAATTGGCACCAAGACATGGTATGTGGCAAAGAGAGGGGATATCCTAAATCAGACCAACTGATTCTTCTGTAGAAAACAAACTTTTGGACACGTCGCTGCTTCTTTGTGATATTGCATGGTCTGTGGGAGAGCTAGGGACCCCCAGAACTTGCCTGTTTCTTCCAAATTTGTCAGTTTGCTTAATAAATTTATCCTTATTCCCTCTCCCTTGACCTCCCTTATATCCTTAGATAGTCACACCTGAGATATGACCTCTGAAACATCTGCCCTGTGGAGGGTTTATGCTTTAGGAATGGAAGTTGCCCTAAGATCAAAGTGTTTCTTCATGTTTGGTGACTGGTTCAAACCAAGAAATAAATATTCTCAGCCCTTGGGAAGTGTTGGATTTGACTCTGCGGGTGCAGGTTGTTGTCCCGACACCATGTAATTCATAAAACAGCAGAATCTTTTTTTTTCAATATTGATGTGAAAACAGCTCTAAACTTATATAATAAAGCTTGGGAGGGGGCTTAAACAGGCCATCTTCAGCTTTGGGCAGACTACTGACTATTGACTGTTCTGGGGTGAGATCTGCAATTACATTTGCCACCTAAGTAAAAGTAACACCAACTTTGTTCTTACAAAAAACATACAGAAGAAAACCACTGAGACCCACCACCATCCATCTTCTTCATGAATCCCACCTGTGGAAAAAGTCCTACCTTCCAGCTCCTGGTTTCCATTCTCCCTCTGCCTGCTGGAGGAAAGAGAAGTCACATGTGAACTGCGATCAAGCATTCTTCACCTTGTGACCATCTGGCCCACCCCACTTTCTGAGAGAAGCTATTGAATCTGATTTGGTTGACATAAATGCTGGTACCCTCTGGCTCTCAGTTGAGACTGAACAGTGTTGGGTTAGTGACCACAGCTGCAGCTTTCTCTGATGCCATTCTTGGCCACTGCTCTCTGGCTGCTTGGTGCAAATTATCATAGAATCATAAAACGGTTCGAGTTGGAAGGGACCTTAATGATCATCCAGTTCCAACCCCCTGCCCTGGGCAGGGACACCTCCCACCAGACCAGGTTGCTCAAAGCCACATCCAACCTGGCCTTGAACCCCTCCAGGGATGGGGCAGCCACAGCTTCTCTGGGCAACCTGGGCCAGGCTGGAAGGGGCTCTAAGGTCTCCCCGCAGCCTTCTCTTCTCCAGGCTGAACCCCCCCAGCTCTCTCAGCCTGTCCTCACAGCAGAGGGGCTCCAGCCCTCCCAGCATCTCCATGACCTCCTCTGGCTCCGCTCCAACAGGTCCATGTCTCTTCTGTGCTGAGGACTCCAGAGCTGAACACAGTACTCCAGAGGGGGTCTCACCAGAGCAGAGTAGAGAGATAGGATCAGCTCCCTGCACCTTCTGGCCACACTTAATCAGTAATCCATTCCAGGATGGCTTTTCCCTGGCTGAGAACACCAAGCAGGACCAGAAAATTAACCACATCGTAACCTGCTCTGTGGCCTTTGAGCTTCTCAGAAGCCACGAAAAGTGAGTGAAGCATCTCAGCATGTCTAGAAGGTTTGGACAAGATGGGACACACATCAGGACACTTATGACCAATGAGTCACTCGGCATCGGTCGCGCATCTCAACTTTGGTCTGGGAATAGCACGTGCCTTGTCATCAGTGGTGCGACAGCAAAATTTTAGGGATTGATGAAGCAAAGACAGACGGTGGCATATTGATTTAGGAAAGGTGGGAAGGTAATTTAAGACTGTCAGGACAAATAAGGGAGGGGTGGGATTTTTGCAGCATTAAACAGAAAAGGGGAGAAGAGGGAAGTCAAACACCATCTTTGGTTTAATCAGCCAGAATGCAAGAAAAAGTATGGTGTTATTAAGTGTGTTAGTTACCAGAGGTAATAGAAAGAGTTTAGAGGAAAGTGAGTCCTTTGGGAAGCTCAATCAGAATTCTACGCTCTCTGAAGTGCCCCAGTGGAAATTCAAATAAAGTTGTAAGCAACTGCAGATGGATGAAAGGTGAAAATGAATGATGGAGTAAACACAGCCCTGACTATGAAGTGAGGTCTGCCAAAGCAGATAAATAAGTCACCTAATTTGCGCTCCCTCAGATGAAACAATATGCAAATTGAGACCTCGGAAAGACGGTGGAAGAAGTCAGAAGATTTGGGCTGGAGAAGAGAAGACAGAATCCTGCAGGCCATTGATGAAGAGGACAGTTTGAAATTACCTTAGACCGAAACTACCAGTTGATGGGTAAAAAAGAACCTGGAGAAAGTTAAAATTCTAGGAGAAAGTGGGAGGTAAAAGGGCATAACTGTGAGGAGAAAAATTCTCAGAAAGCGCCCAGAGAGGTGACGTTGACACCAAGGCACGGAAGCCAAGAGAAAGCAAGAACTCAAAAGGAAAGATCATGGTGGGGGATTGAAAACGAAGCACAGGTTTGGCCACTCGCTCAGGTGGGAATCATTCCAAAGTGGTTTCCATGGAGACAGAGGATGGAAGTGGGTAAATGGGGAGGGAAAAAATGAATGCAGGAGAGGTACAGAGAGAAAAGGAGGTGAAGAGAGATAGGACAACAGCTGGAAATGCAGATGAACCCAGGAGAGTGTTTTTCATGGAGGGAAGAGTGGTTTTGAAAGCGGAATGAAAGTAGGGAAGGGAGAAGAAAATGTTTGTAGAGCAGACTGGAGAGAGCCAGGGAAACTGGAGCTAATTTTAAGATTTGGAAGTGAGGTTTGTGCAAAGTTAATTTATCCAACACGAGAGTTGCACGTAGACCAAACTGCTTTCAGATTTATTCCCCTCTGATGTCCATTCTGGAGCAAGCTGGTGGTGGCAGCTTCTGCTCGCTGGCAGCCGTGGGTCTTTCCGAGTCCCTCTGTACTTAAACTACAGTCCAAATTTCATTTAGAGAGCCCAGATTATCATACGTTGTGCCCAGATAGAAAAATTAGCTCTTCTTTTCTGCTTGCATCAAAAAGCAGCAGTGGTTCAACTGCCAGGGAGCAGCAATATCACCAGGGCCTTGAGAAGCAGGGCATGGATTTAACGCGTGATGGAGAGCGGAGTTTAACGAGGGCTTCTTGGACAACAATGGTCAAGGTGCTTTCCAGGGACTGAGAAAAGCCACCAGTGGCCACCAGCTCTTTCCCCCTGCAACTCACGGGAACAGATTGGCTGAGATGTGAGCCCTGACCCTGCAACTGCTCCACGTGGACAATGGCAAGGTCTCTGCCCACCCCAGCCAGGATTTTCCATATTTGTTTCAGTAAGGACTCAACAAAACAGCCAACGTGGACAATATTCATTTCACCTTGTCCCTTCCAAAAACTAACACGTGAGCAGTAACTTGCAGGGGGGTCCCTTCTGCTCTACTCTGGTGAGAACCCCCACAGTGCTGCATCCAGCTTTGGAGTCATCAGCACAGGAGAGACATGGACCTGTTGGAGTGGGACCAGAAGAAGCCATGAAGATCCGAGGGCTGAAGCCCCTCTGCTGTGAGGACAGGCTGAGAGAGTTGGGGGGGATTCAGCCTGGAGAAGGCTCCAGGGAGACCTTAGAGCCCCTTCCAGCACCTAAAGGGGGCTTATAGGAGAGATGGGAGGGACTCTTGATCAGGAAGGGGAGTGATAAGACGAGGGGAAATGGTTTTAAATTGAAATAGGGGAGATTTAGACTAGATATAAGGAAGAAATTCTTGACCTGTGAGGGTGGTGAGACACTGGAACAGGTTGCCCAGAGAACCTGTGGCTGCCCCATCTCTGGAGGGGTTCAAGACCAGGTTGGACATGTCTTTGAGCAACCTGGTCTGGTGGGAGGTGTCCCTGCCCAGGGCAGGGGGTTGGAACAAGATGATCTTCAAAGTCCCTTCCAATCCAAACCATTCTATGATTCTCAGTGCCATTTGGTGTCACCCAGCTGGAGCAGCCCGGGCTGGGGAACAGCCAGGATGAAGATGCACAAGGAAGAACATGCCACCCATAAATCCCGTTACACGCTCTCCGACTGAGCCCAGCAATCAGCAGCGTGAACGTGCCACGTGGCTGGCGCTGCCATGACCAAAGCAAGGCACTAAATTGCTCTGATTTAGCTGAAATCACTAGTATATCTGACTAAAAAATACATGATTATAACTGCTCCTCTGTGTGTCTTTCCACGTTCATTTGTAAGAAGTATGGCAGATCATAAAACACGGCAACATCCCCCAAGCCCAGAGGGTTTAATGAAGAATTAAGGAGATTGTAACTGCATAGCTGAAATAATAGGGAGGAAATTGAATTATTCCACCCATATTAAATGCATATATTCTTGAACATTTCTGCCAAAATTACTTTGCTAACCCGTGGTGTGAAATACAGTCTGTTTTCACTTGGGTGCATTAAACAAAGACGCCTGCTACAGTACAACAGCTTTGAGGAGAATGGAAAGGCATCAGGATGAAAAAGCGCTCCCGACGTATGGTTATATCAGCTCTAAATTGTCTCCCAGCTGTTTCTAGCTCCATTAGATGGAAGACTGCGTAATTTATAGAAGTCATTTTTAACAATTTGATTGTTGGTATATATCTGCGGAATTGATTGGCTGGGGAGACAGATCTTTATTTTTATAATAGCAATAACATCCTTTGCAGATTACTGCTCAATTTATCCCTGATGTTAACGGTGCTAGCCAGCGACTACCCATTTATATTAAGCTGTTATTTCTTAATTATCGGTCTAATTGTAGAGAAGAGCTGAGCCCAGGATGCATGACATTAGCTGGGCTGGACAAGAAACCACAGAATCCAGGGGTCCAGCTCTTTCCCCTTTGATAAACTCACATCTCTGCCTGAGATTGGTGGGATTTAAACAATTAAGCTTGTACCTTTTTATTTTGAAGTTTGCTAATACTGTGTGGACTAGAATGGTATTTTCCACCAAAGTCGATGGGGGTTTGGTTACAGGTAAGAAGAACTTAGATAATATACCTGCTTTCGCATCTAACAATGCTGGAGGTGATCCTCAAAAAGAATGAGCTTCCAATTCAAATCAGAGGTCTTTGATAGGCACGTGGGGATGTTCATAGATCACAGAATCATCATATGGTTCAGGTTGGAAGGGACCTTAAAGATCATCCAGTCCCACCCCCTGCCGTGGGCAGGGACACCTCCCACCAGACCAGGTTGCTCAAAGCCCCCTCCAACCTGCCCTTGAACCCCTCCAGGGATGGGGCAGCCACAGCTTCTCTGGGCAACTTGGGCCAGGCTCTCCCAGCACAGCAAAGAGTTTTTCCTCAGATCTCATCTCAATCTCCCCTATTTCAGTTTAAAACCATTCCTTCTTGTCCTATGGCTCCCCTCCTTGACTAAGAGTCCCTCCCCAGCTTTCCTGTAGCACCTTTAGGAACTGGAAGGGTACATGAGATTCGAGTGAGAACTTTTAGGCCCTTTTGAGATAAAAAAATGCATAAATGTGCATCTGTCTACAAATTGTCCATTTCTGTTGGTACCTGATGAAACAACCAGCAAGTCTTTGGCAACACCATCCCATGAGACCATTACTGTCTCTTTGCCTATGAGAGGTTCTGGGCATTCTTTCCAAACTCAGAAATGTGGTCTCTGCCATGAAAAGCCTTCAACCTGGGACAGAGAAGCAGAGAGAAGTCATGGCATGTAGCAAACCCCACATTTCAAGAAAAGGATCCCTCTTATCCCTCTCTTTCTGTTCCTGGGTTCTTGTAAAATTACTTAATAGATCTCTCAGCTTCTTTGTCCTCAACTAAATCACAGTTTCTCCACTGACAGCTCCATGCAGATGCTTCTGGAAATGGTCTTGGGGTTGATGATTTCAATTCACTAGCTGATTCTTCTCAGAACTGAAGAAGATTTTGAAGTACTAAATGCTCCCAGGAGCTCCTTCCGCACAGGGCAATCGTCCTGTCACCGCCTCAAGAGAGGATGGTTTTCTCACCAGAGAGATGGGATGGCAAAATGTTAAAATTGATGGAGATGAGGCTAATCTGAAACAGCCAGGATAGGATTTTTTTTTTAGGAATACCGACTTTTGCTGAGCAGAACATCCACAAAAGGTGCATGAGCAAAGGCAAGAGGCAAAGGTGAGCCTACGGGAGTGGAGATGGAAAACTGAATTTTGATTTCATGTCTATTTGAGCGAAACCATCGTTCTTGACAAGAACATCGAGTCTTAGAGGAGAATCTCCAGAGTTTGATCTGAAACCAGCAATAATCCTTTTGTGGCTTTTTATCCTGGGGCAAGAGAGGAAGAGGTAACTGCACCCTCTACCTCTTCTAGGGCTGACCTGATGGTGACATTGGTTTACAATTGACGTGCTTTCCATTTTTACAGATGTAAAGTTTACAACCAACTTTTTAAAAAAATATCTGTTTATCCTTAACAAGAAGAGAAAAGGAAATTATGCTCTTTTGTAACTCACACAACATCATTAGCTGGAAGACCTGCGAAGGTGCCTATTGATATTCAGAGGTTACTTCCTCTACGATTAAAACCATCGCTGTTCTGTCTGTGAGAAACCTCTTCCCCTGAACTACAGCTCCGCTTCCAACTTGTCTGACCTTTATATCTGCAGCTTGATGAGTTAAATCAGTGTCACAGCCCGTGGAGTGGCAAGGTTACTCTGACAGAAGCACGGAGACGCTGTCAGTTCTGGTTTTCACGCTTGAGGATCTCACCTAAGACGCAATTTGCACTCCCTTCACTTGCAACACCTGAGAGCAGCAGATGGAGAACACGGGATGGGAAGGATTTGGCTCTCCAAAGGGCACAGGAAATTGTATTGTCCAGGGTGGAATCGCAAGGGTGGCAGAAGGATGAACCAAAAGATCAGGCAGAGTCTTCTTTTCACCTCTACCACTGTGATTCTGCCCCTCTGCTCTGCTCTGGGGAGAACCCCCCAAGTGCTGCCTCCAGCTGTGGGGCCTCAGCACAGGAAGGACAGGGACCTGTTGGAGTGGGGCCAGAGGAGGCCATGGAGATGACCCAAGGGCTGGAGCCCCTCTGCTGTGAAGACAGGCTGAGAGAGTTGGGGGGTTCAGCCTGGAGAAGAAAAGGCTGTGGGGACACCTTAGAGCCCCTTCCAGTCCCTAACAGGGCTCCAGGAGAGATAGGGAGGGACTCTTGATCCGGGAGGGGAGCCATAGGAGGAGGGGAAATGGTTTGACACTGAAAGAGGGGAGATTTAGATGAGATCTCAGGAAGAAATTCTTTGCTGTCAGGGTGGTGAGAGCCTGGCCCAGGTTGCCCAGAGAAGCTGTGGCTGCCCTGTCCCTGGAGATGTTCAAGACAAGGCTGTCTGGGGCTTTGAAGAACCTGATGTGGTGGGAGGTGTCCCTGCCCAGTGCAGGGGGTAGCACTGGGAGGGCTTTAAGTTCCCTTCCAACCCAAACCATTCAGTGACTCTACGATTTCCAATGCCATTGCTGGGGGCAGCTATCTAAACCCCAACAAATCCCAAGTGCCCTCCAAAGAAAAGGCTAATTTAATTTCAAATTGATTTGCACTCTCGGTACAAGACACTTGATTTTGTAACGTTCAGCGGTAGCATAAAACCAAAAAAGAGCATCTAACACTGATTACCATCTGAGTCATGGATTGCTGGGGTATGTTACGCCAGCTGAATTTAGCTATTCGACTTGGCACGGTAACTCCTCTACAATATTAAACTTCCCTGGCGTAATTTACCATTCCTTCATTCATTTGTGCATATGCTCGGCACATGGTCCCCAAGCTTGCATGATGATTTTCCCCATATATAAAAGGCACCCTGACTTTTCATCAATAAGATGCGCATTGTTATTTGACAAGAACAATGTGCTCAAAGAACAGGCTCACAATAGCTTCTATCCATCAAGCACTCTGTGGAAAATCAAAAATGACAATGAAACCTACAGCATTAAATAACCCACGGTGCTGGAAATTAATCAGGAATCTGGTGTGCTTGAAAAACAAATGTGTTTTTAATAAATTGGATTTAAGTAGCACTTACAAGCCATGGATTACCAGCTGAGTGGAGGCTGTTTTGATTTGCACTGATAAACTCCGGGGGACCTTACCCATGTACATATTCAAGCCATTGGTGTCATCGTCACCCTGCTGGGCTTGGTGACATTTAAGCCATGTGGACGCTATTCTTTCTAATACACACAGAAAACACGCTTAGAAAAAAAAAGAAACCAAAACAAAAGACCAACCCAAGTCTCTGATCTGGCTCCCAACCATCCCCAAACAATCCAAGGGTTAACAATAACCTCTGAAAAGAAAATACTTCCCCCGCACGTAACGGTTCACCCCTCGAGAAAAAGATGAAAGAGCACGAAGAGGGGATGACATAAATTGGTGGTGTCACCGGCTGTCTGAGCGCTGTCTGAGCCCGAGAAACTTGGGTGTGACATGAAAAGGGAGGGACAAAACCGCTCCAGAAATAGCACTGGAGGTAAATGACTCCAGTATTTTAAAGTGCTCACTATAAAGTTACTATTAACTCATTACTTCGAGCAAGAGGGGAAAAGGTAACCACTGTTTTAGGAGCTTTTCTTTCTTACTTCAAATTTTCCAAAGCCCCAAATGAGAAAAAAATTGTTCATGCCATTAATTTCCAGCAAGTTAGGTACCTACCTGCAGCAGACCCTCTGCCCCCTTTCCTCCATCCCTACATTCCGATAAAAACGGAGTATTCCAGAGGCTCCCTTGGTTACCAGACTAAGGCTGAACCCACTTTCCCCATATTCTTCCTCAAACAAAACACTCTCTGAGGCCAGTAAAACACTGAATACCCTGCCTGGGATTTGGTTTTGGAAACCAGCACCTGTGAGTCTCAGTTCCTGAGGACCAGAGTTTGAAGAGCAAAACCTGACGTTTGGGGAAGTCTCAAGCTTTTTATTTATTCCACTGAGTGATGTCTCCTCTTAAATGACTAAAAATGCAGAAGACTGTACCTCAGATTTATAATCTATTTAAGGATGACAGAAATATGCAGAAAAACAAAACTCCTATGGAGAGCAGAGTGAGATTTCCAGTTGTTTCCCATCCCATCAGAGCAGGGAGGAAAAACTGAGAAGCAACAAATTCAAAGTTGAAGAAAAAGGGTATTATACTGAAGATTTCTTAGTTAATCTGCAAATCTCTGCCACAAGATAATGCTGAGGCCCAGACATTTGGAAGACTCAAACCAAATGTGCAGATGCTGTTCTGTCAAATTAAAATAGGCAATTGCAATAAATGGACATTTAAGAGCTCAGAGAAGACCGTGTATCTTCAGGTCTCAAAGTATAAACCCCAGTCTGACTCTCGGAAACTGGGAATAAACTCATCCCAAGACATAAAGCAGATCACAGTTGAGCCACCTGGGAGTCAAGTTGCACTGGGTGCCCTCAAAGACGGCATCAGGAATTGCAAAGCCCACTGGTCTGGTCATCATTGTACAGGCTGGGGATGGAGAGCAGCCCTATGGAGAAAGCCTCTGTGGTTGAGAAGCTCAACGTGAGCTGGCAACGATTTTCTGGCAGCCCAAACATGGCCAGCAGGGCAAGAGGGACCTGGATGCTAGAGAGGTGGGCCTGTGCCAACCTGATGAAGTTCAAAAAGCCCAAGTGGAGGATCCTGCACCTGGGTCACAGTAATACCACGCACAAATCCAGGCTGGGCAGAGAATGGAAGGAGAACAGCCCCAAGGAGAAGGAGTTGGGGGTGTTGATGAACAAGAAGCTCAACATGAGCCACCAAGGTGAGCTGGCAGCCCAGAAAGCCCCCCACATCCTGGGCTGCATCCCCAGCAGCATGGCCAGCAGGGCGAGGGGGGGATTCTGTCCCTCTGCTCTGCTATGGGGAGACACCCCCCCAGTGCTGCCTCAGCACAGGAGAGACACAGATCTGTTGGAGCGGGGCCAGACGAGGCCATGAGATGCTGGGAGGGCTGGAGCCCCTCTGCTGGGAGGACAGGCTGAGAGAGTTGGGGGGATTCAGCCTGGAGAAGAGAAGGCTGTGGGGAGAACTTAGAGCCCCTTCCAGTCCCTAAAGGGGCTGCAGGAAAGATGGGGAGGGACTCTTGATCAGGGAGGGGAGTCATAGGATGGGAAGGTAATGGTTTAAACTGAAAGAGGGAAGATTTATTTTAGATATTGGGATGAAATTCTTGACTGTCATGGTGGTGAGACCCTGGCCCAGGTTGCCCAGAGAAGTTGTGGCTGCCCCATTCCTGGAGGTGTTCCCGGCCAGGCTGGATGGGCAGCTGTGTGCCTGGGAGAAGGACTCTGTAGGCTGTTCTGAAATGAAAGCAGATGCAACAACCCAGAGTGAGCTGTGGTGGCAAGTGGGATGGAGCAAGTACCGTATCCCTGGGACAGGCTGCTTGAAAGGGGATTTTGTTCTCAAAACTTGTTTTTCTTAGACAAATTGTTTTACTTCGACAAACTGTTCCCTTAGTGTGTTTGGAGCAGGTGGGGAAATCTTGTTTATCTTCAATCTAAATCCTCATCCTTGTGCCACAGCAAGTCCACTTCACAGGGACTTTTTAATATTTGGTTTCATTTCCAGCTTCACTTTTGCCAGTTCTTACTTTCCGAACTCCACGATGAAACTTTCTTGGTGGATCAAGTTGTCCATAGAGATGACCAAAAAATCTCTGACTTCCCCTGCTGTCAGGGAATGCCTGAGTTTTTGGAGCTGAAAAGAAGGGTTCCTTTCCCTCCTGTTTGGGTATGTGAGGGATTTACTGCCTCTATTTGCCAACCATGGGTTTGTTATCAGGACGTCTGAGTCAGGGTAAGAAAAATGGCTGGAACAACTCACTACCTGTGGAAGAAAACGGCTTAAACCTCATCAGCCACAACTCAGCATCCTTGACTCAAGGCTTAGCTCCTGTGTGCAGATTGTGAACTTCCCTTTGTGAATCACCCCCTTCCCGCGGCCGCTTTAAGCTTTGACATAAAGTTGTATAAATCTCCCGCTAAAGTCCGTGATTTTCCCAGTGCTGGTAAAGGAAGAACATTAATTACCTGAAATTGTCTCTGCTCCACTGAGGCACAGCATTTGCCTACAGCAGAGCTGATTTTCTGTATGAAAGCGATTCCAGCAGATGCCTTCCCTTCCTCTTTCCTGTTACCCACGCTTCTTAAAAGCATCCCTTCCCACCACACCCCTCAGCATAAAACCCCCCCGAACTTTTAGATTAATCAAGATACAAATTGCGCTCCTGGGAGACAAAAAATTTTTCCCTGCCTTGAAAAAAAAAAACCAACCCACTCCTTGCTACTGTGCTGCAGTCCGGCCCATGGGCTTCAAGAGGCATGGGATGGACTGAGACCCGATGGCCGCCTCTTACACCGCGACAGAAAAATGCATCAAAGATGCAAATCCTGCCCCGTGCTGCAGCTCCTTTCTAGGATATTTGCCCAAGGGAACCAAGCAGCTGCCTGTTGGAGCCTTTGATAGTTTTAGAACCGAAAATCTATTATTCATACGCGCGCGCACACACGCACACGCTGAACCAAGGATTAATTTAGCTTCAAAGATGTGCAAGGATGTTCCGATGCTATTCAAAACGAGAGAGGAATCACCAGCTGAAGTAATAGGATATGACTGGGGTCAGCTTTTGAGAGGAGCAAAGGGTGATGTCTACCAGGTGCCACTTCCCATTGGATTACGGTCTTTCTGAGAAGCCGTCAGTGCGAGCGTGATGACTGTGCTTCATTATCCCCATAATGGAGTTAGATGGAGAGCTGCCCCCTCCTTCCAGCCCTCCATTCGTACGTCTCTTCTGGAGATCCTTAAACCTTTCACATGTTTTCCCACCCAATGGACCTTCAGGAGTATGTTAGTTATAGTCTCAGAATGGTTCAGGTTGGACAGGACAGGATCATCTTGTTCCAACCCCCCTGCCATGGACAGGGACACCTCCCACCAGACCAGGTTGCTCAAAGCCCCATCCAACCTGGTCTTGAACCCCTCCAGGGATGGGGCAGCCACAGCTTCTCTGAGCAACGTGGGCCAGGCTCTCACCACCCTGACAGTCAAGAATTTCTTCTTGAGATCTCATCTAAATCTCCTCTCTTTCAGTTTAAAACTGTTCCCCCTCGTCCTATCACTCCACTCCTTGATAAAGTGTCCTTCCCCAAAGGAGGACTGGTCCCATAGCTCCCCAAGGAGTGTCCCTGCTTTCTTATGCCCCCAAACTCTTGCTTTCCATCCTTTTTCTTCGTGGAGTACCCTTATTTAGCGTGCTCACCATCCCAGAGCTTCCCATATGCCCCCTCAATGTCTCATCTTATTCAAACGGTAGGTGTGGAGAATAGAGGTGGGGAAAATGTGAGCTGGAAGGGTGTGTGAAAAAAGGAGATTTGTAGTACTATCTGAAAGGGCTTTTTCTTGGAGCTGGAAAGGAGAAGGATGGAGCAGAGCACCCTCCTGGCAAGAATCCTGCTCCATCTGAGCATCAAGAGTTGTTCAGCTGATAAGAGAGGGGCAAAGCAGGCCAGAGCGATGAAATAAAAATGGCTGATGCTGCTGTCATGCTGATGCCCTCAAATAATCAGTGTTCACAGCACGTTTCAGGGCTGAAGGAGTAACTTTGGGTGTGCAGCACTTTAGGAGATGATGAGAGCCTCACAGCACAAATGAGAATAAATTAAGAAAAGCCTGTGTTGGGTCATCTCGCCTTGGGTACTTTCTATCAGGACACACGAGGCTGGCATCTTTCTGTAAAATCTTTTTGACATTCCGTTGCATCCTTTTTAATTCATCAATAAAACCCTATTTATTTGATCATCTGAATTTCCCTGAAATCCTGATTTCCCCAGAGCATCTTGCTAGGAGTGCAAAACTAAAGGAAAAAAAAAAAAAAGAGAGAGAAAGCAGTAGTTCTTTTCTCTTTAATGAGTTCATTTGCTGGCGTTCGACTCACAGATTTGCTATTAATGTTAAATTAGCTGGTTAAATTAGCTAATTATGTAAAATGTGTACAATACTCTCCATTTGGGACAACTGGCAAAGAAAGGCTACTCAGCTGAACTGGTGAAGAAACTACGTTTTAGACCAAATGAATTAGAAATACTGGAAATGTTCAAATCAACTGGACAGTGGCCTCTGTCCAATATCGTGATGAATGAAAAGGCCACGTGTTTTTGAGGGAGTTGCATTAAAATGTCATATATTTTTACATTTCTAACATGCATAACAACAGATTGTGTATATGTTTGCACTTACTTTATACATGTAAGTAAACGGGAGAGTCCCTGCTTGTCCAGTGTCACAGGGCACTCAGGTATTCTGGATTCTCTTCCTGGCTCTGCCACCACCCTGTGGCCTGCACTTGGGAAAGTCGGAGGTACTTGTCCTTCTGCTACCCCAGGAGTCTTTTCATAGAACCACAGAATTTTCTAAGTTGGAAATTCAGATCATCGAGTCCAACCATCAGCCTAACACTGACAAACCCCATCATTAAACCATGTCCCTCAGCATCACATCTGCCTGGCTTTTAATCCCTCCAGGGATGGTGACCCCACCACTTCCCTGGGCAGCCTCTTCCAAGGCTTGATAACCCTTTTGGTGAAGAAATTTTTCCTAATGTCCAACCTAAACCTCCTCTGGTGCAACTTGAGGCCATTTCCTCTTGTCCCATCACCTGTGACTTGGGAGAAGAGACCAACTTCCCCTGGCTACACCCTCCTTTCAGGGAGTTGGAGAGAGCGAGAAGGTCTCCCCTCAGCCTCCTTT
Organism: Gallinago undulata; assembly: GCA_026546715.1. Lineage (NCBI taxonomy): Eukaryota > Metazoa > Chordata > Aves > Charadriiformes > Scolopacidae > Gallinago > Gallinago undulata. Next base: position 2,514,255 of record JAOTQQ010000001.1, on the reverse strand, counting down.
TCTCCAGGATGAACACCCCCAGCTCCCTCAGCTGCTCCTCACAA
>JAOTQQ010000001.1:2480824-2504379 GCA_026546715.1 Gallinago undulata | reverse complement strand
TTTGAGGGTGGCAGAGCCCTGGAACAGGCTGCCCAGAGAGGTGGTGGAGTCTCCTTCTCTGGAGACATTCAAACCCCGCCTGGACACGTTCCTGTGTGAACTGCTCTGGGTGGACCTGCTTTGGCAGAAGGGTTGGACTAGATGATCTCCAGAGGTCCCTTCTAACCCCATATCATTCTGGGATTCTGTGAACTGTAGCCTGAATGCAGACCATTCCAATTTTTCTCCTTGGCAAGAAAACTTTGAGACACTGGAAGGTAAATGGGTTTTGTTGTTGCGTACTTGATTTTAGCATCGCTAGGTCACAGTTTCTCCTATAAAATGGGGTTTTTTATGTTTGCCAGTGATATATTTACTTTGCTCAAAGTGCTATAGAAGTAGAACAACTGTCATATTATCCTTCACTTATATCACTTCATAGTTAATTAAATTTGAGGCCAAAAGTACCGTTCAGCTGCTGAAACTTATGCCCCATTTTCTGCGAGGGAAGCCTTGAAATTGGATGTCTGATGTCTCATTTTGGGAGGATTGATACCACTGCTGCTTTTCTTGAAAATACAAGAGTGTGTTGCTGGTACTGGGAGTTTTCACTTCAGTTCAAGTTTTTGTTGTTTCTCTTGCCTGAAGCTGCTAGTTACACAAAACAGCAAATATCCAAAGCTATATTCAGTAGGATGAAATACTTTTGTGAGCAGTGGAATTTATGAAATCTTATCTCCAATGGGTTTGTATGTCATGCTTGGATGTCTGTGGTTTAATAAGTTGGAGCTCTGATCTAAGGGATTTTTTCCTGGGGTTGAGGCATTCGTTACCTCTTCATCCCACGTGAATTCCCTGGAATAGACCAGCCAAGTGGTTCCACTTCCCTCTCAATGCCAGCAGGAATCTGGGACTTTCTGTTCTATCCAGACACCTCTTTTGCCCCAAATTTACTGGCCCAGATATCACCTGAGGCAAGTGCTGCTGCCCAACAAACCCACAAGTCATTACATGGAGACCGATGGAGAGCCAGACACGGGGAATTTAATGGAACTGGGTTAAAATGAGAAGCTTGAGGGTAGGATGTAGGAACACACAGAAGAGCTATGGGGAAGAAAAGCCTAATTAGACACAAGAGAGTCAGGATGTGAGTGTTGATTTTTAAGTCTCTTACACACCTCAGGTTTTCCATGGTTCCAAATGAAGATAAGGATTAAAGATGCTCATTTCATCCAGACAACACATAGTTTTGAACAACACCTGAACAAGATGAGGGCAGATATGACTTGGAAGATATCTGAGGACCACTGGATGCTGGACATCAAAAGGGAGGTTTGTCTTCACCGTAAGATGGAAGGCATCTTTGGTAAGTCCCACTTAGGCTTCCTAAATCCAAGGTTTGGTGCATCTACAATACCCAATAATGAAGAAAAAACTGATATTCCTATTGTCATTGCCAGAAAATTCTCTGTCTGAACCAAGTCCTCATGGGAAAGTACAGACAGGCTTTGCTGAGAAGGATGTGGAGCATGTTCAAGCTCGTGGAAAGTGAATGCTGGCTCTGGTGTTCAAGCTTCACACAAGACTGTAACTGTGTTAAGGTGTAACTAGATTAGAAAGCTGCTATACCACTTTTCAATTTACCCTTTCCCAGGGAATGAGATCAATTAACGAAACAAGCCATGATAAAAGATTATTCTATGGGATCAATTACAGGGTTTCTATCCCTTTTTCTGACTTGCACCGTTCTGGCCAGGTCTGAATCAGGTCACAAACTGCATGAACAAACTGTCTGGTTCCGTCTCGCCTCTCTGTATCATTACAGATTGCAGCATTGTGAAAACAGCATTCCCTTAGCAAAGAAAAATAAAATACAGGGGGAAAAATAAACCCCAATAATCTGTTTTTCTAATGGTTTACCAAAGGGGAACAGCTCATCTTCTTTCACAGTATTTTACCTGCATATGAAGAGAAACACCTCACAGTTCTGCTCTTATTTCCTTCAGGAATTGCATTACCATAGCTTCTGTGGTTTTGACATTGGGGAAGCAGCAGTAGTTTTCCACTTAGCTTAATCTTAGCTGCTATTTTTTTCTGCAGCAGCAGTACACAGCGCAACTTGGGAAATGTCAGGAGGCAAAAAAAAAAAAAAAAAACCCAATAAGAAGGCATTTGAATCATATCTCTGCCGTGATTCTCAGCATTAAGCCAGGCAACTTTTTCTCCCACCCCATGGGTTACTTACTTCTTATTCACAAGCTGAGACAGAAAGAATTGATGGCAGCTACGTGCTCGGAAGAGATGCTGTTGTTGTCATGCAGGAAATCCAAAAAAAAACCAAACCAACCTAAACCACCTTGAATGCAGACTTATAGAATGGTAAATAGGAAGAACAAGGTCACCTGGACAAGTGACAAACCATAGGGGCAAATCCCCATGTTTCCCTGCACTTTTATTCAGTTCTTATTCAGGCAGATGGGTAAAGCCTGAGAAAGCTTCCTAAGAAAACCAGAATCAAGTCTATGGCAAGAAGTGGACCTGATTCTTTGACCACGGACCAAATTGGGTGTAATGTAGCTGATGTCAGGGTGACAAGCTCTGTAAGAAGAGGTAATATATTTTATTAAACTGACTGATATATGCCAACTGAATTATGCTCGCTTGATACAAGCAAAATTGCTCCTACAGTCTTAGATGGAAACTCTGGCCTTCTCTCTGCTCCCATTTACACTGATGTAAGTCAAAGGTAATTTCATTATAACTAATACAAACGCATTACAGACAAGGCAATTACACCTGTAAGATATCGGTGCGAGCTGAACCTTTTTCCCTGACATTTCTACTAATGTTTGAAATGAAATAAAGAAGTAAAACATGGTATTTTTTTTTTTAAAATGTTAAACCTGTGGGTGAGAGACCCGTGTGTACAACAGCACTGAGCACTGGTAAGTCTGTTGGATTTAGGAATTCACAAGTAATGCTTAGAAAATACCAGTGGATAAATTGTGGAAAGGGATTACAGGCAAAATTATCTCAGGAAAGGGGGAAAGCAATCCCCTAATATCACTCATGTCACATAGGGAAAAGGAGGTCTTTTGTCAGTGGAGTTTGTAAAGGCCTCTGAAAGGGACTAAGCCATATTTGCAAAAGAAGTGCTCTGCCCGTGCTTCTTTAGGCTTCTTTTCGGCGTAGCTCGGCCACTGCACTGGTCCCTTGGGCAACTGGCCCAGTGGATGAGGAAAAACAGAATATTTGCTCACCTCCACGCCGAGCCCTCTCCTTTCCTTATGAAGGAAGGATGGGGAAGGAGAGTGAAACCATCCGTGCTTCCCAGTCCCTTCTGGTTTGGGGGCAATCATTTACTTGAGCCCCTCTAGAATTTACAGACAAGTTGTGACAGTGATTAATTCATCATCAAGAAAAATTTTTTGGTCAGTCTCATGACTTGAACATCATTTGGTTCAAGTAGTCAAGGAACCACCCCTTTTACTAGATATATCTCACAGTACTAAAATGCTACGTGAAAGAAACGTGAAAAGGAAAAGTGCATTTCTGTCCCCTGATTTGCAATCCATCCTTTTTCAGGTTGAGATCCTTTCTTGCAAGCTGCATAAGGAGAAAAATGCTGTTCTTGTAACCCTTCATCCGCATTGTATCATATATTATTAATGAAGAAAGACCTCAGTGTTCATGTGCTGCATCAGCCTGTGCTACATTGACATTTTTTTCTTTTGTTTAAACACAACATAAATTCACACCTATCGCTCTGCTTGGGTTGGGAGTGAAGGGAAAGGGCTTGTAAATGGAACGAGTCAGTGGTTTAGCAATTAGAGCCCAGGATTGAAAGTCAGCAAGGTTATAGTTCTGGGGGAGATTTGCTGTTGTTTGTCCTGATGAAGTTCCTCCTAAATGAGGTGATTATTGTAGCTGTCAGGAATGAAAAGGTAGGACACATTGATTTCATCCCCGCTGCAATCTCCAGGACGTGCTGGTACAGAGCAGTCAATATGAATTGCCAATTAACAAAAAAACAATATTGGCAAGTCGGCAGTTTAAGAAAAAACTCCCTCCAGCCAGTGCATAAAACTCCTGCCATTCAAATCACCATCCTTGAGCAAAGGCATTAGTAAACCTGCCCAGAAAAATCAACGAAGATGAGCATTTTTGGTGCAGCTGAATAGCAAATTGTAGCGCTGAGAGCCTGTCTGCACAGGGGAAATGGAGCAGAACAGCTATACAGGAACACACTTCAAGCGCACACCCTATCTGGAGATAAAAATCACTTTGCTTTGGAGTAATTATTCTATTCTGAAAATACATTGGTTATTCAGGAATAAAGTGTCTCTCATTTCAGAATTAAAGTGCCCGTGCTCTTATTCTGCCACTCTGCTAATGATAATAGATACAGCCGTTGATAATAAATAGATATTCTTCCACAACAGCCACTGAGGAAATCTTCCCATTGTAAATAAGCCTAGAGGAATACCATGCTTCCAAATACCTTATTTTTCAAATACAGTTCATATAAATTGATACTGTTAACTTACCTACAGATTTCAGCAATTTTCATGCAATTAAAATCGTTAATGTGAAGCTTAGGGCTGAAAAAACAACTCCAGAAGAGCAGCCAGCAGTAGTATCTTTGACATGACAGAGTGAGCCTCATTTAGAAAACACCCAGCAGCTCTTAGTACCTGACTATTTTTGCACTTGCTAAGGAATTCCTGCCTCTGAAGTAACAAACCTGGGTCTCGTGTACTGCTTCTAACAGAAGGTCTCAAAGGACTTGGCCAGAGAGGTATTGTAGAATCATAGAATAGTTTGGGTTGGAAGGACCGTTAAAGACCATCTTGTTCCAATGCTCAGCCCTGGGCAGGGACACCTCCCACCAGACCAGGTTGTACTGTCCAACCTGGCCTTGAATCCCTCCAGGGATGGGGCAGCCACACACAGCTTCTCTGGGCAACCTGGGCCAGGGTCTCACCACCCTCACAGCAAAGAATTTCTTCCCGATATCTCATCTCAATCTCCCCTCTTTCAGTGTCAAACCCTTCCCCTTATCCTATGGCTCCCCTCCCTGACCCAGAGTCCCTCCCCAGCTTTCCTGGAGCCCCTGTTAGGGACTGGAAGGGGCTCTAAGGTCTCCCTGGAGCCCTCTCTTCTCCAGGCTGAACCCCCCCCAACTCTCTCTGCCTGTCCTCCCAGCAGAGGAGCTCCAGCCCTCCCAGCATCTCTGTGGCCTCCTCTAGCCCCGCTCCAACAGGTCCACGTCTCTCCTGTGCTGAGGCCCCACAGCTGGAGGCAGCACTGGGGGGCAGGTTGCCCACAGCAGAGGGGCAGAATCTCCCCCCTCACCCTACTGGCCATGCCTATGTCTTACATTTATCCCTCATCTGCAAATGAGGAAAGTGAGGCTGTGGATGCTTCAACATTGCCCAAGCTGGTGAAAGACCACCTTTTATTTTCTAACACTGAACACAGTGACATATACCTTTCCTCTTCTAAAGGAGATGATCCTGTGGCAGGAGGTGGAGCACACGGATGCTAAAGCGAGGACTATGGGCAAGTGGGTCGGCCTTCATTAAGGGCTAGGTGTTTAAGCTGTGAGACCTCCCAGGTGGGTGTGAAATGACACTGATATATCATCCCCAACTGTGCAAATAACACAATTCAGGTCAGCAAAATGCTGACTAGCTCAGGTTTACGCTCAGAACTGACTTCAAAGATCCCCTGGGCTGTTTCATAGAATTGTCTGGGTTGGAAGGGACCTTTCAGATCATCTAGTCCAACCATGAACTTAACTCTGATAAAAACCCACCACTAAACCATGTCACTAATAGCTCCAGCCACCTCACCGCCTTCCCAGGGAAACATGGGGAACACTCTTTTTACAAACATCACAACTTAAAGACATTAAGTGACACTTTAGCAACCCCTTGTAGCTGTACCTGCAATCAGCTTCTGCTCCAGGCTGTGGCACACAGCTAATATTTAGCGCTAACTAGTTCATAGGACACAGTACTTAAAGTTAAAAGTGAAGTGTATTCGTTTTTAAACCCTATAAACGTTTAAACCCCTCACCGTTCAGTCCATCGAAGGCCCAGGATCACACCAGGCATCATGAGGTGGCCAGCCAGGCTCTGGGGGGCTTCCCTCAGGCTTCTATCCTATTTACTGCAGCTTCCAGAACTAATTATGATGGTTGCGGGTGTATTTTTGCAGACGTATCCTATCTGGGCAGTAATGTATTCACCCGTTAATCTATTTCAACAGCCTTTCGAAGCGGGGGATCGTGCTACCGACAGGCCGGGACCCTGACAGACCAGACCCACCGCTAAACCTACAACTCCCAGAAACCTCCGCGCCACCACTCCACGCTGCACAGCAGCTTTATGCCGCGCGCCCCGCCCACCTTCGCCTTTTATTGGGTAACAATCCGACTGCCTTCTGTCTTCTCTCTTCTGATTGGCTCCGCTGTGCTAGCGGGGGTGGCTGCCCTGTGTTTGAGAGGGGGGTGCAAGATGGCGGCAGGCGAAGCGGCGGGGCGCTACAGGAGCAGCATGAGCAAGAGCAAGGACCCCTCGGGGCTCCTCATCTCTGTCATCAGGTAGGGTTGAGGCGGCCCCGCTCCGCAGCATCACGTCTCGCCCGCGGGGCCGCTCCTGGGTGCTGTGTGGGCCCCTGGGGGTGACCCAGAGGCCTGTAGGGGCCTCCCCAGGCTGGGTCTCCAGAGCTTCGGGTTCTTCCAGGGCCCTGACAGCGGTGGAGAGGCCTCAGAGCTGGAGCAGGTCTTCTTCTGAGGGCTGTCCTCCCGTTCTGCCCTTCTGTTCCCCTTGCTTTGCTATATCCTGGGGTCAGAGGAGTGAACCCTGCACTTATCACTAATTAATGCTATACAGGGAGGGTCAAAGTGCCATTTTTTTTGCTGTAGAGTCCATGGTTGACCCCCCCATCCTCAAAACACACAGCAGCACTGAGTGAAATGTGGCTCGTTGGAAAAACTGTAGGGCTAGGAAGTCCTGTGTGTCATCTCCATCCTGTTGTAGGGTGTGATAGTGGGGAAGTGGTATTTTTAAGTCTAACCGTCCTGTTGGGGGATGAAGAGAAAGCAGTTTGCATCTTCTCATGTTTAGACTATTGATTTTTGCCCAACCTTATTCCTATGCTCTCTTCTTCACTGTGTGAGGATGATTCTTGGAGCCATTCAAGGACCCGAATTAATGTCACTGGTTTCCCTGTGTCTTCTTCAACTCTGTGCTGCCAGTAACCAGTGGGTTGGCAGCTGGTTTCCCACACTGAAGCTTTTAAATGTTGGCTTTATGCACACCCACTGAAAGGGATGTGGGCAGCAAGCAGCCATACAGCTGAGATACTGTGAGTCTTCAGTGTCTTTCCCAGGAACTATAGTAATTGTGTTACTTTGGAGAAGTTACTGTAGCAGTAGTTCTGTATCTAGGACATGTTACGATCTGATTTTTAAGCCCTCTGTGAATGATAATGTTTAGGACAAAACCCCATTTTTTTTCATTACTCTGAAGACCGGTCTTTCAGATCTTGCAAAACTTGAAATAGATGGTGATTTTGAGAAAAGCACCTGGTTGACAGAGCTGTTTAGCCTTTCTGGGGCTATTACTGCCATCTCTGAATTCTATGGTAATAGGTAACAAAGAATCACACCGAACAATGAATGAAAGGTGACACTTAACACAGACTGTGGCGCCTGACTTCTCAGTTTCAAGTATTTGTGGTTCATTAGTTTTATATTAAAAACTGTTTCAAACCCAGACTTTTTTAGGTTGATGTTACATCTGTGTATGTGTGCAGATGGAGAAAAGTATATGTTGGTATGACCTCATATAAATATGAGGTATGGGAATGGTAGTCATGTGCTTTAGTAACTTTTTATTTTATATATAACATATGTTGAAAGGGAAAGGGATGGGAAGCTAATACCCAAATACGGGACTATTAAAATGGGTGGTGGTTCTGCATATTTTATATCTGGGCCTATACACAGTCATGGGTGCAATTCTTCATGAGTTCACAGTAATTGTTTGCATAATAAATAGATAAGTAGTTGTGAAAACCTGAAAAAAAATCAGATTTCTCTCCTGGATCTAGAGTGTTATTGGGCACTTACACCTTGTATTTGGGACAGGGATAAATAGTGCAGATTTAAAGTGTGTTGTGCTTGGTGTTTTTTTATCAGCCTCAAGTTTGAATAAGTTGGAGAGGAAAACATGGTAAGCTGTAGCTGGATAACCTTAATTTACAGAAAATCAAGCCAGGTTGGATGGAGCTTTGAGCAACCTGGTCTAGTGGGAGGTCCCCCTGCTCAGGGCAGGGGGGTTGGAACTTGATGATCTTGAATCATGGAATTGTCAGAGCTGGAAGGGACCTCTAGAGATCATCTAGTCCAAGTCCCCTGCTAAAGCAGGAATGCCTAGAGAACATCACTCAGGACTGCATCCAGGTGGGTCTTGAAGATCTCCAGAGAAGGGGACTCCACGACCTCCCTGGGCAGCCTGGTCCAGGGTTCTGTCACCCTCACTGTAAAGAAGTTTTTCTTCGTATTTGACTGGAACTTCCCATGTTCCAACTTGAGCCCGTTGCCCCTTGTCCTGTCACTGGAAACTACTGAAAAGAGTCTGGCTCCAACATCCTTCAACCCACCCTTTAGATACTTCTAAACATAAATAAGGTCTCCCCTCAGCCTTTGCTTGTCCAGGCTAGAGCTCCCCAGCTCAGCCTTTCTTTGTAAGGGAGATGCTCCAATCCCTCCATCATCTTTGTTGCCCTACGCTGGACTCTCTCCAGCAGTTCCCTGTCTCTCTTGAACCAGGGGGCCCAGAACTGGATGCACTATTCCATTTGTTGCCTCACCAGTGCAGAGTAGAGGGGGAGAATGACCTCCCTCGACCTACTGGTCATGCTCTTTCCTATACAGCCCAGGATCCCATTGGCCCTCTTGGCCACAAGGGCACATTGCTGGTGCGTGGAAAGTGTGCTATCTACCAGAACTCCCAGATCCTTCTCCTCAGTAGTGCTTCCCAGAAGATCCATTCCCATGCATTGATTGCTGCAGTATTTCCTGCAGTAACCTTCCTTTTCTCTTCCTTAACGTTTTATATAATTTCCAGGAGTATTTTAAGGGCCTCCTTTTGTATCTGTATTTTTGTAAATCTGGACTTGTTATTTCATATATTATGTAAAATGAGAATGAGCTCATGTCACTGTGTTCTCCAAATCATGTTTATCTAATGATCTTTTGCTTAGGGGCGCTGATACCTTGGCTAGTTTAGGTCCAGTGTTTAGACACCACATTGAGGCTATTGAATTTATGAAATTAAAATAATTCAACAGAACAGCCTGATAACTAAACTTCCAGAATTTAATTAGAACTTGGTTTGGATGTAGAGAGTCTTTGTGGAACCTGAAGTGTCATGTTGAGCCAGACCATGAAAACCTGAAAGTAGAGCTGATGGCAAGGGAAGTGTCGCGTTAATAATACTCACATTTCTTAGGGTTTGCCAAGTACAAAAAGCAAACGGCGTAGAAAGGTTTTTAAAACACTTTTTTCTGTATGTTGTTTTTAAATGGTAGCTCAGGTGAGGATGAACTTGCTAAGTAACAGGTGAAACTTTTTCAAAATTTGTTATTTTATACTCGTAAAATAACACTGCAAGCAAATTTAGCTTTGGTTGTGTTAAATGCATCTTTCTTATAGCTTTACTCAGCTTCAGAAAAAATATTACAAATCTTTACAGTAGGCTATCGGTTTGAAATGTAGCAAAGTTTTCTTTTCTTGATAGCTTTATTTCTAAAACATTTATGTGTAGAATCTTCTGCCAATCCTTGTGGTTTTACACTTGCATTTCCCTGTTTATTTTAGCGGGCTATTTATTTCTGGCTTGTTGCTCTGTGAGAGGTCCATAAAAGGAGACGGTGTATGAAAAGTAGCAAAACTTTATCTACATTCTTCTGCTGTAAGGAAACAAAAGCAGAGGAGCTTCTTCAAGTATTGTAGTATTTTATTTAGTAATAGCAAATAAAGTTATGTCTTTCCAAAAGAAATATTGTTTAGGTCTGCAAAATTTACATAGTGTGATTAGTCTCTAAAATGCTTTGAGATGTGAAGCTGAAAGGCCTTTTATAAATATAAATGATTTTATTAATGAAGGGATAATTTTTGATATTTACTCAAGCTCAGTAGCCCTCTGTTGCAAAAGACTGAATAATTTACTTTCCTCTGGACTTTCCACTGAACTTCCCAGGAGAAAAAGTCTCCTTTCAGGGAGAGTATTTGGGGCCAGATCCTTGACAAAATTTAACGTATTATAGCGGTACTGAAATCAAGTGAGAAATAGTATTTTATGGGAGCAGAGGCTCTGGTCTGAAAGTTAATTGCATAAATGTCAGCGTAACGGTGTAGGTTTCATCTGTGTTGTTCATCGCAACCTTGATATAACTGGTAATTTTGGGTCATCGCTAATTTCTACGGCGTTGTTTTGCAGCAGCTCTGAATGCTGAAGACTCTGAAAGACCAAACAGGAAATTCTGTCCCACTTTTGATGTCTTTTCTGTCCCTGTGCAGTGTCAGTTTTTCCTGTTGTGTTGGGGAACACATTTGTTCTTTGGGAGTTGTTTCCTGTAGCAGGATTCATGTACCGATTGAATTCACCTCGCTTTTCCGGTTGTTGACAAGAACAGAGCATAAAGACAGCTTTAAGTAAGGACTTAATTTGGATGAAGTTGTTTCCTGAGCAGAGGAGACTTGCTGCTCAGTAGTTAAGAGTACAAAACTGAGAATAAAGTCCTGGTGGTTGAGCTGAACCAGGATCTGTTGGTTCAACAACCAACCACCAGCCAACCCCCGTTGTTGTCTGACTCAGAGGGGTGGCTTCTGGCTCCCAAGCCACGTGGTGCAGATGTCCCATGTCTCTGCTGCCCCAGAGCCCCGACTTGAGCAGAATGGCCATGTGCACATAGCAAACTACCCAATTTGGGTCTCCTCTTGTGATCTTGGTTGTATCTCACTGGTTTATAAAACTCTACATGTCTATGAACAGTGGTTCAGATGGCTTACCGACGTCAAACCTGTCTTGCAGCCTGAAGGTAGGATGTTCTATAGTGTTATGCTGCAGTTGGGTTTCCTGCCCAGCGTTTCTCCTAAAGGAGAAATAGAGGTTTTGTTCAGAACAATAAATCTTTTAGAAGTAAAGAGTGTTTGGGAAGCTTAATGAATGTTTGCAAAGCCTGCTGTTAAAATCCCTACCTTTGTTGCGGCTCAGGGAAGCCCTTCTTCTCCCTGTGCCTTTAGGGGATATGAGACTGTCTTCAATTCACCCTTGTCCTCACATTGCTGAGAAGCAATGACCATTATTTGCTCCAGGAAGACATAGCTCCAGGAATTTTTACTTCTAGAGTAGGATGTTGCATATCAGGGCTTTACTGTTTCTGCTGGATGGTAAAAAACACAGTTCTTGCACTCATGCCTCAGCCCATCCACTTTAAAAACATGTTAATTCCTTCACATGTGAGAAAGGTCCTTCAAATAAGTAAGTAAATAAATAAAAGGTACTTTGCAAGGTCACAGTGTTGTCACTGAAGACCAGGAGCTTTTGTTGTAGCAATCTAATGCTGATCACATGGGCTTTGGCAATTTCTTTTTAAGAAATAGTTCAGAGAATGGAGAAAATTCTTCTCATCTGCTAGAGGACAACTTGGACAATATTTTATTTCTTTGAGGACAGACACGTGTATGTATATTGATTGTCCTTAACCTTTTGTTTTGTTGGTAGCTGGTTGAAGCAGCTTTTGTACTCGGAAACAAGCAACCTGGCATTTAGCAAATGCTATTTTTTTTTTTGAGAGAGAGATCTTGTCAGGTTTTTAATTGGTGAATTTGTCTGCCTTTTATTTGTTGTTAGGCGTTTTTCTTTCCAATTAAAGGTTGCTATTTTTTAAAACTGGCCTTTAATAGCTGTTTTAATTGGGAGAAAACAAACTTTAGCAGTGACTCCATAAGACCTTATTGAAATCTTTGTGCTAAGCTTTCACACGGGCAAACGCATACGACAGATGTCAAAGAAAACTAAAAGTGAGGCAAGATACAGCAAGTTTCCTGCTTAGATGTCTGAGGAAGTTGAAATTACAGTCAAAAAACCCCTGAACATATTTTATTTTTCACAAGGGGAGTTCCCTTTAAGGCTTTTTGGCCTTTATTTCCATTACATTTATGTTGAACTTTGTTAAATGGATTCTTACTAATGACCTGGCATTTGGTCTTCTCTTTCTGTCCGAAGCCATAGAATGGATGTCCCAGTTTGTGATGTGGGGTGAGGAAAGACGGATGTGGAGCTGTTGCCCTCACCGTTACGTTTGGGAAATAGCTGCTACAAGAAATAAAGCGGAGTTATTCTGATCTGTATGTACTGTAATGGTCTCTTAAAACTGTTTTTTTATTGCTAATGATGTTTTTTAGTGTTACAAAGGCAGCAGTTCTCCTACAAGACAAGTAGCTCAGAAATTCACCGAGAATAAATTGTATATGGCAGAGTGTGGGTTTAAACTATAAATGTTCCTGAAACGATCATGAGGCACTTGTATTAAATGTATGCGTGTTTGGCAAGTGCTGGATTGTGGCTTGATACAGATACGTGGTTACATTTAATAGCAACAATAGATAAGGGCGTATGTGCATATGTGAAAGGACAATAGGAGTGACCGTTTCTTGTTGAAAGCTCAAGGTACTTTATTTTACAGCTCTTATTTTAGCTTTACACAATGCACTGTGCAGAGTTCAGCCTACCCTTACACAATTAGGAAGCGGAAATAGCCCATTTTGTTAATAAATGATTACTAGTTCTGTGGTTTGAAATCTTTTGAAGCTGTTGCCTCCAACAGCTCTTCATTCCAGCGTAGTATTGAAACCTTTAGGTTAAAAATTAAGTTCCCAAAGCATCTTGTTGATTGATGTGGTGTGATCTCAAGGATGGGTTTGTAGCCCAAGGTGGCCAATGGCTCCTTCAATACTCAGTCTTTTGGTGGCGGGGATAAGTAGCGTTGTCCTGCATTTGCAGATTTGAAAATCAGGGCTTTGGGTTTCTCCGGGGAATGTGGTAATTCATGTAATAGCTGTGTTGGCTTTTCGCATCCAAAGTTAATTACCGAAAAAGGTAGAGAGTTGATATCTGATGCAGGTACCAACCTGGTACCACAGTGGTCTCCTGTACGGGGAGATAGTCCTGTTCAGGTTCTCACATGGTAGAGGTGTAGCTGAATCTCTCTGCTTGTTCCTGGAAGAGTAACTGGCTTCTCCTGGGTCTGTCTGCTGTCTGCATCCCTATTCCAAAATGGAAAATGATGTGCAGCTGGGGTTGTTAGGGATTTGCCTGTGTGGGGGATTGTTTTTTCATCTTCATGTACACCGTTAGAGACACCTGAAGGACTGTGACTTCTTTTGCTGAAGCCATCATCTTAAAGGATTGCAGTCCAGTCTTTGTTTCAGAAATCAGCTGATGGTTCCCTCTACCTCTATTGATATTGGTGTGCTGAAATTTGATTAAGGGTTGGTTAATTTAGTAAATATAAAGAATTCTCTGATGATGTTTATTTAGATGGCTGTTGGCTGCTCAGCTTTCTCTCTGCAGCTATCGTGAGTACATCTGCAAGTCCTCAGTGATGAAAAGATCATCAGCTGCTGTTGAAAATGTTGTAACCAACTGTGTAAGTGGCATGAAAGATTAATGGAATGTAAGTAGAGGAGGAAAATGTTTTATAATGCTCTGTTTGCTTTGTATGTTTAACAGCATTTTGAAGAGGCTCAGTTCTGCTGTGAGTGAGTTATTTCTTCGTGCACTGGAGATCTAGATGTTTAGGGGCTGGGTACCTTGAGGATGGAGCCTCAGGATTTCACTTTTTTTTTTTTTAAGGTGACGATCCTTTATAGTTTTATAGCCAATTTGCAGCGATACCCCATTTCCTGTGCTCGTTGACTTGGATGGTGCAATTTTTAACTACCTTCTTTTCAGCATCTCATTGTCTCCATGAAGGGAGATTCATTCCCTCAACTCCAGAATTTCATAGGAACCATCAACTAACCTGTGAAAATAATGAGAAAACATTCAACGTGTTGCTGCTGAGTTAAATTGTTAAATACCTTTTGGAGGTTTTTTTTCTTCTTCTGTCTGGCTTTGTTTCATAAGGAACCAACTTTAACAGTGGTTTCAATGACACTCTGCAGAGATTTCAAAACAAGTGTTATCAGATTATATGCTTTGAGGTTAAATAGTGCTGGAAGCTGTAGATCACCCCATTTGGGACTTGTCTTTAAGACAACAGTTTTCAATTATAAAATTCAAATAAGTCTGTTTAGTTTAATGAACCTCTGGAAATTACAGAGCAGTACAGACAGTGTGCTGAGGTACAGTTGTTCTTGTCCCAGGGGCCTTAAAAAAAAAAACTTTTTCATTGTGCTCTGTTGAAATCCAGCCGTTTTTAAGGTCTTGCAGGTGGCACAGCGGTTGGGAGGAAGAATCACAGGATGGTTTAGGTTGGAAGGGACCTTAAAGATCATCTAGTTCTAACCCTCTTGCCATGGGGGGTTTCCAACCCCACTCCCACTAGACAAGGTTGCTCAAAGCCCCGTCCAGCCTGGACTTGAATATTTTCAGGGAGGAAAAGGTACTAATAAACCAGTGCAATTTATCAGGCAGTACTTATTCTTGCAGAGCACTTCCATGCATCTGTGAAGTCCTCTTGATCATCCCAACATCTTGTGCTTCAAACTCCCTGCTCCAATTCCTGTGGTAATTTGCAATTAATGGGTGGGAGTAATTGCCTGGTTTCTGCTGGATGGCTGAGACGTGGAGAGATGCTCAGTCTCTCTCAGCTGGGTTATTTGATTCCCTTTCCCTCGCATCCTGCCCTCTTATATTCACCTGTTGTTGTTTCTTGTCTCTTAGATCTCCTGCCACGCAGAGCTTGCGCTGTCGCTGTGTGTTTGAGCAGGGTCTCGCACTGGCCTGCGGGTGTTAGTGCACTGTAAATGTCTTTGTGTTTATACCGAAATGAGAAAGCAAATACTGTAATTGGTGTGTGGCCACGGTCATCAGGAAAAAGTGCCATATGAAAAGTAACTAGATTCCAATGGGTTTCTTTTTTACTCTGCTTTTTTTTTTTCCTTTTCTTTCTAGTACTGAAGTCTCCTTGGCACATTACAGCTATTTCCTGCAGAGAGGGGACTGGTCTTTCTAGACACCCACAGTGCTCTGCTTAAATGATTATTTGTTGCTTGGAGCAACTGCTTTTTTATCATTTAACTCCACAAATCCTTTGTTGGTCAAAAATTCTCTGTGTTGGCTTATAGAATCATAGAATTCCCTAGGTTGGAAGGGACCTTTCAGATCATCTAGTCCAACCATCAACCTAACTCTGATAAAAACCATCAGTAGACCATGTCTCTAAGCACCACATCTGCCCAGCTTTTAATTGCCTCCAGGGATGGTGACTCCACCACTTCCCTGGGCGGCCTCTTCCAAGGCTTAATAGCCCGTTCAGTGTAAAAAATTTTTTCACAATATCCAGTCTAAACCTCCCCTGGTGCAACTTGAGGCCATTTCCTCTTGTCCTATCACCAATGACTTGGGAGAAGAGACAATCCCCTGACTCTCTACACCCTGCATTCAGGGAGTTGTAGAGAGCGAGAAGGTCTCCTCTCAGCCTCCTTTTCTCCATGCTGAACATCCCCAGCTCCCTCAGCTGCTCCTCCAGCCCCCTCACCAGCTTTGCTGCCCTCCTTTGATTTCTTCTTTACTTTACAGAGGCTTGTTGTATTCTGGTTTGGGTTTTAGGTCTGTGGTATAGCGTAAAATGGAGAAAAAATAAATAAACCCTTCTTCTATAATTTTAATTTCTCAAGGGTAATTTTGGTAGACTTACTGTCTTAATCTGTACTATTAGTATTACTGTGTGGAGTGATGCAAGTATATACAATACATTGTGAAATGTATCCAGGAGATTTTTTTATCATATTGATATGTAGTACCTACCCAGCACTCTTTATCTGCAGACTTCAGAGACTGGAGACCTGCACAGGCTGGAGAGCTGGACAGAGAGGAACTTGATGAAATTCAACAAGGACAAGTGTAGGGTGCGACACCTGGGGAGGAATAACCACCTGCACCAGGACAGGTTGGGGGCTGACCTGGTGGAGAGCAGCTCTGCAGAGAGGAATGTGGGAGTCTGGGTTGACAATAGGATGACCATGAGCCAACACTGTGCCCTTGTGGCCAAGAAGGCCAATGGCATCCTGGGGTGCATCAGGAAGTGTGACCAGCAGGTGGAGGGAGGTCATCCTGCCCCTCTGCTGTGCCCTGGTGAGGCCCCATGTGGGCCAGATCTGGGCTTCCCAGTTCCAGAAGGACAAGGAACTGCTAGAGAGGGTACAGCAGAGGGCTACATAAATGATTAGGGGCCTGGAGCATCTCCCTTATGAGGAGAGGCTGAGGGACTTGGGTCTATTTAGTCTTGAGAATTGAAGACTGAGGTGGGATCTGACCAACACCTATAAATACTTCAAGGGTGGGCGTCAAGAGGATGGGGCCAGTCTTTTTTCAGTGTTGCTCAGGGACAGGACAAGAGCAAATGGGCTCAAACTTGAATGTAAGAAGTTCCATCTAAACATGAGGAGGAACTTCTTTCCTGTGAGGGTGGCAGAGTCCTGGAAGAGCCTTCCCAGAGAAGTGGTGGAGTCTCCTTCTCTGGAGACATTCAAAACCCACCTGGACACGTTCCTGTGGGACCTGCTCTGGGTGCACCTGCTTTGGCAGGGGGTTGAACTAGATGATCTCCAGAGATCCCTTCCAACCCCCTTTCATTCTGTGATTCTGTGATGGACAGTAAGAATTATTATTTAATTGTTATCCAAACTATAAAACACAGAAAGCCAATTTCTTTGGAGGGGATGGCTCATAGTGTATCGCTAAAGCTCTGGATTTTGCCCAAGGCTGCAGTGTGTGCTGAAGCAGCTTCTTCTGTTGAACAGATTTCTGGCATTGTTTTTCCTGGGGAAAAAAGGTTGTAACAGAAGTGAGTCCCATAAGTTGGCCATGCTTCTGAACGCAGCCTTAGCTTTCACCAAGAGGAGCTTTAAGCTGAGCTGTGTTGTGTGCAGTCGATACCAGGAGCTCTCTGTATTATCGGAGCTTGAAAGATATTTTAAAGCGAGGAACCGAGAGGCTTAACCAGGCGTACGATACGGTGCAGGGCAACCTGGAAGCAAGCGGTAGAAAGTTTACTGTGGATTGCTGTTAAAATTGGAGCTTTGTTTGATCCCTGCAGTGATTCAGCTCCATTCAGTGACACCTGCCTAAAATGCTCATTTTCTTGATCGGATGAGAAATACATAAATTTGATTGGTTTTCCTTTGTGTTTTTTTTTTTCTTTCTTCTGTGTTGGTGTTTCTTGCTGTCTTTAATGAGTGTTTTCATTTGCGTAAGCGATGCTCACAGAAGGCAAGTGAATTGCATGCTTCAAGAAACCTCATCCAGCAGTAATGGCAGATTCCTCCTGGTTTTCCAAGCTTGTGCGTGTGCATCATGATGAAATTCAACAAGGCAAGCGTAGGGTCCTGCACCTGGGCAGGAATAATCCCGTACACTGGTATGGATTAGGGGCTGATCTGCTGGAAAGCAGCTCTGCAGAGAGAGCTGGGAGTCCTGGAGGACAACGGGATGATCGTGAGCCAGCAATGTGTGCTTGTGGCCAAGAAGGCCAATGGTCTCCTGTGGTGCATTAAAACCGGAGTGGCCAGCAGGTCGAGGGAGGTCATCCTGTCCCTCTACTCTGCCCTGGTGAGGCTTCATCTTAAGTACTGTTTGTAGTTCTGGGCTCCCCAGTTGAACAAGGACAGGGAACTACTAGAAAGAGTCCAGTGGAGGCTACGAAGATGATGAATGGAATGGAGCATCTCTCTGATGAGGAAAGGCTGAGAGACCTGTGACTTTTTAGCCTGGAGAAGACTGAGAGGGGGATCTCATCAATGCTGAGCAATATCTAAATGGTGGGTGATGAGATGATGGGGCCAAACTCTTCTCAGTGAGCCCAGTGATAGGACAAGGGGCAACAGGAACAACTGGATCATGAGAAGTTCAGTCTGAACATAGGGAAAAACTTCTTTTACTGTAAGGTTGGTAGAGTCCTGGAATGGGCTGCCCACAGAGGTGGTGGAGTCTCCTTCTCTGGAGATATTCACAACCCAGCAGGACACATTCCTGTGCAACCTGCTCTGGGTGACCCTGCTCTGGCAGGGGGGTTGGAATAGATGATCTCTGAAGGCCCCTTCCAACCCCTACAATTCTGTGATCACGTAATACTCTCTTTCTGCCATTAACCACAAATATTTGCATATGTCTGCTCTGGTCATTTTGGAGCAGAGGAAGAGGAGGATCTAAAGGCACAGGCTGGTGCCAAACACCTACAGCAATGGGCAATAGCAGTGGGGACCAAATGGTCCTCTCCCGCAAAATGAGCCCATACCTCCTTCCAAGAACTGCCTGGTGTCTTGCAGGTGGTGAATTAGCATTAATTTTCTAAGAGGTATAGTTGCAGTGTATGTTATTTCACTTTTGTTTAAGAAAAAAAAATATCCAGAGAAGCATAATGCCCACGTAGTGTTACTACAACGTTCTTCCCATGAAACAAATTCTCTAGTCAAGAAATTGGTAATGAAGACTCTGTTTACTACCCGTAGCCTGGCAGTAATCAAGCTTAACAGGGCTGGCCTTAGAGTAGGTAAAATAAGCAGACGCTCATCCACCCAACTTAGCTGGAGGCATCAGAAAAAGCAAATTTGCAAAAATGAAACATTTATTATTCATTAACGTTAACAGTTTTCTCTTAAAATTGACATTTAATCTAATTTTCTTGGCGTTTTATTGGGCAGGTAGGAAGCTATCAGTGGGCTGGCAAAAGAAATTACTCGTCTACCCTGGAAAACAGACTAAAGCCCTTGATAATACAGGCTGTGTGGGGAAATACAAGACTTGTCAGTGTAAACAGAAATTCCTGTTGAGTCTCAAATCTGATTCCTGCCCTAGCTGTTGAAGTTGGTGCCTGTAAATGGATAGTCTTAAAGTTTAATGCTAATTTCTTTTTGCCACAGAGAAAGATATGGGGGAAGGGAGGCAACTAAATACAGAACTTGGTAGGAAAAAAAACCCCCACTCTTGGGAAGGAAATGCAGCGACAGGTTAGTAGATGAAGCAGGAGTGGTGTGGATTGCACTCTGAATTCAGGCATTCAGCACATTATCCCACCTGGAATACTGTCTCCAGCTGTGGGGTCTCAGCACAGGAGAGACATGGACCTGTTGGAGTGGGGCCAGAGGAGGCTACGGAGATGCTGGGAGGACTGGAGCCCCTCTGCAGGGAGGACAGGCTGAGAGAGTTGGGGGGGTTCAGCCTGGAGAAGAGAAGGCTGTGGGGGGACCTTACAGCCCCTTCCAGTCCCTAAAGGGGCTGCAGGAAAGCTGAGGAGGGACTCTTGATGAGGGAGGGGAGCCATAGGAGGAGGGGGAATGGTTTTAAACTGAAAAAAGGGAGATTGAGATGGGATCTCGGGAAGAAATGTTTTATGTTGAGCGTGGTGAGACCCTGGCCCAGGTTGCCCAGAGAAGCTGTGGCTGCCCCATCCCTGGAGGGGTTCAAGGCTGGGCTGGATGGGTCTTTGAGCAAGCTGGTCTGGTGGGAGGTGTTTGATATGGGTATATCAAACTGGGATATGTTTGATATGGGGACCGAGAAGTCCATTGTGCATTTCATTCACATCAGAGCTTATTTTGTAGTAGTTTGTTGTTGCTGATAAGCTGTGCACGTCTGTGGGACACAAGAGTCTTACATGGAATAAAGATTAATTTCTAGTGGCAGGTGTCCCTGTCCATGACAGGAGGGTTGGAACTCGATGATCTTTGATGTCCCCTCCAACTCAAATGATTCTATGATTTCATGAATCTGTGTGCAGCACCCTTTCTATGGCACTGGGAGCTGGGATGTTAAATCCCGTTTTGGGGCTGGAGTGAATTTGAAGCTCAAAAATAGCACGTTAGGAAGGGAGGTGAATCGCTTCATAGTTTTGGAGCTGATCATCTCTGTCTAGAGTTTCTGTACCCCTGTAGTTATATGTTGTGCCACATGATGTGTGGTACAATGGGGTTTGTTTTCTTCTGCTGTAGAAGAGCTTAGTAAACATCGTGTTCTTTCAGTTCACAACAATGAAAGAATTATTAGGTTGGGAAGAAATTATGGCTTGTTTTCTGTCCTTTTGCATCATCTGCCTGTTGTTGTTCTCATCTTGTTTGAATGCCACTTTTGTTTTTTTTCTTCTTTTTCCTCCCCAAATCAATACATCATACTCTAGGGGTAAATTTACAGAGGAGAGGAGATTGTGCGGGAGTTCTGCAGTGCAGGCACCTGCGGATCTTGGATAGGTCTATGAAAAACATTGATTCATCACAACGCAGAGTAACAACCAACACTAAGTCTGTAGAGTGTGAATATATTGTTGTACAGAGTATGGAGTCTGCTGGTGTTGCTGGGTCTGGATTAACTACGTTGGTTCTTAGAGGAAAGTTTCTTTTATCCCTACTCAATGTGTTGCATTTTCAAAGCATCCTTTTCAATATATTCATCAATGACTGGGATGAAGGGGTGGAATGTACCCTCAGCAAGTTTGCTGATGACACAAAACTAGGAGGGGTGGCTGACACACCAGAAAGCTGTGCTGCCATCCAGCGAGACCTGGACAGGCTGGAGAGATGGGCAGAGAGGAACCTGATGAAATTTAACAAGGGCAAGTGTAGGGTGCTGCACCTGGGGAGGAATAACCCCCTGCACCAGGACAGGTTGGGGGCTGACCTGCTGGAGAGCAGCTCTGAGGAGAAAGAACTGGGAGTCTTGGTGGACAATAGGATGACCATGAGCCAGCAATGTGCAGTTGTGGCTGAGAAGGCCAATGGCATCCTGGGGTGCATCAGGAAGAGTGTGACCAGCATGTTGAGGGAGGTCATCCTGCCCCTCTGCTCTGCCCTGGTGAGGCCACGTCTGGAGCACTGTGCCAGTTGGAGCACTGGGTTCAAGAAGGACGGGGAACTGCTGGAGAGGGTACGGCAGAGGGCTACAAAGCTGATTAGGGGCCTGGAGCACCTCTCTTATGGGGAAAGGCTGAGGGACTTGGGTCTTTTTAGTCTTGAGGAAAGCAGACTGAGGGGGGGGTGAATCTCATCAATGCATATAAATACTTAAAGGGTGGGTGTCAGGAGGAAGGGGCCAGTCTTCCTTTCAGTGGTGCCCAGTGACAAGACAAGAGGAAATGGGCACAAACTTGTACATAAGAAGTTCCATATCAACATGAGGAGGACCTTCCTTTCTGTGAGGGTGGCAGAGCCCTGGAAGAGGATGCCCAGAGAGGTGATAGGGTGTCATTCTCTGGAGACATTCAAAACCCACCTGGACATGTTCCTGTGGGACCTGCTCTGGGTGGACCTGCTTTGGCAGGGGGTTGGACTAGATGTTCTCCAGAGGTCCCTTCCAACCTCATCATTCTGTGATTGTTTCCTATGGTATATAGTAGCTATAGTCTGTAGCATTTTCTGCATTATAAAAATAAGTCATTGCGCAACTTTCTCAAAACTTCTTAGTGTTTTAGTGAGAGAAGCCTTTCGTTTTGCAGCTCGGTGGTCTGTGGAGAGAAAACAGTTTTAACAGCTCAAGTTGGTTTTGCAACTGCTTCTAAATACCCTGTTGATAATCATTCATAAGTCAGAAACCGTTTTTTCCCAGTATTTGGAGTTAGTTTTTAGCTTTTGATGGCTACAGTGTGTTGGACTGCTGTAAAGCCACAGGTGAGAGTGGATCCAAACGTACTTTTGGGTCTTAGTTGTTTCAAGATGCCCGAGATACTTTTTTCTTTCATCTGCGGTGCTGAGGAAGGATTCTTCTGGAGCAGCGTAGTTCATTCAGTTTTCCACAAAGGAACTGCCTCTTGCAGTAATGGTAGAGATGGCAATTATATTTGATCAATGTGAATATATATTCTTATGTATTTATCTTTGGAAATTAGATATTTCTGTCTTTGCTGGGAACCGCTGTAGGAAACAATTAAAGGCTTTTAGGCATCCTTGCAGAATGACGGTGATTCAGGACTCCTGGAATAGACTTTCCATCTACTCCCTGTGTTGGTTATTTGAGTTGGATGCTGGAAAGCCGAGATGAAAACTGCTTGTGATCTACAGATCAAATTCTACTGAAATGAATAGTCCCAGTGGACTTTTTTATTAATAGAATTCCAGTGTAAATTTGTTGACCTCAGGGGAGCCAGCACGGTTCGTTGTTTTTCTTATATGAAATATGTTTTACATCCCATAATAAAAACATATCAGGATTGTGTCTGATCATCTTCTCCTGTATCCGGATGTGGAAGCGACTCCAGTGAATTAAGCATTTTGCATTTGTGTAATCTGTATTTTTAACGATGTAAAATCAAAAGTCAATGAGATTTGGCTCAATGAGTTTCTGTTTTACTGTAGCATAAAAATGTCTCTTAACAGACTAACATCCAGTTGGAATTATTCTAATCCTATTGAGCTCTTGCTAATGAGACAGGCATATGCAGCCATCCAGCTGCCAAGTACAAATTGCAGGTATCTTACAGGGGAGGCGGATTCTCATTTAGAAAAATGAAAATGAAAAAACAAGTGAACTGCTGAGGGAACCCTTCTGGAGATCCCCACTGAGTTCATAACCTGCACGTACTCGGCTTCTAAATTGACGTTTCTTCTCTTTAGCATATGTTTTGAATGCTTTTGCTTTACAGGGAGTTCTCAGAAGCTAATGTATATTTATCATTGTTTCATAATCCTGTCCTGTTTTGTAATTCCACTTTCAAAGTTCTTTCTGCAGAGTTTCTTGCCCAAACAATTTTGAGCCTTTCTCTTTGGCAAACAGCGTGTTGACTTTTCTTCTTCCTTGCCACACATTTTAATAGAACTGAAACAAGCTAAGATGCCCTTGGCTTACTTTTCTGCAGTGTTAGCAGGAACATATCTAATCTCAAGAATATTAAGTATTCCCTGCTTTGCTTGGCTTTTTTTTTTTTCTTTTGTGCAGAGCAAGAAAAAGAAATGGCTCCTGTACCGGGGGCTTAGGAGATTCAGGTGTACAAGGTGGTGTTTCAGATTCAAAGTGACATTGCCCCTTTCTGTAGTTACAGATGCTGCTAGACTTCAAGGATTTAATGTTATGTTTTTTTAAGGAGTAAAATAAATGGTAATGAATTACAGGAGAAGAGAGAAGATGATGAGTTAGTTTTAGATTAAGTAGATAAACTGAGGGCTCATCTAATTGATACAGTGACTTGAGAAGACCATGAGCAGAAGGGTCTCACTGGGGGCTGTAAGAATCATAGAATGGTTTGGGTTGGAAGGGACCTTAAAGATCATCGAGTTCCATCCCCCCTGCCCTGGGCAGGGACACCTCCCACCAGACCAGGTTGCTCAAAGCCCCATCCAGCCTGGCCTT